>CM052799.1:144460769-144477139 GCA_028533885.1 Nasua narica
AAGTGTGCATTTATTCTTCTACATGCTTGGGGCATCTCAGGAGGAGAGGTTGAGAAGTTCTGCCCTAGGGTGGCACACACACCAGTCCTACCGCTGTGAGGGTGGTGGGAGCACAGAGAGGTGACTCCCATCCAGGCCATCCATACTCCTCATTCTGAGAGCATTCAGTAAGTGTTTCCTGAGTGAGCCTCGCTTCCTGAGGTCTGAGCATCTCATCCTGGGTACTGAATGTAAGGAGGGGATAGAGAACATTTTGAGCTGTCCCACAGGTGAGAGTGTGTGACCAATATAAAGGCTTTATTAGAAAACTGCTGAAAGCACAGTGTCAAGGTTTTGCTGGTAGCAGCAAACTTTAAAATATTTATATACAAATATTTGTATATAAATGTCAAACTTGGCTTGGAGATTTCCAGTTGCAGGGACTTCTATCTTCCCCTATTTCATTCTGCTGCCTAACTTTGATTCCTAGAACATTCATTTTTATACTTGAGTGAAACAAAGATGTGTGGGATAAACTACTTTTTTTTCCTTACTTCTGCCACTGAGAGGAAGCGGAAGCTGTAGACACTGATAGATTAAGACAAACTATGACTTCCTCCACGAAGCGATACATGTGGCTAAGTTGGGGGGTTCTCTGCAGAAACTTTAGCAGATCAGAATCCTTTGAAACCATCCAACAGCCAAGAAATATGCTAACAGCTTTTGACTATAACCTACCATTCACAGAGAGTTGCTAAGGGAAAAACACTAAAGACTCATTATTTTTATTTACACTAAAATTGATTACCTTGTTTTAAAAAAGAATTTTATTGAATTTTATTTTATTAAAATAAAATATTTATTTTATTGAATTTTATTGAATTCATTTTATTGAAGAATGAATTTTATTGGTTGAAATCAATTTCTCAAACTTGTGGTTTTAGTAATAAAGTTGACAGAGAATGATCATATCTGCTCTTAGTTACTCTGATATATACTCCTTAGATAATGTGTAATCATGCTATTTCCAAATGATGTCTGCAACCCCAAACGCAGAGTCAGGTCATTAAAAAAGAATGCATTCCTTTTTAAGATCGAACTTGCTCAATGAATAACGAATGTAGAGAAGTCATTCTAATTGTGACTGACAGTCAAGTGTTTACTCATATAGAGTAGTAACACACAAGTAACACGAAAGCTCTCCTCATAGCCGATGTCGTTCTCGATTCCAGGAAACTTGGGGTGGGTCAAATAAGGAGAACGGTTGGTTTTCCTGCCACTTCAGCAGAGATCAAGCATTTCTGCCAAACTAGTCTCCTCTAATTGCATAAATTTACTCACAACATGGGTAAGAGTTGCTTACTTTGCCATTCTTCCTATTCTAACTTTTTCTGAAAGAGAAATTGTTCGACATTTCAAAGTCTTGATAGGAATAAATCCTTTGGGACATTAAAATCCCCTTGGGAGCTTTTTAAAAAGGTAGAATAGAAAGATGTCAACCCCGGGGGATTTAATTCAGTAGAGTTGGAATGTGACCAAGGAATCCGTCTTCTTGCATAAGCTCCCCAGTGGTATTACTGGTGTCAGTGCTGGGCAAACCTTTTCTACCATAATTGAAGCTGAAAAGGAAATTTACTGTGTGCGTGAAATGTGCCTTTATCACCAGAAGGTGGCTCCATAACATATTAAATCAGGCATTTTGCCACTAGCTGACTAGCCAGCAAACTGGCCTCAGAGCCTTTATTGTCTCTCAATTACTTTTTTGGAGGCAAGAGGGGGTGGAAAGGGGAGCAGAAGAAGATGCAAGGAGTGCGGTGTGATAGGAGGAATAAATGGGTATTAAACTAATTTTACAATCATCACTTGTTATTAGCTCCTCTCAAAATGATCGTAGAGACACTGTGTCATTGTTAAAGGACATTTTCTTCGAAGTAAACTAAAAAAACACTGGATGTCCAAGAAATAGAAAAGACTATTTTCTTTTCTATTTCTTGGACAAGAAAAGAAAAGCAGAGGCTCTCAGGATCTTCCTGAACACCAGGCCTTTACACCGGGGAGAAACAACCTTGGCCACCTCCTACTGCCATTCTCTTTAGTCTCATTACAGGATCTCAGCTGGGGGGCCATAAACACCTGGCAGGCCTGAGGTGATAAGCACATACTACCACTTCCTGTTTCCTATACCAGTGCTCTTCTCCCCAGTTCAAGGACACTCACCTGAGTGTCCGCAGGACGTCGGTCACAGTGCCTTGATGTCTGGCTCCAGCCCTAAGCAACCAAATAACTGGATACCCAGCTCCTGGTTCTGCCCTCGAAGTCTGTTCACAAGGCAATGTGCTTGGTTCCCTCCCTTTCCTTGGAGGCTCCTGAATGTCTCGAGTTCCTGCTGCTGCTACCATCGTGTCCCTAGCACCACCCATCTTGGGGACACTTCACCATCCTACTCTGATCCTTATCGCCTAATTTTCAGGCTTGAATTGGGGAAAGAAGGTCGGAAATGACTAGGGATAAACTCTGCTGACGTGAGACACAAAACAAAGCAGGCTACATCCCATCTTGCGTTTACCCGCCTCCTCATTTCAGTCCTTCACCCTCCCACACCACCAGCCAGGAGGAAAAAAAAAATTGTGAATGTGGAACTCAAAGGGTCCTGTCGCCTCATTCTCCTCTAGGCAATGTAATGGACCAAACAAGTGCCTGGATTCTGATTCTCTTTGAGATCTGTTCCTTTCCCATCCAGCACACAGACTGGGAGGTAAGATTGCACAGGGTCTTAGATTTTGGGGGCCAGAGACACCCCTGGACATAGTGTCATTAAATCAGTGTGTTTCCAATAAATAAATGAATGAATGTATAAACAAATAAACAAATAAATAGATCAGTGTGTTTCCTCCTGGTTCTTAGTGTGTCTTCAATCAAGTAAAACCCAGGCTATCTTGCCCCGCCAACCAGACATGGCCAAATGGCAAGCTTTTTGGGGTGCTGGCTCTGGGACCCCCACTATTCATTTATGACACGATTCCAAAGAACATGAGCCATCTGAGACAAGGCCAAAATATAATGTAGCCTCCCAAAGAGGGCAAAGCCTGCAGTTACCTATTAGGGAATTCAGTGGGGTCCTTGCTCAAGTAATAGAAAAAGTTCCAGAAAAGAAAACCAATTTGTAGAGATTCTCCTAGAAACAGGTTTGGTTGTTTATAACAAGAAATGGTTGAACAACTTAAGGAGACTTGTAAGTGATTAACAATTTCAGAGCTAGTCAGACTGTCCACTTGGGCTCTTGAATTCCGGCTCCATGGAGGTGAGAAGAGGGGATGGGAAGCAAGCACTACAATTAAGAAAGTCTCTGCATTTAGTCTCTGTGTGCTAGAGCTTCCCCGTGTTCTCCTACCTTTTCCCTGCTTAGATAACTGATTTCAATGATTTCCTTAAAGGACAGCATTTCTCCAACCATTCTTCATCATGCCAGACTTATCTTCCTAAAGTACGATGCGAGTCATTTCACTCCTCTACTCAAAAAACTGCAATGAAAAAAAAAAAAAACAAACCCCTGCAATGGCCTGTTTTGTCTATGGGGGGAAAAAGGTTCAAACTCTTTAATATATTTCAATTATAAACAGCCTCCACCGAAGTTTACAATACGAACAGGTATCAAATAGTGGGAAACCAGTGGCACGAGTCACAGCTCTGCCACTAACTAGCTATGAGGTATTAGGCAGAATTGTGTCATTTCTAAGCTTCAGCGTCCTCTGTAAAATGGGGATAGTGATAGTATCTAACTCTTGGGCTCTTGTAAAGGTTCAGCGCGAATGAATGAGTCCTATTTCCCACCTATTCCTCTCACTGCCCTTCTGGCGGATTTTCTGTGTTTCCCATCTCCCACTCACGGCCACAGCTTTGCTGCTGATGTTTTCTCCACGGCACATCCCTTTCTCATGCCAAAACCCTTTACCCATTTTCCACTTGCAGAAACATCTTTCAGAATTCCAGTCTGGGCTCGAATGCCTACTCTGATAACGTGTCCCTTGGCCCTCTCCACCCCCATCAAAATGTGTATCTGTCTCTGCACATCTCTATTATCCCTTCCTTCCACTTCACATCACAATGTGTAATTCACATATTTCACTCTCTTTTCCCCTGAATTATATTCTATCTGAGGTTCCTCAGATGCCAACTTTCACTTAACTTTTCCTCCATTCCTAGCGCCCACCAGGACGATTTGTACCTGATAAACACTCCATTCCATTGTAATTATCTTACTCCTTCTGTTAGTTTAGACCCCAACCCTTTAGTAACTTTCATAATACAGCTTGTAAGAGAATAGTGCCTAACCAAATCTTAAATATTACTTTTATTTTAAAATTATTTTTCCCTAAATATCTGTGGCATATATAAAATAATTAGGGAAAGATTATTTTTCCCTAAATATCTGTGGCATAGTACAAAAATCCCACCAATAGTTTGGTTTCCATTACATGAGAGAAAAATTATTCTCTTATACTTATAGATTCTTAGCTGAGATTCTTTTTTTTTTAAGGCTGTATGTATTTATTTTAGAGAGAGAGAGAAAGAGCGAGAGAGCACACAAGAGGGGTGGAAAAAAAAAAAAGCAAAGGGAGAGAGGGACAAGCAGATTCCAAGCTGAGTGCAGAGACCAACATGGGGCTCCATCCCTGGACCCTGAGATCACGACCTGAGCCAAAATCATGAGTAGGCCGCTCAGGGCCGCCTGGGTGGCTCAGTGGGGTTAAAGCCTCTGCCTTTAGTTCAGGTCATGATCTCAGGGTCCTGGGATTGAGCCCAGCATCGGGCTCTCTGCTCAGTGGGGAGCCTACATCCCCCTCTCTCTGCCTGCCTCTCTGCCTACTTGTAATCTCTCTCTCTCTGTCAAATAAATAAATATAATCTTTTTAAAAAATTTTTTTAAATAAGGGATGCCTGGGTGGCTCAGTTGGTTGAGCAGCTGCCTTCGGCTCAGGTCATGATCCCGGAGTCCTGGGATCGTGTCCCATATCGGGCTCCTTGCTCAGCAGGGAGCCTGCTTCTCCCTCTCTCTCTGCCTGCCACTCTGCCTGCTTGTGCTCTCTCTCTCTGACAAATAAATAAATAAAATCTTTAAAAAAAATTTTTTTTAAATAAATAAAAAAAGAGTAGGCCACTTAACCAACTAAGCCACCCAGGCGCCCCTTAGTGGGTTAGTTACCTGCTAAAGAGTTTTTTTAAGATTTTACCTATTTATTTGACAGAGAGTGATCAAGAAAGAGAGCACAGGAGCAGGGACAGAGGGAGAGAGAGAGAAGCAGACTCCCTGCTGAGCAGGGAGACCAATGTGGGGCTCGATCCCAGGACCCCAGGATCATGACCTGAGCCGAAGGCAGATACCTAACCTACTGAGACACCCAGGCGCACCCTTAGCTGAGATTCTTAATGCCAGTTTTTTAAATTATAAAAGTGATGGAAAGATACTGTAAAACCTTGGAAAAGGAAGAGAAAAAGTAATACAAGTTCCCACCTATCAAACACGAGCCTGTTTTTTAAGCACTGCTATCTGCAAGTGTGGTCCGAACCAGCACAGCTTAGAAATGTAAGAACACGGAATCTGAGCCCATCTCAGAACAATGCAACCCGAATATGATGGATTTACACATAAATGTTCGAAAAAAATACTGCTCTAAGACACTCTCTAGAACCCCACAGAGCATGTTTTACCAAGCATCTGTCTCCTTCTAACAAACATTTATTGAGCACCTGCTATATGCCAAGAACTGTATGTGCATGCTGTGATTTCATCTCCAAGATTTCCTCCAGAATGACTCAAGAATATACGAAGAAGAGTGTTGGCTTCTTTTGAACTGTTTCCTTGGCAAAGTCAAGTCGTTGTGATCAAAAAAGCTGCCAATTTCGTGAAGATACAAAACCTCTAGTCTTAAGTGATTCCACTTCTCTTGTTTCTGAGCTCACACAGTGATGTTTCTAAATCTAAAGTTTAATGCTTTCTTTTTTAAAAAGATTTAGTTATTGGAGGGGGAGGGGCAGAGGGAGAGAAAATCTTAAGCAGACTCTGGGCTGAGGTTGGAGCCTGAGGCGGGGCTCCATCTCAGGACCTTGAAATCATGATCCCAAGGGTTGGACACGTAACTGACCATGCCACCCAGGCCCCCATCTAATGCCTTCTTAATTTGCTCACTCCTTCCATTAAGAGCTAAAAAATCAAAGGGGAAAAAGGCATTGAAATTAACATACCACAATAGAGCTTAAAGACCACATTACACTTGCCTTAGCCAGCTTCCATAAAGTTTTGCATTTAGGAATTCTTTAAAAAAGTGTTAAGCTCAAGGAAAATACCTAAAGGTGACATTTCAAAAGTAGGTGTTGGGATATTTCTTTACAGAGTGATTTTTTTTTAAAGATTTTATTTATTTATTTGACAGAGAGAGATCACAAGTAGGCAGAGAAGAAGGCAGAGAGAGAGGAGGAAGCAGGCTCCCCGTTGAGCAGAGAGCCTAATTCAAGGCTCAATTCCAGGACCCCGAGATCATGACCTGAGCCGAAGACAGAGGCTTTAACCCACTGAGCCATCCAGGTGCCCCCCAGAGTGATTTTTCTATAAGGAATAAAAAATGTGAACTCAAGGGGTGCCTGGGTGGCTTAGTTGTTAAGCAACTGCCTTCGGCTCAGGTCATGATCCTGGAGTCCCTGAATCCAGTCCCGCATCGGGCTCCCTCCTCAGCGGGAGTCTGCTTCTCCATCTGACCCCTTCCTCTCTCTCATTCTCTCTCTCTCTCTCTCAAATAAATAAATAAATAAATAAAATCTTTTAAAAAAAAAGTGAACTCAAACACGTGCCATAGTGTATTTGAAAAAAGGAGCCTTTTATGTTGTATTTTATAAATTATTTATACTGAAGTGCCCTTTAAACACCAGAAGATACATGATAAATAGTGTACACTTTCTTTTTATTAACAGTGGGATATTCCTCCAGGAAAACAAAAACAAAAACAAAAACTTCCCGTAATACTAGGCAAACCAAAGGGCTGAAAAGCAGGCTCAAATGAATGTGAAGAATAGCCTGGAAGAGGAAATTTTAATAAGAGTCAAAAGGGGACAATATGAGCAGGAGTTATGTATACTGAAAGGCGTCTGGGCTGCAGGCATTGCGGGGGCGGAGGTGTGGAGTTACCTTGGAGTTGAAGTGGGCTGGTCGGTGATTAGTTATCAGCCTTAGGTTTTCTCTTAGCAAAGTCTGCTGCTTGCTTTTCACAGAAGCCCGTCCTGGGTCACCCAGGAACTGCCTGACCTGAAGCCCTCCAGGACCCCACTATCAAGGCTGGGGGGGGGGGCATGTTTCTTATTTTGCCTGTTCACCAAGATGTTTCTGTGATTATTGCTGTGCAAAGTTCTCTTATCATTAGCGACACTCTAGTATACCATCATGAAAAAGCACCATTTGAAGGAGTAGGGAATATTGCAGGGAAATGAGTTTGTGTGCCTACAGACCTCTGGACTTGAGGGTTTTCTTTTAAAATGGTATTTCCAAATGGGACACCTGGGTGTCAGTGGGTTAAGCCTCTGCCTTCCACTCCTGGTCAGGTCATGATCTCAGGGTCCTGGGATGGAGCCCTGTAGCATCGGGCTCTCTGCTCAGCAGGGAGCCTGCTTCCCCCCTCTCCCTCTGCCTGTCTCTCTGCCTACTTGTGATTTCTTTCTCTCTGTCAAATAAATAAATAAATAAATAAATAAATAAATAAATAAATAAATAAATAAAATCTTTAAAAAACAAACAGTGGGAATTGCTCTCTGAATGCCCTAGGACTTCCATTTCATCTGTGAAAAAGGAATCCTACCCACCACCCACGGTGCCCGATGTAGGTCCTGTGAAGATCAAATGGGAGGAAGAATTTGGAAGAAGGTTTCAAATACCTGAGCAATACAAATATAAATTCTCATTATTCCCTGCTCTGTAAGATGGGGGTAAGAGGTAAGTAAATCTTCATTATGCAACGGCTGAAACAAACCATCCTAGAGGCTGTCATCCAAATATGAGATATTGCACCTTTCTCAGCCTCCTTACTCCCCCTATTTCTGCCGCCTCTGTGGTTTATTGAAAATGTAATACATTCTATGTGATTGTCATTGTGTGTGTGTGTGTAGAGGAAAGACGCAAGGAAAGAAACACCTGTGGTCGTGTTCAGCATCTGAGCGCTGGCTGCTTGGAACGCCGGAGGAAGGACCCGTCTGAGGTCCCAGGACTGGCCCCCTCCAGCAAGTTTCCCCTCCCGCAGTCCCCGTTGCGGCGCCCGCCCCCCACCACCCCGGCGGGAGTAACGGAGGGAGGGGACTGGGCGGCGGAGGGGTGGGAGCGCTCGGAGGGGCAGCCCGGGCGGGCGCCGGCCAATCGGAGCGCGCTCCGCCAGCGGCCAATCACGGGCCGCGTAGCCCGGCAAATCTGCCCGGCAGTGCGGGGCGGGGCTGCCGGGAGTCCGGGTGCCGCCGGTTACACTTCTGAGCGCCTTCGGAAAGCCACAGGGCAGGGGGAGTGTATGCTGAAAAGCCGGGGGAGGAGGAGTAGGCAGGCCCAGCTTGTGGGCCAGCCCAGTGACACATAGAGGCATAAATCCGGCTGGTGATGTTGCGTCCGGGCGCTCACGTGTGTAGAGACACACCGGCTTGTCCGTACGCCGTGTGGGCACCTGTCGTGTGAGTGGCTCCGGGCGTGGCCGCTCGTCGGACGTTCAGTTTCTGTAAGATTTCTCTCTAGGGGCCTACCTAACCCCGGCTCCAGAGGGGAACGTAAGAAGTTTAACGGAGCCGGGTCTGAGCAGATTAAGGGAGTGGAACAGCGGCTGGGCCGGAGAGGGTGGGGACTGCGGGGGCTGGGGGGTAGGGAACCACCTATTTGCCCCGTCTCCCAGGCAGAAAGGTCTTTTGGCAAGACTGGCTTGACAAAGATGGCCCTGGAATGTCTGGCGTCCGGGCCCTGATGATCACTGAGTGAGTGGCACCGGGCTGAGCCTGGGCAGTTTGTTGACTGACAAAGAGGGATGCTAGCAGTTAGGAAGGTAAGGAGGAAACTCAGGATGGGGACCATCTGCTCCCCCAACCCCAGCGGGACAAAGACATCATCGGAGGTCTGCAATGCCGACTGGATGGCCTCGCTCCCCCCTCACCTCCACAACGTCCCCCTTTCCAATCTGGCAATCCCAGGTACTCTTCTATTCCTACTTGTTCCCACTGTGTTTGCTTCTGCCATTTTAGTGTTGTTATTATTAATGGATTGGGTTGCTTTTCTGTTTTGCTGAGAAAATAATTGTCAGTGATCTTCTTAAACGTTTTTATTTCCAACCAAAAACTTAACACTGAAGCAGCTGCTGTAAACAGATTTAAGTACACTGCATCATTGGCAAAAGGGACACGGGGGAATGGAAGCACCATTTTTTGTTTGTTTATTTGCGTCTTTTTGTTTTTGTTTTGTTTTTACTTGGTAGCCTCATTCTAAGAATGTTAACATTCTTAATGTTGGAACCAGGCCACATGAGGGATGCATGTACCTGAGTCACTTAAAGAAAAAAGGAGAGATCAAGAGTAATGAATAAAAAGTCATTAACAATTTTCGATCTGGATCAAAATTAAAACTGAAAAGTATTTTCTTTCTCATTTCTCTGACCTTGCATATAAGAAAAACAAACAAAGAAAGATTAGCATTAGAGAACAGGTTCAGAACCAGGCCTGAGTATCAAGACACATGTTTTTGCTGTTGGAAAAGCCAGAAATAGAGAATGCAAATGCTCATCAGAGGTCACAGGCAGTCATTAGGTGTGATGAGGTGGTGTTTGAAGATTCGTCTATATATACACAGTTGTCTGCCTGGCTGATCTAGAACGGGAGCGTTGAAAAGCACTTCTCCTCCAGCCACAGTTTCTCTCCTACGGGTTTTATGCCTTTGGAATCACTCTCATTGAATTTGTTAAATGTCTCCTCTTCCTTCCACTCAGAAGCTGGTTAGAGCATGGTTTCTAGGGACGGATGTTTGGACTACAGTGATCTTGGTCCGCCGTGCTGGGCAAAGTCCCAGATGCCTGTACTTGAAAAGCACCCCTAGGAGCCCAGAATGGACTACTGCCAATGTTTTCTCTCACCTGGAGACATAACAATTGATGTTCACCCCTAGACTACCAGACAAACTCGCAAGCATCCCTGGGAGCAGTCTGATTTGTGTGCATGACCTCATGCAACCCAGGTCTTTGCTTTCTATACATGAGGAAGAGCAGAGCTGGCTTTAGATGCAGACTCTTCCTTCCTCGCCTCTCCTTCTGGAGGTCTTCCAGGTTCATTGTCCTTATGGGCTCCTGTTGCTTTTGAGCAAGGAGAGGGCTGCTAAATCTCTTTATAGTTATGATCACTTGTGTTTTATCAGCCATTGACTATAGTTCCTTGGGAAATGCCAGATGTTCATGCTTCAGAACAGGTCTTTTCCATGTTTAATTGATGCCTGTGGAGTCATCACTGAAATGATGCACAGGCTTCTTTTAACGTTAGTCATCTGTCTTCAGGCTTCCCGGTGGAATTGTTTGGTCAGGTGGTATGGCAGGTAGTGTGTGTTTGCAAACAGCATGGCATCTTAGGCAGGCCCTAAATGACTGTCATTCAGGGCATGTCCAGGGTAGGTTGGGGCTTCCTCCTTCCTGTTGTACTTTGGACGGACGGATCAGACCACAGCCCCAGCTCTGCTGGTGGCTTGGGTGTGCGCTCCGACACCGTGACTCCTGAAAGGAGCTGGGCATTTGTTCTGCAATCTATAGGTTATCTCGCAGATACTAGAATTGCCAGGGGAAGGGGGCAAACAGCCGGAGCCTGCTGCCGTAACTGGAAATGCTGTGATTAGTAACTATGGAGGACATAGGAATTTGTTTACCCTGCTTTGTGAAGTCTGGTCCTTCTATGCAGAAGAAAGAAAAAAAAAAAGGAAGAAGGAAAGAAAAAGAAAAAATGACCTTGACTTCTCAACATGCTGAATTCACTTCTGTCAATGTCCTTTTCCCAGCAATGGAAGGGGCATGAGCGTATGTATGTATGAGCTCAACACAGGAAAATCACATGTAAGTGCTGGCCATTTATGGAACCCCCACCAGCACTGCCTACCCCCCACCAGTTTCTTTTCCCCTCCCTCAAGCTTAATATTCCCTAGCTAATGGCTAGCACTCAAGTTCTGCCAGGCCTTGCAGAGAAATTCTGAAATACAGAAGGCATTCAGGAAGTGGAATCCATCATCTTCCTCCCCCATTTCCCCTCCACCTCTTCCCCTTCATGATCACCTTCAGCATAATAGTTCTTATTTACCCAGCGCTTACCTTAGCACCCGCTGGCAAACATTATCTCAAATCTCTATACCTCCCAGATAGCTACTAACATCCTCGTTTTGAAAATAAGAAAAGCATTGTCCAGAGAGGTTAAGTAATTTTTTAAAAATCACACAAATAGTCAATAACAAAACTAACAATTAAGCCCCTATAGAGCCGGCTCCAAAACCCATGCACCATCCCTGTGTTCCTCAGGGGGCCTTGGGGAGTGCAGAGCAACTGTGTGTGTGTGTGTGTGTGTGTGTGTGCGCGCGTGTGTGCGCGCGCGCTGGGGGAGGGGGTGGTAGTCTCTAACTAAAAACCAGTTTTCACAGTCTGTCCTCTGTAACAAATGAAATAATGTTTAAGACTAGGTGGTCCTTATCTGAGTGATTATATATCACTGTGAAGAGATAGATAGACATGTATATGTACATATTATATATCTGAGTAATATATATTTACATGTTTACAATTATATATGTATATATATGATATATGTGTATATATAGTTGGATATGTGTGTGTGTGGGTGTGTGTGTGTATCTTTGTTTAGAATTGGAACCCAGGAAGTTTTAAATTCGGATTTATTGCTTAGACCTATTTTGTGTGATGTCTATGCACATGTGTGTGCTCCTTTGTGCCAACCGACTGTGTAGGATGTCTATAAGATTGTTATCTGTCAGGTTGGGGGTGGGGCGGCATTGACCTGAGAAAGGTCAGAGAAAAGGCAGGAGTTCTGGCAATAATAATAGAACTGGGATGTAAACTACATTAGATTTGAATGCATCTTCTGCATTTGCCTAAGGCGTGATGGGAGAACAGGTGTGCATGTGTACCTCTCAACAAAGCCTTGATGTATTATTTTACTTATACAACTGTTAATGGCCAGTATCACCCAAACATATTGAAATATCCTGGAGAAGAACCTCAGAACAAATCTCATTGCCAACTGTTTAAAATTAATCAGATTAGAGACCCCAAACGGTAAAGGATCTGGAAATTGGAAAAGTCAGATTTTTAAATTAAAGCTTTAAACTCTACAAATATTTTCACTGACTTTAGTGAAAACATGATATTTTTTGTAGACAAATGGTAGAAAAAATGTTTTCTATAACGTATATAGTTTTCAATGAATTCTTTTTCTGTATTTTACTGTATTTCTTTTCTTGTCTTTTTTGTAGATTTTTTTTTAAAAACCACGCTTTTTCCCTTTTTATTAAAGGTAAACTGTTTAGTCTATTGGAGAGGGCCTTGAACTTAAGAAATTTGATATTGTTGATTCTGGCTGTGTGGTACTGGAAGAAGCATCTGAATTTCTCAGGACTTAGTTTCCTCGTTTGTAACTAAGATGTTGGATTAAATGAAATATAGAGTCTTTTCAAAATTAAAAATTCTTTGATTAACTGGAGGCTTTTTTTATACATGCTCATTCTTTGTCCAAACATGAAAAGAAAAGGGAAGAATGAGTCATTTTAGGTCTAAAAGCCCTTTCTTTTATGCCTCTTTAAAACAAGAAATTATTTTAGGCATGTGCAAACAAGTGCTCACAACTGCCATAATGAAGCAGGGTCCTCTCACTTTAGCATCCTGAAAGGGACTGTAGAATAATTGGTCTAAATAAACTGACCCTGAGTACATTTTAAGAAACCTCCATGCTCAGGCCTGCGGGAGACCCAGAGATGAATCAGGTAGCAACCCTAGTGTAAAGGAGCTTACAATTTAGTTTTATATATACAAATTACCATATGCAGTTAAAAATAATTGGGGTAAATATTCAAACACAGATTAAAGCAAGTATGATGGAAGCACACAGAATAGAAAGACTAATTCCCATTAGTTGCTGCTTCTCAGATTGGGAACTACTTCGTTGAAAAAATGGCGTTTGACCCAAGATTTGAAGAAGGGTCAAAATTTCAAGGGATGTGACTAGACAGGCAGTCCAAGTTGGAAGGGGACTTTCCTGATGAAATGAACCAGTTAAACTCAGAGATGGGGGTAGATGGGAAATGATTGGAGGACTTTCTCTCCTGCCTCTCAGTAATGCTTCGTTAGTACGTTTATCATAACACTTCTGAACACATTGTTATTTTTGGCTATCTGTCATCCACATCATCTATGAACAACTTGAATGCTAAGAGTATGTATTATTTCTCTTTATAATCCTGGGTCCTAGTACAGAGTGGTAGCTTGGTCATTGAAGTTAAGAGGATGATTGAATGCAAGAGTCCAGGAGAGCAGGGATGTTGGAGAGTGGCTCACTTGCAGCCACGATCGTGCCTGATTATGGTCAGAACTAAACTGAATGGATCGATTAGGTTTACCTGGTGAAAAAGCTGTATGAAGCCACCTGAACATTTTCCAACCAGCTCTTGTTACTTCTGCATAGTATTCCCATAGCTTTAGATAAAGCTCATTACTGAGCCCCATTGGAAGTGAAAATTCTGAGGCAGAGCAAAATAACCAGGAGTGTCAGAAGAGGAATTCTGGTGTAACTTGTGTCCTAGGAACAATTCTTTTCACCTTGCATCCTTTCTGCCTTCTCTCTTCCCTTGTCATATGTGATGAGTTTCTCATATTTCCTGCCTGACCTCAGCCTCAGCCTGCTCTCATTTCTTGTTCCCCTCTTCAGCTTCCTTCCACTGACCTGGCCTCTCCCTTTCCAGTGTCAACCCTCGCTCAGATGCTCCTCCTCGCTGCTCTCCAATTCCCAGACCCTTCTCTGTTCTCATCTTCCTGAGGATCATCCCCTTCCTATTTATCTTTCTGGAATTCTATCCCTGCCCCCATGCAGTTCCGCCTTTGACCACTTGGTGAGTTCTGTCACTCTTCCCACTTCCCACACATTCGTCATGTAGACGCGGAGATTACTATAGGGTCAGGATGGGGGGATCATTGCTCAAATTCTGCTTTTGGAAGTTGGATTAGGCTTGGTGTATCCAAGAGAGATTTGGGGACCCAAAAGGGCATAGCATACATTGTGGAACAAGAATTCTAGCATGGCTCCACTTTGAGGATAGTGTGAGCCATGAGTTGGCCCTAGAAAGAAACCCATCCCCCTGTGGGATTTGAGTCTGTGGAAAACCGGACCAAACTGAGTCTACCAGGGCTGACCCAATCAAGAAAAACAATCGCATGGAAGCAAAATGGACTCGTAAGTGGGAATACGTTTTTGATGTTTTTTTATTTTTTTTTTCCTCTGGGTGGTCATGGTGAGGAATAAAAAGTCTATGACTTTGGTGTTCTTATTAGTAGGTCTTTCTTCTAAGGAGACTCATCACTTCCTTAGATTTCCCTACTGGTGCCCCCCAGTCACACAAAAGCCACAAGGAATTCAGGAATCACTCATGTCTTCAAGAAGCAGAACGAACCATGGATTGGTTTAGAGCATTAATGCTAGAGCCACTCTGTCTGGATTTGAACTTCAACTCTGTCCCTCATGACTCTGTGACCTGGGCAAGTTACTCACTCTCTGTGCTACACAGTGTCCTTCTCTGTAAAACAGAGATAATAATGGCACTACATCATTTAGTTAGTGTGACAATTAAATTAATTCATATAGCATGCTTAGAATATGATGTGTCATTAAAAATTATTTATGATGGATTTATTAAAAACCTGCACCTGGAATGGACAACCAAAAAGAAGTATAAGATCAGTTCATTCCTTCCGGCAATGTACAGTCTAGTTAAGGAGCTGATCTTCCAGTTAAGCCATGTGGCTCAGTGTTCTCTGTCTGATCAGATCAGGATAACTTGAATGGTCATCCCCTCAAGGGGGCTTAGAGTTAAGGGAAGGATACATGGAGGGTTGTGAGTTGTTGCCCAGGATGTGAGTACCAAGGGAGACTTAAGTGCAGTATGAGGGCAGCTGATCAAGAGAGCCAGAAAATCCTCTTTAGCTACTTACTATATCCCCATCCCAAATTCCTTGGTCAGACTTTGTCATCTTCAGCCATCCAAAGCTTTTGGGGAAAATGCAACTCTCTGTGACAGAGCCATACTGGCAGCTTTGCTCCTTCTCTCCTCATTTCCCCATGACCTGCCCTCGTAACCGAGTCGTTGTGTCCCCAGCTCAAGAGTAGGGATGTTATGAATTGCTTTCCTTTGATTAGATCTTTATACCTACTTTATAACTCCCTAGTCATTGGAATAGCCTCACAGTCCCCCCAAACACACACATCACCGCCTACACACACACTAACACATATCCACTACCCATCACCTAATGCACACACTGAGCTATGACCTCAGGAGAGCCCCCATTTTCATGCCTGTTGCTATTTACCCGTGATAAAAATCTTGTAATACATGCCCACCGCCATCTCGAGTCCTAGGAGCCTGCTGCCTTCTCCAGCATGCTGCTTTTCAGCCGCGCTTCTGAAGCTGACAGTTGGCTTCTGTCACATGATTTGAGCTAACAACCCTCCCACCCCCCACTCTGCCAGGGGACAGGTTGGCTCCAGTCTCCCTCTATCCCTCACCCCCAAAAGCTTCGAAGTACAGGCAGCTAGAAGTAACTGTTAGTGAAAGGCTTTGCCTTTGGGAAAAGCTTGAACCTCTTTACAAATGCTGAGTAACGCTAATTAGAGTTTCAAACCAGGCCTGCAGAGGAGGGATTATTTATAGACTTTGTAGTAGGTGGGTGTGTTTGTGTGTGTGAAAGGATTTGAACATCCATCGAGAACCAAACTGAGGTGGAGGAGCACTGGGACGGCGCTGGTTGGAGCAGTCCCACGCCTGGCTGAGCGAAGGCCCTTCCCTTCTCACAGCTCCAGGAATTTGGATTATATTGCTGAGCACCCATAAGGACCAAACAATACCTGGGAGGATTACATTAATAGGTCTCTAGTAGCTTTAAGATAACCTGGGTTTGACCACAGAGCATTGCTCTCAGGGGATGTGTAGGTTGTGCTATGACGTGTCGGCGACCTTCCTTAGATGCATGGTCTACGGAGCAGCTGGAATTTTCTAAGAGAATAACAGGCGTTTTTGGTTTTTTTAATTTCCAATTATTCTGGAACAATTGGCTATAAGGTATTCTTTTTTTTTTTTT
>CM052799.1:144477639-144500532 GCA_028533885.1 Nasua narica
CCTCCTAATGAAGCAGTAAAATTAAACCAAAATGACCTGGACACAAATTACTGATGATAAAGCTGTATTAAATACAAATAACTGCATATGAAGCAACAGTCATATCTGAAAGCTGGTCTTATTTCTTAAGAATTAATGAGGAATGGAGGGTAATTAAGACAGACAAACATTAGTTTACTTTTCCATTCATTGGGCTGTATTAGTTATTTATCATTGTGTATGTTATACCTAAAGACAGTGGTGTTAAATAATGAGTATTTATTATCCCACACATTGTCTGTGGGTCAGGAATCCAGAAGAGGCTAGCTGAGTGGTCCTGGCTCTCAGGAGGTTCCAGTCAAAAGATCAACTGAGGTTGCAGTTAACTAAAAGCTTGAGTGGGGCCTGGAGGACATGCTTCCAAGATGGCTGGCTCATATGGCTGGCTAGTCGATACTTGTGGTTAGCAAGAGGCTATAGTTCCTTGACAGGTGGCCCTCTAAACAGGGCTGCTTGAGTGTCCTCACATCATGGCAATCAGCTTTTTCCAGAGAGACTGATCAAAGAGAGATCAAGGTAGAAGCTACCATGTATCTTATGACCCAGCCTTGGAAGTCATACTCTGGTGACATCTGCATATCTTACCAGTTATACTGGGCCTGCAACTGGTACTTACAAGATTGTACAAATGCCTGACCCTGGATCTGAATATCTCCTTATATTTTATACCACAAGTGTCTTCCTTGCCTTATCCTAGTCCTGGCCAGGTATACAAGTCAGTTGCATTCGGTATCGGAGGGGACTATATAAGAGGCAAGAATCATGATGGACACATTAGAGGCTGGTCACCACAAAAAATAAGTACCTAATCAAGATTCTGATTAATGAGAAGGGACCTCAACTGGTTCAGCAGGTCTCAACTTTGGCTGAACTCTCAAATCACCTGGAAGTGCCGATGCCTTGGCCTCACTCCACAGGGATTCTGATTTCATTGTTCTGGAGTGGGACAGCCCTAGTGTTCAAAAAAACTCTCCAAGTTATTCTCACATGCGGTCAGCGATAAGTACACTGCAAATGAACTAAATGTTCCTTTTGAGACTAAGGTCCACGCAGCAACTGCCTATCATATCTGACAGCAACGTCTGTTGCTTCTTCCTAGGGCAGGGGTGTTTGGTGGTTTAGAGTTTGGTTAGTGTTTGGTGGTTTAGAGGAAAAGGATCATCAGTACTTTGTTCACTCAGGAACTCTTGTTGAATACAGAACAGATTTGGCTAAACTAGGTTTCTTCTCCATTACCTATACATTCTGTTTGAACTATTTTGTACAAGATTGGTAGGAGCAGGATTAATTCAACAATGCTATCATAATCAAATGTATGATTTGAGCCTATATTTATCTCAAGACAGATTAAAAACAGGCAGATTGGATGAACAGGAGAGTCCCCAGATGAAAAAGAGAATAATAGGAATTACAGGAATTGGACTGGGATTAGGGTGCCTGTTTATTCATGTAATAGTCTGGTAATAGTTTGATGTACCCATGCGCGTGCATGTGCGTGTGCGCGTGTGTGCATGTGCGCGCGCGCACACACGCACACACACACACACACACACACACACACGGGTAAGGCTGAGGATGAGACCAGACCACTTTTAGTTCATAATCATTTTAGAGGCTAATGCAGTGTTACCTATGTCTACTAGGCTACTTGGTTATTGGCTAGTTTTCCCTTTGATCCCTCCTCAGTCCATGGGGCAGGTGCTGGGCAGAACATGGTGGGAGGAAGGGGGCCTGGGACTGCTGTCTTGTGCAAGATATTAGGATTTCTTCTAGTGAAAATAAGCAAAATATTTTCAGTACAAAGACTACTTGCACTTATTTGGAACTCTGGCTACAACTTTCACATTTTCTTCTTTTTGTAATTTTCCTAGGGAACGCAACAAACCTCAGAGATGATCTTACTTTTGGCAAATAGTTTACAATGTTGGCAGATGTGCAAACAGAAGAGGCTCTGGCGTGGATATATGCTTGAAACCACTGCCGCCACCTCAGTCAGAGAACTAAAATGAAAACTAAAAACACTACAAGTACTTTTTTAATAACAGCAGCCTAATTTGCACTTCTTACATAAGCAAGAGCATTCCTACAGATCACATGGGGTATGAGCACGACTTCGCCTCTCATCCTTGCTCAGTTTCAGGCCTGTGCAGATGAAAGGGGCTGAGTTGCTGGGAAAACAGGTCACTCACTTCTGACATCCATTGCAGCTGCATTACAGGCGTGGCTAGAGGGCAATTATGTTAATGAGGCACAATATCCACCTTCTGGCGGGATTCTAGCAGAGTTCTACGTGGCAAAGTCTCAAGGGGCTAGAGCGTCTCCATCTCGTGACAAGGCAGATCGCTTCCAGTGGACTCTTGAATGCAAGTGTACTTGATGGGAGGTGGAGGTGGCTTGAAAGGCGGGGGTCTTTCCATGCTAGGAACAAAACATTGCTCTTTCAACGCTAAGAACGTGAGGTGGGTGGGGATTGAAGGAAATAGGAAAGTAGGACACAGAGAAAGAGACATGCCCACCAGTTCCCTCAGAATTTTTCCTTCTGCTTATTAGCTGTGTTATAATATCATTAATTAATATTTATATGATATTTTACAGTTTGCAAAGCATTTTTATCATAACATGATTTAATTAGTATCCAGGGATTGGACATTATTGTCACCATTCTACGGATGATACTGAGGCTCAGAGTCTTCAGCAGCTCGTTGAAAAGAACCAGACCAGCGATTCTGGTCTTTTAAACAGAACCCATGTTCTCCATGGGAACGGCCTCCTAATAGAAGAATTGTTTCTCTTATGTGGGTTAAAACACTCCTCCAGAAACAAAATTTTTAAATTCTGGGACTAATGACTGAAGGTTTTCAAATAATGCCTTTGCCAACCTTACCCCCAGCCTTCACCTACACATTCACTGCATACTGTGAGGACAGGGTTGAGGTGGGAAGAAAGGCTCTTCTGAATTCCTGTATTGGTTGATACTGGATAGTTAATGTCAGAACCCCTTCCATTCGAATCAGCAAACATTCTTCAAGTCATCTTTATATAAAGTACTGTTCTACGTTAGAACAACTCTTTGTCTGAAATGCATAAGGGATACGTGTGAGTTTGGGATTTAGCTGTATAAATTCTCCAGCTCTCTTGATATCAAGACACAGAAATTCATCTGTGAGCAGATTTCTGTCCTTGACTCAAATCCATAGCACCTTGCTGATAAATCCATAGCACCCAATTTTCTCCAGAGAGATAGAGATGGACATGGACATGGAGAAGGACAGAGAGAGAGAGAGAGAGATTGAGAGAGATTTTCATCTCTATATAATACAAACATTTGACTACAGAATAATAAAAAAAATCAATTCAAAATTTCAGATTCACATTTTTCTTATTTTAATAAAAATACCTAATGCCTATTACCTGTTTTTTGCTGATGCTTTGATGCAGACAATATATTTCAACAGGTAGATAAAATTCTAGGAAATTTGCAGTTCTGTTTTTTCAGGGAAATTAGGAAGTCCTCAAGGTCATATGGTGGCCAAAGTGTAGTCCTTGGACAAGAGTCCAGAATTTCTGACTACTGGTTTAGTGTTATGTTTTTCACCGTCAAACACTCACTGCACACGGTTATAGAATCTTCAAGGACATTTTAAGTAGAAGCTACTTCCCAGTGGTCATTGGCATCTTACATAGTAGCAGTACAAGGAGTGGAAGAGCAGCTCGGTGTACTGTAGGGGTCTCCTCCAATCATGGTCTACTCTGGATCCAAAAGAGCCACGTCAGAACAGTGAGGCTTAATCTGACATGTCATTTCAGATGGCAGAGTGGAGGGAAAAGAATTTTGGAAAATATTTTGGTAAGACAAAAGAGGGATAAACCCACTGTTTACTTTCTTTTGTCCTTGGGGAAAAAGGAAAAGGATGCAAAAGCTCACTCTGCTGAAAGCAGCTGGAGTTTCTTAAAATTACCTTTCTCACTCAATTTCACACTTGAGCATCTGGGCCCAGTTGGGCCCAGGGAGTTCAGAGATGCATGAAAATGAAAAAGAAATGAAGATTAAAAGAAAAATCAGTCTTAGTGTTTGAGGTGAAGCAAGGCTCAGTTCTTATTTCATGCCCACTGACTTGCTCCATCTGATGAGTGTCACCAACTGATAAGGCAGAGGGGGACACCGAGGCAGAAGTTGCGCAACTCATCCCAGCTGGGTGGTGCTGGGCAAGCTGGGAAGCTTCTCGGAGCTTCTCTGAGCCTCTTTTCCTCAGTTCTATGTGAGAACGCCCTAGAGGAGTGATATTTAAAGTGCTGAGTGAGGGATACCTGGGTGGCTCAGTTGGTTAAGCATCTGCCTTCAGCTCAGGTAGTGATCCCAGGGCCCTGGGATCGAGCCCGGTGTTGGGATCCCTGCTCAGTGGAGAGCCTGCTTCTCCTTCTCCCCCTGCCTGCCACTCTGTCTACATGTGCTCTCTCTCTCTCTCTCAAATAAAGAAATAAAATCTTAAAAAAAAAATCAAGTGCTGAGTGAATATGTTGTACTGAAAAACTGTCTCTGTTCCTGCAGATTCAGGATTATACTCACATTTCCTTCTGGTATTGGCACCATCTTCTCACTCCGAGACCAAACAATGCTATGCAGAAAGAGAGCAAAGCTGCTATAACCACCGGCCAGGACATTCCGTCTTTAGGTTTATTGACCACAATACCTGCCAAGGACATAACGGGAAATGAACTTTCATGCCAAACTTTGGCAATTAGAAAGCAGGATGAATTGAACCCTCTCTCCTACCTGTTTTCTCCAAGGCCCCTCACTGACAACAATCATGCTCTGAGATCATATCTATGCCTTGTTCTCACTTGTGAATGTCTGTCTTGTTATAATGTTTCAGAATGAATTTTTTTTTCTTTCATTTTCCCAAGGCCCTGGACAATTCCTGGCATTTGATGGCCAATGAAATGTCATTTGTAAGAATGAAATAATAAAAGGGATAAGCTCTAAATCTATATTCCAAATTTACTCCAGTAAAGGAAACATTATATGTGAAATAATGGCCTAGCTTTGGCTTCTCTTATTCTTTAAGGAGTCATTAAATGCTTTATGGAACACCAGTGTATTAGGAGGAGAAAAAAAGCATTATAACATTATAATATTCTCATGCCCTGAAAATCCCAAACTTGAGAAGCCGGCTTGTCTTCTCAAACTTGAGAAGACCTGGCTACTACGTATAGAGTTGTAGTGCTCAAAAGATCATCATCCAAAACTTTTCTCTTTTTTCTTTTTTAAAGATCGATTTATTTATTTATTTATTTATTTATTTATTTATTTATTTACCAAAGAGAAAGAGTTTACAAGTAGGCAGAGAGAGAGGAGGGGGGGAAGAAGGTTCCCTGCCGAGCAGAGAGCCCGATGTGGGGCTCGATCCCAGGACCCTGAGATCATGACCTGGGCTGAAGGCAGAGGCTTAATCCACTGAGCCACCCAGGCGTCCCATCCAAGACTTCTCACTTGGATGTCACTCGAGGAATGGTATCCAGAATAGAGATTTTCTAATCCTTTCTACCACCTCCCCTCTTTTCCTTTCTTTCTCCTTCTACACATTTCAGCAATAGAAAGGAGAGAAGTGACAAAAGGGGTAAAACTAAAATCAGTTATTTTGGTCTTTCTATGGTCTGTAAAGGTAGGAAGTCAAAAGTAAAGGGCTGGCAGGATTATATTGGTGGGCAATAAGCAGACTGATTTTTCTTACCCCTTCTGATTATATCCACACTCAGTCCATTCATTGCACTTACAGCATTTGTACAGCAAGTCAGACTGTGTGAATCAAACACTTTCCAATATTGTTGATTTTAGACCAGAGGCAATGTAAATATCATATTGTTTTACCTTTTTTCTAACATGAAGGAAGAATTAAGAAAATTAACTCTCTTAGGAATTAAGGTTGTCTGATTCTACTGCAGAGAATAAAAGGGAATGTTTACAATTATATAGTTACTTAATATTTTCCTTTTTATTTTTTAAAATTATTTATTTATTTATTTATTTGACAGAGAGAGAGATCACAAGTAGGCAGAGAGGCAGGTCGAGAGAGAGGAGGAAGCAGGCTCCCCACTGAGCAGAGAGCCCGATGCGGGGCTTGATCCCAGGACCCTGAGATCATGACCTGGGCCAAAGGCAGAGGCTTTAATCCACTGAGCCAACCAGGTGCCCCAATATTTTCCTTTTTAAAAAGCATTTTACAATCATGGTAAAAATTCAAATAGTACAGATATATGAAGCTATATTGAAAAAGGAAGTGTCCTTATGACTTTAGATGCCAGTTATTTATAGTAGAGGCAATAACTCTTAATAGTTAATTATTTCCAGTAAAAATAGTAATAGTAATAGTAAATAATAAATAGTAATAGTAATAGTAATAGTAAAAATTTCCAGTATCCCACTGGAAATTTTCTTTTTTTTTTTCCCCCACTGGAAATTTTCTATGTACATGTAAACATATATGTATTAACAATATATATCTTTTTTCTTAGAAATTAGGGCAATACATATTGTTCTGTCCGTTGTGTCTTTCTTTAAAAAAAAATAAATGCTCTTGGAATACTTTGCACAAAAGTGGACAGAGATTGACCTTCTTTGATTAAATGAATGGATAGTTCCCTAATATATAGAGGTATCATGGCTTATTTAATCGGTCTCTTGATATTCAAGGGTTAAATTGTTTCCAGGCTTTTGTTATTTCTAACAACACACTTGGTGAAATTCCTTATACATTACGGATAGATCTTTAGCTCTTCAGATTATGTAGATCGTTTGGGTAAAAAGTCCATTTTGTATCAGAATTATTTGGATTGATTTCATTTTATTGTTTCAACTAGATTGTGAACTGTTTGTAGGTGGAGACTAGGTTTTTAATTTCTTTCACTGCCTCATATTTATTATAGTGCTTTTTATAAAGCAAAGTCTCAAAATACATAGGCCGAAAAAGATGGATTCAAAATACTAGTTACCGCATCTTTTCTATGTTTAACATAGTTTGGACCGCAGCAGTACGATGTTGTCATGTTTATAACACACATCCAGAAACTTGGGATCTTCCTGATGCTCAGCCAACCTCAGCCTCGTCTAAGCAGATGCTTAGGTTAATCTGGAAGCCCACGTAGTCCTATAATAATACCCATATGCTGTGTGGTATGTGCAGGAGACTAGTTCACACTAGTTCACGGTAGCCGAACTGTGAAAGACTAGAGTGTCACGAGCATAAAAGAAACAATCATACAGAGGTCAACCCAAGACACACACAATTTTGTTTTAGTCAAGTCAAAATTTACTAGGCTCTACACTGGTAACATGGTGGGTAAAATGACAACATTTTACCCCTAAAGTTTCAGAGAAATAAAAGAACAAAAGGTTTTAAATCAATGCTAAAAATTTTTCTCCCTAATCACACACAGAAAGTGAGACCACTGACTTCAGGAATGTCTCTTCTTGCCCCATCTCTGAACTAGGCAGTTTTTTAAGGCACCCATACCTGAAAGGCATCAGTAGGACTTCAGTTTGTTCTACTGGCATGTTGTATGCAGGGTGATCTGAGGACTGGATGACCTTCGATACAGAATAAGCTGAGAATTCAACTGGAGTGTTCACTGTTCAAGAGAACACCCCCTGAAGTGAGTTGATTATGCCTCTGAACTTAAAATCAAGACCTGGGTTGGGAGGATCTTGACCTCTTGTTATATAAACCAAGAAATTATATATTCAGTATTGATAAAATTTTGTTAGTTTAATTACAGAAATACCCTTTGTTCCAACAATCTTTCTTTTCTCAGATATATTTTCATAGGATAAAATGTTTCTCACTACTTTTTGCCTGGCCAGTTTTTATTCATTTTTAGGATTTTAATTTAAATATATCCTTTAGAGGCTCCTTTCCTGTTGCCAGTTAACAATTAGATCTTTCTGTTACATTCTGACAATACCTTATACAATATCATAGTATCTGTCACAAATAAATTTAATTAGATGATTTTCTTAATGTATATCATCTTCAATAGATTATAATCTTTAGAAGGCCTATGTTTTGAAGGTCTTTTCTGTATACAAGACAAGAAAAATCTACATCTTTCACAGCGTATACCCAACAACTGGTACAATGTCTAGCAAATGGTAGGTACCCAACAAATACTTGTTGAGTGAGTAAAACACAAAATTGAAGAAAAAGTTAATGACTCACCAGTGATATGGATGTGAATATTTTTAGTAGATCCATTGGCAGTTGTGGGAACTTCTGAAAATGTCCTGGTTGTGCTGGTGAAGACATCACCTAGGGATATATAGGGGATATCTGAACTGATCCTAACAGCCATCTCAACCCAATCAAGTGGTGTAAAATCATGATTGGATTTCACGTGCTATTCGGATGAGCTCAATTTTAATGGCCTAAATGCTCCATACTATATATAAAGTTTACTAAGGACAACTTATAGCAAGGCTTGGACCTTAGATTCTAACAACTACCAAAAAAGCGAAACTCTCTATAGGTTTAAAGAGGAAAAGAGAAGTTGTACAGCACACATAACAAAATAATATCTGCTAACGAATCTCCATGAGAAATTTCAATGGTTATGGAAAAGTATCTTACGTTGGAGCCATAGAAAAATGGGACATTTCCATAGTCTCCCAGGGTATCAGAGATCCAGCCAATTAAATACCATTTCTCCCACTATAATGTGTTTGGAAAGGTCAATAAAACTTC
Source organism: Nasua narica (assembly GCA_028533885.1). Lineage (NCBI taxonomy): Eukaryota > Metazoa > Chordata > Mammalia > Carnivora > Procyonidae > Nasua > Nasua narica. The sequence continues at coordinate 144,486,414 of CM052799.1, forward strand.
CTTTGCAACATTCTAGTAGGCAAATCCATGTTGACAAGTCATCTCAATTTCCAATGGAAAATTAAAATTTTAAATGCAATTTTAATGGATTTAATTAGCCACAAAATGCTATGTTATAGATTTCATTTTGAAATAAAATAGAGAAAAAAATCTAAGATTTGGTCTCTAACTAGTTCTTTTGAGTGACTGTGGCTGGGAGAAATTTTGGTTCCATTCATTGTCATTTTCATCAAGTTGCACTTTTCAATACTTATCTGAGATTGGTTTCTTACAAGTTCTTGTTTTTCCACCTCTGCTCAAATAAAGCAAACCATTACCTTCCCTGACCCTTAGTCTCCCCCAAGCACTCACCATAATTTGTTGAGTTTGCACCTGAGGGGGACGAACTATATGTTTCACGGGGCATCCATGAAGCTGCTAAAGGAAGAAGATATTAGAAAAGTCAACCTGTATAAGACTAGTTATTTTATTGCCTCTTCTTGACCTTTAATTGAATCTAATTATTTATAGTAAAATAATAAAATGAAAAAAAGATTAATGAATATGCAAAGCAAAATCACTGAACTATTCTGCAGCACACATTAGAATGTCCCAAAATAAAGTGGGAGTTGAAGGAAAATTTGTGATTCTGATGTCTCAAACAGGGAAGGTTTTGATTATGGCTACTTAGAAGTAGAAAGAAGGAATGGAAGCAAAATACTAGGTGAGGTTTCTCCAGCCACAGAGAGTGTGTTGTGACTATTCTCGTGTCCAATACATGGAAGAGAATGAAAGCCCAGATGCGTTATGGTGGCCTTTAGTCAAGCAAAGGTGCCAAAAGGACTTTGAAGACCTTGGTAGAACACGCACAAGGGAAGAAAATAGTTTGTACTTGTGGATGAGTTGATATTCTTGTTTGGCTATGACAAGTGAACTGTGTCAACAGTGAATTTTCAGACCCTTCTGGTCACAGGCCTCACTAGCTGCTGTGCTGAGTCGTCTTGATGGATTTAGAAGCAAACCTTCCCCTCGAGTGGATGGTAGCAAACTCAGGCAGTGCCTATAGCTTTTGGAAGAGATCAACTCATTTTGTTTAGTTCCCCATCTCTGGCAAGAAAGTTCAACTTCTTGGCAGGCTCTGTATGTCTGTGTTTGATAACAGGCTTATAATGTCGTGTAAAGTAAAAGAGCTATAGTTACACACAGTTGCAATCAGTAGAAAAACATCATGCTCATTTATTTAGAACATTAGCATGTATGATTTTCCAAGTTAAGTGCTTTCTTGTGTGTCAAGACCAAAACAAATAAGCAAAACCAAACTAAACCAAAACAAACATAAAAAAAAACCCAAAACCAAAAACCCTTAGTCCTCCCGTTTCTTGGTTTCTCCGCTAAATGTCAATGGCAGTTGCAGCTGCAGACGAAGGAATGTTATCAGGCCCTTCAGGAGTGGTGTATCTCAATGCTTTTCCAGGGTTTGCTCACAGTACAGTCTGTCACAGCTAATTGACTTAGGGTCACCCCAGAGGTAAGGGGAGTGTTATACACAGCTAATTTGAATTTGACTGGGTCAGGGAGATGTTCTTATTTTCAGTATAATTACCTGTCCCTGAACACGTGATTTTTTTTTTTTTTTTAAGATTTTATTTATTTGACAGAGAGAGCACAGAGAGAGAGGGGACACAAGCGGGGGGAGTGGGAGAGGGAGAAGCAGGCTTCCCGCTGAGCGAGGAGTCCAATGTGGGCCTCCATCCCAGGACCCCGGGATCATGACCTAAGCTGAAGGCAGGCGCTTAAGGACTGAGCCACCCAGGCGCCGCCCCCCCCCCAACATGTAATCTTGACCACTTTTTGTTGGTGCTGTTTAGACAGAATACCAAGGTCAATAGATGATGGACTGAATGTTTTTCAAAAGCCCATTTTTAAAGCCTAAGGGGTAATGGTGGGGATTTGACTAACAAAGAACAACAACTAATTAAAAAGAAATTGGAACTAGGCCTGGATTTAGGTAAAATTACAAATAAGGCAATTTGTTTTGGATAACCTTATAAAATATTTTGCCCAACATGGTGCCTCCTTAACTTGTTATTTTTAGGGCTTGATACCTTTATTTTTTATCTTTTCCAAGTCTGTTTGCAAGAAAGGATGTGATAAATTAATTTATACTAAGATATAAATAGTTGAACAAGTGCTATCCCTTTGAGGGAAATGGGTATTCAATTTTTTTCCATTTCATATTTATCTCATCACCAAGTAAATACAGAACATTATTTTTAAGATTTTATTTTTAAATAGTCTCTATACCCAACATGGGGCTCGATCTTCCAAACCCAAGAGCAAATGTTACATGTTCTACCGACGGAGCCAGCCAGGCACTCAGATACAGATAATTTTGTAATGGTCAGTTACATGTGGGTACCGACAGTTTTTTCACCCAATATAGAATGCCAATCTTTCCTGCTCAATATTAATTTTCCCCAGGCAAAATAACCAAGCATAGCACAATTTCAGGAGATGGTGATATCATCAGCATGACCCACCCAAATTACAAGAATGGCAGTACTTCAAATTTTGCAAATTAGTTGACCATTTTTAAAATCTTCCTCTTTAGACTTCTACTCCTCAGAAAATGTGTGATAAAATTAAGCTACAGAATTCACTTTAGAAAAGTAGGGAGTTATTTTTCTAGTTTTGGTTTTAAGATTTGTCTTTATTCTGTTAAAAAAAATAGAGTGGGGAGTGTGTCGAGAGAGGTGAAGAAAAAGGAGGTTCCAGTTGATGGGTTCAACATGTCTGAAAATACTTAGGTAATATAAAGAAAAAAACTTCAAGAGCAAGAATGCATTATACATAAGAGTCTTTCAGCAAGACAAAGAGATGGACCATTCTTGTATCAATTGCTCCCACAGGAAAGAGGTCTTCCCGAAGAATACTTACTTATAGAATCCTCAGTGAGATAGAGTTCGCTACTTCTAAAGAGTCTTCATTCACTAACATAATACTTTTCTAAAAGCCTATCCACTCTATCATTTAGATATCCCATTTTCAGAATGTGCTCCATATTGGCTACTCGATCTGCCATTCTTAAGTCTCCTTGAGAGTCTCTCAGCAGAATTATGGTTTTGTGTCTTTTAATTGATCGAAATATTCTGCGTTCTTTATACCAGCATTCTGTTCATTAAACACATGAGTTAATTCTTCTTCAAATCTTTTGAGACTCCATTTTCATTAAAATCCATGAATAAACACTACTTTGACATTTGGATGATAAACACCAGCTTGACGGATAACTTCCTTGAGTACATTACCATTATCAGCCAAAAATATGAACATAAGGATGCTGTGTTGCTAGAGTTTCTCAAATAAATTTTTATATCCTTCCCGGAGTATAACATTGGATTTTTCTATAATTTATTTAAATTTAGCTTTGAGTGAAGCTTATTCAACAAGGAAACTTTGTGCTTTAGCAAGTCTTTCTACCACAAAGGGATATTTTCATCCTATGGTAAAAACAGAATCAATTTTGACAACATAGTGTTTTTCCTTAGTTGGGAAAACTTGACAATCTTTTGTAACCAGTTTACAGTGGTCAATAACTATTATGACATATTGGGCATCTTTTCCCTCTGTAGGAAAATCTACTTAGTATCATACCAAAATCCATGGTTATCTCAAATTTAATAGCTTCTTTTCCAATAAAACCACAGATAATTTCTGTTATTCTTATAGGGTAAGATGATGCAAGCTGAATTTCTCTGGAATTGGGGTATCATTTTTACATGTACATTTACTGAGACTTTCTCAGTTACCCAATCTTCCTTAAGACTTTCTGAGTTCTTCTGTCCTTGATTTTGTCCTGGAATAATGGCATGGGTGGCAAGCAGGACTTGGACACAGGAATCTCAATGATTTTGGTTTTCCGCCCCATCCTCCTCTTCAGGGTGAATATGTACTGGGCCAGCACCATCCCTTACACCAGGAAGCACATGCTGGCACTGGCTACCCTGCTTGTTCTTGTCATGACCATCTCATCTATAGATGGGACCCTCATGCTCTTCCTGACCACGAAAAAATATGACACTCATGACCTTTGGAAATGCAGGGCTGTGTGCCAGCTGTGGAGAGACCCAGGAAGCCCCCAGAATTTGGTATTTTAACAGAAGATGGAACTTAAAATCAGAGAAAGAAATCTTGAATTTGTGGTTGACTTAATCAGGAACTAGGTAATAAACTGGAGGAGAACAGCGTTTTAGAGAAGAGGAAAGTAGAATGAGAAGTGATCTGAGACACATAAGATTTTAGAATTTGAGGGCAAGAGTGGTGAGTTTAGAGACTTTAGAGATTCAGCCAATAGGGAGTCCCAGGACTGTCAGAATTACCCTATAGCCTGAAAGAGGAGCAGGGCCCAACATTGCTGTAGGTTCTGGCACTGCTATGTCCCTGTAATTGACTCTCAACCTCTCAACTCCAGCCTCTCCATCCCCTCTGCCTATGGAAAGTAGAATTGGTTGCTATGAAATTATTAGGCAGAGCTACCAAGAGCCTGAGAAGAACCATCCAGGACCAAGGACAGGGTAAACAATACAATTGCAAAATTTATGAGGAATACATAAATTTTGAAGAAGAGGAATGTACCGTCAAAGAACAAAATAGAGACCCTTTGTGATGTCTTTAAGAGGTACTATGAGGCCCGGGTGTGTGTGTGTGTGTGTGTGTGTGTGTGTGTGTGTGTATGCGTGCAAGTGTGCACATGTGCATGGGCACACGTGGTGAGGTAATGATAAGCTTGTTGATTTTGGAAATGGGGCAAATTGGAGACATAGGGGCCAATGGAGACTCATATCATTTTTCTGCTTGTCTAACTTAGCCAGACTGACTGATTTTAATGTGGCTTTAGGCTCCACTGGACCAGATGGATGGCAGGGAAAAACAGAAAGAAAAAAGTAATTAAGCTTCCCTTTTCTGCTCCATGACCTGATCACCTGAATGTCAGGACGAAAATATCCCAGGATGTTATTAACCTTATACACTTGAGGTATTTAGATGGTCAGATTTGATATCCCCATTTCATAGGTGCTTAAAGTAAAATATTCATTTCTGTTCCAGGCTGTTGGAAACTTGGAAGCTGAACTAGGATTAGATGCTAATATTCTAAAGTTGATAAAATGACAAGAAAAGAATATATTAAAACATATACTTATAAATTTAGTATAAATACAATGCACCCAGAATCTTCTAGTGACATCCAAATATATGTGAGCTACACAAAATGCGTGTATAAGCAAAAATCCCAATAGAATGTGCTCACAAATAGGAAAAGCTTTAGAAACACTGCTAGTGGGTTTATTTCACCAGAAATCCATCCATTATCATTCTTTTTCTGTCTGTGAATATTTCATAAATCTCTTGAAATAAACATACTGGAAGGAAAAAAATCCCATTACCAATGCCTGTCACGAATCTTGCCAAATACATCACCTAATATTGGATGTCACATTACAGTCCAATCCAACGAGTAGAAACATGTTTCAAAAATAGTTGGGGAGAGAGCAATCAATATTAACTTGTTGGATCCTAATGTGTTTTTGTGAATGATTATAAATAGAGCAACTCACTACAGGGAATTTTTTTTTCTTTAAGCTTATGGATAAAAAATGGCAACTAGTAAACAAGATATTCTTATTTGCATAAGTGAGAATGTGAGTTTTCTCACATTCTCACATTTGTTTGTTGGGTTTTAGAGTCCCTTCCTAGATTTCACAATTTCTAATGCTATTTCGTGGTAAGAATGATAAAGAGATGTGTAAGGATAAATGAAGTTTTCAAGTGGGGAAGGACAGAAAACGCGAGGAACTGCATAGTTCATTTCATTATGAAATCTACTAAAAAGACCAAGAATATACTTGTGTAAATTATAAAGCACTTTCATGCAAGACCTTTCAGTTTTCCAGTTTCTGGGGCAGAAAATGTTTTGGGTAGCCTCTATGCTTCATAATGATATGATGCATGGGACGAACAGGATTTCTTTTTTTATTCTGGGCACACATAATATTGTAATAACAATTTAAATAAAGCAAACAAAAAGTTCAAAAATTCCATTTAAGCAGATCATTTCTTTTTACTGTGTATGTTTGTGTGTTTTCTTCCTTGTCCTTGTCTATATGTACACATATTCTTTCAATTATTCAAGAAATATTTGCTGAGCACCTACTGTATGCCTGCCACTGCTACAGACATTATGATATTACAGTGAGCAAGACAGGAAAAGGTTTAGGTCCCTGTTCTTGTGTATCTTAGATTTCAGTATAATTTCAACAAAAAAAAAAAATCAAAAAAGTAAAATAAAGGAAATTGTTAGACACCAAGTATTATGCTGAGAATGAAAGAATGGGGTAATTTATATATAATCATAGCATAAATTTAAATTTCAGTTCTGCTTTATCCTATAACATTGTCCAATAATGTTTTATTTTTTATTTTTTTAAAAGATTTTATTTATTCGCTTATAAATGGAGGTGGGAGAAACAGAGGGAAAGGGACAAGCAGACTCCTCACTGATCACAGAGACCAACACAGGGCTGGATCTCACAAGCCTGAGATCATGACCTGAACCAAAATCAAGAGTTGGATGCCCAATTGACTGAGCCACCCAGGTGCCCCTCCAATAATCTTTTATCACCATCGCTACATAACTTCCTTCTGTAACCAACAAGTATTGATTCATGTATCTATTCCTCAATATTTGTTGAGCACCAACTATATGCCAGGCATTACCTTGGGCACTGGGAATACAGGTAAGCAACAACAAAAAAGATAAGGAACTTGTATTATACCATTGAGAATAAAGGATGACAAACTAGTGTAGGTAAAGGAGAGTTTCAGCAGAGTTCATTACAAACTCAATTTTATGTTAACACCATATAGGATAAAGCTTAGTCTATCAAGTTTGGACTTTCATCCCCAGTCTAACTAATATTTTTATTTTCAATTTATATCTGATAGGTAAAAATTTTCTAGCCAGTAACCTTGTCTATACAATAAGATGTACTGGCTAGCTTAGTACATTATGGCTATTGTTTGGATTGACTTCATAATACTGCATTGAATTATTATCTCATTCTATCTTACATTCTCTTATTATTGGCTATATTTTTCTTGAACACCCTCTCAGCCCCACTCTTACATATGGATTATTGGATTACTGTAATTAACATTCGGTCTTCCGACACTGTAACTTCTAACACATGGCTCATCCCTTGCATGTCCATTCCAAAGCAAATGCTCTTCTGAATGTGTCTACTATTCACTCACTTATATAGTTTTTAAGTTTCTATCACATCTTATACCTAAGCCATATGCTGTTTGGTTGTCCTTGCTTTAATATTTATTTAAAAATATCATTCCAGGGGTGCCTGTGTGGCTCAGTTTGTTGGGCATCTGGCTCTCAGAGGAGGCCCGTGTTGGGCTCCTCTCTCAGTGCAGAGTCTGCTTGAGACTCTCTCTCTTTCTCCCTCTGCTCCTCCCCCCACCTTGTGCTCTCTCTAAATAAATAAATAAAATCTTAAAAAAAAATCTATCATTCCATATGTTGTCAGCTGGCATTTACTTTTCTGACTCGAAGCAGTGTTATTAAGATCCATTCATATTGTTGGATGTTGGATGTGACTGTCACTCACTCATTTCTGATTGCTCTATAATATTATATGACCATGCAATCATTTATTTACCTATTCTCTTGGCTATGATGATTCAGATTATTTAGAGTTTTTACTATTATGAATAGTGTTTTCCCCTGACAGTTGTGTGCATATCTCCTGGTAACATATACTAGAGTGTGTGTAGAGGGGTGGAGTATATATCTAGGAATGGAAATATTGGGTTGTAGGGTATGAAATTGTTTGGCATTAAAACACTGTGTCAAAATGGTGGAAAGTGATGGTAGTAACTTGTACTTTCACCAGCAACATATAAAACATTATATTGATCTACATCCTATCTAACACTTGACAATTCCAGGCTTTCCAGACTTATTAATTTTTGCCAATTTTATGTGAAATGGTTATCTGATTCTCATCTTCGTTTGCATTTCCAGATTGCCAGAGAGGCTAAGCATCTCTTTGGATGTTTTCTAGCCACCTCATTACATCTTTTGTGATGTTCTTCTCTGTTCATTTTCTAATGTTTTTATATTTTTAAAAATTGATTTGTAGCCATTCTTTATATACTCTTGATATAAAGTTTTGATTCCTTATCAATTATATATTCCTGATCATTTTTCAATTACATATGTTGCAAATATCTTCTCCTACACTATAGCTTGCCTTTTTTTTTAAACTTCTGCTAAGGTGCCTTTTGATAGAATTTTCTTAACTTTATGGTATTCTAATGTTTCCACCATTTTTATGGCTAGTGCTTTATTTCTCTTCTTTAAACCCTTCCTTATCCCAAAGCCAGAAAGAAATTCACCTTTATTTTATTACATGCTTCAACGTTTTGCTTTTGACATAAAGATCTCATACTCTATGGAGCCTATTTTTATGTAATGTGCATGGCAGGCATACAGTTTAATATTTTTTTTCTTATAAATAATCAAGGTTTGCAGATCCATTTGCTGATTGTCTCTTCTTTTCACAGGAATCCGCCATGCCACCTCTGGCATCTCTAGGTTATGCTTATTTGTGGCTCTCTGGGTGTGCTCTCTCTTCTGATACTCCCCTTTTTATCTCTCAAAATTGGGCACTGAATTCACAGGTGTCTGCTATATTATTAACATATTTGTTAAAAGAAATATGCCAAATTAAATTTCAGAAGGTCATACACAAATAGTCAAAATGTGTCATGACTTAGGGATTATGATTAAACCAGTCCTGTGAACCTGAAGTCCATAAAAGAAATAAAATAAATAACTAATGCGATAAAGCCATGCTATACCTATTCCTCTTTGCTATTTGATTTACTTCCTAAGGACACATTCCCGGCAGTGAGATGACTGAGCCAGCGGGTACAAAAGACTTTTAGAGGCTTTAAATGTACAACTGAAATGCTCTTTGTGGCCAAGGGCCTAGCAGTTAAACCCAGAGTTCTGCACCAGCAGCATCCGGGGTCTTTGGGGCAGCCACATCCCTTGCCACTTCCCTACCACGCAGATGTCTGTCTTGTACCACTAGGAGGCAGTAGACTTCCTCTTCAGCTGCTGGATACCTGTTAAAGCAGCGTCAGCACACCGCTGCTACGAGGTAGCCAGATTAAATGGCCACACCAGTTCTGTGCCTCATACTGGGCTCCCTCTTCTCACCGCTTTTAGTGACATGTGTATTCTGGCTAGTTCACTCTTTCCTCAGATATCCTCATATTTGCCCTTCCATCTCCGTGAATTGTATCTTTACCTAGATGTCACCTTCCTCAGGAAGGCCTTGCAAAACAACCCTATTTAAAATGGCAACCCACTCTCCCACCAGAGCCTCAATGTCTCCCTTCACTGCTTGCTTTATTCCCTATCACTCCTCACCATTTGCCTGTCTCTCATCCCCCAGAATTTGGAACTGTTTTTGGATCCGTTTTTGTTCACAGATGTATCCCCAGCAACTACAACAGTGCTTCAAACACAGTAGACGTTTTGTAAGTATTTGTTAATATGATTATGAGCAGAGCATGTCGTAGGTGTTCATTATACATGTTGGATGAATTAATGGGGCCCAGAAGACCCCGAGGGACTCACAGTTACACTTACAGTTTTTGGTATCTTGCCCGCTGGGGGTCCAGGAGTAGTTGAAGCCTTGGGTAGTCACATTGGAATTGCTGGCTAAAAGACAAAATTCTCAGAATCCAACCTTTTTATACAGCTGTATAAAAGTATAATTTAACTATACAGTGCAGTATAATTTAACTACTTTGATGTGCTGAATTTTTAATCTATGTGACTTTGGGGAAATCTGAAATTGAAAATATGCTTTCCTACATAGGAACACAGCTGACATATTAAGCAAAAGCTCTGTAGTTTATGTTGAATGCCAACTTGTCACCGATTTTCTTTCTTTTTCTGTTCTTGTCACCAACTCAGATCACTGGGAGTACTGTCAAGGCTACTTTCATGTTATCTTAAAATTCCATGAGAAATGAAAAGTATAGTATAATAATTCACCAACCCATATTTTAAAGATTACAGTGATTGTCATATCAACATATAGCCACCATTTAGATTAAATTTGCCACAGAGCAACTCAAAACCAAAATATCAACATCAGATGAAAAAGAGAGCCTTTTGCCCAAACCTCAATATTATCAGAGCTGAACCAAAGCTTGTGTTTTATTTCTCTTCAGTCACATAAGGAAAGCCTTGCTATACTCACTTTGAGGGGTGGTATTTGGAGTCGAGGTACCCACTTCTCCAAGGGCTGTGGAAGATGTAGCTGGATATCCTATTTTGAAAACAAAATTCCCAAATTGTTGTAGGTGTTTACATTCCCATGTTTAATATGCTGCTGTAACTAACAAGGGTGGCATGCAGAGCATGGAACATTAGAGAAGCAAAGAACCTTGGTGAATACATAGTCTAATGGCTTCATTTTATCTACTATGAAACTGAGTCCAAAAGGCATATGCTTATGGCTACATAACAATATCATTTATATATTCAATATCATTTATATGATATTAACTTCACTCTCCTAATTCTTTTTTTTTTTTTTTGATTTATTCAACATCGAGAGAGGGAACACAAGCAGGAGGAGTGGGAGAGGGAGAAGCAGGCTTCCCGCCGAGCAGGGAGCCCGATGAGGGGCTCGATCCCAGGACCCCGGGATCATGACCCAAGCCAAAGGCAGATGCTCAATAACTGAGCCACCCAGGTGCCCCTTAGCTCTCCTAATTCTAAGTGTATTACATTCACACTTTCAAAATATGTTGTTTCAGTGTCTACTCTGTGTCAGACTACAGTCTACACACAACAATGAAGACACAGCCCTCACCCTCATGGAACTTACCTTGTAGTGAATTTTTACAATTGTACACAACATTTTCATATGCGTAATATGGTTACTTATCTGCTTCAGTTCTTAGCTTTGAAAAGCATCCCCATCTTTATAGTCCATCATTTCCCATTCTTCTCCTCTCTCCCTCTCCCTCTTCCTCCCAAAATGAAAGACTAATTCATATTCATTTGAAAAGAGCTCTAGGGTTGAGGCAAGTAGATTGAAAAAGAAAAATACTCAATACACTCCATTGAAAACATGGTCATATCTCTTGGAAAACAAATATATTTAAGGTCACTTCCATAAATAATTCAAGAAGATAACAGAAGTAGATAGAAAGGCAAACTAAAGGCAAAGAAAATAGAAAAAGTATGTTGATCCCCAACACGACCTGCGTGAGGATAGTACACAAAATGCATTTCTTGACGTCCTGTACTTTTAATAGATATGGGTCCCACATTTAGTCACAACTTTCTAGTAACGATGTTAAGAAATGTTATGCTATTAATGGCTATCATAGGATAAAACCAGTCCATTTTCAAGAGAACACAGCTATTCCTTTTATTGTGATTAAAAAAAATTTCTGCCCAGTCTTTTTAAAAAAATATTTTAAATATTTTATTTATGTATTTATTCAATTATTTGAGACACACCGAGAGAGAGAGAGAGAGAGAGAGAGAGAGAGAACAAATAGTAGAGAGGGGCAGAGGAAGAAGGAGAAGCAGGCTCCCTACTGAGCAGGAAGCCTGAGGCAGGGCTCAATCCCAGGACCCTGGGATCATGACCTGAGTCGAAGGCAGAGGCTTAACTGACTGAACCACCTAGACATCCCCTCTCTAGTCTTTTAAAAAAGAACACTGTATACTGTGTCTAATATTCTTAATAATACCATTATAGTGTGACAGTTGGTACGCCCATTCCCTGTAAGCTTGAGTTATTAATGAATGGCATCCCACCTTCCCAGTCACCTCAGTTCTGGGAAATGACATGCTTAAACTAAAAAAACCATGGATAATCAAATCTCTGAAAAGAATATATGTAGGATAAATAAATTGGCATTATGGTTATAATATGGCATTACAGTCATCTATAAGTGATTTACATAAATGATCAACAACAATCATTTTGCAATGCAGGCTGCTAACGGCCCCCAAAGACACACTCTACCCGAGCTCCAGGAACACAGTCAGACATGTGGAGATGCGTTACAGGCTGCCTCAGATGGTGCTGTATGAGGAACTAAAATGGGCAACCAGCAGTGGGATGGCAGAGAAAATGTTTTAAATACTGAATATATGCAGTTTCACTTATCCAACAAATACTTATTGAGTCTCAGTCTGTACAAGAATTGAGGATGAAGTAGAGAGAAATATTGCTCTTGCCCTCACAATTTAGTGAGAATATAGGTCAGTGTGTCAGACTATCAGCTGGTCACCAAACCCAGTCTTCTCTCTGGTGCAGATGAACTATATCTCTTAGCCTCCTGTGCGGTTGGTTAGGTGTGGCCATGTACTAAGTCTTAGCCAATGGAACATGAGTGGGAGTGATGGCTGTCATTTCAAGACCTGATGTATAAAACCTTCCTCGTAATATCCTCCATGATCTTTCCTCATGTGCTATCAATATTATGATGCAGGGGGACATAGAAGTCACAACTTAAAGGTGACAGACCTGCTAGAAGCTTGGGTTCTTGAATGACCATGTGGAATAGAACACTCAGTCACTGGATCACAGAGTGAATCTGAATTTTATTTCTCTTATTAAGATGGCTTTATCTTTGCCCTTATCTGCAGCAATTCCTTCAGTAACCTATTTTATTTTATTTATTTTTCAAGTTCTATTTAAATTCTAGTTCATTAACATATAGTATAATATATATATTATATTATATTATATTATATTATATTATATTATATGTGTATATATATACATATAAAGTATATAACATATATATTGCTTTCAGCAGTAGAATTTATAGTGATTCATCACTTACATATTATACCCAATGCTCAACACAGAGTCACTCTTAATTTGGCCCATCCCCCCACCCACATCCCTCCAGCATCCCTCAGTTTGTTCTCTATAGTTAAGAGTCTCTTATGGTTTGTCTTCCCCTTTCCATATGTTTGTCTGTTTTGTTACTTAAATTCCCCATATGAGTGCAAGCATATGGTATTTGTCTTTCTCTGACTGACTTATTTTGATTAGCATAATATACTCTAGTTCCATCCACATTGTTGCAAAATCCACTCTCGCCATTGCTATTTAACATAGTATTGGAAGACTTAGCCTCAGCAATCAGACAACGAGAAGAAATAAAAAACAAACTGGCAAGGAAAAGTCGAACTTTCACTACGTGCAGAAATGATACTCTATGTAAAAAACCTGAAAGACTCCACCAAAAAATTGCTAGAACTAATACACGAATTTGGCAAAGTTGCGGGATGTAAAATCAATCGTACAGAAATCCATTGCCCTTCTCTATGCCAGTAACGAAGAAGCAGTAACCTATTTAAAAATTTTTGTATTGTTATGTATTTTTAAAGTTACCTCATATCCTTTTAAAAATAAGACAAGATGAAAAATGCACAGAGGGATAGAATGACTAGTCATAAGTAATCTTTGTATATTAAGAGATACTGAGAGATATGATGTGTTTCTCCTAATCAATAGACTAAGAAGAGGTAAGAGAGCAAGGGAGAAGAGAGGGGAAAGAAAAGAAAGAATCTGTCCAGGTTTTAAAAGATTCTCAGAAGGATGAAAAGAATGATCCCTTTACCCTGGGACTTAATTCCTTATGTAGGAGAGGGTGAAGCTTTCATTTTTGGTCAACAGTCTCTTAGCTTACCTCCCATGGAGGAACTACCTACCTTCCTTCCTTCCTTCCTTCCTTCCTTCCTTCCTTCCTTCCTTCCTTCCTTCCCTATCTCGCTCCTTCCCTCCCTCCCTCTCTCCCTCCCTTCCCTCCCTCCCTTCCCTCCCTCCCTCCCTCTCTCCCTCCCTCCCTCTCATTCTGAGAACTGACCTCCATAGAATTCACTGAGTGATTTAGTAAGTGAAAGCAGAAAGGAATGGTTTTAAGGTAGTGATGTGATAACAATGGTGAGAATAATGATAAAGAACTAAGAAGTAATTATCAAGAGAACTTTGTATTTATTTGTAGGCAGTAT
>CM052799.1:144501032-144609960 GCA_028533885.1 Nasua narica
CCTTCCCTCCCTCCCTCCCTCTCTCCCTCCCTCCCTCTCATTCTGAGAACTGACCTCCATAGAATTCACTGAGTGATTTAGTAAGTGAAAGCAGAAAGGAATGGTTTTAAGGTAGTGATGTGATAACAATGGTGAGAATAATGATAAAGAACTAAGAAGTAATTATCAAGAGAACTTTGTATTTATTTGTAGGCAGTATTACTGTTACCTAGAAACCTCAGTCTAATAAGCAACTGCCAGTCACTTATTAAAATACCCCTTACATAACAAGCAATGGACATCGTCCCCAGCCAATCCAATTGCCCCCACTGACCATTAGCTCCATGTGATTTAATTCTGCCAGGAATCAGTGGAATTCTGATGAAGTATGATAATTTGATGGAGGATTTCATTTGTATTAAAAAGACTGATTAAATTTCTTTTCTGGAGAATCAGAAATTAAGGTGACATAAATCCTTGCCTACTGCAACTTTACTGCAGGGAAAGGAAAATTCATTCATTCAAGATTCCACCTAACATGTTGTTCTTGGACCACACGGGAGGAGGAACAATGATTGCCTGAGCCTCACAGGCTGCCTTGATCTTTGTGTTACTGTGCCTCTTGCTTGTCACAGGTACCAGTGCTGCTCTATGCTTCCTCGCACAGGCCTGTTGAGTACGTTGAGGGCTGACTGTGTGCCAATAAGCTTCTGGAAACAAAAGGACCAATGACAGCCTGTCAAAATCCCCAGGGAACCTAAGCTCATTTCAGTCTTCTCAGTCTCCAGCTGAATTTTGTTTGGGTCTTGGCCTGAGAGTCTGTACCACGTTGCACAGGTTATTGAAAAAAATGTTCCCTTTACTACGAGACCTTGTAGCAAGACCAAATAGCAGTAAAGCCATTTAGAAAACTATCTACTTCTTTAGGCGAATTAAATCCCACCCACTCCTCTTGGCTTTACACTATGCTTCAAGGTTAAGGTTCCTTGGCATTACATGACCTGACCTCTAACAATCTCCACATTGTTATCTTTTGCTTCTCCCTTCCTATGTTCTTTCATTTATTGACCCAGCATTTGGGAGCCTCTATCTTCCAGGCATTCCATTTGGCACTGGGGGCACAATGATCAACTCCCTTGGAATTGGAGTTCATAGAGGATACAGACATCAACCAGAGAATCACAGAAGCCAATCCATGTGTGAGAACACAGGAAAAAGGGAATGGCTTATTCAGAGTTCCAGGAAGGTTCCCCTGAGGAATGGGATGGGGGAGTGGGGGCAGGAGAGGGGAGGTGGGAGCCTCCAGGTAGAGACACAGTGCAAAGACCCATTGGGTGGTCTCATACACTGCTAGTAACAGCAATGTGTAGTCCATATGTGTCTATTCAGGGCTGGGCCTTTGTAAGCCCTCCATGAAGGTTTGTTCTGTGTGTTGAATTGAACTAAGTATGAGACTGCAAGGCAGTACTTGTCACAGTGCATACATGTGGCCCCAGCAGCAGAAGACAGTGATCAAACTGTGGCATACCAATAGCAGGAACACTGCTTCTTTCTCAGGGATGTTTTATGTGCGTGTGTGTTTTTAGATATTTTATTTATTTGTCGGGGGGGGGGCACAACCAGGGGGAGCGGGAGGCAGAGGGAGATGTAGGCTCCCTTCTAAGCAAGGAGCCTGATGCGGAACTTGATCCCAGGACCCCGGGATCATGACCTGAGCCAAAGGCAGATGCTTAACAGACTGAGCCACCCAGGTTTCCCTGTTGTTTTGTTTTTAAAAGTCTCTTCCTGGAGCCTGACCCGGAGATCTGTTAACTATAAAAGGACATAATTGGTCATCTTTTGACATCAAATAGAGCATTTTATTTATTTATTTATTTTTAAAAAGATTTTATTTATTTATTTGACAGAGAGAGAGAGAGAGAGATCACAGGTAGACAGAGAGGCAGGCAGAGAGAGAGGGGGAAGCAGGCTCCGCACTGAGCAGAGAGCCCAATGTGGGGCTCGATCCCAGGACCCTGAGATCATGACCTGGGCCAAAGGCAGAGGCTTAACCCACTGAGCCACCCAGGTGCCCCACAAATAGAGCATTTTAAAAGAATTATATTTATACTCCTCTTAGCCAAGTCTTTGAGATTCATATCATCTATTTCAGCATGTGAATAAGATAGCTTGTTTTTTGTGTTTTCTGTTTCAAGGTTATATTTACATTTACAATACAGCAAAGCTTCTTCAGCACTCAGTAGTTAGTTCTGTATTATAACCTGCTGTGTAGGTGACTAATATGCCAAACCCAGTGACAAAGAGTTGCTTGCTTTATCTGGTGGTTGTTTATTTGTTCTTCAGTGTGAATGCTTATTGTTATTAAACCTTGCAAGCATCCAGAGATACATAATAATGACCCATGTTTCCAGGAAAGAAGGCGGCGGTTAGAAGAAAACACTACTTTGTACAAAATGTCTTGCTTATATGAATTTGAAAACTGCCTTAGAGGTTGTTGAGAAGTTTTAAAACTTTCCTAGCCCATTTCTATTTCAACTTAAAAAATTTTTTTCCACTAAAATTAAAAATTACCCCTTTATATTATTGCTAGAAATTCAATTAAGTCAGAAGACAGCTCTGTTCAGTTCTGAGTTAAATGGAAGAGACAGAAACATGTTCTCTAAGAGCTAATTCTGGTTGGCTTGTCACGACATTATGAAGCAGAATGGAATCTCTTCACCTGGACTCCTGCCATGTTCCTGGCGACTATCCTCATCGCCAGAGAAGGGAGACAGAGGGCAATGCTGGAGGTTTCATGGTGGGGTGGGGAAGGTTAATCTGGGAGAAATATTGAAATATATATTTTTCAAACCTAGGTAAATTTTAAAGATCATTTCATACGGACCTACTCTGTACCAAATAAAAGAGACAGGTGAATAGTCGGGAGGCGAGGTAAGTAGAAGATAAAGGAGAACATGGTCTTTAAAGAAAAGAAATATTGATTTGGTCATTGATTCCTCCTTTAAGGAATTAAAAAATACATGTAAAGGTCTTGACTTACTTGGAGATTAGTTTTGCTTGCTGGACTCTTCTTTTGATCATGGCATGCTTTCTCAGACTGGCCTGTGTGGGTCTAAGCTTTATACTTGTTCTTTATGCATTTTCATATTTGATACTCATAATAACCATATGAATTAGATAATACTCACTCTTGGTTTTCAAGATAAGGAGACAATATTAGAGAGGCAAAATGACTTGCCCGGGTTACAAAGCTAGTAGGCGGCAGAGATAGGAATTGAACTCAAGCCTGTTTGACACCAGAGACTATATTTATCCCACTTTGGTAGTCTTATAAAGTATAGTTGGCCTTACTACAAAAGCAAAGAGTAGCTCTGGAATTCAGTTATGGTCCCTGACACACAGCCACCCAGAATCACTGAGAGTCTTTGCCTCTGCCTCTCTGCCCCTCTCAGCCTTCCATCATAAGACAGCCCAGTCTTCCAGCCCTGGCCAAATGCTGGTTTCTTTAGGGAGCCTTCCTCTGCTCTCCCTGACGCCCTTCCTTTGTTAATTAGTTCCTCCTTTGTACTTGAAAAAATATCCTTAACGCCCAGAATATTTACTGGGCTATCAATACTTAATGACAAAATACTTACTGAAAAATATCCTTAAGCCCCAGAATATTTACTGAGTTATCAATCTTAGGGACAACCATGTGTTATCACTATTCCAGGTGATAGAGATAATCAGTAGACAAATCTGACCAAAAATATGTCCTCACGGGATTACCTTTCTTGTGGGGAGAAGCCAAACTAGTGTCTTATACAGGATGTGAATAAATGCTGTTGGGAAAAATAAAACAGGGAAAGGGGATAGGAAGTGAAACAGAGGAGGTTATAGTTATAAAATAGTCCCATGGAGAAGATGACATTTGAACAAAGATTGGGAGATGAGAGTGTGAGCCATGTGGATTTGGGCGGAAAGGATTTTCTAGGCAGAGGGAAGAAGGAAAGAGGCCCTGAGGTGGAGACACTGCTGGCATGCTGTGGGAACAGTGAGGAGGCCAATTTGCATAAAGCAAAGTGAGTGAAAAGGAAAAGAGAGTAGTGGAAATATAAGAAACTAGATATCACACATGAACTTTCAGGCTAACTTTGTAGATATCTGTCCATCCCTACCCCACCCCCCTGTTCTTCCTCAATTCAGATGACCATGAACCCTGGTGGCTTTTATTTACATCAGTAGTCATCGAAAGTAGAAGTAGACATATAATTCTAGGGCTAGATTATTTGTTTTTATTAAAACACACACACACACACACACACACACACACACACGCACACACACACCTTATATAGACTGGTTATTTAATCAACCACTCTGTTTCCTACTGTAGGTTCTTATCATGTTCCAGAGGGATTTACGGGAACAAATAATACAGTGTAACATTTTGACACTTAGGTGTTTTCCATGCCTAGTCCCTTCTGTTGCTCACAATAACTCATTGAGGAAGAAACTGCCCATACTAATGTTCTTCCTTTTCTTCTTTCTCTTGTTTCCCCCCATTTTCTTCAAGCACCCACACCTTTGGCCATGCTTTTAGAACTCTATTATTTGCCAGTCCATCTTACTGTTGCCAAGAACTACAGCTTTCTGTGGATCATCTCAATGGCTAAGCCATCACCTCATCATGGTTGCTCATTTTCACAAAAATATTTTATTTAGGAATTTATTTTAATTTTTTATCATTTTATTTTTTTCATTGTGATAAGTGATGATACACCCCATCATCTATTTCACTAATCCCCCCTCCCACTTCCCCTCTGGTAATCATCAGTTTGCTCTCTATAGTTAAGAGTCTGTTTCTTGGTTTGCCTCTCTCTTTCTGTTTTTTCCTTTGCTTATGTGTTTTGTTTCTTAAATTCCACACATGATGAGATCATATGGTATTTGTCTTTCTTTGACGGACTTATTTCACTCAGCATTACACACTCTAGCTCTATCCATGTTGTTGCAGAAGGCAAGATTTCATTCTTTTTTATGGCTGACAGATATTCTGTTGTATAATATATACATATATATGTATGTGTGTGTAGATATATATATC
The DNA here is from genome assembly GCA_028533885.1 of Nasua narica. Lineage (NCBI taxonomy): Eukaryota > Metazoa > Chordata > Mammalia > Carnivora > Procyonidae > Nasua > Nasua narica. Next base: position 144,506,098 of record CM052799.1, read on the forward strand.
TACACACACATGCACCAATATGTATGTATGTACATATGTATGTATACACACACACACACACACACACACACACATCTTCTTTATCCATTCCTCTCTTGATGGACAGTTGGACTGTTTTCATATTTTTGCTATTGTAAATAATATTGCAATAAACAATATTGCTATTGTAAATAATATTGCAAATATTGCAATAAGCAATATGCACGTATCTCCTCAAATTAGTGTTTTTGTATTTTTTGGTAAATACCCCATAGTGCCATTCCTGGATTGCTAGGATAGGTTTTTTTTTTTTAGTTTTAGGGAGAACGTCCATAGAGTTTTCCACAATGGCTGCACCAATTTGCATTCCCACCAACAATGTTTCTTGTAGTTTTGATTTTAGCTATTCTGACAGGTGTGAGGTGATATCTCATTGTAGTTTTGATTTAAATTTCCCTCATGATAAGTGGTGATGTTGAGCATCTTTTTATGTGTCTGCTAGCCATCTGTATCTTCTTTGGAGAAATCTCTATTCATGTCTTTTGCCCATTTTAATTGGATTATTTGTTTTTTTTGGTATTGAGTTGTATCAGTTCTTTATATATTTTGGATACTAATCCTTTATCAGAGATATCATTTGCAAATATTTTTCCATCCAATAGGTTGCCTTTTAGTTTTGTGGACTCTTTCCTTTGCTGTGCAGAAGTTTTTCTTTTTGATGTAGCAACAATAGTTTATCTTTGCTTTTATTTCCCTTTGCCTCAGGATTTTAGTTTTTAAATTAAACGTGTCTGTATTTTAGGTGTACAAAATGATTCGATATAAACACACATAGTGAAATGATTAGTACAGTCAGCTAATTAATATATCCCTCCTCACATAGTTAACATTATTTTTTGTAAAATAAGAGTACCTAAAATCTACTCTTAGCAAGTTTCCAATATTCAATACAGTATTATTACAGTCATCATGGTGTACATTAGATCTTCAGACTTACCAATCTTACATAACTCCAACTTATGCCCTTTGATCAACATCTCCCCATTTTCCCACTTCCCCACCCCAGGAACTAGTGTTCTACTCTTTGCTTCCATGTATTTCACTCTCTTAAATTCTACTTATAAGTGAGATACAGGTTTCTTTTTCTGTGTCTGGCTTATTTCACTTAGTATAATGATGTGCAGGTTCATCCATGTTGTTACAAATGGCAAAATCTCCTTTTTCAAGGCTGAATTACACACACACACACACACACACACACGCATTTTCTTTATCCATTCATTTGTCAATGGAAACTTAGGTTGTTTCCCTATCTCTTAGATGTGGCTGGTGGCTGATTTTCTTTTCTTTTGTATATACCCAGAATAGAGATTATTGGATTATATAGCATTCTATTTTTACCTTTTTTTTTTTTAAGATTTTTTATTAATTTGACAGAGAGAGAGATATCACAGGTAGGCAGAGAGGCAGGCAGAGAGAGAAGAGAGAGGTGGGGGGGAAGCAGGCTCCCTGCTGAGCAGAGAGCCCGATGCAGGGCTCTATCCCAGGACCCTGAGATCATGACCTGGGCCGAAGGCAGAGGCTTAACCCACTGAGCCACCCAGGTGCCCCTATTTTTACCTTTTTGATGAACCTCAAAAACTGTTTGCCATAATGGTTTTCATATTGTTTTCCATAGTGGCTGCACTGTGACAAGAGTTCTCTTTTCTCCATATCCTTGCTAACACTTTTTATCTTTTATTTTTTTGATAAAAGCCATCACATAAGGTGGGAGGTGATATCTCATTGTGGTTATGATATGCATTTCCCTAATGATTAGAGATTTGATGATCTTTTCATGTATTTGATGGCTATTTTTTTGTCTCTTTGGAAAAATGTCTATTTCGGTCCTTTGCCCATTTTTAATGAGTTGTTTCTTATTTTGCTATTGAGTTGAATGAGTTCCTTATATATTTTTTATATTGGCCCCTTACCAGACTTAAAAATATTTTCTCCCAATATATAGGTTGCCTTTACCTTTTATTGTTTGTTTCCTTTGCTACACAGAAGTTTTTTAGTTTGATATAGTACACTTGTTTGTTTCTGCTTTTGTTGCCTAAGCTTTGGAGTCATATCGAAAAACTCAATGCCAAGGCCAATGTCAAGGAGGTTTTCCCCTGTGTATTCTTCTAGGAGTTTTATAGTTTCAGGTCTTATGTTTAAGTTGTTACCCTATTTCGAGGAGATTTTTGTGTATGCTGCGAGATAATTTTATTCTTCTCCATACAGATATCTAGTTTTCGATCACCATTTTTTGAAAAGTACATCTTTTTCCATTTTGTATTCTTGTCGCCCTTGTTCAAAACTAGTTGTCCATATATGCTTGAGTTTATTTCTGGGCTCTCTATTCTGTTCTGTTGATCTGTGTCCGTATGTATGCCAGTTCCATACTGTTTTGATTACTACAGTTTTGTAGTATAGTGAGAAATCAGGAAGTGGGATGCCTCCAACTCTGTTCTCTCTCAAGATTGCTTTGGCTATATGGTGTCTTTTTTGACTATAAATTTTAGGATTGTTTTTCTATTTTTGTGAAAAATGCCATTGTAATTTTGATAGGGACTGCACTAAATCTGCATATCACTTTGGGTAGCATGGACAACTTAACAATATTAATTTTTCCAATCCAAGAGTATCAGATGTCTTTCTCTTTGTGTCTCCTTCAAATTCTTTCATCAGTGTTTTTGGTTTTCAGTGTACAGGTCTTTCACCTCCTCACTTAAATTTATTCTTAAGTATTTTAGTCTTTTTGATGCTATTATAAATGGGACTGTTTTCTTGATTTTCTTTTTGGATTGATCATTGTTGGTCTCACTAAATTTTTTTAAAAGCTGAATTTTAATGGATAATACCGAACAGAATTTTCAAATGGAGCTCTTTGTACTTTTGTTTTAGATGAGGTTCCAAAGGCTAAGAATGATATTAGGGCAAGTCATCCTCACTTCTAAAGCAGAGTTCTAGACCACCTATGTAGGGTATGTGGAGTGGTTTCCATTAACTCTGGCCCATCATCAATCAACCTCAAGACGATGTAAGGGGCAGAAGTACCCCAGGTGAGGATTTTTTAAAAGACAGTTGTCAGGGTGCTATGAGTCAGGTCCCCTCTCATGGAGGGGTAGAGAAGGGAGTGAAAGAATAATCTCCCCCTTACCTTAGTCCAAGTGAAGTGTGGTTTCAAGAGAACCACTCAGAGTTGTTGGCCCATGTATCCTGGTGTTTGGGATGAAGAGAACTGTAACTGACTCGAGTTACATTGGGAGCCTATGCTTGACTAGTAGAGTTGAACGGGCATAGAGAAGAGAGATATGGCCATATTGGAGAAGAAGAGCAATTGCCCCAAATAGGAGGCCAAGGCGCATGTTTTCCCATGTAAAACAGGATGCCATGAAAGGAAATCTCACCCAGGAAGAATATCTACAGGAACAAAAAGCTCCTAAGAGAACAGAACTCCAGAAGCTTAGGGGGATAATAAACAGAAGATTGGAGGGGAGGCATGGCCTGCATCAAGGGGACAATAGCCACAGGCCAGTCGCAGACTTCTAAGAAATCTACCGGAGTGCGCCATGAGGTCAAGATGGCACATTTTTTATTCTCCCCATCTAGAGGGAACTCAGGTCAGATTACAGTCAGCCTGACAAGGAAGGTTTTTGTTTTTTTTTTCCTTATCTACCTCTCTCCTCTTTTCCACATGATATGACCCCAAAAGAGAGGTCCAAATCAATAAACAGGAGTGGAGGAGAGGATCGAGCCAGGAAATCACAGACATTTCTTCCACTACCACTCCCATAAACATGAAGCACACAACCTCACATCCCAGGTTTCTGCAGCTGAGGTACACCCACATGTGGTGGACAGGAGAAGGGGGGAAGTTCGGGATCAAATTAATTTTCTACAAGTTTTGACATTACATTTGACAAGCCTTTTTAATTATTGATACAAGTCCATTCTTGAACCTGAAAGGGACCAGACAACATTTATTATATGAAAATCACCAAAAAAGCCTAAAGAGGCTAAGGAGAAATTTTTCAAGAGAGCTCATCTGGAATGAATAATGGGGAAAAGAAAAAAAAATTTTTTTCTAATGTACCCAGTTCAGCTTATTTATTCAACTAAACATAAAGTTAAAAGTTATTTGTGAGTTCAGGTTGCTGCTGACAGAGTGATCTGGTTTGTCAAGCTCAATTGTTCAAGACTTTGCCTTATTTCTACATAAAACTGAACCCGAAAATTTAATTTATTTTTTCAAATAGTAATATTTTTATTTGCCCTTCCACCTGCTGACATACTGTCTATCCACGTAGCCGCCTAGCTTCCTTGGCAAATGTGAAAATTGTACGCCATCAACTCACCAAGGCAGCTCAAAAAGCCTATAAACCCACAATGACCTTAACTGGAGCACTGCACTTAAAAGAATATAGGCCATCGACGACATCTAACCACATCTGTCTCGGGTTCACCAACCCCTGATGTCAGGATTAGGCACATATTGACCTTCAGACCAGCATAAAGGAAATACATGGTGTGAAATCTTGATCTCTGCACAAGACCGTTTGCCCAGGGGAGGCAGATTATTTGAGGAACATGTGCTCACTGAATGGCTAAGGCAATGTGTACTGCCAGATTACTGGTCTAGAAAGGATTTTCAGGACCACTCCCCCCACCCGTGGGGGGGGAAATGACAGTAAGCAGGACAGAGCTCATTACGAGTTGTTGTGCGGTGTGTTTATAGACACTCGGTAATTTATGAAATGAATGCAAGAACAGGCCATCCAACAGCTTTTTTCCCCACAGCTACCTGTTCCAAAGAGGGATGACTGGGCAAACAAATCCTCAAAGTAAACTAGTCATCAAGAAAGCTACCCTTGACTTACGGGTGACGGGTATCGAAAAAAATGAGAAATTCTTTAACAACCTGCAACATTGCCCCAGGTGCAAGGTGGTTGGAAAGATGCAATGACCAGAATTTCCCAGGATTAAAGGGAGAGTGCTGGAGTTTTGTATGGATTCTGTACATATCCCTGGGCAATGAGATTATGTAATAATAATGTTGAGAAGAGAGGGGTTGTTGAATAGAAGAGGCCTTTTTCTCCAGTTGATTTCCAAATGAGGAAATATTAGCCCCACTTCTGGAGGCTGCATTTCTCAGAAAACACTGGTCCAAAGAAGAGAGAGATTAAAATAGGCACAACTGTCATGTTGACCCTTTCATATCAGCTATACCAGCTTCAAACAGGACTGGATTTATTTTGTGTCTAAAGACATTTATTGAGCACCCATCATGTTCTGTTAGAGGCAGCAGGACTCGGGCTCTGAAGCTTGTCCAAGTTCCACCTTGGATCTTGCACTTTTTGGATGACTTTGGTTAAGTGATTTAACTTTTCTGGGCCTCAGTATCTTCATCTATAAAATAGGGATAGTAATTGTGCCTATAGCATTGCGTTGTTGGGGAATTAAATGAAATAATACATTTACCAGTATAAAATGAAACCAGGCACATCAGAGGCACTCAAATACTAACAAATATTGTTACTATTATTGCTTAATACTATAATATAATCAAGGGAGTTGGTTAAAAATTTAGATAATTGTTAGGGGAAAAAAAGCTGGCATTATAGATTTCTAAAACGCTTTATTTATCCCTCCTATCTAGGCAGACAGTGCTGAGTCTTCTGTTGTAGTACTCTCCATTTCTATATATGCCCCCTCTAGTTCAGACCCTTATCACTGAAATCACTTAATATCTGCACCATTTGGTTTTCTTGCTCTCTGTTCTTACTGCTACCACTTATCAGACACATCACCTCTGTTTCACCCACATTTTTCACATACTCACAAAGCCACAGTGGGTTTTCATTGGCATTCTGTTCCAGCCCAAATCCTTAGCCCATAACTGAAGCTTACCTTCACTGGGCTCCACCTCACCTAAGCAAGCTGTGGCCCTCCCAACGAGCACTGGCAGCACTCACCCTCACGTTCTCATGCCCAACACTCATTTTATTTCTTTACTCAGGACGATTGTCTGAAGATTCATCTCTCATCTTTCTTCCATCTGTGTCTATATTTCCTTCTTGCCCTCTGTGCAGACTTCCCTGATTCCACTCTCCTGTTTCCAGAACTCATCTATTTTGACAGGCCAGCAGCTTTCCCTAGATCTCCCTCTTACTTTAAAACCCAGCATCCCAACCTGCAACCTATCTTCTGATCTGCTCCCTCCATGATTTATATTTGACAATCTTGTCCAATGGCATGTCTTCCAGTGTAATCCCCCAGCCATTCTGATATGCCTTCTCATAAATCAGTTCTGTTGCATCCCCGAGGCAGCTACTTCCTTCAGTTGGTACCCCTCAGTGTCTGATCCCCTCCCACTGAGCATTAAGTGTCCTTACTTTTAGAGCTAGTCAATGGTTAGGGTCAGTCTGGACCTGGTATTTTATTTGAAGTGTTCAGGAGTAGAAAGATCTAGATTGTGGGGATCAACTTAAGCTTTTGAGAAGGCTAAATATCAAAACCAACACCATCAGGCCCAAAGGTCTATATGCAGACATAAAAATCGGAGGCGGAGCCAAAAGGCCCGTGGCCTGGTGGACAGCGAAATGGGAAAGTAGGCAAGCAGGTCATGCTAGAGTGTGAGCTCTGTGTAACTGGGTCCCTGCCTCTCTTGTTCATCGTTGTGTCCCAGCACCTCTAAAGTTCCTGGCACCTTGTGTATTTGTTGCACGAATGAATGTCTTGGATGATTGCCACCATTGGGGGTGGCATTTCTGTAGTCCTGTTCTTTTAGGACATCTTTGAGTCCTGAACCCTGAAGCCAGTTCAAAGCCAGAGTTAGAAGGCATAGGGTGCTACACAGAGCACTGGGAGCGCCTGAGCTGTGTATTGCCTCACCTCAGATTGGTCAGGTGTCTCTGGTCGTTCCATCCCACCAGCTTGCCTGATCTCCCCATTTAGCTTGTTGGCCTCCCTTCTTTTCCTAGGACAGTGCTGCGGATGCAGCTGGGACTCAGAAAACACCCATCAATTCAGGCTGAATTGCACTGGGCTCCATGGGTAACTCTTGCAGTTTGTTATGAGGTTCTCCTTCTCTAGTCAAGGAATATTGTTTCCATTATCTTAACGTTCATTTAAAAAATATCCTTAAGCTGAACAAAAATACAAACTGGGTGTTTGCAGCAAGACATGCAGCTTAATAATTATGATTGACTTACATAGTGCATTCCATATTAGAATTTGGAATGAAACCACAGCATTTTGAAGCTGGTTTCCATAACATGTTCCATCTTGCTTCCTTTTTAAAAGAACACAAAGGGTGAATCCTTTTAGCTTCTGAGACATGAGGCAGCCAGTCATCATGGGATTTCACAATTACCCTCCAGATTACTAAGACAAAATTTGGATTTTTCAGTTGTAATTCAGTGTTTATTCTAAGATGATAAGTTTTATTCAGGCTAAAAGAGCCACTGATTTAACATTTTTTGACACTTTAGACTGAAAATTGTTCCAAACATAATTTATTGTTACTATTTTGATGGAGATCCAGATTTTGTAAAGTGAGAAACAGCTACTCTAATACCTGAGACTTGATCTAAAATGGTTTCTCAATCTCAGCACCACTGACATTTTGGACCAGATAATTCTTTGTAGTGGAGGCCATCCTGTCCTGCACTATATAACATGTGGCACGTTGGCTTTGGCAGGTAGCACCCTCCCCGCCAACCCTGGCAGCCAGAAATGTCCCCAGACACTGCCAAATGTCCTTGGGAGGGGGGCGGCAAAGTTTCCCTGCTGAGAACCACTGATCTGCAACAGTCCTACAGTTCAGTGTGGTAGGATCTTATTTTAAGGAGCTCTTGTGACTCTCCAGGAATTTCCCAACCATATCACCTTACTGTGATAGATCAGATTTTTTCCCTGCTTTTTAGCAAATATGTTCATTTGACTGTATTCTGTTTCCCGGTCTAATACTAGAGTTATTTTATATTGCAGGCTCCTTAAGGTAACACATGTTCTTTTCCTTTCCTTGAAGTTCTTCACAGAAATAAGAATGGTATTTGGTCTGATGGATGCATTTAATGTATATCAACTAACCCTGTGGAAAACTCAGCTAGGAGAAACTCATTTCTGCTTTCAAGTGGTAGAAGGTTAATGTCATGAGGACATACTTGTTTTCTCTTTTGGTCACTGTTGGATTCCCAGTACCTGGAAGAATATCTGGTATGTAGTCATGATTAATAAATATTTGGTAAATGAATTATGTCATTTCTTTTCTAAAAAATATTTACTGGGTTCCCAGCCCCATTTCCTAAGGGATAACACTAAGAATTCTTAGGCTGGGGCTTAACGCTTTCTTTATTCTGCATTTTCTAATCTTCTTTCCTGCTTCTCTGCTACACAATCCCACTCTCTGACCCAAACTTATCTCCTAATATTTTCTCAAATTCCCATAAACATTCTTGCCAGTGCACAATTACTCACTTTGTTCTCTTTGCTTAGAATGTTTTTTTCAAGCTCTCAACTGAGTCAAATAAATGCAACACATACTTAAAAGGTCAGTCATCTTATTTCCTCTCTTTGGTGACATTTCTTGACTCCAAGGGACATCTTATTACTCAAAGTCCAAAATTTGCTGGTCTGCACCTCTCCCTGAGTATTTTAATTCTATAAGATGTAGCACCTTTCACCTTACTATTTTTGAATTATCATTTTCATGGGCACATATCATTTCTTTCCAAGTACACTGTAACCTTTTTGAAGGCAGAAATAAATGATCATCTCTTGGTAAAGACATCCTGGAGTCTATTAAATGACACTTACATAGTGAAGGAACAGTATTCTCACTAATTCTTACATTCGTTCATTTATTCAACTAGTACTTTTGTGCGTCTACTCCATCCCGGGTGTACGTCCCCTGTCTTCACAAAGTGGTCAGGCCAGTTGGAGAAACCCTGATATCAAATGTGGTAATAGCTAGATTTGAGTCTGAAGACTTTGGTGTGAATACTAACTTTGCAACTTACTAGTTGTGTGGTCATCTCAGTGACCTCATCTGGAAAATGGGGATGATAATGCTTGCTCTGTGTACCTCCCATAATAAAGATCAAACTGTATTGCATTTTATATGCAAATATTTTCTAAATGACAGGATATGGTGGTTTTAATTCGTCCACAGATTCTTTGATACTCTTCCCTTCAAGAAGTAGAGTCTAATTCTCCTCCTCTTGAGTCTGAGCTGGACTTAGTGACTCGCTTCTAATAAAGCAAAATGATGCGTGCAATAAAACGGCAGTGCGACTTCTGTCTTGGTTACTGTTTCTTGAATTCCTTGGTCTGAGCGAGGACAGCTGCTCTGATATGAGAAGCCTTCTGTAGAGGCCCATATGGTGAGGAACGAGGGCCTCCTGACAACATGCTCAAACTTGGAAGCAGAACCCTCAGCCCCAGTCAAGCCTTCAGATAACTGAAGCCCCAACCAACCCCACTTGACTATAACCTCATGGAAAGACCTGAGCCATATCACCTAGCTCAGCTGCTCCTGGCTTTCTGACCCCAAAATCAGACAATATATGTTTTAAGACAATATATGTTTTAAAAGTTGCTAATGTGGTGGGTAATTGATTAGGGAGAGTACTAAAGAAATTTAAGGTATTATTTTGACTACGCTAATATTTGTTGAATGAAGGATAACATAATCTACTGGCGTTTATTGCTGAATGATGAGTTAGAAGTGGAAGAAAACGCAGCTTCCAATAAAAATTGCAAAACATTAAGAACTAGGAGAAATCAGATGAATGTAAAATTTCTGCTGGGTGATCTGTAGACATTTCTCACCCTGCCACATACTTCCTTTTCTGAGAGGTATCAACCTGTGACAGTGACTATAGGCTATGTGCCAAAAGGCTACACACTGAAAGAACTGTTCATTTCTCCTGACTGCTTTTGTTTTATTTCATTTTTGGTTCTCATTTTGAGCTAAAATTGATAGTTTTAATTAAATAAGAAATGAGAATTGTACTTCTCTTCTATACAGGATATAGACATATTTTTTCTATACTAAAGAAAGTAACCATGGTTCTTTGTTAAACACAAAGGCTATAGACATGACAATTTATGATTTGTTTGCATCACTGTGACCTTCTGAAAGTCACTGCTATCCCTTTGCCAGAGTAACACTGACCCAGCCTGGCCTCCATTATTAATAACGCCACTGGGAGGCTGAATTCATAGTCCTCACCAGTCAACTTTGTCAAAATTAATATGAACCAGAACAAATTTAAATTTAAAACTATCTAACTACATCTGGTCCACAGGATGCCCATTTATAACCAATTTCTTAAACACCCCACTGAGAACACAGTTGTGGAGAAGACTGCCAATTTATTAACCTATTTAATAATAAATACAGAATTTAAATTTCTCACTGCATATTTATTAACTCCAATTTTGCCAGGGTTTCAAGTGAAGGGCTTTGGAAGCTATATTAACTCTTTAAAGCCATAAGAAGAGTATTTAATATGTTTGCCTAAAATGTTATAGATAATAAAAGAACGTGAACCATACAAATTTTCCGAAAATGTTTTCTATATCTATCTGCTTGGTTAAAAGATTGATAGCTCATGGAAAATAAAACAGTGTAGTCACTAGTTGAAGATGACATGCTTCTATATATAGAAAATCCTAAAGACGCCACCAAAAAACCCACTAGAAGTAATAAATGAATTCCATAAAGTTGCAGGATACTGAATTAATACACCAAAATCAGTAGCTTTTCTAGATACTAATAAGGAAGTCTCAAAAAAAGAATTAATAAACAATTCCATTTGTAATTGCACCAAAAATAAAAAACAAAAGCAGAAAAACCCTAAGAATAAACTTAACCAAAGAGGTGAAAAACCTTATTCTGAAAACTATAAAACACTGATGAAACAAATTGAAGATGATACAAAAAATGGAAAGTATTCCATGCTCATTAATTGGAAGAATTAATATTGTTAAAATATCCATAATACCCAATGCAATTTATAGATTCAGTGCAAACCTTATCAAAATATCATCATCATTTTTCACAGAATTAAACCAAATAATACTAAATTTTGCATGCAATCACAAAAGACCCAGAAATAGCCAAAACAATCTTAAGAACAAAGCTAAAGTATCACAATTCCACATTTCAAGATATACTACAAAGCTAGAGTAATAAAACAGTATGATCCTGGCACAAAAATAGACACATAGATCGTGGAACAGAAAAGAAAGCTCAGAAATAAATCCATGCTTATATGGTCAATTAACCTATAACAAAGAAGGCAAGAATATACAATGGGGAAAAAAATCTCTTCAACAAATAGTGCTGGAAAACCGGAGAGCAACATGTGAAAGAATGAAACTGAACCATTCTCAAACACCACATACAGAAATAAACTCAAAATGAACTGAAGACCTAAATGTGAGACCTAAAGCCATACAAATCCTGGAAGACAACACAACCAGTAATTTCTCTGATATTGGCTGTAGCAATATTTTTCTAGATATGTTTCCTAAGGCAAGGGAAACAAAAGCAAAAATAAACTATTGGAACTACATGAAAATAAAAAGCTTTTGCACAACAAAGGAACTATCAATAAAACAAAAAGTCGACCTACCAAATGGGAGAAGATATATGCAATGCTGCAACCTACTGAATGGAAAAAGATATATGCAAAAGATATACATGCAAATGACATATCCAATAAGAGGTTAATAACCAATATATTTAAAGAACTGACAAAACTCAACACCCAAAAACAAAAAATCCAATTAAAAAATAGGCAGAAGATATGAACAGATATTTCTCCAAAGAAGGCATCCAGGTGGCTAAGCGATGCATGAAAAGATGCTCAACATCACTCATCATCAGGCAAATCAAAACTATAATGATTTATCACCTTACACCTATCAGAATGGCTAAAATAAAAAACACAAGAAACAATAAATGTTGGCAGGGATGTGGAGAAAAAGGAACCCTCACACAGTGTTGGTGGGAATGCAGCTTGTGCAGCTGCCCTAGAAAACAGTATGGAGGTTTCTTAAAAAATTAAAACAGGAACCCTATGATCCAATAATTGTGCTTTTGGGTATTTACCAAAAAACCCCACAAAAACACTAATTTAAAGGGCTACATGTTGGCAGTGTTATTTACAATAGTCAAACTATGGAAGCAGTCAAAGTTCCATTTATCCAAATGAATGGATAAAGATGTGATATCTATTCCTATATCTATATCTATATCTATATCTATATCTATATCTACTAGAATGTTATTCTACCATAACAAAGAATGAAATCTTGCCATTTGCAACAGCGTGGACAGAGCTAGAGAGTATAATGTTGAGCAAAATAAGCCAGACAAAGACAAATACTATATGATCTCTCTCATGTGGAATTTAAGAGACAAAACAAATAAGCAGAGGGAAAAAGTGAGAAAGAGACAAATTAAGAAGCAGACTCTTAACTATAGAGAACAAACTGATGGTTACCAGAGGGGAGAGGGTAGGGGGATGGCTGAAATAGGTGACGGGGATTAAGGAGTACCCTTGTCATGATGAGCACCAGATTATGTATGGAATTGTTGAATGACTTATTGTACACCTGAAATTATTATTTTTTTAAAGATTTTATTTATTTATTTTACAGAGATTGAGAGATCACAAGTAGGCAGAGAGGCAGGCAGAGAGAGAGGGGGAAGCAGGCTCCCCACTGAGAAGAGAGCCTGATGCGAGGCTCGATCCCAGGACCCTGAGATCACGACCCGAACCAAAGGCAGAGGCTTTAACCCATTGAGCCACCCAGGCACCCCTGTACACCTGAAATTAATATAACACTATATGTTAACTAACTGGAATTAAAATAAAACATAAAAAATAAAATAAAGAACTTACACAACTCAACACCAAAAAACCAAACAATCCAATTAAAAAAAAATGGACAGAGAACCTTAACAGATATTTTTTCTACAGAAGACATACAGGAAAATGCAAATCAAAACCACACTGAGATATCACCTTACTCCTGTCAGAATGGCAAAGTCAAAAAGACAAGAAATAACAAGTGCTAGAGAAGATGTGGAGAAAAAAGAACCTCCGTGCACTGACAGTGAGAATATAAAATGGTACAGCCACTGTGGAAAAACAGTATGAAGAAAAAAAGAAAGTGAAGTACCACATAATTCATTATTTTCACCCTAGGTATTTACCCAAAGAAAATGAAAACAGGAATTAAAAAAGATATATGATAGGGGCGCCTGGGTGGTCCAGTGGGTTAAAGCCTCTGCCTTCGGCTCAGGTCATGATCTCAGGGTCCTGGGATCGAGCCCCGCATCGGGCTCTCTGCTCAGCAGGGAGCCTGCTTTCTCCTCTCTCTCTGCCTGCCTCTCTGTCTACTTGTGATTTCTCTCTCTGTCAAATAAATCAATAAAAATAAAATCTTTAAAAAAAAGATATATGCTAGGCACCCCTATGTTTATCACAGTTTTATTTACAATAGTCAAAATACGGAAGCCACCCAAGAGTCTATTCAATAGATGAGTGGATAAGGAAGATTAATATTATGCATCCTTAAAAAAGGATGAGATTGTGCTATTTGCAACAACATGGATGGACCTTGTGGGTATTACGCTACATGAAATGAGTCAGACAGGGAAAGATAATACTGTATGATTTCACTTATATGTGGACTCTAAAAACAAACACAAATAAATAAATAACCAGGATGAATCAGACTTATAAACACAGAGAACAAACTGATGGTTGCCAGAGGGTTAGGGAGTGGGAATGGGCAGAATTGGTGAAGGTGAGTGGGAGATAAAAGTTTCTAGTTATAGAAGAAGTAGGTCATGGGATTAAAGGCACAGCATAGGGAATATGGTCAGTGGTATTTTAACAGTGTTGTATGGTGACAGACAAGGGCTACCATTGTGCTGAGTACAGCATAATAAAGAGGAGTTGAATCACTACGAAACTAATATAACATTGTGTGTCAAGTACACTCAAATAAATAACAAAGTATTAACAACAAAAAAAAAGAAAGTAAGATTGAAAACATTCTTACTTGTAGGAGACATGCTGTTGACTGGAGAAGGTCGGGTGCCAATGGTCGATGTGATACCATCAAGGGGAGGACCTACGGAAGGGTTCACTGAGCCTGAAAGGATGAAATGGATAATAATGAGGAACAAAATAATGTAATAGGAAGATGATGTGTTGACTTACTTTCCCCCACGACTTTATCCATTTATCTCAGAAATCGTTATGGAAGGTCTGTTACATTCAAGGACATGGGATATGGTGGTTGAGGACATCAACATCAGGCTGTCTTTAAGGACCAGACCGTAGGTAATAAGCAGGGAGCCAGGCATTGTGTTGAGTGTAGGGCACCATGGGGATGCAAAGAAAGGGCACCAGCTGAGATTGGGAGGTTAGGGGAAGCTTTCTGGAGGAAATAACATTTAACCAAGCCCTGGTAAAACAATTATAGCAGCTAATATTTCCAAGTATTTGAAAAGTAATCATACAATCTACAAATACGCAAGCCTGCAAAATTTTATTGGCCAGAATAGAAATGATGATGTAACTATCCACCTGGAAGTAACATCAGTGAGTCTAAGATTAATGGTATTATTATTGCCTTTTCTAAAATGCCTGTTTTCGTCGGGAAATTTTTATCTGGCTTTAAGTTTCCTTTGTGTGTGTGTGGGGGGGCAGGTAGCAATGAAAGAGAGGCTAGAATAAATTGTTTTATCATATTATACATTTATGTCAGTTCCTTAAAGCTCTCATTATTGAACTATAAAATAGCCCTATTAGCAGTAGAAAACAATTTACAAATGCCAGGATAACTGACTTTAGGAAGGACTGGGTTAAATACAGTTAAATGATTTTGAGGCTAGGGATTTTTGTGACTTTCTGGATATAATGACATTGGGTGGAGTATCAAACCTCTGACGACCTGTGTCAGTTATTTGGACATTTGATTATAAATTATACTATTGGTTCTGTTCTATAATTTATTTTAAGAGAAAAGTATATATTATATAAGTTATGTCACCTGATAGCTCATAGCACATTGGAAGGGATTTGTGTTTTGTAATCGAGATGTATCTGTGTTTTATCTTCAGTGTTGTTATTGCGGTTGGCTGAAGGTGATTCCTACGGCTGGCTCTAACTTGTTATCATATAGATGATCCCTTACTATGAGGTTCTGAGCAGCAACGTGTGGGGTGGGGAGAAAGTTACCTGAGAGTATACAGATAGGTTGGTGGAATGACCATCCACTTCCACCCATATGATCTGAAATATGTTTGAACACTTCAGCACGACATTCAAATCTGATCATTATTTTCCTCCCCCTAATTCCACTCCCCACTTCATATCCCGATGCTGCCTATCATCTTCTACATCTCAAGTCATCCGCTCAATCCAGTGGGTGATATTTCAAGCTGATCTCCACGGATTCTTGTTTTGTGGGCATGCTGTTTCCTTATATTTTCCCATCACAAATGGCCTGGTATGCACCTTCTCAAACTTGAAGAATCCCAGGGATCTTCATGATGTGCTCAGAGCCCTCAGGTTTAACTCAGCAAGCACCTCAGTACTCTGCATCATCAGTATACCCCTCAAGAAAAGTGATTGTGTTGCTCCTCACCATATTTCTGGTTCCTGGCAAATGCAGGTGGATGAATGAATGCATATGGATTCCTTCTAAACACTGAAAGAGAAGACCAACTTGAAGTACATATCCGATGGCTGGTGCATAATAAGCATTATCTTCCAAAGTAGTGGCCTTAATAAGCATGGGCCTGGAAAAATAATGCCTAGGTTTTTGCTCTGTATTTTGATTGGAACAGAGGGTGGCAAACTATGGGCCACAAATCAAATTCGCCTGCGTTTGTAAATAAAGTTTTATGGGAACACAGGCATGTCCATTTGTTTATGTAACGTCTATGGCTGTTTTGTCCTACAGTGGCAGAGCTGAGTAACTGTGACAGAGACCATATGAGCCACAAAGCATGAAATATTTACTACCTGGCAGATAAAAACAGAAAATGTTTGCTGACTCCTGGAAAAGAAGATGTTGATAGGTTATGCTTAATCCTAGATTTCTACAATGGGAAACATTTATTTCTCATTTATTGACTATTTCTATTTTAAGATAATATTCTGCCATATTTAACAACACACAGCTTTGTAATCTGAGGAGTTCTCGGCACATATATCCTTACAGTGTATTAGGAAGTTGCTACTGCAAGATTTGTATTTTAAGATGAACTCTTGGCCCTGTAACAAAAAGGATGCATCGCTTTCAACATGAAACCGGCAGCCAAAAAAAAAAAAAAAAGTCCTGGTTTCACATTGTCCTGTAAAGTAGAAACTAAAACCTAACAAGAAAAAAAAAAAAAAAACGATTTCCCAAAACTCAAAAGCAGAATTTAGCAGAAACATGTCAGCCGGCTTTCAGACCATCACATTTGCCATGGAGTTCTAGGGGATCAGGCTGCTGCCCTAAAGCAACTTCATCTGCTCCTGAGTGTGTCCCCTCTGCACCAGGCCAGGCGGGGTACCCGGGACCACCCTCATGGGCAGCAGTGGCCAGGTGTCTGTCTGTCTCACAGGGCAGCTGGTCAGTTCTAGGGCTTCCTCGGAGCTCAGATCAGCCCTCAGCTGGTCCATCTAGAAATGAACCAAACTTCAGATCTTGCTAGATCCTTGCTTGTCAAAATGTGGTCCATAGCTTCTCTTAGGAGCGTGTTAGAAATGTAGACTCAGGCCTTGCCCCTCCACCTCAACTTAGTGAATCAGAATTTGCTTTTTAACAAGATCCTTGGGTGATTTCTGTGTACATTAAAGTCCTTAACTGATACTCTTAGGATCCCTAGGATCAGATAGGGTATGAGAAAAATCATGAAATAGGAAGGATTTGGCATATTCTGCCTCAATATTCAGTGGTTCTCTTACCCCACTACTGAGATATCCCTTTCTGATCTTTTCTCCATATCCCCAAATATACACGCACACTTAAAACATACAGGAATCATCAACCCTTCACTCTCTATCCCAAATGGAAAGCCATTTAATGATGAATAATAGCTGATGACAGCGAGGACATCACCCACCCCAGGGGGTATTTGCATTCACCTTTTGTTTTAAAATTAAAAAAAAAATTCACCTCTACCTCAAAACCAAACCAAACAAGACAAGGCAACTCTTTGTATATGCCAAAAAACCCCTGATCCTATGGTGCTACAATTTTAGACATTCTGATAAGCCAGGCTAGCAGTGAAGCAAGCTACCTTGGCCCCTCCTGCTAACCTAGTAGTTTTTGAACTTTAGCAAATGCCCTTAGGCCATGTGATTGATTAACTTTCATTTGAATAGCTATAGATCTTGCATTCATTCTGTCCTAGAAAGAACAGAGCCCTCCTACACCTCCTGAAATAGGAAGCAGACCCCCTTGCACAAACTCCCAGCACTGAGATAAGGTCTCTAGCTGGGACCACCAAGTCTGCAAATCATCAAGAAATGCTACAGAGCACTACATTCCCTTACCAACTAACTACCCTGAACCCCTTTAAAAACACCAGGGCCAGGGAGAAAGCCTTTGGAAAAGAGTCCACCTTCTCCCCAGGTGGCCAGCCTTCTGAATAAAGCTCATATTCCTTTCTAATCAAATTTTTTTTTTAAGATTTTATTCGTTAGGGAGCACAAGCAGGGGGAGTGGCAGGCGTAGTAGGCAGAAAGAGAAACAGGCTCCCTTCTAAGCAAGGAGCCCGTTGTGGGGACTCGATTCCTGGACCCTGGCATGATGACTTGAGCCAAAGGCAGCCGCTTAACCAACTGAGCCACCCAGGTGTCCCCAAACTCCTCTTCTAAGTATTGGCCTATTGAGTGAGGGGCAGCCAAACTTGGGGTTTGGTAACAGCAGGGTAGGATATTTTGGAAAGAACTTTAAAAAAATGTATTTATTGTTGAATCACAGGAATCTGCAGTCCTGGTACTCTATAGCTGCCTGATGAGCCACCGATCACCCTACCCTGACCCCTCTCCTTTTCCGAGTTTACTAGAATAAGAAGCATTGAGCATTTGAACTTCCTGGGAGACTGTGAGGTAGGTGGAGAAGGGAGCATCTCAGAGAACTGTTAGATTGCAGGCTTCCAACTCTTTTCTAAGAACAAAGGGGAGCAAAAGCTCCTCTTCTCTTACTAAATCTCCTTTTTGCTCTGTAATATTCTCAGAATTTCTCTACTTTAGATTTTTGTTCTGTATTTTCATCTCACTGTCTGTCAACAGTAATGGCTTGATAAAGCAGTAACTCTTGCACAAGGCATCAGAAATTTTCCCAGAGTTCATAAAGCACCCAGCAGTACTACTGCGAGCAGAAAATATGTTTGGAAGTAAGTGTTTAAGAACTTAAAACAACTAAGGGAGTGTGATCCAGTGATGACATTGCTTTACAGAGTCTCAACTGCATCTTCTGAATCATTCCCAAATATATATGCTAGAATGTGACTAAAATGTAAGCTATAATTTTGGGAAACTGCACTCTTCAAGATTTATTGGCTTTAATATTTGATCGTAAGGGATAAAAATTCATTTGACAATTTAAAAATAACCATTTGCTCAGAACCTAAAATTATACTAGATCGAGGGCTGTGCTGTAAAATTGGAATTATGGTATGCTCTGGGTATCAGGATCAGTGTCCTTCCTTATTATCCTAAAATTATTCATTATTTTCTGATCTTAAAACTTAGCATAGTTCAAAAAAATGAGAAGAGAAGCCATAGATTGGGAGGAAAATATTTGCGAAAGACTCAACTCGTAAAGGACTATTATTTGAAAAATACAAAGAACTGGTAAAACTCAACAGTAAGATAACAACCAACCTGATTAAAAAATGGGCCAAAGAGGGGCGCCTGGGTGGCTCAGTTGGTTAAGCAACTGTTCTCAGCTCAGGTCATGATCCCGGAGTCCCGGGATCGAGTCCCACATCGGGCTCCCAGCTCCATGGGGAGTCCGCTTCTCACTCTGACCTCCCTTCTCATGCTCTCTCTCACTCTCTCTCTTTCCTAATAAATAAATAAATAAAATCTTAAAAAAAATAAAAAGAAAAAAAAATGGGCCAAAGACTTTAACAGACACCTTCCTAAAGAAGATAAATTGATGGCATAGAAGCGTATGAAAAGATGATTCACATAATATGTCATCAGAGAAATGCCAATTCGAACAACAATGAGATGTCACTACATAGCTACTAGACTGACCCAATCCAAAACACCGATGATATGAAATGCTGGTGAGGATATGGAGCAACAAGAACTCTCATTCGTCGCTGGCAGGAATGCAAAACTGTTTGGAAGACAGTTAAGTGGCTTCTTACAAAGCTAAACATACTTTTACCTACAGTCCAGCAATTGTACTCCTTTGTATTCACTCAAGAAGGAGCTGAAAACTCGTGCCCACACAAAAACCTCCATGTGGATGTTCACGCAGCTTTATTCATAGTTGCCCAAACTTGGAAGCAACCAAAATGTCTTTCAGTAGGTGAACAGATATATAAACTGCCACATGTATAAAATGGAATATTACTCAGTACTATAAAAAAATAGGCTATCAAGCCATAAGACAACACGGACGAACCCGAAATGCACATTACGAAGTGAAAGAGGCCAATCTGAGAAGGCTACATACCGTGTGATTCCAACTATATGACATTTGGAAAAGGCAAAACTGGAAAGACTAAAAAAATCAGTGGTTGCCAGGGGTTGGGATTGGGGGTAAAGGATGGATAGGAGGAACACAAAGGATTTTTAGGGCAGAGAAAATTTAAGGCTGTTTGAAACCACCGATGGGTACATGTCATAATACTTTTGTTCAAATCCACAGAATATACTATACCAAGTGTGAATCCCAAGGTGAATTAGGGACTTTGAGTGATTATGATGTCTCAGTGTAGGTTCATCAGTTGTAACAAAGGAACCATTGTGGTGAGTGAAGTGGATAGCGAGGGAGAATATACTTGTGTGGGAGAGGGTATATAGGAAATCTCTACACTTTCCTCTTTTGCCATCAACCTAAAACTTCTCTAAAAAAAAATAAATAAATAAAATCTTTAAACCAAGAAAAGCTCAGTTTTAATGTCAGGAAAGACTGGAATTTCAAACATGGTTCTGTCTGTGACGGGATTTAGGAATTTAAGGTTGTTTGGTTTTTAGCTCATGTCCTTAGAGTTTGTCTGCCAAAGTTACCAGCAAATCTATGTGAGAACAAGTCACCTTTACCCTATTCCAAGACTGTGGCTCTTAACTGTGTCCAGCCTTCTAGGAAGGAAGTGCATTTATCTCTGAGGGAACTAGACAAAACCGAGTATGGATGTTCCAGTGTAAAGCCATGACCACTTCTGAATGATGCACTCAGAGCTCACCGGGAGACACGTGTGCAGCATTACAAGCACAATGCCACTGTCCCAGACTCAGAATGGCACCTGCTTCCGAATGGTGGGGATGGATTTGCAGCGAGACATGTATCCTTTCCATCCCAGGCTCCCAGGAACTACTGCCTGCATTTGTGTTAGGGCCCAAGGTGCAGACAGTGGCCTTGAAGCAAAGGGAAGCTTTCCCTTATAAGCTCTTCTGGGTTTTATGAGTATGTTACAGACTATAGTATCTCTGAGAATAGGAAGGTGGTAAAAGATGTTAATGGCCCTGCAGAGTTGTCATAATGGCTAGCAAATCTGCTTAAGTATTACTTTACTGTTATATGTGCATGTTTGATAGCTGTCGTCACAAACTTCTATTTTTTATAGGCAATCTGTTGTCGCTGTATTTGTTGAGACATTTGTTCACATCTTTTATGTAGGAAAATCTCCATTTTCTGGTCAGGTATAGAGTAGTGAATATTTTGGTTAAGCAAACGTTATGATAAGTAGGATGATCCTGCATATCAATTTTCAAGTCATAAAACTCTTCAATGTGCCAAATTCTGTGCTTCGACCTAGGGGCATGAAAATCATTAGGATAGAGTCCTTATCCTCAAGCTATTTCTATCTCATACATGGCTTATCCATTCCTAAGTATTAAAATTATCAATTCTATATATAAATGAAGGTGTTTAGTGACTCAGAGGGGATTTTAGGATTTTAAGAATCTCTCCTGACCATCAATATGTTAGTGTTAATTTTCATTATGTGGTATGTTAACACAAAGCTATTATTAAAGAAATTTGAAAAAGAAATTGCCATATTCACCAGAAATTCTCAGAAACAGGAATCAGCTACTTTTTATTTGAAGAAATTCTTTTAAGCAGAGTCCCATTGTTTTGTCAAAAAAGTTTTGATAGTAGGAAATTTAATAATTTTGAGTTGTGTAAAGAGTTTTCCGAGATTAAACTACCATGGAAATAACGAGTGTTCTATTTGTTCTAATTAGAAGTGTTCTGAGTTTACGGCAGTCCTGATCACCCCTGGTTGACCTTATTAAATAGACAACTCACCCAAGGAAAAAGTGATCTTTTCCGATGAGCTATTCCACACTTCATTTCCGGGGACTGGAGACAGAGCCATACACCAGATGGTCAGGTTGTTTGATTGGGCGGGTTTATTATCATACGCCCTTGTCAAAACAGACTTTAGCTCCCAAAATCCACCTTTGCCTTTTCTCTTTTCATTAGTAATGTATATTCCTACAAGACAGATTCGGAACAAGATCAGTCGCCAGTGTTTTCTGTCTGAGCCATAAAACGATGGCAAGGCACGGCTGAGGGTGGTTCAGTTTACAGTAACAGAGTCTGAAATGGTCAAACCACAGCTTCTGCCCACTGCGGGTTTATTCCAGCAGGCCTAAACTGTTAACTTAAACTGTTCTGCTCAAGCTCCTGCATGGTATTGATCCGGGTCCAGGCACAAAATGTATTGATTAATAGTGTTGCTTTATTTGTGACCATGGGTCCGAGGGGGTTAGGGGCCGGTTGTCTTAGCTCAGCAGCATTGTTTACTGCTAACAGTGAGACTGATGTTTTGCACGGGACCTGGGCTAGAACCTGGGAAGCCTTTACTATCGAGTCTGGTTACGCAGCAGGAATATGCCTAAGTAAAATACAAAACAAACTCAGCCAAGACTCCATTTTGGGCTTCCTACTTCCGAGGTATTCTCTGACATATTGGTCATCCTCCCTTTAAAAAGAACTCTAGGCCTCATTTCATGGGCCTCCGTGTTGTAAATACCCTTACTTTAATGGTGTTGTTATCTTGTATCTTTTTCCTGAAATAAGCTATAGATTTATAACCCTTGTCATTTTTGGGTCCTGTGAGTCTCCTTCAGAAATAGAAACTATTTAACTGCCACTGTTAGTCCCGCCTCCAAATAGCATACACGGCAGCAAGAAATTAAGGTAAAACCATCTGTCGCGGTAGGTCAGAACTTTCTGAACTCTCATAGCTTTTTGCACTACAGGCTCTAAATGCTAGTTTTAAAGTTATTACTTGCCAAAGTAATAACTAAATGCAGTTGTACCACACTGTCTGGCCTCATGGTTGGGAGAGTAACCAGCACATCAAACCAGGGCTTACTTAACAGGAGAAGATATCTATAATGACCTTTAAGAGATATTTTCAGAATTGCGTCCATCATTATTACGGGTGAATTGTTTTCAAAGTGAATAACAAAACCAGTAAGAGTCTCAGAATGAATCAAGTGGATCGATACAATCGTTCAACAACATGAACTTTTCATTTTATCAGGTAAAAGTAATCATGTAGCAAGAGCTATGGGACTCAGTTACCGTTGAGGAGCGCTGAGCCAAAAAAACAACTCAAGAGAAAGGAGAAGGGCTGTTGTCCCGGGCAGGGAATTGCTGGGATCGTTCTGGCGGGAGCTGCCTATTTACTACCTTGGAAAAATACGGCGCTGTACGGTTTCACCTGAGCTTGCCGCACTGTCTGTTCTTCTCCAAGAATTTTTAATCCTGGAGGAGTTCCTTGTCATAAAGCCCAGTCCTTTACGTATACTTCCTCTAGTCTTCCACACCCCACCCCACTCAGAGCCTTACAAGAAAAAGCAGAACGTATTTGCTTATTGACTTAAAGCAGTGGTGCTAAGTTATCTGAACTAAATGAAATTATTAATAAATGTATGTTGAATTCAACTTTTTTGCCCTCCTATAAAAGATCTTCTTTTACTAACAGTTGAATAAAACATTAGCGTTTATACGTGAGTTAAAGAAATCAGGTGTGGGGCGCCTGGGTGGCTCAGTTGGTTCCTTGATTTTGGCTCAGGACATGATCTCGGGGTCCTGGGATCAAGCAAGTGGGGAATCTGCTTCCCCTCTTCCTTCCGCTCTGCCCCTCCCCCTGCTCGCACACATTCTCTCTAATAAATCTTAAAAAAAAAGAAGTCAGGTCTATTTTTTAATTCTGGGAAATGTGACCCACACCGGTCCTCTTGGAGGCCCTAGATGCGGTATCAGAAAATAGCATCTGGTAGGCAAGACGATGTTTGTTTTGGAATGAGAATTGTTTTTAAATGCCAAGATCAATTTGGTCAATGGCAATTTCTATTCTTCTTTGTTTTCTTTCTTTCTTTGCCAAACACATTTCCACTGACTGATTTCCTTACCTTCTTTTTCACCTTGGGGAAAGCTTCCTTCTATAAACCATGTGAGATTTGCTGTGGGAAATACATTCCTCAGGGAGCAGGTAAATGTCCTCTGGGGGCAAAGGCAGAACACAGAAAGGCTTATTTGCAAATTCAGAAGAATCTGGTAACCCTTACCAACCGACCCCACCACCAACCCCACCAACCGACACATGCAAACTGGCAGGAAACGATTTTCTCCACTTTCAACAAAGCTGTGTTTACCTTTCAGAGGTTATGTGAAAATGTGAGCTACAGATATGCTGTCTCCTATACAGATGTCATGAATACAGGGCTGGAAGCACAGGTTAACTTATGAAGAATCTAGAACTAGACTAATGTTGCAAGTCTGGATTCTGGGTTCTGGGGAAGGGAGATCACAACTCTACACAGGAAGAATAAAATAATACCAGATGGAAGCCAAAGACTAGAAAGAAGGAAGAAGCTCCTTCTTCCAGAAAAGAATATTCTGTTAGACTGAAAGCTAAAAGATATCTACATTTTGGTTGTTTCCACTCTCCAAATAATGTAAAATACTACTTATAGCAGCAGCCACAGACGCCATTATTATAAATATCTCACTTTTGACTTGCAGAGAATTTATGTAATTGGTTTTTCATTTTATCATCTTAACAATCCTATAGGGCAGGTAGGATATGTCTTATCATCGCCATTTGACAGATGGGGAAAGGAAGGCCTCAAATCACAAGATGTGGAAGGGAGTGGAATGTAGTCGATGGCACGATTGGGAACTATGTTACTCCAGTCCCAGTTCGAGATATTTCCTGGTAAAACACATTGTACTGAAATATGAAAGACACAGAACAGGTAGCTTATGTTACAAAACCAGAAAGCTTAGAGGTAGGGTCACTTATGTTTTATTTCCAACACTGTATTTGTTCTTCATGAGATAATAGCTTATTTCAACAGCCTGGGGAAAATATCCAATAAGACTTATAGGATCCTCATTATTTTATCTGAGACACTGCAAAAGTATAATCACATTCATAGTTGTTTTCTCATCAAGAGATATATGTATTTTACACACAACCAGCCCTGGTTTTTGGTTCTCAAATATTTTCCATGACGGATGGATTCCCTAGGTAACTAGTGAAGAACAATGAACTATACGTAATACTTGGGGTGCCAATTTCCACAGAGACTAGTTATATCCAAAGAGTCTGGTCCTGAGCAGAGTTGAGCAACCAAATTTAAGGATCTAAAGTGGCATTTTTTGGTGTAGTCCTAGTGAGGTGCAGTTTAGCACCCTCCCGTTCATCCCTACAAAAAGCCCAAGGAAATCATGAGATTTTCAGAGGGGACTATCGGTGGAATCCAAAATGGCAGGTAATGAATACAGCAGCTGTCAGTGTTTCCATTCATTCCACACTTGACAATGGGGACACGGGTGTGCATCAGCCATGCAGAACCATGACATTATGTCACTTTTTGTCCTGGAAAATCAAAAGGAAAACCAGGTCCCCTAAAATATATTCTCATTTAGTAAAGAAAAGAGACTTCAATTTCTTTAATTCAGTAAAATGCCAAAGATTGATGTTTATCTTCAGGTGGTCCAGGAAGGGATGTAAGAGTTACAGGAAATGAAATGTTAAAAAAAAAAAGTGGTAAAGGTTTTTATTAACGCCAATAACTTTAACGACTCTCGTGACTCATTTTCTCTGTGCTCGGTTAACCCACCATAAAATGATGACATGGTTATATCAGGAACAAGTAAGGGTTCTATTATTTTATAAAGGCAACAGGCTTACTGAAGAAATCTCTCGTCAACTTAATAAAAATATTAAAAAGCTTTAACTCTTGTTGAGCCTCTGAATTCAGATTTTATGGAGTGAATCAGATTTCAAATATTCTCTACCACCTCCAGACTGTGTTCCAAGATTTTTGTTTCAGAATGTGGTTCTTGTCCTGACCTCCTTCCTCCCAGTCTCTCTAAATTTGAAAAGCCACAGACTTAACTAGTTCAAACTCAAGTCAAACCTCTTATGAAACATCAAGTTTAGAGGATTTTGCTGAGCAAGCAGAATTACCGCTGTTTGGGAACCTCCAAATGAGTCAGAAGAAAAACATGTTAAATTAAAAAAATATATATGAAGTAAATATGGACAAGAGTCTGTGTACACACGCATGAGTGTGCGCACACACTTCCCTCTGTTTAGAAGTCAAAATCACTCATTCAGTGTGTGGCTGTTGCATTCAGGAGACAAGCCAAAGAACTGGTTTCTCCAAACATTGTTCTAAGTGTACACAGAACACCTGCGCAATAGCACAAAGAATGATGTAGTAAGTGGCAGAAAGTATTGGGGCAGTTCTGAAGGAAAGCAGAGAAGGGTGAACTCTGGGAATGACTTGGGAGAACAGAGTTATGTTTTGCGGTTAGGGAAGGGATGAGCCTGGACTCCACAGGTGGCCTGTGGTGGAAAGGAGCAGGGAATTCACAAAGATGGATAGATGTGAGGTGGGAGCATTGTCCCTGTAGCAGAGGGAAGCTGGTGGGAGGCTGGAGCATGAGATTGAGGAGCCAGGAAAGGGGAATCCACATCTGGCTGCAAGAAGGATCATTTCTGGGGTGCCTGGGTGGCTTAGCGGGTTAAAGCCTCTACTTTTGGCTCAGGTCATGATCTCAGGGTCCTGGGATGGAGCCCTGCATCGGACTCTCTGCTCAGCGGGGAGCCTGCTTCCCCCTCTCTCTCTCTGCCTGTCTCTCTGCCCACTTGTGATCTCTCTCTCTCTGTCAAATAAATAAATAAAATCTTAAAAAAAAAAGAAGGATCATTTCCTTTTTTTCCGCAGATGAAATACTGAAATGCTGATCGTTTGTAAATTAGCTCAGATTCAGTTTGCCTAAGTTTGGGCAGAACCTTTTCAAAAGGGCTTTCCACAAAATCATTAAAAAATAGTTTTTTAGTTTAGAAAGAGGAATTTTTTTTAAGTTCCCCTATTTGTTTACCAACTCTTCGTTTCTCTTCAGAGTCTCTCCTCCCCTCAATCTTCTTTCTTCACCTGAAATTTATCTTTCAGTCTGTTTTCTACTCTGCCATTTCTATCTTTTCTTCTATAACTCAAGCATTTTCCTTCCACAGACACCTTCTTCAAAATGTTCCTGTCTCCTCTTGGTAGGTTCTCCTTCCTAAATATACATATATATAAATATAGCATTTATGTAAATATAAAATTTTTGCTTAAACTGTGACTATCCTTTTATTTCGCTCCAACTGAGAATACAAGCCAATAGCAATTCAACTTTGCCAATTCCCTTTACGTAATATAATAAAGAGCAACCTCGAATCTGTCTTTCGAACTTGTCAAATTTCTTTAAACTTGGGAGGTTTCCTTTCACTTAATCTTCTCTTTCCTGCAAGTTCTTTGGCTTTTCCACCGACTGTATTTACAACTTCCATAGTTTCCAAACCCAACGTTGAGACTCAGGGTCTGACAACTGGACAAAATATTTGAAAGCACAGACGTCGTTGAGGCCTGTGGTTTCTCTGCTGAAATCCCACCCTTCCCGCCCCCTCTTCAGTATTTTCCTTTGCTTAAGAGGCCAGATGATCGAGTTATCTGGAAACAGAGCTAAGACTTGTAGGTGCTTGACTTACTGTTTTATTACCTGCCCTGTGCCAGGAACCTTTTTTTGGTGGGGGTGGGGTGGGGGGGCAGAGAGAAAGCTTGCTTCATTGTGTGGGCAGGCTTGACACACCTACCTGGAAAGGAGGCTTCCCCGGATGTGGGAGGGAACAGCAACTGCAGGTGCCCTTCCCCTGAGGGCAGGAGTCAGCTAATAGCTACCCACAGCTACTGGGAGCACTCACCCTAGAGTCCTCAGAGACGCTTTCAGAGCCTTGCTTGCCTGTAAGTACCCACTTGTAGGGCTGGGGGAGGGAGTGTTTCCTAACTCTTTGGGGTTGCAAAGCTTGACAAATAAGGCTCTCCATTACTTAAGAAATGGCCCTAAAAAGGAGAGAGACTTCAGGCTATTTTTTACAATGTAATTTAATTATTCATCTACTTATTTCGGTGGGGGGGAATCAGGCAAACATCTGGAGTAAGCAGCTGTCAGGAAGGTCTTCTCAGGTATTGGCTTTGCAGGTGATGGTGCCAGGGAAAGTGCAGTGTAAGCTACTTGCCGAGGACCGTCGGGCGACAAGACTGTGGAAAAGTGCTCCACCTCTTTCTCCTCTGTCCATGCCAGTTCATCCTGCCGAAAACAGCTAAGCCTGCTGCTCGGAATTCTTAGAATCTCATTCCCAGAGGGACCTACCTCTCCAGGGGCAAACTGACCTCACACTGGAACTTTATCACCAGAGTTTACACTTTCTGTTGCGCCAGTTCTCAGGAAGTGTGAGTGTCTCTCACATCTGCTTCTCCCCACTCGCAGGAAGGCCAGTGAGGCCCCAGCCCTGGACATTGTGAGCAGCCTGAGGGGTCGGAGCCTCCAAAACTCATTTATAGGCATCCAGGAGCACAGAAACAGTGGAAGCAGCCAGGAGGGAATCAAGAGAAAACCTAAAATTTCCAACGTTCAAAAAACGCGCGCGATAGTGCTTGATCTATAGAGAACACTGAATTCACTGAAGAGCACTGTGGTTTCTGGACTCATCGGCTTTGCCTTTCTGGTCTAGACAAGGAGGGATCAATACGCATCTGGGGCCTGGAGAAAAGGTACATGGGAGCCTCAGAGGCCATTTTGTGTGGCTCTGACTCACCCTGACTCTCCGGTGAAGGGGAAAGGAAGAAACATCACACCACTCAGGTGTGGCCAGCCTTTGAGCATTGTTGTGAATCCCCAAGAGTTACCACAGTCCCTTCCCAATTACTCATTTCGCTTTAGCTGTGGTTTAGCTAAGACTTCTGGCTCAAGGAAAGCTGTAGAAGAGGAGACGGGATGAGGCGGGAAGAGGAGGAAGAGGAGGGAACCAGGATGAAGGCAAAAGGAGACCTAGAGATGAAGGAGGAAGAGGCAGTGAGTGAGAAGGGAGAACGGGTTGGCCCATCCGCGAGCGCCATGCCCGCCCCTCTGGCGCACAACAAGGGGACCCGGTTTTCCGAGGTATGGGAGTATTTCCACCTGGCCCCTGTTCGTGCTGGCCACCACCCCAACCAATATGCTACCTGCCGCCTCTGTGGCAGGCAGGTGAGCCGTGGCCCCGGGGTTAACGTGGGTACCACAGCCTTGTGGAAACATCTGAAGAGCATGCATAGAGAGGAGCTGGAGAGGACTGGCCATGGTCAGGTAGGGCAGCGCAAGGACCCGAGGCCCCAGGGGCCTCAGCCCCCCATAGGTATTGAGGGCGACTGGGCCCAGCTCCTGGAGCAGGTGGGGGCCCTGGCTTTGTGGGCCAGCCAAAGGGAAAAGGAGGTTCTGAGGAGGGAGAGGGCGGTGGAATGGCGGGAGAGGGCGGTGGAAAGGCGAGAGCGAGCCCTGGAGGAGGTAGAGAGGGCCATCCTGGAGATGAAGTGGAAGGTGAGGGCTGAGAAGGAAGCCTGTCAGAGGCAGCAAGAGCAGCCTGCTTTGGCTCATCCCTTCCATTTTGTGTAATTAGCCTGGGAGGTACCTGTTCAGAAAACACAGACTCGAGGCTCACAGCAAAGAGCCACGTTAGCGTAAATAGAAAGTATTTTGTTTTTAAGAGAAAGAGTACATTGTATGAGTGAATTTCAGCAGGGGTCAGCTGACCAAACATTTGTGTACACGGTTCCCAAAGCTGTCTTGATCAAAACTTCAAAATGTATTAACTGAAGATAAATGCTGTTTTGCCACCATGGGTCTGTGAGTTTGGGTGTGGAACGTACCATCCTGCTAGGTTGCTGAGCGAAAAGAACGGGATTTATGCTTTGCACTTGGTTTTGGTGGAGCTGAGAGTTCTGATAGTCGAGGCTGGTCGGGTGGCTGGAATGTCCCTACGTGACCAGCTCGCCCGAAGAGACCCCCCAAGAGCCCCAGCTCAGGCTTCCTGGGCCCCAGGCCTTTGCGCGCGTCGTGGTGGGCAGCTGAGAACGGGGGAC
Organism: Nasua narica; assembly: GCA_028533885.1. Lineage (NCBI taxonomy): Eukaryota > Metazoa > Chordata > Mammalia > Carnivora > Procyonidae > Nasua > Nasua narica. The sequence goes on from CM052799.1 coordinate 144,535,788, forward strand.
AGAGCTTGTTCTGTGGGCCCAGCTGTGGACGGACATAGAAGCCTGCGCCTGAGATCTCGGGCCCCGCCCGGCGCAGCTCTTTCTCCCACTGGTGCGTGTTGTACCACCTGCTCACATGAAAGCTGTGTCACCAGCACAACCTGTCTGAATCCCGTAAGTCTTTTCAACAACCTAACACATACATCATTCATGTGTAATCAGCACAGAGAGAACTGAAGACTTTTCAGCTCTCCCGGATGAAACAGTACGAACAGAGGATATAGAAACTTATTCATAAATATTTCAAAATATAATCCAATTTCCTATTAAGGTCTGTTAAAGAGGGAGTTCGTGAGAAAGAGATGAGAGAAACTCAGAAAGGAAAAGGAAAGGTGGAGAGATGGGGCGAGGAAAGAGAAAGAAAGAACAGAGGCAGAAAACCAAACGAGAAAGAAAAAGGCTAGAGAAGAAGTGTGAACACAGAAAAGAGACAGATTCCCACCCCCCCAAAAAAAATTTCACCGTGAAAATAGGAAAGACCATGACTGTCTGGAAGATAAATGCTGTTTAAGGACAGAGAACATTTTCCTAGGTTCTGAGGTCAATTTTTAACACTTAGGTTGCTTTTGTTTTGTCCCCACAAACCACTCATTCATTTGAGCAGTAGGTTTGGGATTTTATCTGTCTTTGAAATGCTGGCTGCATGCCAACTGTTCCCTGATTTAAAAAAAAAAAAAAGTTCATTTTTAAATACTCAGAGATGCATTGAAAAAAGGGAAGCTAAGAGTCTATAGGGAGAGAACAATTCCCTGGGCTGTTAAGAATACGGCTAATATGTTCACTCAGGAATAGAATAAAACCAACTGGCAAGGAGTGTGGCCTTTGTGCTGGAGCTGACTTTTATTTGGAATGATTCCTCTAGAACCTATTGAGTTTTTTTTGTTTTTACGGGGTTGGGGGTGGGGTGAGGGGTGGTGGGAGCTGGGGAGACAGCAGCTAAAAACATAGTCTTTCATTGTCTCATAAAGAAGCCCAAACCCTTTAGGGGCATCAACCTTCCAGAAAGTAGACAGGCTCCTGGTATAATAATGGCTTCTTGCCTCGCTCTGTCCTTACCTGTGTGTGGCTCCCTCTTAGTGTTTGTTCTTAGACTATCCGCAGCTCTAATAGCCACATCTGTCTTCCCTGCGAACTGTTTGTAGAACAAGCACAGGTCCAAACACAAGCTTGTGAAAAACCCAGATTGTACTACTGGGTTATAATTTCCCTTTTTTCTAGAAATCTGCCTGATATTAGGCATATTATATATGTCTAATAAGTGAAGATTTCACTTCCCATACAGACTCCCAAAGGGGTATGGTGCCATTTTCAGGGTCCTCTCCAGCTGGGGTGCAAGCTTAAGGACTCACCACTGCAAATGATGACAGCCAGTGGGAGTCCCATGGCTGGATGTTGGAAATCGGAGCCTTACTGTGTCATAAGATGAAAGTGGGGGGAGAAAGGAAGGAAGGACGGAAGGAAGGAAGGAAGGAAGGAAGGAAGGGAAAGAGAGAAAGAGAGAAAGGGAGAATGAAAGAAAGAAAGAAAGAAAGAAAGAAAGAAATGGAGGAAGGAGGAGAGGGAGGGAGGAGAAGAGGGAGGGAGGAGAAGAGGGAGGGAGGAGAAGAGGGAGGGAGGAGAAGAGGGAGAGAGAGAGAGGAAGGAAAGGAGGGAAAGGAAGGAAGGAAGGATGGAAGGTCAGAAGGATGGATGCATGGAAGGGGAAGAAAAGAAGCTCTAATACCTAATCCTAAACCCATACACACAAACATCTGAAATGGAGTTTAAGAAGGACAAAGAATCCACAAGGTTTCAGGCTTTGCAAAATCACAAGTAAATAGCAACAATGAAAATCTGCAAACAGCCACCAGAGCCACACTGCTGAATGGTAATAAGTGTGTTTAGAGTCTGATGTCTACTTCACATGTCTCTTATGATTTTAGCTTCTCTTCGTTTTCAGGCATTTTTTAAAAAGAGAATAAAAATAAAGGCATTTATTTTAGAGAGAGAGCATGCACAAGCATGGGAGAGGGGCAGAGGGAGAGGGAAAGAAGCAGAGCTGAGCTTGGAACCTGACACAGGGCTCAATTCCATGACCCTGAGATCATGACCTGAGCGGAAATCAAGTCTGACGCTTAATCTACTGAGCCACCCAGGTGCCCCCTTTTCAGGCATTTTAACCCCAACGACTTTTGTTTCCTATTTCATGTTAGGTGGTTCTTTTTATATCTTTTTTTCCCCTAACTTTTGTCAAGCATAATAAAGGTAGAGAATAACAAGGACGAGATCCACAGAGATGATGGCATTAAAGCAGAAAGCACAGGCATGAAATAGAGACATATGTGGCTCGTGGAAAGTCCGAGCTATTGAGTAAACTCTGGAGTTTTCATGCATCTCTCTTTTGCCTTCTCCTGCTGCATCACAGAGTGGGGAATGCAGGGCCGGGGCTGTGGGTTGATGGCTCTCTAGGCCAGCATCTTTTGTTGAAATCTTTACAAAGTCTGGTACATGAAGGGGCCCCGTGGTTTCAGTAAAGACTCCCTTTCCATCTCAGTTGCAGGGGTGAGGCCGTGTGCCATGCTGAGGCCCTGATGGAGCCTCGCTCTGGAACTTACAAGCATATGACACACACAGGTGCGACACTCTCCTTGGACAACCCTGGCATGTCAAAGCCTGAGAAGCATCATTGTTAGGATAATTTGGGGACTTTTCTATTTTTCAGGAAAACCCAATTAACCATAAACTTTATTGCTTTAGTAATGCTGGAAAACAACTCATAACTGACCAAATCCTATCACTTTAACACCAAGGGCTGCTGGTGTAGTAAGTATATTGCACATAGCAGGCGTCTAATATGAACATGCTGAATTAGTTCATTTCTAAGGAATGAAGAGGGGGTTGGAAATTACCATTAACCAACACTTATGGCTGCCAGATGGTAGATAGTTTGCATATGTTCTCTCATTTGATCTTTATATCACTCTTGAGGGATTGGGATCATTGTCCCTGCTCACTGATGAGGAAGCTAAGGAATCGAGGTCCCAGGGGCCAGAGTTAATAAGTGATGGAGAATTCAGACTCGTGTCTATTGGAGTGCACAATCTATGTTCTGTTTTTTCATTATCTCACACTGCCTCCTAAAATCCATCACACAGAAGATTTATGAATATATATTCAGATGAAGGGATGGGTGAAAAAGAATAGGTGAATGATAAATAGTGGGAGGAAAGAAATACTCCTGAGACATCTATTATGTGCAATGTCCTCCATTACTGTGCATAAATTTAATTCACCTAAGAATCCTGTGAAATATTGATCTTGATCCCAGTTTTAGATGACTTGGCTGAGACTCGTGGAGGTTAACCACTGAATGAAGATATGTAGCCAGGAAGTGGTCAAATTAGGATTTGACATTAGTTCTCTCTGCCCCTGAAACACAGTCTCCTCTCGTTACACCTGCCTGGAATCGGGCATGCTGAATTCTCATCCTTGCTCTGCCCTTTAATAATGACTCAGTCAGTTGTGTAGACTCTCTGGGCCCCAATTTCTCATCTGTAAGATGACTGGTGCCCTACCTTTTTCAGAGACTCCCTAAGAGCATGACTTGATAAAAGCATGTAAAAGAACTTTGAAGAGTTAAGAAGCTATTAAAAATACAATGGGGACTCTAAGAATATTAGGGTAAAGAATTACTAATGTCTGGCAAAATCTTAAAAGATCCACAGACAAGCTGTGTCCTGTCGCTAGTTATGTAGAGTCGGTGAGAGATTATTCGCTAATTCTCCAGGAAGGAAGGTTCTCTGATTTTTCTAGTTAGAACCTAGGTAAGCATGGATACAGAAGAGGAAATCTGATAACATGTAAGGGAAAGTCTTTTTCCTTTTTAACTGGAATTCTTGGGTCCAATCTTACGGTTCTGTCTGGATTGAGTCCTTTTTACCTGTAAACATTGGCATAAAGGACCCTCAAGAAAAACTTATAAGAAACAAAAATACCTATCAAAATTGTACCATTAGTTTGTTGTATATAAACTATTGAAATGAAGTCCACTAATAAAATTGGGATTAATTGTGGAAGAACAAAAAATTTTAAACCTTTTTATATACTCAGGATTATAAAAGCAATAATCTAAGAGACTAATACATAAAATCAACAGAATGCACAAGTATATTCTCATCTAAGACCATCCCACAGAGTCTGAGCTATGATTTGTATGCAGCTGTCAAATTAAATGACTGATATTCAGCAGGATCAGAAAGCATAAGTTATCTAGTGTTCAAAGGACTAGAAGAAACTAGAATAGGAGTGTAATTTTCTCTCATCCCATGTAGCCAGAAATGTTTGAGAATTCACGGGAATATTTATTTTACAACTTGGGATTCTGAAAAGCTTGAATTAAATCAAACTGTCCCAAGACAGCTGATTAACACTAATAGTAATAACAATATAGCAACGATCATAATGTTCATTGAATGCTTAGTATCTGCCATATTTACACTAAGAACCTTCCATACATTATTTCATTTAACTCTTAAGAACAACAATATGCAGATACCCTTCTTATCCTCTTCATATATGGAGATAGAAATACTGACTAGAGATTGAAGTTTTTTGCCCAAGGTCACAGCCAGCAAGAAGAGCTGGCAAGTGAGCCCAGATCCCAGTGACTCGAGGCTGGGAACTACCTAGAAGAAACAGAAGTCAGATGGCCCTGCCCAACTTCTCTTTTCCACCTGCCCTTTTTCCTACTGCCTGAGGAATAGCCAGGGTTTGGAAGGAGTTCCAGAAGGGTATCTTTTCTCTTGTAACTTCCAAATAAAAACTACAGGAAAGTTGGCACAGGAAATGGATTAGAACAAATTATATGCAGCTGAGCAAAAGCCTCATTCTTACACCAGGATTCATACTGCTTTCTGTCCTACTTTTCTTTCACTGTCTTCTCCAGTTTTTATTAAGGAGAAACTTAAACTATTGAGACAGGTTTTCCAGAAAACTTAAGGATTAAGGATTACAGATTACATGTTCTAAGAGCCTGAATTAAGAAAGTAAGGATTCCTCTTTGGTTTCTAGGATCAACTCAGCTTCCCTTCTTCCTTACCAGAAATTAATTGACTGAGTGCCAACGAACACGGTCCTTTGAGAAAACATTCTGGACAGTGATGCAACAAAACATACCTTGGCATATTATACTATAGATTTTCAAAGGCTTTAATGTGACTCACCTCTCTCAAGACATCCGTAGAGTTATTTTCCGTAATCACGGGGATTTCTGGCTTAGCTTAAAGGCAAATAAAACACAGTTAGTGGCACTGACTGTCATCTGACATGGCCGTGTGTGTGTGTGTGTGTGTGTCTGTGCGTGCACACGCATGCACATAGGTGTGTAAGATTCATCATTCATCAAATATTTATTAAACACCCACCACAAGCCCAGCACAAAAGAGACACTGAGTACATTATGTTGAATTGAAGTGGCTTCAAGACAGTTCTTGATGGCAGACAAGAAACAGTAAGCTTGTCACAGGTGCGGTCAGTGTCTGCTACAGCCACCTGGCACTTGCTTCTACTTGTTCAAGGTCTCTCATTGTGCATACCTACTGAGCCTTCCTAAAGATTTATGGGAGCACACTTAGTCCACAAGTAGGGCAAACTGGAAGTCTAGAGAGCTAATGGTGGTAGATAATATCCCAACTTCCTTGCCTTTCTTTGGGAGAACTCTGATGTGTGTTCTTCCAGAGCTCCCCTGTGGGAGAGAGTTCAAAGCCCACACGGGTAACCGAGGTGATCATGTACATTTCATTATCTTCTTTCCCTTCCTTGGCTTTTCCACTCCTCTTCTGATGTTTCCCTCTATAAATTCCCTCAATAAATAAATCTCAAGTAATTTAATTTAACTCAAATCCTGTCTCAGTGTTTTCTTTCAGCGGAACCAAAATATACTCTACAACACTAATGGGACGAGGGGTATTCTGAACACATATTAGCAATAAATACCATTGGAATGAAGGACCTGAAAGAAAGAACAGTTACTGAAAGTTACAAGGGTGCTAGAGAGACATTTCTTTTGAGGCTTAGGATAATCAGGTTTAGGCCTTAGGAGGGGGCAAGAGCAAATCTGTGATGGCAGGTTCCCTGCTAAGGAAAGTAAAGTCAGAGGAGATTGGTGAGAAAGGGGCAGAAAGTATGTCAGAGAATGGACAGAAAATGTCAGAGAATGGAGGCATTATTTTTTTAATTTAATTTAATTTAATTTATTTGACAGAGAGAGATCACAAGCAGACAGAGAGGCAGGCAGAGAGAGGGGGAAGCAGGCTCCCCACTGAGCAGAGAGCCCGATGTGGGGCTCGATCCCAGGACCCTGAGGTCATGACCTGAGCCAAAGGCAGAGGCTTTAACCCACTGAGCCACCCAGGCACCCAAATGGAGGCATTACTAAGCAAGAAGAAATAAGCTGGATTTAGTGCATCTAAGTTGGAGTGGGTCTGTGCTGTACTTGGGTATGTATTTCAAGGTTTTCAAGTTTTAATTTTTGGCTTGTTCTGTTTGAGGAATCACTGAGGGATGCTGAGTGGGTTCTGAATAAGACATGTATTTTTCTTCCATGCCCAGGACCACTGTAATAATTACTTGGTGGCACACACACACACACACACACACACACACACACCATCTAGGGATTGGATGAGACCGGCCAGGCACAGCCTGGATGGCCAATTCGCTAAAGGGGAAGCCAGGAAGCAGGGAAAAGCTAATGAACGAGCAGGCAGAACTTCGAATTTTTAAGCATCCACTGAAAGGAGATCAAAGAAGAAAGAGAGAGAGAGATGTAGACACAAAGAGGGCCAGAAGGGTGAGATGTTAAAGAGTGAAAAGCGTTCAAGATGAAGACAGAAGTATCTGCCGCAGAGAGATACGAGGCACAGTTCACAAGGCAGGTAGATCAAGCTGAGGTGCAAAAACCCTTGGTCAAATGGGACCTAGTTCGCCTAACTTAGAATCAACATTTCTTTTTACATCCTGGATATCTGCCTTCATTGATTTGCTGAAAGTCAGGCTGGATGAGTGCGCCTCATGTTGGGTCGAAGACAGTCACGCCCCAGTGAGTGAGCAGAGGGTAAAATTGATGAGAGATGAACAGTCTTTCCCACCTCTTCACAGAGCAATGTTCAGGCTCCATAAGCAACCCGATCATCAGGGGTGATCGATTATCTCTTAGCCCATCCCCCTGAGGAGAGATGGAGGGAGAGGAAGGGAAGGAGGGCGAGCGAGTGGGAGAGGGATATAGGAAGGGCTATAAGCAAAAGACTTCGAACTACAGAAATCTTGGCTGCAGTTGCTTCTGTCTTTATACACCACAGGGTGTGCATTTCCCTCAACATCCTGAATTCTCTGATCTTTAAAAATAAGGCAAAAAGATTCTAAGTAAAAACAAAGGTGATTCACTTGTCCAGTCATTCAGAAACCTGAAGGAAAATCTAGTCGCTCATGCCCTTAGATTCTCTGAAGTTATTTTCTCTGTTTGCAAAAATAACTAATTGCTCCTCCACATCACTGCTTTTCTCTTTGCCTTCATTTAAAAATGCCTTCATTTAAAAATTTTTAAAAAACACAGTTCTTGGTGACAATGATAAAAAAAAAAATCCAAAGCCAGGGGTTTGTATTTATTAATATTGCCATGCATCACTGAGCAAAGTAGGATTTTCACATTTCTCCCTAATTTCCTCCCTGCAGAGTTTGTGCAATTTGAGCGAGGCCACGGTGGATATCTCAGCTCCACTCCACACGTCTGTGAATGCGGGGACAGAGGGCCATCTCTGCAGGCTCCTTTGCTGAGGCCCTGGCCCTGCTGGGGGTGGAGGGACTCCTGCAGTTTCTTTGGAGCTGTGTTTATCATTTTCCTTTTCTCGCACTGGCCCTATTCCGCCTTCCTCCAGCAAGCAACAAAGACAATTAGACAACTAAGTAATTAGATTTTGGCAGTTATAATTAAAGAGATTTCCAGTATTCTCAGGAAACGTTTCTTCGTGAAAGAGTGAAAAGCATTCAAGACTTTGGAAATAAGGAGTGGTCACCAGGAAACTGGCCAATCTATGGCTCTCCGTGTGATTTTATTCTATCGACTCAATCATTGTTCTTTAACTTCTCTCCTTATCTTCATCCCTAACATCAATGACAGTCTCAAGGGCAACAGCTCTAGAGTAGCTACCCTGGGGGGCTGCTCTCTAGTTAACAGGGAACTTTTTTTTCAGGGTGGAACAAGGCAGGAGAAATAGACAGGAAGATGGCAGGGAGCCCAGAGAACAAAATCTCTTACCAAAAACCTTGACTGTGGTGGAACTCCTCAAGATTTTGTCAGGTCTGACCATAACGTAGCAGGAAAACTTCCGGCCATCATCGTGGACGTGGACTGGAGAGAGGTAGAGTTCATAGTCTGTGCCTAGCTTGACTCTGTCTTTAAACAATGTGGAGTTGCTGATGGAGTGACCTTGGGTGATGAGTGTTTCCCGAGTTCCATTATCCTCCTGCTGAAAGAAATAGTTACTAGTTACTGAGCACTCAATCATGCCAGCTCTGGGCTAGATGTTCCACATGCATTAATTCATTTATATCTGTAAAAATAGAGATGATGAATAAAGAATTGCAACTAAGAGATAGTATATTACTAGAGAAAAGATCTTTACACTTGACTTTCAGTTGACAACTACAGTCATCCTCTCCTAAAATGAATAGAAACCTGATGCTCTTCTGACCAGAACGTCCCCTTCATAACTTTCCCTAAGCTGCATGTTGGGGGTGGGATTTGGAGGGCACAGCACCGGGGGCTAATGAAAGATCCTAATTCTCATTTTAAGTTCAAGACTCTTACTGCTAAGATGTGCTGTATCAGTTTTGTTTTAAATCTTCACCTGAACGGGATTACAGTCATCCTCCATTCCATCTTCCCTTTAGAAAAGGGCTCATTTTAGCTCCCCTTGGGGCCAGGACTAGGATGAAGTGAAGAGACCCCCTAGAGCATAGCATTTAAGGAGACACTCAGTCTCAGGGTCTTGTAAGTGCAGGGTGGGCATCTGAGAGTAAGTGCTCCTTAAATTTTGTGCCCTAGGCACCTCCTAGTCGTGGTCCCTATTTCTATGTTACTAAGGTCCTTCTGTCCTTATTTCTATGTTACTTTCAAGGAGGACACATAAAGGGTAGACTGTAGGTTAATCTGAGTTCCAGAAATCAGAGTTTATTTGAAATATTTGGTTCTTCTATTCCGTATCCTTTCTTGGGTCTGTGAAGAAATGCTCCTATTATTCTTGCTATTCCCACAATTTCCATGGATGAGATCCCTGGTGTATCACTGAGCTGATCAATGTCAGTAAATATGCTAAGGGCCAGTGAGGAGGGGACTCTTGAGGGGCACAAGGGTAGAGGAAGGGTTATGCCTCATTCTCCTTTCGTATAACAATATTCTCAATTGAGTTGCTTTGAAAACATTCTGATGCACGAAGTCTGTCCCCTGGAGATCCTACATCAGTTGTTCTGGGATGAGACTCAGCCTAGGGCATTTTTTTTAAAGGTCCTCAAAGGATCTGGGTTTGAGAACCACTGGTCTAACTCTAAACAACAGATGAATCCTTATAGGCAGAGATCAGTGGGAAATGAAGGGAACTAAGATGAAGAAGGTTGAACAGCAATGCATCTGATGGGGAAGGAGTCACCAAAAAATGAAAACAGAGATCTGTTGCTTGGGATCTCTGGCTTATTACATCTGTTAAAAAACCAGACAATTCAGAGTAGTAGAAATGGAAGTCAGATGAGTGAGAGAATTCAAGTATGACTAGGAGCAGAAATGGTGGAAACACAAAGGTAGACTTCTTAAATAGTTCATACAGATATTTCCAGAGTATATTTCATAGAAACTCTTCTGTAAGACACCATTCTCTAGGTGCATATGGCTAGGATTGGCAACAACTTTACATACAGATATGTAGGGAGCAGCACTTACAAAGAATGATACCTTGCTCAAGATTTTCCTCCTGTAACAATGTACATACCTTTAGCCCCACATAAAGAGGGACCCAGGTGTCAGTGCTGCTCTCTTCCTAATGAAGAAGCACACAGAAAATTAAAGGGAGAGAGCTTGTATCCCAGAGACAGGGGCTCTGAAAGGAGCCCTTAGTATTGGAGGGTGACAGGAGAAGACAATGGAAGGCGGTTCAGTCCGTGGCTGCTGATCTGGAAGCCAATCATTAAGGAAGCAGGCTCCCCCTGCAGGTCTGCACAAAATGCTCACTAACACAGCTCTTGCTTCATGTACAGGTTCTGTTTTTGTGAGGATCTTAGGAGTTCAAAAGGCTTCTTGGTCACTTAGTAAAGGACTCCCCACTTGCAACATTTCCACCTCCTATTCTGTAGCGGGAAGAAAGGCAGTCAGGGACTGGGCTTGCAGACTAGGGAGACAAAAGCTGCCTTTCCTTTATTGTGTAGTTCCGTGGGGCTGGCCAGCGTAGTTTAATTGATGGAAGAGTTAAAAGGGGGGCTGAGGCAAGAACCTGCGCATGAATGGTCGCCTTCACAGAGCAAATGAGAGAAGAAGCAGGGAGAAAATGAGCTCAGGCAAACAATGAAATGTCTGGAGCTGGGAGAGGGGAAAATAATACTAATATTATGTTACCACCACTACTAAAATTTTATATTCTTATTAATCATAGCTTAAATTTATTTAGCACTTACTATGTTTTAGACGCTCTGCAAAGTCCTTTCAAGTCTTATTTATTCCTTATGGCAATCCAGAATAAACTAGGATTAAGTAATTTGTGCAAAGGTCAAACAAAGCAAGGTATTTGAGTCACAGCATCGAAAAGCAGAGATGCCCAGGTCCAGGGACAATTAACCCTCAGAGACAACATGTAGTAATAAAAACCAAGCCATCACAAAATAATAAAAAGAATTTTTTTTTTTTTTGAGTATCCGGAATGAAAAATTTTAAAGAAATTCCAGAAAGCCGAAGGCCTTCATGCGAATTGCAGATTGTGGAGATGTGAGCAATTCGTTGATTGAAGGAGCTCTTTTATGACATATTGATCCACTTTTGGCGATAGGGGTCAGAGAGTATACTGCAACTCCTACTTGATGATAAGGATCCTAGGTGACCTGGTCTGCTGGAAACAGACTAGTAATTGGTCTTGTACAGAGTATTTACTCTTAACCTGTTTGTGTTTTTTCTTGTTTTTCAAAGAAAAAAATTGACAACTTTTAAAAATATTAATAAATATTTCTAAAACTTAACGGGATTCTCAAACTGGAGGACCCATATGATTTAACAAGGCATGTGGCCTGACCTGGCTCATATATATCTACACTCAGTAGATACCCAAGTAAGACAAACTCATTGTCCTCCAGTCTCACCGATGGTCAGTCTGTATTTCATGAGAATTCACGATCTGCAAGGCTAAACTGAAGAATCACGGAGAGTCATAAAATGGATCCTTTAAAGATGAACTTTGAATATGTACTGAGTACAGGTATTATGCTAAGGTATTTAGTTTGTGTGACCTTATTTATACTTCGCGATACCATCGTCGGGTCAATGCTATAATCATCCCCTTTTACACAGGAGGGAACAAAACTTCGTTGAGGCAACATATCCAAAGTCATACTGGATTCTGAGACAAAAGGAAAAACGTGCACCCCTATATACACTTCTTATAGTATTCTCTCCTGTTTTGACCAAGTGGAAAAAATTAATAAAAAATCGACAATTAAAAAATCTCTATGACTCTGTAAAGTTGTGCCCGTGGGGGACACGATACCAGGAAGTGCCAGAAACCACAGGCTAATCGGAAAACACTTCTCATTGAATAGCATAACTGGGTCTCAAAACAAACAAAAACAACAGCCTACTTTTATTTAAAATTTTGGTTTTTTGTTCACCATCCATATTCCCTAAATTTTGGTTTAAAAAAAATAGTTCATAAAAATATGTATCTTAATTACTGATTTGGGGGGCAGTCCCTTAAATTTGGTTTTAAAAAATAGTTCATTAAAATATGTATCTTAATTACTGATTTGGGGGGCAGTCCCTTAAATTTCGTACATAAGGAGAGAATCTTGCTCACCTCACCCTAACCCTAGCTCCCAGGTCACACAGTTCGTCAACAGAGAAGCCAGAATTTGAAAACAACAATTTCCTTTCCTGCTGTTAATGATTTTGCTATATTCAGCCTCATAACAGTAGTAGAACAAATAGTCCTTGCCTTTTCTGTTTCTAGTCTATTTGAAGAGAAGAATAAATTCACACAAAAAACCCAAAAAATCAGGACCCACAGAAGAGAAATAAATGTATCATTTAATTTGGGGCAGGAGTTGGATAAAATAATCAGCACGATGAGGGTTGGGCAGGGTCATACTGAATCATGAAAAGCTCCTCCTATACGTCCCTCAATGACCTTAATGACAAACCTTGAAATAATTTGTGAAGGCTTTCCTGTTTTTGTACTAGAATCAGAATTTCCAATACAGAAAAGAGACCTTGGTACCATTCGATTTAGTGACTTTATCTCATCTCCAGGCTGGCCTGAGCACCATGTCAGACCTGGCTGTGTTGATCACAGCCCATGTCAGGTGTTGAGTGTTTAGAGCACATTCAATAAATTCTGTTAATTGTATCAGCTGTTACTTCTTTCTCTCCAAACTGCTTCCTGTCTTCACGTTTCTTGCATTTATTTTCCATCCAGTCAGTGCTGTCAAGGCGGGCTGCTCTCAAAACTCCCCACGTCTCCTTTGTAGAGGACCAGAACAATATTTCTCCAATCATCACAAGAGTTTGCTAGTCCTTTGTGGGTTGGCTACCATTTTATTTCTGATTACAGTGAAGACAATTAGGGTCAGCTGCCACCAGGTAGAAGGTGAGTCTTGTTTTCCAAAGAGCTAAGCTTCCCACAGGCATGGGAAACCAACATTGATGATAATTAGAGTGTGCTTCTTGCTTAAATATAAAAGATTACAAATACTGAAGAAGAGTATATGGAAAAGATATATTTATAGGCAGAAATGTAAAGAAATATAAGCATTTCTTTATATAAGCATATAAAGAAATATAAGCATGACTAGGTTTTAGTCATGTGCCTTTATCACAAATATTGAATTGTTTGATATAGTCTTCTTTTCATGATTTTAAGGAGAAAAATCACGGGTTTCTCTTTATCCACTAACTTTGGAATCAAACATTTCCTTGATATCTCTCTCTCTTTACCTCCATTATGAACTTGTACTCATGGTGCTGGGGTCTTGGTGTAGAACATAGCTGATGTTTGCTGGCCAACTGTTGTTTAATTATCCAGCTCAAATACAACCTAAGAAGCTTTTCCAGCTCCATTTATGGAGAATCAAACTATTTTCCCTCTTGTCTGCCGTTTTTTATGTTTTCATTAAAGCTGTACTTCATGGCAGGAAATATATGTGATGTAGTTTTGTATCCCTGCAGGACCTAACACTCAAAACAGATTCATATGTGTTTGTTGGACTGAATTGAAATTAATGCTGTAGGAAATCAGGGTGATACCTTGGAATGAAAACAGAATATTAGACTGTATTTAGAAGCTCCCAGAATAAGTCCACAGAATTTCCCACATGACTCTATACTTGAGCTGTAGGACACAAACTGGGAAAAGTATTGCTTGTCCTTTATCTACCAACGGCACACTATCTAAACACAAACATTCTGACTTCTTATTCATCATCCCATCATGTACATAAACCCTCAAGGTCCACTGAAGGATTAACCCTTTGTGTTTATTTAATTACCTCTCATGCTAGATCAACGTTGAATACGGTGTTCGCATCTGATGAATTTCTACTTCAGTGTAGTTGCCATCCTGGAATGCAACTTCCCCAAATGCAAAGAAACCGCCCCATGAACACATTTAACACAGCCTTTGCATGGGGTTGGGTACACAAGGAAAATACTTTTTTTAGGATAACTGAGGGATCTCAATGACCACCTTTCTCATGAGGGTCATAACAGAATTAATTCGATTTTTATAAAATCCCACATACAAGAAGACATGCTTTTTGTTTTTCAGTGACCTAGATTAAAATAAATTTAGTTTATAAAATTGTTTTCAGGGATACCCGGGTGGCTTAGTTGGTTAAGTGTCTGCCTTCGGCTCAGGTCATGATCCCAGGGTCCTGGGATCGAGCCCCACATCAGGCTCCCTGCTCAGCGGGAAGCTTACTTCTCCCTCTCCCACTCCCCATGCTGGTGTTCCTGCTCTATCTCTCTCTATGTCAAATAAATAAATAAAATCTTAAAAAAAAAATTGTTTCCAGGGCTTAGTGCAGCATTTGAAGAGGGGAGGGCACTTTGCAGCTTCCTGGAGTAACTGAGCTCGGTCCAGCAGCCTCCTACCCTCCTCAGCTCATCTTCACCATTTCCACTCTTTAACCTTTTTCTAAAAGCCACACTGCGTCTTGTTTTTAAAAACAACTGGCTTGTTATGATGTCTACTGCCAGTTTAACAAGAGATAAAATAATGATAATATGGACTGAGCGGGTATTTGTGTCCAGCTGCGGTGGACTCCCTAATACGAGCACATCAGCGGATTTCCTCTCAGACCTGCTGAATCCCACAGCTGCCAACAGTGAGGAGCACAGATGTAAATCAGAGGAGAAAATAGATTTTGACATTTAAAAGGGGAATGTGCGGTTGGAATTTCCTCAGCACATTTGTCAATACAGTGTTCTCTTTGAAGAGAAGTTTCTTTCAAAAAGATTCCTCAAGTCATCTGTATCATGGTGCATTCTTCAAAGTGACAGCGTGGCTGGAGGTTCTTGAAGTTTAGGATTGCCTCACCGCGTGACCTTAGGTGCAATCTTTCCGTCCCTTATTTATCTTACATGCCCCGGAAGGATCCACAGATAACATCTGCATAGCCGTCTTGGTTTCCTTGAAGACAACCACTGCATAGAAGATGCCTTATCAGTTACCTAGTTGTTGATGCCTCATGAGACGCTCATTAACCAGTTGAATAGCCAGCATGAATTCAGTGACCACCAGTTTAATACAAGGCCAACGAACAGGATTGTGGCGGAAAGGGACAAAGAGAAACAAATCCACTCAATTACTTACTGAGTCTTTGTTGAATGCCTATGTTCTAGGTACTAAACAAGATGCTAGGGATTTTTGAAATGAGTGGCATAGCTTTTTGCCCTGGAGAAGCTCAGAGTCATACAAAAGACTGAAGTAGGGCTGGCTGAAGTATTGACACCTGCTTGGAAAAACAGATAACCTAGCCTTTAGATAAGATAAGAACACTACAGATCAACTTACTAGCCAGTATCAATCCCTACAGTCAAGCTTTATTAAACTGTATTATTATTATTATTATTATTATTATTATTAAACTTGATGATTCCCCTTGATAGTGAAATTGTGGTAATTAGACTGGAAATGTTTGCCCTTGGGTAGAAGCTATGAATAACGCAAGCAAGGTGTAGTGAGCTTCCATTGCTAAACTAATGTTTGGTGCAGCCAGTTCCCGCCTTCTTGAGATTGTCTCCTCTTTTCAACTTTTTTCTGAGAACCACTTTGTATCATGTTTGTTAAGAACAATTGACTTAGGCATCAGGGAAATACAAACCAAAACCACAGTGAGATACCACCTCACACCAGTCAGAATGGCTAAAATTAACCAGTCAGGAAATGACAGATGTTGGTGAAGGTGCGGAGAAAGGGGAACCCTCCTACGCTGTTGGTGGGAATGCAAGCTGGTGCAACGACTCTGGAAAACAGCATGGAGGATCCTCAAAAAGTTGAAAATAGAGCTACCCTATGACCCACTGATCGCAATACTGGGTATTTACCCTAAAGATACAAATGTAGGGATCTGAAGGAGCATGTGCACCCAAATGTTTATAGCAGCAATGTCCACAATAGCCAAACTATGGAAAGAACCTAGATATCCATCAACAGAAGATGGATAAAAAAGATGTGGTATATATATATACGATGGAATACTATGCAGCCATCAAAATGCCCGAAATCTTGCTATTTGCAATGATGTAGATGAAACTAGAGGGTATTATGCTAAGCGAAATAAGTCAATCAGAGAAAGACAATTATCATATGATCTCTGTGATATGAGGAATTTGAGAGGCAGGGCGAGGGTTGTGGGAGGTAGGGAGGGAGGGAAAAAATGAAACAAGATGGGATCGGGAGGAAGACAAACCATAAGAGACTTGTAATCTCATGAAACAAACTGAGGGTTGCTGGGGGGTCGGGGGTATGGATAGGGTGGCTGGGTTATGGACATTGGGGAGGGTATGTGCTATGGCGAGTGCTGTGAAATGTGTAAGCCTGATGATTCACAGACCTGTACCCCTGGGCAAATAATACATCAAATGTTAATAAAGAGTCAGAAGCTTAAAAAAAAAAAAGAACAACTGACTTATACTAATGATAGATGTAATGATAGGAAGACCTATGTTTTGGAAACCAAACCCTATAAAAGGGAAAAAAAGTGTTTTTTGACAGATGACAAAGAGACACTGTAGATTTTAGAACAGTCTGAGAAAGTTATTTTAGAACCTTTTTTTCTTCTCATCCTTCTGATTATCCAAAAAAAAAATATATATATATCTAGACACTGAAAACTCATCAGTAGGTTGTGTTCTGAGGCTTCCTTGCAAGTCCATTATTTTGGATTTGGCACATCCTCAGACAAATCTTTGTATATGAAGGGTCTAGTGTCCAAGGCAGTCCACAAAAATTTAGGTAACTCATAATATGAGTGATCATTTATGTGGATACAGCATTTTGCAAAGTGTATCAGCCACTGTATTCATGGAGATCTAGGAGTTCTGCAAGAATTTTTAAATCTTGTGTTTTCATTTTGATGACAATCTAAAAATGATCAAAATCATGTTCTGGATCATGTAAATCAACACCCCATTATGTGATTCTCAAAACTGTGCTTATGATTATCTTTGTGTTAGTATTGTGTCATCAACTAATTTAACAATATTAGAGGTTTACTATAAATTTAGATTAAAGCTAGCTACCATTTGGTTGGATTGCCTTGGAAAGTTTCTCATAAAAATCTAGGTTTCTGGATTCTTTTTCCTTTTTTTCCTTCCTTTTCTTCCTTCTCTTCCCCTCCCCTCCCCTCTCCTTCCTTCCTTCCTTCCTTCCTTCCTTCCTTCCTTCCTTCCTTTCTTCCTTTCTTTCAGAGAACATGGGAACTATGGGCATGCCCCAACCTGTGGCAAAAATACAATTGAGCTGGCTGCTTCTCACATAGTCCCGCTTCTCTCATGTATGTTTTCTGTCTATATCTTGTAAGCATTAGAGTTTGTGTCTCCCCATCTAAAGGAAGGTTGCATATTCCCCAGGATGCAGAAGCAAGCACTCTAGGAAAAGGGGTTTCTCCCTCTGCATATGTTGTTTATAAGACAAATATTTGTGCGTAGGGGTTTCTGTTGCATGTGGTTCTTCCCCAGGGCACCATCACACTCTTTTCTCTCTGTAATCAGGGTTTGGAATATAGCTTGAAATAGAAACTAACCTTTAGGAACTAATTTTTAAATTACTGTATTCATAGACCTGGAGGCTTGCTGAGTTGGAAGGAATCTTAGTACCCACCCTTCCCTCTCCCACCGGTCCCCAACCTTCCACCTGTGTGCTTCCTTCCCTATTATTACTTGTTATTCATTTTTATTTCATTAATATTTAAAGATCATTGTAGTTATTCACTGAAAAGGGCAACACTTACCACCAACCATGCAAAGGTGAATTCAGATGAAATTTCTGAGGAGGTATTTTGAAAGCATGGTATTTCCACAGTCTGATTTATCTGTACTTCTATTATATGGCTGCTTCTCCATTCATCTTGTGTAACTGTAACAAAATATAGGTGAAAGAGACATGAATATGTGATTGGTTTATAAAATGCTTTTTGTGAAAGAAACAGAAACAGTTTTAGTGTAGAGGTTCATCTACCCCCAGGGCACATCTATGACAAGGCAAAATCCCACTATAGTCCTCACTGTATAAATGGCAAAATGGAACCACCGAGAATCAGAGAGCTGCTTATCACTGAAAAAGTACAAGGGAACAACCCTAAAAGAGTCCAATTCACAATCTGGTATGTTCTTCTGCTTTAACACCAAAATGGTGCTTTGGGCTTCAGATCCTATCTTTTTGATCAATCAGAATATAAAACTTTATAACTAGCCTCTAATTGTCTTATTAAAAATTCTAATAGGTTTTGGGGTGCCCGAGTGGCTCAGTGGGTTAAAGCCTCTGCCTTCGGCTCAGGTCATGATCTCAGGGTCCTGGGATGGAGCCCCGCATCGGGCTCTCTGCTCGGCAGGGAGGCTGCTTCCCCATCTCTCTCTGCCTGCCTCTCTGCCTACTTGTGATCTCTCTCCGTTAAATAAATAAATAAATAAAATCTTAAAAAAAAATTCTAATACGTTTAAAGTTTTTTTAGAGACATCTTAGGTTCATAGCAAAATTGAATGGAAAGTACAGAGTTCCCATCTATCCCTTGTCTCCCAGGCATGCACAAGCTCCCCCAC
This sequence comes from Nasua narica, assembly GCA_028533885.1. Taxonomy (NCBI): domain Eukaryota; kingdom Metazoa; phylum Chordata; class Mammalia; order Carnivora; family Procyonidae; genus Nasua; species Nasua narica. The sequence goes on from CM052799.1 coordinate 144,554,371, forward strand.
TATTTTTTTTTTTTTTAGGATTATTTATTTATTTATTTATTTATTTATTAGAGAGAGAGAGACTGAGAATGAGAGGGGAGAAGGTCAGAGTGAGAAGCAGACTTCCCGCAGAGCCGGGAGTCCGATATGGGACTCGATCCCAGGACTCCGGGATCATGACCTGAGCCGAAGGCAGTCGCTTAACCAACTGAGCCACCCAGGCGCCCAAGCTCCCCCACTATTAACATCCCTAACCACAGTGGTACATTTGATACAACTGATAAAGCTACATTGACACATCATTATCACCCCAAGTCCATAGCTATTTACATTAGAGTTCACTCTCGGCACTGAACATTCTATGGGTGTTGAGGGATGTATAATAACATGGATTCACCACTGTAGTATCATGCAGAAGAGCGTCACTGCCCTAAAAATCCTCTGTGCTCCGCCTATTCATCCCTCCCTCCTGCCAAACTCTGCCATTCACTGATCTTTTTACTGCCTTACTGCCTTTACAAGTTGTCTTTTTAGAACTTATAAATATTCCTCCAAAGAGGGGATGATATAGAAAAATATATAGGGAAACTCTGAAGAAGGCACTGCTAATGGATTTCTTAATTACTTAATTAATTTATAATTTTAAATGTCATATGAGATAAATATCAATTTCATAGCCTCTCCCCTCGGGAAGTCATATACACACACACACAGTTTGTGACTAAACTATAATAACATCAAAGAATAGTTCATAAATGAATTCTACCATCTTAATATCCTGAAAATCTGATTTTCTTTTTTCCATGTCTGTATAAATCTTGTTTGTATGCTTATGTTTTCTCATGCTCTGCAATCCTTTTAACCAACAAATGTTACCTGTATTTCTTTTTTTGTTACCTGTATTTTTGCTTAATTTTTTTTTTTGCTGTCCTATATACAAAACATCGTTTGGTTTGTCATTTCCAATTACTGAATCGTGTTCTTTCAGTCTGGATGTTTATTTTATTTAAACTACTATAACCTATATAGCAAGGATCATCCTTATACTAATAACTTCCTTCTGACCATAATTTCTAGTAATTTCTAATTTTCTAGTAACTTAAGATAGATTCTGTGAATTTAATGGGTATGAGTATTCTCATTATTATTAACAGCATTTATTTTTAAGTGAAATATTTCTCAGTTTGGAATGTTATATGTAGCCTGGAGGACTTTGTTATATTCCAATCTCTTAGCAATAGAGGCTTTACTGATAGTTTGTCCCTCCTGCCTTTCTTAATTGAAACCAGGCCTCTCAGTTAGGGGGCGGGGGGAGGGATAGGGTGGCTGGGGTGATGGGCATTGGGGAGGGTATGCGCTATGGTGAGTGCTGTGAATTGTGTAAGACTGATGATTCACAGTCCTGTACCCCTGAAGCAAATAACACATTACAAAAAAAAAAAAAGAAATTTTGTCACATTCTGAAACACTTGATATCTGGCATCACAAATGTAAATGGTAATAAAAATCCATGCAAATGTTAGAAATAACATGAGTGAATTTCTACATAATCTGAGAAGGCGAAAACTTTTTCCATAAAAGTAAGAATTACACTGCACTGGAAACAGTATCACAAGTAAGTAAGGACAGATGACAAACTGGGAAAATATCTGCAACTTATATCACAAAGAACTAATAGATTTTATACATAGGACATTTTTAACATAACAACGATAATAACCATAATGAACTGAAATTCATCAATATGTTCAAATTCATATGAATCCGTAATACTTAATACAAAATACTTTTTGGTCACCTTATAAGGGTGCTAGTGAACCAATTAATTTTTTAAAAAATTTTATTTATTTATTTGAGAGAGAGAGATCACAAGTAGACAGAGAGGGAGGCAGAGAGAGGGGGGGAAGCAGACTTCCTGCTGAGCAGAGAGCCCGATATGGGGCTCGATCCCAGGACCCTGAGATCATGACCTGAGCCAAAGGCAGAGGCTTAACCCACTGAGCCACCCAGGCACCCCAGAACCAACTCATTTTTAAAACTGATAAAGGGAAAGAACCAAGCTTCTGTTTGTTTTTCTTATACAAACTGTACATCTATTAAATAATTGTTTCATGAGAGGAAATTTCCCTATAAGAAGACTTCAGGTAATAAATAAAAGAATGATAGAATTTGAGCAACACTCTTTGTCAAACCACAATGAATTAATTGATCTAGGCAATACTTATCAATGGTGCTTAACATCACACAACCAGACATTAGGTGACTCTGATGTAACTATGCAATATCATCTATGAAGTACTAGTGCCAGAAAAACATAAAAAATAAAAACAAAAAGTTAATGTAATTACATCTTTATACCTAACTAGTGAAAGAGGAACGTGGAGATACCAAGGGATATAGGAGCAAAATCCAGGCTGTGGGTAATTTTACAGGATAAAGAACCAAATTTATTTAACAAATATTTTGGAAAAGAAAAATAAGAAATATAAAATAACCTTCAGATTAAAAGAGAGTTCTGGGGTGTCTGGATCTCTGCTCAGCAGGGAGTCTGCTTCTTCCTCTCCCTCTGTCCCTTCCCCCTATGCTTATGCTCTCTCTCTCTCACTCAAATAAATAAATAAAATCTTTAAAAAAAAAAAAAGTAAAAGAGGGGCGCCTGGGTAGCTCAGCTGGCTTGGTAGCTGCCTTCGGCTCAGGTCATGATCCCAGGGTCCTGGGATCGAGCCCTACATTGCGCTCCCTGCTCAAGGGGAAGCCTGCTTCTCCTTCTCCCACGCCCCCTGCTTGTGTTCCCTCTCTCACTGTGTCTCTTTCTGTCAAAAAAATAAGTAAAATATTTTTTAAAAAAAATTAAAAATAAAATAAAAAAATAAAAGAGAGTTTTCAAATGATCACAATACTTTGAATTTATGTGAATCCAATTTAAGTAACCAAAACATAAAAATAGCAACTATGAGGCCGACTGGATATTTCAAGGTGTTAAGATTTTACTAGTTATTTTTAGTTCTGGTAATAGTATCATGGCTATATATATATATATATATATATACACACACACACATATCATCTTTAGCTTTTAAAGAATCTTTCTAAAATAAATAAGATATTTTGGAACTGTTTAGTCTGGGAGGTGGTAGTTGCTAAGGGTTTAAATGAAACAAGACTGTGAGTTAATAACGATGGAAGGTGCACGCTCACTACATGGGAGCTCATTATATCATTCTATATAATTTTGCATGTTTAAAATTTTCCACAATTAGAGGTTTTAAAATCTTTCTCATGAGTCATCTGAAATCATCTCAAGTATTGCCAGCGATATGTAACACATTTGGAGAGAAACTAACCCCTCAGTCCCCAGATGCACGGCTATTACCATCTCATTCAGGGACTGTAAAACTATGGCCTGTGGGTCAAATCCGGCGACTACTTTTGTAAATCAATTCTTCGGCAACACGACCAGGCCCCTTCGCTTACATCTTGTCTGTAAGTGCTTTCGTGCTACAGCATAGTTGGACAGTTTTGACAGAGGCTGTACAGGCCGTATGGACAAAGCCTAAAATATTTGCTATGTGGTCCTTCAGGTTTGCCAACCCCTGCTCTGATGTCCCAGTCCTCATCCATTACTCTTTGAAGATCTCAGTTATCTAGGTCGCAACCCTGATACCATCCTAAGTGGTTTCAGTTACCGTGTCATTGCCCCATCCACTACCTGGCCACTCAGTCTGCCACTGTTGACTCCACTGTCTGCACTCCATTTCTGCTGCCCACTTTCACAACTTCCTGTGCCACATCTAATTGCTCCACCTACAAAATCACTACAAACCTATAAACACTCCTGCCGGTTGTTTTGTGCAACTGATTTTGCCTCAACTGTTCTTTGTCCTCACTGAGTCTTTAAATAAATTGATTTCTACTTTCTCCCAATTCATGAGTTTTCTTTGCTTTGGTTCTCTCATAATCTAGCTAAAGTTGTACAGTCCATTATTTCAGTAACATTCTTGCTAATATCCCAAATCCCTTGGCTCTTTCCCTCGTCCCCCATTAATATACAGGGGATCCAATAGTAAACTCCAACTATCTACTTTTTAATGCCCAGACCCAAGCAGTCAAGTACTACTGGTGAAAGCAAATTGTCTTCATTCCAATTTCTTCCCGTACTCAAATGTATAGTCAACAGTAACCGAAAATCCAAATACATTTACCTAGTTACCTCATTTTCCCTCTCTTCATAGAAGCTATTTCAAACTTTCTCCAATCTCTTTTCTGAAGCCTCCTCCCTCTCTCCACCTGAAGATGACTTTGTTTCCTATTTAATTAATTTATTTTTAAATCAATTAAAATCAATTAAAATTTATTTTAAAATTTATTTATTTATTTATCTGAGAGAGACAGAAGGAGAACAAGCAGGAGGGGCAGTGGGAGAGGGAAAGAGTATCCCGAGCAGACTCCGCACCAACTGGGACCGGATGCAGGGGCTCCATTTCATGACCCCGAGATCACAACCTGAGCCAAAACCAAGAGTTGGATGCTTAACCAACTGTGCCACCCAGGTGCCCCATGTTTCCTCTTTTAGAGAAAATAGAAGAGGGCACTGCCCTTATCATATGCTCTTATTCCAATTTCCTTCTTCCTGTTATGTAACTTTTAAAAACTGTCCTTTTGTCCAATTTCAGGACACCTGTAGTACTGATGTTATAGATCTCATTGCCCCTATATTCTCAGAAACCTTAGTTTATTTATTGTACCTTCTCTATGGTATATTTAGCCACTCTCTTTCAACTCTGACTTGGTTTTGAAGCTTAGCCAGACGCCTTGCATTAATTAAAACCAACCCACTACCAGCACAACGCTGATGCAAACCCTCACTGGAGCACTCATACTCTTCCCCTTACTCCTGACAGACTTCTTAGAAGTTGGGTCGACATTTGTTGTCTCCATTTCCTTGCCTCCGACTCCCTCCTGTGCTCCCCTGAATCAGACTTCCACCCCTCTTCTGTGCCACAGAAACGGCTTCTGTTAAGGTGATCAATAACATCCTTGTTCCTAAATACAATCCAATAACCACGTTGTCTTTTCAGAAACATCAGAATTGACAGCTACTTCTTTCAGGAAATATTATCATTCTAGTTTTTTTTTTTTTTTTTTTTTGGTGAACCAACTTCTCTCCTGGTTTTACTGCTGCCTCTTTAGTCTCTCTTCTACACCCTTTGAAAATTTACCTTTCTTCATCTACCTCAGCTGAAGGGCCACATTGCTTTTCTCATTTGATTTTCTCTGCCTACATTAGCTCTTTCATTCCAAAACCTTAGTTAGCATACACTCATAGAGCTCACCAATCTTTATCTTTAGCTTAAACCTCTCTTCTAGAACAGGAATTGTATGTTTATTTCCTTGACATCTCCTGAGTGTGTCAACGTCCTATCTAACTCAACACATACAAAATCAAATTCAGTCAAACTCCAAATAATCCCTGCACGATCGGATTGTCCTCCAGTTTTTCCCAACATGACAAGTAATTCCCTCATTTTTTTCTGTTCCATACATTTGAAACCAAAGCATCATTCTTGATACTACTTTTTATTCCTCATTCCACGTGTGCAATCCAACACCAAATCCAGTAGGGTGAATCTCCTAAATATATTTCTAATTTGAACACTCCTCCCCACGTACCTCATTGCCACTCTACTCAATATTATCCTACTTAGATTTCTGTCCTGTCTTAACTGATCTACATTATCCTCTCTACCTTTTCTCAATTCATTCCCTACAAGATCCACAAAGATCCTTTTGAAATGCAAAATTAAAAAAAAATCAACAATCACCTTCCATAGTTCCTAGGATAAAGATAAAACTTAAGTTTTTAACTAGCCTCTTCTTCAAAGGTTTCCCTTTTAATCCCTCTGCCCAAGCCATAATACCTTGAAAACCCCCCACAGTTACAATATCTCCTTACCACCACAGAGCCTTTACACAGCCTGTTTAATGTAAAGCTGTCTTCTCCATATTTACCTGGTTAACTCCTGCTCAAGCATCACTTTCCCAGGAAACCCTTCTTGATTTTTCTATCTATCTATCTATCTATCTATCTATCTATCTATCTATCTATCTATTTGATTTTCCTATTATATCCTCTCAAAACACTACTTTCTTACTGCAAGAGCACTTCTCACTATTGTAATTTGGCTTTATTTATTTATTTATTTTTCTTATTTGGTTATTTTGTCTCTTCTCATTGGACTTCATGATTCTTCATGACAGAGTCATGTCTATATTGTATCCCTGGTGCCCAGCATCCATAAGCACTCAAAAATATTTGTTGGATAAAGATTGAATACAAGAATTTAATAGGAGGTGTGCCTGGGTGGCTCAGTGGGTTAAAGCCTTTGCCTTTGGCTCAGGTCATAATCTCAGGGTCCTGGGATCGAGCCCCTCATTGGGCTCTCTGCTCGGCAGGGAGCCTGCTTCCCCTCTCTCTGCCTGCCTCTCTGCCTACTTGTGATCTCTTGCTCTGTCAAATAAATAGATAAAATCTTAAAAAAAAAAAAGAATTTAAGAAGAGCTAGCATTTAAGTTCAAGAACAAAACATGCTATAAAAATAGACACATACATCAATGAAACAGTGTCCAGAAATAAACCCACATGTAGGATCAATTAACTTATAACAATATTATTATGAAAAGAGCCAAGAAGATGCAATGGGGAAAGGATAGTCTCTTTGATAAATGATGTTGGGGAAACTGGATAGCTGCATGCAAGAGAATGAAACTGGACTTCTGTCTTCCACCATACATAAGGATCAAATCAAAATGGATTAAAAACTTGACCATAAATCCCCAAGTCATAACACTTGTAGAACAAAACATATGAGCAATGATTTTTTGGCCTTGGCAATGATTTTTGAATTTGACACCAAAAGCAGAGGCAAAAAAAGCAAAACTAAGCAATGGGACTGTATCAAGCTAAAAAGTTTCTTCCCAGCAAAGGAAAACATCAATAAAATGAAAAAGCAACTTATGGAAGGGGAGAAAATATTTATAAATCACGTATCTGATAAGGGGTTAATATCTAAAATATATAAACAAGTCATACAACTCAACAAACAATTCAAATTAAAAATGGCAAGAGAAATTGATCAGACATTTTTCCAAATAAGATATCCAAATATTCGGGCGCCTGGGTGGCTCAGTTGGTTAAGCGACTGCTTTCAGCTCAGGTCATGATCCCGGAGTCCCGGGATCGAGTCCCATATCGGACTCCCGGCTCTGCGGGAAGTCTGCTTCTCCCTCTGACCTTCTCCCCTCTCATTCTCAGTCTTTCTCTCTCTAATAAATAAATAAAATCTTAAAAAAAAAAAGATATCCAAATATTCAATAGGCAAGGAAAAGGACCCCCCCCCCCACATCACTAATCAGAGAAATGCAAATCAAACCCACAATGAGACCCTCACACCTGTTAAAATGGCTATTATCAAGTAGATAAGATAACAAATATTGGAAAAGATATGGCGAAAAGGCAGCACTTGTGCATTGTTGGTGGAAATGCAAATTGGTGCAGCCAGTCTGGAAAACAGTGTGGAGGCTCCTCTGATAGTTAAAAATAGAACTATTAGGGGACCTGTGTGGCTCAGTCAGTTAAGCTTCCCGCTCTTGGTTTTGGCTCAGGTCACAACCTCATGGGTGGTGGGATCAGGGCCAACCTTGGGCTACTGACTAAGCGGGGAGTCTGCTTGACTATTCTCTCTTTCTCTCTCTCTCTCAAATAAATAAATAAAATCTTAAAAACAAACAAACAAACAAATAAATAAATAAATTAGGGCTACCATATGACCCAGAATTTCCACTTCTGGGTATATAACTAAAGGAAATAAAATCACTACCTTGAAAAGACATATGCATCCCCATGTTCATTGCAGCACCATTTACAACAGCTAAGACATAGAAACAACCCAAGTGTCCACCAATGGATGAATGGATAAAGAAAATATTCTCACATGTGAGGAAATATTATTCATTCACAAAAAAAAGGAAATCCTGTCATTTGTGACAACATGGATGGACCCTGAGGCCATTATACTACATGAACAAAGAAAGAGAATACTGTATGATTTCATTTCTATGTGGAACTTAAAAAACAAAACAAAATGAACTCATAGGTACAGAAAAAAGGTTAGTGGTTGCCAGAGGTGGATGTGGGGGTTAAATGGGTAAAGAGGGTCAAAAGGTACAAACTTTCAATTATAAGATAAATAAATTCTGGAAATGAAACATATAGCATGGTGACTAAAGTTAACTAACAATAGAGTATCATATAATTTGAAAGTTGCAAACAGAGTAAGCTTTAAAAGTTCTCATCAAAAAGAATTTAACTTTGTGAGGTGAAGGATATTAACTAAACTTATCGTGGTGATCATTTCATGATAGGTACACAAGTATCAAATTATCTGTTGTACACTAAAACAAATACAATGTTATTCGTTAATTATATCCCAATAAAACTGGAAAAGAGTCAAAGAGCAAATTATGCCTCTAGACAGGGCAGTCAAATCATCAAGATTCTGTTATCAAGGTATTATATTCCATTACTAGTAATATAATAGTTGTTTTATTATATTCTATTACCCCACCTCCTCCTTCTTGCATTACCATTATTTCTTCCCCTCCTTCTGCTTCCAATAACAACATTAACAGCCCTCTAAGGCTTTTGTCGTGATCTGGGAAATTAAAGTCACATTGCACTTTACTAATAGATACTAGTAACTTCAAATTTTAAAATACATCAACAATCATACAATCTCAGGCACTTACATAAGAAAGCAAAATCCAGGAAACCTGGATTAATTACAGCCCTTAGTTGGCCTTAACTCCGAAAACTGCATTTCTTGGGGTAACCTGAAAGCTAACCCAGGAGGAGACTCTGTCAGGTGAAAATGAAAAAGAAGCAAAGTCCAAGTGTTCATTATAATTTCTACTCTCACCCACAGCCTCGGAGCACTAGTTGACACAAAGGAACAAAATATTGTGAAAAAGAGAACAGAATCTGTTCTTAGGCCTTTCGGGAACATGGGGACAGATACTGTTTTATGAACAGACAGGGAGGAGAATGGCTCAGAGGACAACAGAAAGAAGACAAGAGGCCCCGGCTGCCTGTGGGCCTTCAGATTTTCATATTTAGGGGCGCCTGGGTCGCTCATTGGGTTAAAGCCTCTGCCTTCGGCTCGGGTCATGATCTCAGGGTCCTGGGATCGAGCCCCGCATCGGGCTCTCTGCTCAGCCGTAAGCCTGCTTCCCCCTCTCTCTCTGCCTGCCTCTCTGCCTCCCTGTGATCTTTCTCTCTCTCTCTCTGTCGAATAATATAAAATAAAAAATCTTTTTAAAAAAAGATTTTCATATTTCGATTCTTCTGCACCATCTCAATTTGCTTTTGTTCATGCGCTTCATAAGTGTTTACACTTTGTGTGCGCTTTGCCTACCCAACTAGCTTGTGAACTGGAAGATCTCCCAGGGGTCTACAAGGGAAATGGCACAAATGAGAGAAGTGAGTGAAGATCAAAGGAAAAATGGGGGAAAAGGTGTGTCATTGGGTGACTTGACAGGGCATTTGAATGGCAACTGCCTCATCTGAGTTAAGTGTCTACCTCTTTACTCTCCACCAGGCTTACACTTTTGGTCACTCTGTAATGAAGGATGTTTTGTCCCTTTGCTCTTTTGTATGTTGCTTTCTTTGTACTCAGTACACAATATGAGAACTATTTTTTTTTTAATATTGAGGCCATTTTTTTTTCCCAATCTGGTCCAGCTGACCGGCAGCAAAGTTACAATCAGAAGACTGGGAAATTTCCAACCACAAAGCTTGCAGGCATGCCTTTTGCCTTCCAGAGATTTGCAGTTTTTAGAAACTATAAATGTGGCTTCTTTGAGTTGCTCTTTATTTTAAGAAATATGCTTTCCTTAAAGGCAACACCACTTTCCTTTCTGGATAACATATTACCTTCTCTCCAGTGCTGTCCTCATGTTGAGCTATCCCATATCTCTTATTTCCTACAGGGTACATCAATCTATGTTGCCAATTTTCGAGGGGTTAGGCTTTAGATCCTCAGAGCTGCAATAGTACAGTTTATAGATTTAGGCAAAAGGTACAAAATCTTTCTCTAAAGCCAAGGTCACTATGTACCTGCGCTAATGTATGTTCAATGTTCCATTGGGTTCCATATTAGGCAAATATAAAAAGAGAGGGAGGAGAACCCATTTTAAAAAAGAACTGAAAATAGAGTTCACACATTATCATTATTACCCTTCTTAATAAAAACTACCCTTTTCCAAACTCTGACTCTCTGGCAGGAACTATGCTAAGTGCTTTACACAAATTATTCCACTTAATCATCAGCATAATGATACCTGTAAAGGAGATACTATAATTATCCATATTTGTTATATAAGAAAACAAAAGCATAGAGACTTGAAATAACTTGACAAAGATGATATATATGTAGTAGACAACAGGGCCAACACTCAAATCCAGACTACTGACTCCAAAGTATGTGTAGTAAGGCACTGTCCTACTCAGGTCTCCTTATTTCTCTCCGTTCAACCCCACCCCATGCCACCCCCAATTTGAACTCAAGTGTTTCTTTGTTCCTGGAGAACAGCAATGGGAATAGGGCATCGTAAAGTAGTGGTAGAGGAGCTCCTGGTCTCCCAGTTCCAGCACCATGGTCTTATCTCTCGATACGAAATGGAGAGGAGGTAATAAATCCATCCCTGTTGCCTGACCTGGGCAGTTCTGTGCCCCTTCTAGCACAGCCTTCGTGAGTTAATTTTTGTGGTTTTTCTCTTACATTAGCAGGCCACTTTGCCCCTGAGTTAAAAACATTTCATTTCCAGTGCATTTTCCATTTGTTGGCTTTCATTTTCATTCTTTTCCATTAGTATAAATGGAACTGACTTACTGTAGGACCAACTAATTTAGGGTAGGCATTATTCTCATCATTTTCCACATGGGCTCAGAGAATGTACAGGACAGGCCCCAGGTGAAATTTATTTCTGGCCAGAAAGGAGCTAGAACTTAAGCCTAGGATTCCTGGCTCCAAATGCAGCCCTCTGAGGTACATATGTGTGAATGGTACCTGTCCAGCAGCCTCCTTGGTACCTTTGCCTGCCCAATACTAAACAGGCTGTATATCCAAAGCCACTTGCACACATGCCTCCACAAACCTGCTCTGCTCCCTCTGCCTTCAGTGAATGGCAACTCCTCCCATGTCACCTTAAAATTTTCTCTCCCCTTCCCTCATACTACCATTGTCCTATATCCATTCTATTCGCAAGTCACATCTATTTTATGCCCGAAGCATTGTTTCTATATCTACCCAAACTATCACTCTGTCTCCTCTGGGCTACTGGGACTGTCTGCTGGCTCCATCCCACCTTTTCCTTCTTGCCCATTTTCATTCTCTTCTCCTACTGAAGCCAGCATGACCTTTTTCTGACACAAGTACAACCAGGCTATAAATGTCATGCCATCCTTTTGTTGTGAACACTTCAATGTCTTCCTACGGCTCTTAGATAAAAATCAAAACTTCAAATATGGCTGACAAGTCCTGACATGATCTGGTCCTTGCCATGTCTCCCACCTCATCCCTTAATCTTTGCGCCACAGCCCCGCTGGCATTTTCCCATGTCCTCAAACACTACAAAGTCCCTCTCACAAGCTGTTCCCTCTCCCTGGATCACTCAAAACCTCCCACCTCCTAAAGGGGGCTAACATCTGCCCTTTCATCAGACTTCTGCTCTGGTGTTGCTCCCTCAGGCTCAATTTCCCTGGCTTCTATTACATGCTCTTTCACAAGACCATTATCACTTATCCTTAACACTTATCACTGCTGCAATTTTACATTTATTTGTGGAATTATTTGACTAATTCCTGTCTTCCTTTCCAGGCAATACCTCTTGCTGCCCAAACCTCTGTGTACTTAGCACAATGTCTCGCACATGCTTGGCTCATAATACATATCTGTCGCATGAGTGAGCGCTGAATGAAAGTGTGTGCTCCCTTCCCTCTACAGTGATGCTTACCATCTGTCTGAATGAGTAGGTTGTAGATTTTAGTCCGAACACCCTCTGGATACAGAGTAAAGCTACACTCGTACTTCCCAGTGAACAAGGAGGACACGTTCTTTAAGTGCAGAGTCCACGTGGACACATTAATGGGAGTTTCTGTGTAAGTCACCAGTGACTCACAGGGACTGCCATTACTACAGTGCAAGCCATACTGAGGATGATAAAGGGCAATCAGATCCAACTCATCAGTGACCTTGGACCACTGCATCTGCACCAAGAAGCCTTTCTTCCATGTTTGACAGGTTAGGTTGATATCAGAGCCAGGGAAAGCATAGATGTCTTCTGTACTGGATGCTTTTTCCCATACTCCTGAAAAGGAAGGACATGAGCCATTAGCTTACATGATTCATGTGGGATGACTCTTATTTAAAAACCTTGGTCACTTTTGTGAGGTGAGAGAGCAACTGAGGAACTTTCTTTCTGGCCGCCTCACACATAGGAGGGAACCTGTGCCCAACTCTGATAGAGAAGCAGAGACTCAGTACAAAGGAGGAGGCATTTGCTTAAGGATACTAGAGAGATAGTCCTCTCTTTGTCTGTTGGGCTGTCCAAAGGATAATTTAAGTTCTCTGACTACCTGTGAATAAATTAAAACTATCTAGAAATTGAAGCCACTAGCAAACTTACTATGACAACTACTTTTACAATGACTATAACTGACTTTTTTTTTTTGTTTTATGAATCAACAGCTGCATAAACACACCAATAATATTTTCTGAAACTGAAAACATAACTGCTATGTGTAGGGCTGTTCTTAAAAATCTATGTTTACAAGAGGCTTTTCTACAGGCTATTTTATTTAGTCCTCCTCACAGACCACAGAATGATGTTGTTAAAATTCTCTCAAAAAGGAAACTGAGGCACAGAGTGATGAAGTGACTAGCTTAAAGTCACACCTCAGTAAAAGAACATGCATTTGGTTGCCTAAAGTCCGTGCTTTTCCTCTAACCTTCATAACAACCCAACTGCCTCCCAAATTGGTTGAGAAGAGTAAGAAATTTGACATTCACTATGAAGATCAAAAAGACCTTTGTGTCCATGCAGTTAGGGCTCCTGAGGGGAGAAAATACCTCAGGTAGAGTTTCCACTGAAGATAAACTATGGTCAGCATGGTCTATCATCAACACTTTGAAATACTAGACATAAAAGAAGAAGATTCTCTCCCATCAGCTCTCTGACCACATGGTACAAGGCACGGAAAATATGTTAAGCATTGAGCCTTTGACATGCCTTCAGTAGTGGAGGCCTCCATTTTAGCATTAATGGAACATTTTTCCAGGAATGATATATTATTATGACAAGTACCACTGAAGCTCACAAAGGAAAAAGATAAAGAGATGACAAGCAACGGAGAAGAAACAAGGCTCTCTAAGATATTCGACAAATGGGAATTATTATACTTTTATGGGTAGGCAGAGGTTAGTACAGTTTAATGTCGCTCCCTGTAAGCTCTCCTCTGCCTGATAACATGCCTCTGATTCTATCCACAGCATTGTATTCCAAAGTCTCCTTTGATTTAGAAATTCTCCTTAAAATCTTTGTAGCTCTATCTGTAAAGCATAGTTAATTCTTAAGGCACTCAGGCTCCCTATAATTCCCCCATGCTATGGAATGCAGAACTAATTTTGCTATTTTTAAATAGGCCCTGAAGGCACCGGTTCCCAGTGCTGTAAGGACCCTACTTTATTTTCCAAGTCCATACTGCACATGCCTCATTAAAATTCAACATATGTTCAACTCCCAAAGACATTCGTATTTGGAGGAGTAATGCTTGTTATATACAAAACAAAAAGGGTCCTCGAGAGAGGGGAAAATGTTGAGCAAGGATCCCACAGCATTGATGGCTTTGTGATTTTTTTTTTTTTACTATTCTGGAGTTGTTCTGATGACCATGGGGAGAGCATTTCATTTCCAAGAAGCACAATTTCCCAGTTACTCCAGAGATCCTCTTAGGAAGGAAATGGGTGAAAATGTCTCAGAGCGGTGGCACAAACCATTCATTCCCTTCTCATTTTTTAGTGTTCATTAGTAATCATTTCTGAACTCTAACATCCTCCGATACCTGCTACTTAAATTTGTAACTGAAAACCTTAGCAACGATCTGCCTTTGGTGATCAATGTCAGCAGTAGTCACAAGCATTTTAAAGGAACAGAGGCCCCACTCGCCCCTAAAGCAGCCGATCTGACAAGACAGGATGACGAGAAGCCTTACCCCTGATGAAATGTATCTGGATGATGGAACAGACAGCACAGTAGGTCCATTTTTTCTCCATTGTCTCCTGAAGGCCTTACACCAGCACCTCCATGATCACGGAAGTCAACTGATGCCTTGAAGCAAACCCCAGCTCCCCTATTTGTGCAGAAAAACCCCAAACCTACTGCACGCCTGGGTCTGTTTATCACTTGGCAAGACCCCAGGAAATGAAACGTAGACAGGAAAGTAATGTGGTTCAGAGCTAAGTATAACCTTCACCAGAACAATGTTGAAACTGTTCTCTGAAATTCTGTGTATCACCTTCATTAAAAGACTTCTCAGGATCCAAAGATTCTCTCCTTCAGGATCTCTGTGTCAGTCATGCGGCTTCTGAAATCCAAACAAAGGAAATCACGCAGAGCGATTCATAATGTGCTTTTTATACATTTCTTTTCAAGAACACGAAGTCGTTTAACAAATGTGAGCTTCGTGTCTTTCATAACAGTTTTTCTGTTCACTTTTAAAATATGTTTTCTCTCCAGAATGGCTCCCGGGTGAAAGAACAAAGAATTAACAAACTTAATTTTAATAAAATCTGAAAAGTAACGGAGGGTAATATCAGCTATCAAACCTCCAATTTTATTGTCACCCCTAATGCAGGAAAGCCCACATTTCCTGGGCGGGGGCGGCTGTTGAGAAGGGAGAGCTCTTCCCCACCCCCCACCCCCCTGCCCCGTGAGGTGAGACAGGGAAATCTCCCACCCTGGCAGCTGGAGGATTTTTTTTTTCTTCTGACAGTAGAAGAACTTGTCTGTGTCCCGGCCAAAAACCAAACAAAGTAAGGTGGATACAATCTGAATCCAAAGGCAGAGAACCTCCTACCTCAGCCAGCTACTAGGCCTGTGATATCTGCCCCGTCACTTCCATTTACAGAGGACTGAGACTGGGGTTTAGGGGAGGAACTCCTAGTATATGATGGCTTCCTTGCCAGGTAAGATACCACATCCTGGTTTTCTAGCTTGAGAGAAAATAACCTTCCAACCTTAAGAGAACAAGCATTAGGCTGAGGACTGCAGCGTAGGGTTGATGGACAAAGAATAAAACCCCCCAAAAATACGTGTTTACATGCAACCATATGAACCATTGGTGAAATAGTCCATGACCCTAATTTCATTACCACAATAAAGGCAGCAGCCAGCAAGCCTGAAGACAAACGAGACGGCCTAGCTGTGTTCCTGAGGTCATTGTTTTTTGGGGGTCAAGGGGAGAGAACTCTGGCCACGTTGTTGTCATGTATATTGTCATCATGTATCACGACATCATGATATACTGACCTATCCTGTATATACTGATCTGTCCCTGTAGGAGGACTTGGGAGGAATGTGGACGATGCTAAAACATAAGGCATCACCGTTGCCATTTAGAAGACCAGAATTTAGCTGGGGGAGTAGAGATTTGCATGTGGTGAAACAGGGGTTCCGTCCTGGATGTCCAGACTACCCTCTACCCTCTACACCAGGCTACCCTCTGTACCACCACTGTGAATACTTCCCATGACAACTGCCATACCAATTCCTCACTACAAAGCTGATGAGGTTTCTTGCAAAGACCAGAAGATGGAGTTACTTATTTCCTAGCTCAGGGCTCCCCAGACCTTTATTCTCACCCCCATCCCCACCTCCACACTTAGCTTCAGATCCCTAGAGGTGTTAGGCCAGGTGGTGTTGACAGGGATGCTTTCAGGGAGGCTGGGGAGTATAAAGTCTTTGACAGAAAGTCAGGATACGTTGCTGCTCTGACTGCCTTCGGCTCTTCCACTTTACCCCTGGGAATTCTAGTGAATCACAGTGATGGAGCATAGTGGCAAACATAGGCTAGGAGATCCTGATTTGCACGTTGGTGTTCCCATTCCGTTGGGACATATGTCCAGGGAAAGACTTTGGTCATCTCACTCCACTGGTCCTATTAAGAGGATTTACCTACATGAAATCCATAAAAATTGAAACTTACTGAATTCTCTAAGAACAATACCTCCTCTTGAAGCAGTGAGTGGTCTCCTGTCTCCTAGTGCTTTAAACTAAAACATCTCTTCAAAAAAAAAATCCCTCAAATTCAGAAAAAAGGAAAACATCAATTATCTTCCAGAGCCACAGATAGATACTTGGAATCCTCGCCTTCCATTGGGGTTGGGCTGCCAGGCAAATCTGCCTTCTTGGGGTATGCCTTAGAGCTTTGTTTGTGGGTTTTAGGGCTAGAAATCTCTGTGGCTTGGAGTCATCAGATTTGACTAGTTTTCCTTTGGGTTTCACCCAGGCTCTAAAAGAGGAAGAAATTGCAGATGGCCACAGAATACTAATGGAGCACACCTGGCGTCCTCCAGCGGCAAGCCCCACGCGACAGCCCCTTCATGTCCGTGTGCATGCAGCAGGGGGCAGCAACACCCCGCAGACCGGCCTGGCTCTCCCAGGTGATGGGAATTGCACCCCCCCCCCAGCTTTTCAATTCCTGTAACATTTTCTAAAGGCCCTTTCAGCATGGGAATAGGCATTCTCTGTACTTAAAAATAACTCCTCTATGGAAGTCTTGAAAATCTCTATTATCCTCCCTGCTCACCAAATCCCAATTGCACAGCATTTCTTCTGCCTCAGATTAGAGTCGGCTGCATATAAAGCGAAAACAGAAGCCATCCATTTCACACTCACAAAGAAATCTTGAGCTTCTTGAACTTCAGAGGCAAATTCAATTATTTACAAAGAGAAGCAGGGGCACGCATTATTTCTGCTGGAGGCAAGCCATAATTGTGTGTTTTGGGCAAACTTTTTAAATGCTTCATCTAAACACAGACACTCAATGAGAAAAGGACATTTTCAGAAGTAGGAAGTTGGGCAAAAGGTAAACTTGTGTTTGTGGTTTGCACAGAGGTTAACTCAGGTATTACTGATTTGTCTTGGATTTTATTCTTTAATTATTATACACAAAAATTCAAATGTGGAGTGTTATACCTTTGTACATGTTTCTCTCCCCTCATGCTTAGAAAACATGCTGCTTAATGTTTCAGTTAATCAAGAGATATTTATTGAGTGCCAACTCTTAAGGGATTACTGAAGAGGCGTAATTTTAGGTGATTTTATTTATTTACTTTTAAGCAAGAGAGCGGGCAGGTGTACAGACAGAGGGAAGGCTGGAGGGAGAGACAGAGAATCTCGAGCAAACCATAGGCTCAGTGCAGAGTCCTGTGCAGGGCTCCATCTCAGGACCCTGAGATCACGACCTGCGCCAAAATCAAGAATCGGACATTTAACCAACTGAGCCACTCAGGTGTACCAGTTTTAGGTGATTTTAAAATGCAAATGACAAAACATAACTCTTGCTCTTACAGCACTTACTGTTTTGTTGAAGAGAGACATCCATGCACACCATAGAGAAGTCAAGAAACATAAGGCACAGAACTAAATGAATAGGTAGCCCAGGATTTTAGGAAAGGAGAGGTGTAGGGATCAAGTCAGTGGGGAACCTAAACCTGGCTTCATACTGTAAAGACGAGTCTGGTGGTGGAAACCACAAGGTAAGCAGAGGAAACAGTAAGAGCCATCAGTTGGAACTGCTGAAGTTCAAGGCCTATTCGGTGAGTCACTTGTTATCATGGAACAGAGGCTTTATTGAGGGGCTTGGGGCCAAACAAAGCTGTCCAAAGCATGAGATTAGATTATGGAGGGCTTTGAATTATGAGCTATAGATTTTTTCTTCATGTTAGAAAGAGTTCTAGGTTTTTCAACTAAAGAGTAACATATATAAAATAACATTTTAGAAAGATGAATTGGATGGACTTGTGAATAAAATAAGGGGGGGGGGAATGGAGGAGGAAGACCTGTTTGAGGTCTTGTGTTTCTTTAAGCAGTAGAGGACAAGAGTCTATTGATTGGTTATGGCAGAGTGTGACGGGGGTGTGAACATTACAAAGAAAGAGGAGGTAAGGCTTGGTGTCCAACCAGACATGGAATCAAAATCCGCTGGAAAGTTTCACACATCAGACTGAGGAGAAATGAACAACTGTAGTAGATGTAAGGGCTGTAAAACCACGGAGAAGGGTCGTGGGTTAAATGTAAGGGTCCCTGCTGGAAGAGGGGCCCTCCCCGAGGAGCAGGTGGCAAGGGATCACTAGACTTTGGATGGAAAGTGAGGGATGGCTTGTTAGGTAGAGGCCCTGCCTTCCTGAGAAGCAATGTGATTCCCCCTTTTGGTTTTCACTCAGATTTTATGAGATTTAAGAATTACCCTCTAATGGAAGATAAAGAACTTCATGACACTTTCAGCAGATAGCAATCTATTTTATCACCATCGTTTCCACCATGCTCAATGCTGTCCATTAAAGACTGATTTTAATGTAATACATTTTCCCAACGACATCAGTATCTGTTCATTACCAGAATGCATTTTAAAAGGGTTAACAAAGAAAATAAAAATCAGCTGGAATCCTAACCACCCACAGACAACCAGTATTTCTATTTTGTCTTACATCTCTCTGGATTTTACATAAATATGTATATATGAAGAAAATTGATTTTTACTATGTTTACCACATGCGCTCCAGCCTGTCCCTTTTGTTTTACTTCATAATATATTGCAGACATATACACGTTATAAAACAAAGATAAACCTCCTTCTTTTGAAATAGTTGCGTGGGATTCTATTGTATAGATGTACAAAACATAATTTTTAAGTAAGATAAATATAAAATTTCTACCTAATGTTTTAAGAAAGAGAAATTAAAAATTCAATTGAATAATTATAGTTAGTAACATTTGAATAATTTTCAGTGGCAAGCTAAAATAAGGAGAGAGAGAAAGGGCCACCAACAGACAGGAGAGAGAGCTTGGTTTTGCCAAAGACCTGGGAAGCTAATGCTAGCTCACTCATAATTCAATAATGTTGACTTTTGCAGAAATACATTTTAAAACTATTAATATTACTAGGATTAACACAGAATAAAAGAAATCTTTTAGATTCTATGTTCTACTCAGTTTCAAAACATTGAAATTTTTTTTAAATGTCTCTTCACATGCAATGAGAAAAAAAAAAAAAGTATCACCTGAAAAACTGAGAAGTGTTCCAATTGAGTTTAGAGCTTAAAAAAAGGTAGTGAGGAGCCAAATCACATACTGTGATGCAAATATATTCTTAACCACATTGTGTGTTTTACAACTATGGGTTCACATACAGATATTGTGTTTCTATACGTGGTGAAAACAATAGACTAAGTCAAGTCGACCAAGGACTGGATCTGACCTTTTGCTAGTAATCCGTCCCATCAATGCTTTCCTTTCATTTATTTACTTATTTAGTCACTTAAAACAACATAAATTTATTATTTTACAGTTCTTTAGGTAAATCTGACAGGGTCTCACTACTCTAAAACCAAGGTGTTGGCAGAGTTCTGTTTCTTTCTGGAAACTTTCTAGGGAAAGATCACATTTCTGGCCTTTCGCAGCTTCCAGAAACTGCCTGCATACCCTGGCTCACGATTTCCTTTCAAATGGATTTCTGAGTTTGAGAGTGAGAGCAGGAGCCAGAGCCAGCGAGTGAGAGGAAGACGGAGGACAGAGGCCACTTTGGTATTTGCTATTTTTGGTAATGGAGCGGCCTCAATACAACCTCAGTTAGGTAATGTTATCAGAAATAGAAGATTGTGATTAATACCATTTCCTGGGTAACTGAGCACTAAATCAAATTCTTGGGGGAACAAGAATTGTGATGGGAAGGTTAAGTAAGTGAGGAAAAAAGTCCTCATTGCTGAACATCTCTTAAAAATGTATAATTTCACATTTCTGGCTCAATGAAAACCTTGCAATAAACATTACTCCACTTTATTTGGTGATTGAGGATCTTACAGAGACCACAGACATTCTTTTGAATCTCAGACCCCAGAGTGGTCTAAGAATATAGAGGATTTTTGTGGATAAAAACATGCTCCCCTTCTCCAAAAAAAGAAGTCTAACTTTTGAAAAATTTGCCTTCTTGAGAGAGTCAAAAACAGAGGCATGAGCATGCCCCAACACAAAGGTTGTCTGTTTTTTGCCCAAATCTCTAGAATGTTGGAGCTAGAAGGAGCTGTACCAATGATCTAGCATAGACAGAGCTCTTCGTTTTACAGATGAAGAAACGGAGACTCCAGAGGTAAGTGTCTTGGCCAAGGTCAAAGAGTTTGTTGTGAAGAACCCTGTACTACATCTTACACTAAGACACTGAGTCTTCTCTTACACTATTAAACTATTCAGTTCAGTATGCTCAGCAGTTGAAACCAACCATTCTTCAAAGTAAAATGCCTCCAATGTCTTAACAAGTAAGAAACAATCTAGAAATCATTTGGTTTTGTTTGTTCCCATTGCATTTCTCTCCACAAAACTGCCGTAGTAGGTCACAGAGGAAACAACAGTGAGCAATTTCTGTCTGAACGTATAGGTGTACACACACATATTCCTTTGAGAAGTTTCTGTTTGTGCATTTGTTTGTTCACTTGCTTGCTTTTCAATTTAATTTCCTTGAGGAATTCTGTCCAACTCTCTGGGTGATATCACAGAGGTCTTTTTTTTTTTTTTTTTTAAGATTTTATTTATTTATTTGACAGAGAAGAGAGAGGTCACAAGTAGGCAGAGAGGCAGGCAGAGAGAGGTGGGGGGAAGCAGGCTCCCTGCTGAGCAGAGAGCCCGAAGCGGGGCTTGATCCCAGGACCCTGAGATCATGACCTGAGCCGAAGGCAGAGACTTAACCCACTGAGCCACCCAGGCACCCCGCACACAGGTCATTTTTAAATTGAAGGTATTGAGTTAACTTCGCCTGGTATTATGTAAGTCAGTATCAACTTTATTTTATTGCCACTATTCTTTCACAATTTATTATGAATTTTTCTCTTTCATTTTGCTCAGAGAAGGCACTGTAGATCTCTTATTTACTTCTCCAAACACTTTGCTTTCTCTTTGAGGCCTCTCCTCTCTCCTCAATGCACACAGCCGGCCTATGGGGAAGCTGCTCTAATTACCCAGCACCCAGCTGGGAAGGTCACATTTCTATAACTGGATGATGATGCAAACAAATGAACAACAGGAAATACCGTGTGTGGAGAGTGCTCTGAAGCAAGCAGAAGATCCTCAAAGCTTTGTTTTCTAAAACAAAATCATGCCTTGTTCCCTTTGAGAAAGTTAGAAAAAGTTTTTTTTCCTTCTTTTTTTTCCCCTAAAACCAAATCATGCCTTGTTGCTTTTGAGAATGTTAGAATCTACTTGGAATTACCAGCATTTGTATCAGTTTCACGCTCTAAGAATAGTTATAGACTCTGGAACTTTAGAATCGTCAACCCCTTATTTTATAAATAAGGCACCTGGTGCCCAGTGAAGGGGTATGATGAACCCGAAGTTACAGAGCTATATACACCATAAATATTAAACTCGAAGGCATGGCTTTTACTTGGGCCACTTTTTCACCCAGAAACAAAGGCTAATCATGTCACAAATATTGCTATTTACATGACCCTGAGAAAAGGACCACAGAACCAGACTGGGTTGTCAACTGGGCTCATGTCCCAGCAAAGCCATTCACCCCCATATACCAGCCTCACAGGACATGTGACGCAAATGTGTACCTTTGGGACATAAAATGGCACAGAACAATGTATCAAAGATCTGGCACTTGTAAGAGGTACAAACCTTGAATGCCAGCTTTGTAAATGTCTAAGCGCCTCTTTCCATACATCTCTAAGGCATATAGGTGCTTGAGAAGAACTCAACACCTCACCAAGGCTGCCCAGGCTCTGCTCAACTGCCGAGTCCCTGGCTCTACTGTCTCCTCCCTCCCAGCCTCAGAAGCCCTCACTTACCACAGTCCCCCACTCTTTCCTTTCTGTCCCTCAGGCTCTCTGTGTTCTGTAAACCCCAGGGTCTCTGCGTGCGCCATTTTCTCTGCTTAGTACTCTTCCACAGCCTTGTTACGCGACTGGATTCTATCACTCTGGGGTTATTCAAATGCCCTTTCATCTTCAAGGACTTTTCTGACCCCCACGAATATATATGGGTGCACGCCCCCTCTCCCCGATCAAGAGTCTCTTTCACATCAACAGCCCTATTTCCTCCGTGGCGCTTACAAAGAGAAGTTAGGTTGCTTACTTTTGTGTTGGTGTATTGTCACTGTACTTTCTATTAGAATGTAAGCTCTGCAGGGACAGGAATTCTGTGTACTAATCATCTCTTACACCTCACCAAACGTCCCCTTGACTCACCTTTTCATTCCAGCTGCTGTGGAAGCAACCAGCTGCTTACATATACAACCTGAAAGCACCTCTCCTCAGCTGCCCTGAATTCCCCGCACTTTCTGACCTGAGTGTCTCTGGAGCAGAGACACAGTGCCTCATCCATTCTGACACACGAACAACCCTGAAAGGTAGTAACACCCCATGGGAAAACACATGGCCAATGAGGACCAGGAGCTGGTGCATAAATCCCTCCCCTTCTGATGATCGTGTGGGTAAGTCTGAGGTATTTTCCGCAGGACTCCTTAGAAGGTGCCTAGAAGGACTCAGACACATCTTCCCACAGTGTAAGCTGCTTAATAATATGCCCTTGGATTGGTTGTTCCTCCTACCCCATTTACTCTTCTCTGTCCCTCATTTTTGTTCCAGAGAATAACATTTTAAAGTATCTGTAAACAGGCACTTATCTCATGCTGTGCCTTTGGGGGGAATGCATGCCAAGGCTATCTTCTTATTTACTGCTCTATCTCCGGCCACATAACAGATGGTCTTGGCCACATAACAGATACTATATTAATATTTTTTTTGGTAAAACTCTCTTTACTAAGTAATACCATTTCCCATCAATCGGAACAAATTAGCATACTCATCTCACAATGTCCACAAAATTGCAATAAGCTAGTCAAATAGTTTTAAAATAATATATATCCTTTCTTTTGATGAATTTCTAGAAAAATATTGGGCTCCAGCTACATGTCAGGCACTAGGACTGATCTACAGAGACAAAGATAGATAACCTCTCCACTGACATCATTTTAACATTATCAAGGAGGGGGGTGACCACTCTAAGTATGAGCAGTCCAAGGACCCCGCTGGGTCTCCCACCAATTATGACCTTTAGGTCTACTTTAAAGTATAAAAGACTAAGGAAATCAGCAGCTCATAAAAGAGCAGACAATATATACCTTGACAAAGTCAATATAAATTTAAAGACATTTCATGGCTGACTTGCCAAATGCTCAAATGAACTATAGAAAATAAAGAAATCCTTGTCACATGAGCCATGGAATTCAACAGCAGTACTTAAGAAAGAAGTGACAAACCAACTCTACCAATGACAATATTCTTTTCTCTAATAGCCAGAAAGCTAAGGCGTATGATGCTGTAACTCTGGGGAAATGAATATGATAAAATCTACCTCTCCTACATATAGGCAGGTGATTTTAAATATCAGAGAAGCCACAGTGCAACTTCTGCTGGTACTAGTGGCTTAGTTCTCACTGAATTTCTAGCTTTCAGGGAGCTGCATTACCCCAGGGTTGGTAAGCCAGTCTCAACCCCAACCCCAAAAGATATGCCCCAAAGTGATAACTGAGTTGAGTTTAAAATAGAGCTTATATATAAGGTGTGGTAGGGTGTAGGGGAAATAAGAAGGGATGGCATAGTTCTCAGGGCTAGCAACACTAGGGAGCCATTTCCTTTCCTAGGACTGAGGGGAACTGGGAGAGGGTCATCAGACAGAGTGACTATACAGAGTAACAGAGGAACTATAGGGAGAGGGCCTCCTGATAAGAACTGTGTCCTTTAGTATAGAAAAATACAGGCAAGCTATGGCAACTCTTCACATGGGGAGCTGAGGACATAAATATCTCAACCTTGCTTTCCATAGAGGGAGGAAGGAGAGGAAGGTTGAGATATTTGCAGAACCAGAAGTTAAGCGGGCTCATTTATAGTCCACACAACTTGGCCTCCTGGGCCAATAAACATGGTAGATCTGGAGGGACAAAAGTGGTAGTATCCAGCATACCAGCAGTGTGGTCCTCGGTTATTGTAACAGAAAAGACTGTAGGCTTTCTTTGTTGGTGCACCTGCACCATGGCAGAGCTCACTGTTGAGTGCCCGGCCTCACAGGTGTCACTTCAGAAGCTACCAGTCAGAGAATTTGCAGCAGGGTGATGGATGAGAACTTGAGTTGAGGATCCTCTCCCTTCCAAGAAAGGCTTCAAAAGATGTCACTTCCTTCAGTCCTGTGCAATATGAGGTTAAGTCCTATCATGAGAAAGAGCTCCCCCTATTGGTACTGTCTGCAAGAGGATCTCAGATCTCAGGGAAGAGATTGTTGAAATCAGAACTTGTCATTACGTTCTGCATATAGAGTGACTAAGACATTGTCTGAGACTCTGACCATTGTGCAGTAGGATTTAGCTCTTGATTTTAAAGACAAACAAATGAGCAGCACCTTTCAACTTCAGCTCCATAACCTCTTGTCACCTCTTTGTATGTTAAGAGCATTCCCTGGGGAGACCAAATGTTACCACTTAATAGACCTCCTCTTTTCCTTTGGTCTCAACATTCCAGGTAGGACCGAGGTTTCCTAGAGGAAAAGCATGTGCACAGGCATCAATCTGAAATCTTTATGTAGGAGAACTCTTGGGTTTTTCCAAGGAATTTTCTACCTCTATTAGGTGGAAAAGAAGCCTGTTATGGGACATGAGATATTACAGATCAGGAAAATACCCCCCTGATCTATTAGGAGGGGGAAATGAATTCTTGAGAATAAGCAAACCAGAAATGGAGAGTTCAAAATGGGTAACAGGACCCAGACACCAAATATGAACTAAGACCCTTTCTTACAACTATCTGTCAAGACATTCTGCAGCATCATGTGATGTCCATGCAGTCCTGGATCCTGACACATCGTTGTCACGGTTTGCACTAAATCCACTGGACAGAGATATTGGAGATCGTGGATTTTAAATACATAATTTCTTATGTAGGGATTAAATGGTATATTTGTTTTCTTAGGGTCACTATAATAAATTACTGCAAAATTGGTGGCTAAAACAACAGAAATTCATTCTCTCACAATTCTAGAAACCAGAAGTCCAAGAATCAGGTGTCAGCAGGGTTGCTCTTCCTCTGAAGGCTCTTCAAGACAACCTGTTCATTAATTTTTCAGCCTTTGGTGACTGTTAGCATCACCCAGTCTGTTTCAGTCTTTACATGGCCTTCTCCCCCTCTCCCCATGTCACCTCCTCTTCTGTTTCTTATAAAGACATTAGTCACTCGATTTAGGGCCCACACTGTTAATCCAGGATGATCTCATCTTGAGATTTTTAACTTAATTACATCTGTGAAGACTCTTTTTTCAAATTAGGTCACATTTATAGGTACTGGAGGTTAGGACTTGCACATTTCTTTTCCGTGGGTCACCTTTCAAACCACTCAAGATATCTTGAAGCAAAATCATCTCAGATAATCAAGCATGTTCTCAGCACTGAGGAAACTGGCATCTTATAGGAGTAGATCCTGTGGTGTGCTGACAAACTCTGTCTTCTGAGATTGAATCATGCATTTCCCCTGCTGGCTGAAAGTGTTGCCTGCTAATGGCTCATAACTGAGTCATTCTCCAAGAATTTTCTTCATCTGAAGAGAGCTGCCTCTGCCAAGTTTATGCTTCCTTCCTGGTAAAAGCCCACATGTAATGAGAAGATAATGAGGGGCAGGTACAAAGGCCTGGTCTTTGCCTTAATTCTGGACAACTCTGAAGGGTCATCCCAGCTCAAGAACTACCTTGTAGGATGGGCTGAGTCCTCTGCTTTAACTTTATCACAAATCAACCTTCTGCCCCATCTTGCTTCCTCACTCCCTGGTAGGTGTTGTTCCCAACAGCAGCCCCCATTACACCTCCTGCAGGCAAATCTCATCACATATGTTTCCCAGAGATCCTGACCTAGGACACATCCTGACATGAGATAAACCATAGATATTCTAAGTAGCTCAGAAGGAGTCTTTTTAGAGAACCATCTGCTCAAGGGGCTAGGAGAGCCATTTGGATGATCAAAGGAGAACTTGGGTAAAAGAAGTCCTTATCCTCCATTGTGTGAGCTCTTTGCTCTATTATCATCCCTATGATTAGAAACATGAAGTAAGAAGTTACACACAAAAAGGAAAAGGACAAAACATTTTTAAGGATAATAACTAATGTTTTTCAAGAATTATGAGGCTAGATAGATGATTAGCAAGTACTGAATATTAGTAAGACAAAGCCAACCAAAATCACATTAATAAAAATTAGAGAACATATTTTTTAAACAGAGAAGGAAAGTAAAAGGTCCTGGATGTTGAGAAGAGAGAATAAGAAAAAAAAATTCTAAGAATGGAAAGAGAAAAAGAAAAAGAATGAGCTAAAAATTAAGAAGCCATTTGAGTTTATATCAATCTTGGGATAAAGAGGTTTCACACAGTGTTGGGCCCTCACTGTTGACAGAAGGGAATCTGCGGGGTAGAGTCCTTCTCCTCCGTGATTTACATCTAAAACAAGCAACCTTTCCAAAAGTGTAGTTTCTTAATAGTGACCACTGTGGGGAAGAATATAGCATTTAGCTTGGCCTCCAGGAACTTAAAGTCTACACTCCCAGTGGATATATTTGATAGAAATGTATCCGAAAGCTTTCCACTGGAGATTGGTTTGCCATGTTAGAATCCCAAACCCTATGTGAAAACCACACCTAAACCCGTATACAAATATAAAGAAAAATATCTGTATTAATTTGGAGCATGTGCTCCATGGTTAGATCTGCTTCAGTTCTTGGGTTTGCCATTTCCTATCATTGCCACCCTAAACAAGTGCTTAACCTCCCTGAGCTGCTGTGTCCTATCATTGGGAAAATAGGGTGAGTGTGAATATTCACGACATGTAAAGCAGCTGACACCAAAGTAAACTCACTGCAAAACTAGCTATTATTAACACAAAATGCCTAGTCCTATTGTATTGTTTTTATAATGACAACAGTAACTTTTGCCATATGCAAAAGTTATGCATATGGCAAAATGCATAAATGCAAACTAACGTTCTGATTCTTTCCTTGATGAAAACAATTGAATTTATTTTTCTCAATATGTGTCAGTGAGTTTCAAAAGAGCTAGAGAAGAGTGGTCTGTGCTCTGGTTAGTGCTATCCATCATCAACTAAAGTTTCCAGCTACGTTTGAATCCCTAATGCACACAGTAACGTATGGAGTTAAAGACTGGGTCAAAGAGAGTGATTTTCAGACAAGGATTTGATTTCAGAGCACAGGCAAATTGGAAAATCAGATTTTTCCTTGAGATATTGGGAAATGAGAAAAGCGAGGGACTGTTGCAATGTCATTTTTCTAAGCAATGTTATGAACAGGATATGGTTAGGAATTTAGAGC
The DNA here is from genome assembly GCA_028533885.1 of Nasua narica. Classification (NCBI taxonomy): domain Eukaryota; kingdom Metazoa; phylum Chordata; class Mammalia; order Carnivora; family Procyonidae; genus Nasua; species Nasua narica. Next base: position 144,582,095 of record CM052799.1, read on the forward strand.
TTGGATTAAAACCAACTTTAGTTTTTAAAATCTGGGATTCCCTAGCTATTAGTCAAATGACCTTGGTCAAGAAACAACCTCTTCAAACCTCAGTTTTTTTTTACATATGAGGGTAATGACAATACCTAGCTTCCAGGATTGTTGTGAGAAAGCACATGTGAAAGCACTTGGTGTAGAGTTTGGCCAATAGTATAGCTACTGAAGCCACAATAATGGTAATAAAAATAAGATGCAAAGGAAGGGAGTCAGGGAAGACCTTCTAGCTACAGCTCTTCCTCAATTCAGTGATGTTGGACAGATAGGTCGTTGAAATTTTCTGGGCTTGCATTTCCTCATTAGTAAAATAGTAAACTGCTAAAGATTACAGAAATGAAAATGGCCTTCTAGTTCACTGATTCAAGACGAGTCTAATGGTCATCATTAAATGACTTTTAGAGATCTCAACATTATAGCAGTCTGCTAGGCTTGCTGTTAAGCTACAAAACATAAGATATCCATGAACTATACAGAAGATGATAGACCATATAAAACACAGAAAATTACAATAAATTATATGGATGAATATCTGAATTCTGGCAGATGCAGCCTATAATCCCTTAATGTTTTCTCCCTCCCCCCTGAGTAAGGAGGCTTTTTCTCTAATCCTTAAAAATCAATGCTATAGTAAATTAATCATAGCCTGCTGTAGTGATTGGATTAATGGAAAGATCTTGCTAGGGCTTATATGAAAGCCTAAAGTAAACAGCCACCCAATATACAGATGTTATGGTTAGGGCATAGAGACACTATAAAATCCAGTTAAAATTGAATTAATAAATCTATCTACTTAAAAAGAAACCTAAACTAGAAGAGGCTGGAATCTTCGATTCTTTATCTTTTTGCCTCCTTAGCAATTTTGTTCAAATGAAATTTAGATTTTATTGAAACCACTGATTCCTTGAAAGTCTTAGGCAAGTTAGCCAATGCACCCGCCCTAATTGCTTCCTGGAGTGGTCTTGGTTCTGGGCCACTCCAAGAAGATGAATCTAGATCAGAGGATTGTCTCCATCAGATTCCTTTGGGAATTTATATCAGTCCCAGATCATTCAACAACTGAGGATTTAAAGCAAACCCCAAGGAAGTCTTTAAGCTTCCTCAGCAGGGGATGACTGTAACACCGTGATAGGAGAAGACGGCTGAGAAGTTCCGTCTCCATGAATCTACATGGTTCAAAATGTTTGGCATAAAAATTTGGAGAATGATGAGTCAATATGTACTCAGAAGTGGCCATAATGTTCTGATTTATCATGTTTCACTTTTCCCACAAAGCAGGTGACAAAATGGGAATAAAACAAAATGAATCTATTCTTATTAGATTGGGGCCACAATCTCATATAGGGTTTAGATATTGGATTTCCTGACTGCTTCCTGTGCTGTCGGCTTATTGCTTTCAAGGGAACCAGCAACAGCCTGGGATAACAGAGTGTCTGGGATGTGAGACATCTGAAATAGATGACACAATTTCCCTGGGCTCTGCTGCCAGCGGAGTTCCCTAAGCAAGTTAGTGTTTATGTGTTGGTGATGTTTTGGGGCTCAGTGGAAACTAGACAGGAATGATCTTTGCCTAGAATAATGATACCATAAAAAAAGGGGGAACACAAAGATGAATACTCTTACTGATGATATTTACCCAGGTTCAATATTGTCTATCTGAGTGAGGAGCTTTGGGCTGAGAAAGACTCAAGGGTTCTTTCTGCACTGGTCCCTGTTCCTTTCAGATTGCTTCCAAGTACACTTGCCTTGACCCAGTCATAGCTATTCCTCTCTTTCCCATATCAAATGTGACACTCGCCCCTAAATCCATATGTTGTAGAGTTGGTTTTCAATATCTTCTGACATAAGCTTGATCTGTCTGGCTCAAGGCCTCAGTGTGCCAAAACAATAAAGCACTTTCTTCTCTTTGAGTTATATAGGAGCCTTGGTCTGGCTTTGCTTCTTAAAAATCTAAGTTTGATAATAGGTCCTGAAGTTTGCTGATAGGTCGAAGATTCAGAACATTTTCCATTAATTCAAAGAAAAAAGACATCACCTGAGACACGCACTGAGAAAAGAGCAGACAAACTTGGATGAGAGCAAAACCTGGAAATTGATAACGCTCTGTTAAAACCGAAGCACCTGGCGCTAGAAGGTGTGGGTGAGTGGGGGTTGGTGGGCAGAGGTGGGAGACCACACCACCTAACCAGAAGTTTCCTTCGTCCCTTAGTAGCTTCATCCAGGATTGCTGCACCTGATGGCATCAGCAACTGACCGGTCCCTCTGCCCAGCAGTGTATGGCAGGAGGACCAAGGTCAGCCCTGTACCTGCTGCCCTGGGATTCCACTGCCCTGTCCCAGCAACTTGCCCATTAACTGGCTATGTTAAGGGTTCACCTGGCTGGAATAGAACACTGACTCTTTCCTGTCCTGATTCCCCTGGCTCAGAGGGTGGGACTGCTGGGAAACTTGTCTGGCTTCCGTGGGCAAATCCAGGGCAGTGCTCTTCTGCTCCCATCCCCCACCCCATGCACACTTTCGTGGCTAGCCCTTCTCTTTTTTTTGCAAGCCATTCAACCTTCCACTCCATGATATGAGTCTTCCTAAAGTTCTGTTTTGTTTCTTCTTTTCTTCTCTGTCTACCCTCCCTGCTTTTTTTCTCACTAGTAGTTCAAACAGGTGGTGGAAGAGTGATAGCATACTCAGAAGCTGAATATGTTGGGAGGCAGAAAGAGTAGAGGATTCTTTTGAGAAAAAAGGGAGACTGTGAGGTAGCAGGAGTCAGGGCAGAGGGGAAGCAGAGAGTGAAGAGAAAGATATGACTAATGCAAAAGAAAAAAAAAAAAGGGAAAAGCCACAGTGTCTGGGAAAAAGTGTCTGGGAAACAATGAGGAGGGCTGAGATCAGAACACGGAGTGACCACACTGCAAAGGAAAAGGGAAATGCTTCTGGTGGGGAGGAGAAGAAAAATTATTGTAGAATTGGTATGTGGAGAGTAAGAAAGTTGGAAGAGTTCAGATCTGAGCCCCCAGCCTTGTATGTAAATAGAAAAGCAGGGGGGTAACTTGCAGAAAATCGGTGAGGGGGAAGCCCTGAGGAAAGTGGAGCAGGGAGCTCTGGAATACGGATCAGAAGGATGGTGACAGGAGGGTAAGAGAAATAAAGAAAAGGATTCCTGAGAGATGAGACTGTGGTTGAAAATGGTATGTTGACTTTGAGCTGTAATCAACAATCCTTGAAGTTAGGGGGCAGGAGAGGAGAATGCGTGACAGGAGGTTCCAACCCAGCAAGGTGGGGATATCAGGGGGCTGAGAAGCCCAGGTACAAAGAGAAGACAGAGGACAACTAAGTATGCTGATTATGGGGTATTTTGGAATAAATGGAAACTGGAAAGATGGCTGAAGAATGGGGACAACAGTAGTGTTGAAGGGAGAAGGGAGGTAAAGAAGAGGAAGGTCAACTCTCCCTCCACGGTTGCTGATTGTTCTTCATTCCTATTGGTTTATAATTTTGACTCAATTTCAATAGCAGTTTTTTTTAAAGGACTCATGTGATTAATATCCAATTGAAAATTTAGCTACTCCTGATCCCAACAGCCCATTGTTGTAGCAGCTAACACAAATATATGTGGGAAAATGGCCTCTGTTAGAAGGAGACTATATGATACAACTTTTCTCAATGGGCTGAAGAGGTAAAGGGTAGTGCCTGCAGCCTAAGGTAGGCACATTGGGAATCACAGACCTTGGACTTGGGGGCAAGAGAGTGAGGGGTGATCCTTAGAGGAAGCAGAATGCCAAAGAATAAGCTCTGCTTACACTATTCTGGCCGTGTTGTGTCTCGTGTATCTGGCACTAAGTAAGGTAAAGAAATGGGTATGTAGTTCTATCCAGCTCCAACCCAGGATCATGCTAGTGCTCAATTAGGGACAAAAAAAAAAAAAAAGAAAGAAAGAAAGAAAAACGGGATCATGTGGAGATGTGAGAGGGAAAATCACCTGATTAGATCAAGACAGTTCTCCACATCCAAATACAAATGGTGCCAGCCCTCAATTGTCTGATTGTCTTTGGGCAGCTGCCAACTTTCATCCCAGGAGGTCTTTATTTTCTTTCAAGAGACCCAAAATCAATCACTTAATTCTTGGTGAGGTTAAGGTGGAAGATTAGAGTGGATTAGAGTCAATTATAAACACAGTCCCTTCTGCCATGCTTCCTGGGGACCAGCAGAAGCTCACCAGACCCCTCATTAAAGCAATTACTCTCACAAGCCAGTGATACTGTATCTACTTTATCTATTGGCCATACCTGAGTTCATAGAAACCAAACCAGAAAAATTAAGGGAATTAATAGAAACAAAGTAGGAAGAAAATAGAAAATAGGAAATAAAATACTTGAAAAACCTCACAGTCTCAGACTGGAAAGACCCTGCTTAGAGTCTAGACAGAGAGACAGCTAGATAAATGAGATATGAGAGAGATAACTCTCTCTCTCTCTTTTTAAAGATTTTATTTATTTGTCAGAGAAAGAGAGAGTGAGAGCAGCAGGCAGAGGGAGAAGCAGGCTCCCCACAGAGCAAGGAGCCCGATGTGGGACTCAATCCCAAAACCCTGGGATCGTGACCTGAGCCAAAGGCAGATGCTTAAACAACTAAGCCACCCAGGCATCCCAAGACATGTTTCTCTTAGCTCAAGACTGGTGAGGACCATTAGCTTCTGGAATTGGCTAATGTAGGTATTAATATTAGAGCAACATTTTCTGAGCTAGCAGAAATTGAAATGACGGTGGCGGTGATGGTAGAGGGAAAACTGAACAGTAAGTAAAGGACAGAATGTCAGGGGCCAAGGAGACCACTGAGCCCGGAACACACTACTGCTGCTCCCCCACACCACATGAAAAAGCTCAGACTTGATGTGGTAAGTGGCATGTCTGCTCAGCTGGCTCCTCTGCCAGAGTAGATTCCATATGAAGCATTTCTGTTATGCAGAAGAATAGCTAAATGGTTCACAGATGTGTTGTTTTAATGTTTGCCAGCTGTCAACTATGAACTGGGGCTTGACAACCTAAAGTCCCTACTGTGTGACCTCAGAGTCATTTCAAGCTATTTCCTCACTTTTTAAATGAATATTCATTGAGCCAATAACACCGTTGTGTATTTCCTTTTAACATTTCAGGTCTTTATAATAATGCTTCATTTTCAAAGAATGTTTCAGAAAATGGGAAAGAATTATGGTTAAAATAAATGCAGTCTCAAAATCAGTATTTTAATCATACAGAAAGGCAGAGAATGTAAAGTTGTGCCTCCCTGTACCACTACAAGCCAATGTCCTAGCAGTACTTCAGATTTTTTTCATTAGCTGGTATGGTATTAATTCCTTCTTCTGCTAGTACAATGGGCTCCGCTACACTCACATAGGGATTTTAAACTTGGGATTTTTACCGCCATTTACATGATTAAAAACATGGCATTAATTTTGCCTTAATACTTAACTATGCTTTATTTTTATTTTTACTTTTTTTTAAAGATTTTATTTATTTATTTGACAAGGAGAGAGAGATCACAAGCAGGCAGAGAGACAGGTAGAGAAAGAGGGAGAAGCAGGCTCCCTGCTGAGCAGAGAGCCCCATTGGGGCTCCATCCCAGCACCCCAAGATCATGACCTGAGCTGAAGGCAGAGGCTTTAACTCACTGAGCCACCCAGGCGCCCCTTTATTTTTCCTTTTTAAGGAAGAAAAGTTAGTGAGAACAGAAAGGGGAGACAGACATTCATTTGGTAACTCAGTCAGGGACTAATGTGAGCCTCATGGAAGACCCTGAAGGGAAGCATGAAATGAAGGGCAAATAGCAGAGCTCTCATAGGCTGTTATCCACCAGTCATTCTCTACCAAAGTGGACCGGCAAGTTAATTTTCAGGGAAGGACCTTTTCCACCTGCAGGATTATAACAAAATCTGAGCTATCAACAGCACTGGGTTTAGCATCACAAAACCTTACCCTGAGCTCTACTTCTATCATTTACTAGCTCTGTGAACTTAGACAAGTTATTTTACCCTCTGAGTCTTCTTTTTGATTTTGAAATGAGAATTTTTCCGGGTCTTTCAACTAGAATAGGAATTCTCCTGGAATTTTAGAAGGATTAGTTGAACTCACAAAAGAAGAAACACCTGACAGAATGCCTGGTACATGATAGCCATCGAACAAATACTAGGCAATTTTCTTCTTTCCCATTTTAATTAAGAAAGGATGGCTTTTGAAAAACTGTTTCTAGGATCCACACTTCTAACTAAGAACATTAGCAGAGACAACATCCGTGTAAGTTATTTCGTAACAATCTTCAAAGGACAATCCATCATACACTACCCCAGTAAAAAGGGGTCTGACCTTGACAATCGTCCGGTCCAATTCCCTCATTTTATAGACAAGGAAATTGACCCAGAGAGCTTAAATGAGACAATCAAGGCCACACACAGACATGGCGGCACAATCAGGACTTGAAGTCAGCTTTCTTGCCTTGATTCTAGAGCTCCCAATTATTACCATGTTGATACTACTGCAGCTAGGCAAAAGAAGTTTGAATGGCCAGGGTATCTACGAAGTCTGAAGGTTTAGGGACAACTGCAAGTTTTCAGTCACCTTATTGGTCTCAGCAAGGGGCTGAACAGTGTATACTCAAATCAAACAGAAAAACGAGCATTCAATCTGACCGACAAATAAATACTTTCAGGAATTTATGGAAGGGCTAAGATTAACCTTGAAACTAACCTCGAGCTGGCCTCATACACATATCTCCATGGCCCACAATGGTCTGACTGTGTCCTAAATAGCCCTACCCCGTGGTGGCAAATGAGAACCTAGACATAATGGATGGGATCAAAAAAGACTTGGGGGACTTCCAAGTTTAATATATACCATAGTTTCCCCAGGTACCTCTTCTTCAGATTGGGCTTACAGTGGAATTTTTAAAAGCAGATAACATCACGTGGCACATGTCAGGGAATACTCACCAGACTCACTGACAAACTGTGTGGGATTTTGGTTGAAGCCATTTGGGGAGAACTCTCAGAGCAATGGTTTTCAAAAAGCCAGTGTGAAGGCTTGTGCCAAGCTGGCCAGCTATACCACTCAGGAATCCTCTGGAGAGAAAGCTATAAGAAACAGAGATCTTCTCCTGGAAATCCTCTTTCAGTCAATGCCCAGGTAGGGCCTGGGCATCTCCGTTTTTCAGAAGTGCCTCAGATGTTTTCATATTCAGCAATCGCACTAACTCAAGGTGGGGTATTTGGGGGGGTAGATAGTAAGAACTTTACAAATGGCAGATATGATGGCTTCCAAGTCAAGTGCCTCCCTTCATAGCACAGATGTGGTCAAATGAAAGAAGTGGCTAAATGTCCTCACCTTGCTTTGCTCTACCATTAGCTGTTCCTCCCTCCATAGTCAAACTTAACTGCCCATCTACCAGAATGCAGGCATATACCTTGAGTGCACCTCTACTTAGTATTTCTCGCTGCCTTGTGGGAGTACCTGTCTGTTCCCCTAATAGCCAGTGACCTCCTTGAGATAAGAATGGAGACGGTATATGCTCCGGTGATCTTTGTACCTAGTGCCCCGCCTGGTACATGGTAGGAACACGATAAATATTGGAAACATGAATTAAATATAGCCTCCCTGTTACCAGGATATGGCATCACCTCTTCCTTGGCTTTAGGAGAAAAGAATGTTGATATCCTTGAGGAAAACGTTAGATCACTGAGAATTCTGAGATTTATTTTTCTGGGAAACTGACAGACTCAAACTTTAAGCTCAATTTCCATGAGACAAGTCCTAACCTGATGAATGATATAAACAATCACAGTGTCACTTCAGGAGATGAGCCATGTGGCCCCTGGGCCTTCCACATGGCTTCCATGATTCTCAGAGTGATTCAGCCAGTGGCTGTTAAATAAACACAGATGCCGATCTGGGAAGCAAAATGAGGTTAAAAGCTGGTGAGCCCACAAGTCTACAATAAATCAGCCCTTGAATCAACTGGGATACCTTGGGAAGCATGTAGTCTTCTGATGCAGATTCATCTTCAGCTGTTCTGAGTTAATTTGGAGATTATAAAATTGGAGTATATGAATGCGAAAATAATGGAAGTGTCAGTTTATGCTGGCACCCAAAGAACTTAACTGCATGAGAAAGAGTTACCATGATCCAAAAGACAATTCTGTTTTTTATTGAAAGTGAGGATAGCTGACCCTAAACTCTTTTTGGCTGTGGCTGAGGCAAGGCTGGATAACTCTGGCCAACTGAAGAGTAAATCTACAATAAGTTTATGGGTCTATGAATAATCTCAGTGAGAATTTATCTCAGGGGAGCAAAGAGATCATTAGCCTCCACTTTGTAGTGAAGCATCAGTCTCAAGAGGCAGCAGGAATTCTGTTTTCTTCTTGGTATTTCTCCTTCACACTTGACTCCTGACCTAGTTCTTGTGAACTCATGCCTATGGAAGGGAGAGGAACAGGCAGGGGATAGGGTGGTGGTATGCAGTACATAACTATGGAAATAACTACACAGTGTGTATAAAGCTGCACCTAGTCCATACTGAAATTTAAAACTTCTTTATCTTCCCAGCATCATGTGAGTAGAGAAACTTAGTCCACAGCCACTCTAATGAAAACCTCCTGTCCTCTCTAAGCATTCTCGAGCATCTCCAGATTCTTGGTAATTTCTCATTCTTGCATCCTAACAGAATTCTCCCATCTGCATAGTCTTGTCCTCACCATCCTGATCTGTGAAGTTCCCCATCCTCTGCATAAAGCATTCACGATATGCATCTGACATGGGATATCCCTCTACCATATGTCCCCCATCCCCTAATTGGATTTGTAGTTCTATTTTCTTGATTGCTTTTCTCAAACAATACACTTACATTTTGTCCTTTATCTCTTCAGCGAGGAGGGAGGCAAAAAAACTATGAACATCTATATGTTAGGCTTATCTTATCACAGCTGTTTGAATAAAAACCCTGTAGAGTTTGTTTCAAGCAGTCTCTTTTTTAACATGCCACTAAAAGAAACAACACCCGTTGTAAAGAAGAGATTTTTTTTTTAAATGATATAAGTTTATTAAGTGAAGATACAGAAAAAGCTCTCAACAGTGAGAGGAGTCCCGACAGGGTTGCCCGTAAAGAAGAGATCTTTACAGTTTTCCCCAGAGCCCCATATAGCTTTGGCCAGGGTTCCTCAAGGGTTCATATGCAAGAGCAGCCCCCAGTGATGGTAGTCAGAGTAAGTGACAGAGTGCATTGAGACATTAGTGGTATATTGTAGCAGCAACAACTGACAGCGCTCTTTTAAAGAAGCAGTACCAGGGACAGGTAGTAGCCATGCCCAGTGGCAACATCAGGCGATAGTGACACCCATGAAAGCAGGTGTACTCTGTAAGAGAGAATTACTGTGGGCTCTGCCAGCTGGGGCAAGGCAACTTTACACAGATCCACATGGATGGGAGGCCTTGGAAGCAGACATCTCGGAGTGAGTCTAGAGCAGAAGAATAAGAAAGGGGCACATGACTTTTGGTCACTAAAAGAATTATTTGAAGCGTATGTGAGATACCACTTGCAAGTTGGGGGATTAATATGGGAGCTAGTGATACTATAATAGCGGATGGCAGAAAGAGCCAGTGAAAAGTTTGTTAATATCACTTTAACTCCCATGTTTTATGTTCTTCTAGAGAGAAGCACAAGTGCAGGAGTGAGGATGTCTGGTTTGAAGACACATACCACTTATGACAAAAAGTGACATCAGTATGTGATTCAACTTGACATACTGATATCCAGGTTTTCATAGCAAAATCTAAGTTAAAACTTCCTCTTTTTAATATGAATTATTTTTGGAAGTTCCCAGAAATCTTTGATCAAAAGTCTTATATGTATGTCTACTATCTGATTCAGTGTTCTCTTAAGTGAAGGATCTGGAATATACGCCCTCCCTATAGATGCTAAAGATATGCTTTTAGTCTTTAGACTTTGAGTGCTTGAGAATTCGGTGAATTTATCATAGTATTTCTGCTATAAAAATATAATCAGGAATTGCCTTCTCGTATTAACCTTTATTTCTTTGGCTAAGGCTAGATAGATGGAAGAAAAGATGAATGGATGGATGAATAGATAGAAAGATGAATGAATGGGGGCTAATTTGTTTTAATATTTCATAGGATCTCTAAAGTAGCTAACAACATTACAGAGTTTAGTCAGCCACTAGAAATGTTTCCTCACTTTTCAGTCCTTAAGCATCACTGACATTATAAAACAAGAAAGGAAGAATATCGGACTAGAAATCCACAGATTTATGTCTGCAGACCACTGTGAGTCTCAGACATGGTTTCTTCACTTCTTCTTAACTCAATTTTCTCATCCATTTAATCAAAGAATTGGACTAAATTGTTTCTTAAATCTCTTTTTGCTCTAAATTTCTATGATTTTGCTTTTCTCCAGTTGTTCTAAATTGGGTAGAGCAATGGTTTTCCAATTTTTTAAATTAGTGGTATCCTTAATTCATATGGTATATAAATAAATCTTTTTTTTTAAAGATTTTATTTATTTATTAAAAAGAGAGAGACTGAGAATGAGAGGGGAGAAGGTCAGAGGGAGAAGCAGACTTCCCGCAGAGCCGGGAGTCCAATATGGGACTCGATCCCAGGACTCCGGGACCATGACCTGAGCCGAAGGCAGTCGCCCAACCAACTGAGCCACCCAGGCGCCCTAAATAAATTTTAACATAAAAAAAAAAGGCAGATGTTCCGTGGATGAACTGTAGGTGTGAAGTAGATTTTGCATTTTCTTGGTACTCTCTTCAACCCTCCTCTGGCCCCTCCAGTGTTCTATAGACACCAATTTATAAACTGTTATACTATGGAAGTAGGGGATAAAGCACTTGAAACTAAATACATTTGAAATGATGAAGTAGAAGCCAAATCTTGAATACAGCTAGAGATTGGGGTGTCCATGGTTCTGGTTAGTTCCAGAGTCAGTTAGGAAAAGAATAAAAGTTTCAGAGATATGCCCTGTAAAAGAGGGCACTGATTTCTTTCCTCTATGACCAATTTTCCTTCCTCAATGACTTCAAGACCAAATTCTCTAAGTTTTGTGTCAACTTCACATTCCTTGAAAAAAATGAAGACACAAAATGGGGAGTGGCCCTAGAGGAGTTTTGGGCAGACAACCTTAAATCAAACTCAAGGAAAGAAAAATGTATTTTAAATTGTATGAAATAGCATGATGCAATGACACATCAATAACAACTGCCTGTGGCCACATTTTTAAATGGATGGCTTGAATTTTATCCCCATTGCCCTCCTCCATCTCTCTTAAAATAAATCACAAATTAGGTTGAGTGAGGAATGTCATCTATGCTTTTCCCATTCTTCTTCCATCCAATTCAGAAATGAAAATGATGTTGATGTTTTATTTTAGTCACCTTTTATTAGAATTCTCAATGTAATCCATCATGTTCTCTAAAAATATTAGCAATTCCTTTTGACCTAGTAAAAGACGATGAGCTTCAAATTGACTTGTTGACGGGGGTAAGTAATAGACTATGGTACTTTTCAGCTATTTTAGGTAAAGCCTATTCTTGACATAACTCTGATGGATGGCAGTAAAACACACAATGGACAAGAATTAAAAGGGGCAAAGAAAAAAAGTTATCATGATATTTCCGCCACTTTTCTCTCTTGTTTACATCTCCACAAGAGAATGGTATGTCAGAGAGACCTTCACTATGAAATTTATAATTGTTCCTTTATTTAGCACACCTCAAGGCTATAACTGACTCTATCATCAGGGACTCAGGAAAACTTGAAATAGTCATTGAAAATGAAGGATAAAGAATAGAAAAAACAAAACTCCTAAGTGATGTCATTTCCTGTAAACAAGAATTACCATTCCTTTATTCCTTATCTACTCTTAGTTTATCCCATCTCATCTTCAGCTTTGTTTAAATAAAGACCGGACTGATTTAGATTTAAGGCATAAATTTCTCCTTAGTGAAAAATAAAAAGCAAAGATTTCCTTGCATAATTTGCCACAATATTTTTTCCTCTGTTTGCTTATCTAAACATTAAGAATTTATGGGTTTTGTATATGTTAAGCACTATTAATTGATGGAAAGGGGAAAAAAAGGAGTAAGACATTATTCTTCCCCTCAGGAAATTCATGGTTTGATTTTTCTACATTGAAATCATAGCCTGGGTATCAACAGAGAAGTCTCTGAGCAGAATGTATTGCTCTTAATAGGAAGCTTAAAATAAAACCAGAATAAATTGGGAATACTAACAGGAATACAGGGAGAGAAAAATCAGCTAATTTTTCACTTTCTATTAAAGCTTAGTTATTTATGATGATATTCTCTCATTTTCTCCAGTCTTGACTAGTTGGAGGTGCAATGCTGCTGTACCAAGCCATAGCCTCTCTTCTCATACTAATGACAAACATGAGCAACAACTTGAGGAGAAGTAGCTCACTGGTCCTTCCTTTCTTAAACTAAATGTATGTAAGGTCTTAATATGAAATTTAAAGGGAAAACAAGCTCTAAAAATAAAACTGTACTTTTAAGTTTCTTGCAATTTTTCTCTCTATCCCACTTTTACATAAGATTATGACCCTTGGTTTTAGCTCAGGTCATGATCTTGGGGTCCTGAGATCAAGACCTGAGGCAGGCTCTCCCCTCAGTGAGGAGTCTGCCTAAGATTCTCATTCCCTCTCCCTCTGCTCCTCCCCTCTGCTCTCTCCCTCTCTCTGAAGTAAACAAATATATCTTAAAAAAAAAAAAAAGATTATGTAGGGGGATCATTTTTACATCTATTTGATTTAATCCTGTCAATGTTACTGTGAAGGAGACATTATTGAGATTCAAAAATTTAGGTACTTAAAACATTTTTAACATTTTTTAAACTCTGAAAAGTCCCTTTTTGTTTTGAATAGTGCTTTGAACTTTGTTTTATTTTATTGTGTCAAGGAAACATAACACGAGATCTACCCTCTTCACAAATTTTTAACTGTACAATATGGTAGAGTTGACTATAGGTATACTGTGGTATGGTAGATCTCTAGAAATTATTCATCTTGCTTAATTGAAGTTTTCTTTCTGTTGATTAGTAATCCCATTTTTCCTCTCTCCCAGTCCACGGCAGTCACCATTCTACTCTTTAATTCTATGAATTGGATCATTTTAGATACTTCAAGTACAATCATGTGGTATTTCCTTTCTATGACTGGCTTGTTTCACCTAGCATAATGTTCTCAAGATTCTTCCATATTGTGAAATATTGCAGAATCTCTACTTTCTTAAGGCTGAATGATATGACATTGTATGTATAAAATACATTTTTATCCATTCATCTGTCGATGGACAGGTTGTTTCCATGCACTGGCTAATATGAATGGTGCTGAATGAACATGGGAGTACTAATATCACTTTGAGATCCTGATTTCAATTCCTTTGGATAAATATCCAGAAGTGAGATATCTGGATAATTTGGTAGTCTATTCTTACTTTTTTGAGTAATCTCCATACTGTTTTCCATAGCAGGTGCACCATTTTGCATCCCCACCAATAATGCACAAAGATTCTCTTTTTTCCCACATTCTCACCAACATTCATTATTTCTTGTCTTTTTGATAATAGACATCCTAACAGGTGTGAGATATCTCATTATGATTTTGATTTACATTTTCCTGATAATTAGTGACATTGAAGATTTTTCATATGCCTATTGGCCATTTGTACATCTTCTTTTGAGAAATGTTGATTCAAGTCTTTAACCCATTTTCGTTTTCTATTTTGGCCCCCTTAACTCATTTCTTCCCCCCCCTACCCTTTTCCTCTGGCAACTACCAATCTGTTCTCTGAATCTATGAACAATTTTTGTTGTTGTTGTTGCTGTTTTGTTTTTAGATTTCACATATAAGAGACCTCATACAGTATTTGTATTTCTCTTTCTGACTTATATCACTTAGCATAATGCCTTCAAGGTCCATCCATTTGTTGCAAATGGCAATATTCCATTCTTTTTTATGGTTGAATAATATTCCATTGTGTATATATACCACAATACATCTCTATACTACTCATTTGTTGATGGTCCATATCTTAACAATTATAAATAATTATGCAATGGACATAAAAGTGCATATATCTTTTCAAGTTAGTGTTTTCATTTTTTTTCAGATAAATACTAAGAAGTGGAATTGCTGGATCATATGGTATTTACATTTTTATTTTTTGAGAAACTTCCATATTGTTTTCCATAGCAGTTACACCAATTTACATTCCCTCCAATAGTACATAAGGGTTCCCTTTTCTTCACACCCTCACCAACACTTGTTATTTCTTGTCCTTTTGATAATATTCTAATAGTTATGAGGTGAAATCTCATCGTGGGTCTGATTTGCATTTCCATGATTCTGCATTTGCATTTGCATCATGATTAATGATGCTGAGCATCTTTTCATACCTGTTGGTCATCTGTATATCTTCTTTGGAAAATGTGTATTCAGATTTTCTGTCCATGTTTTAACTGGATATGTGGGTTTTTCTATTTTTTGTGATTGGGTTGTAGGAGTTCTTTATCAGTTCTTGGATATCAGTTCTTTATCAGATATATGAGTTGCAAATATTTTCTTCCATTTAGCAGGTTGCCTTTTCATTTTTTGATGGTTTCCTTTGCTGTGAAGAAGCTTTTTATTATGATGTAGTCCCATTTATTCATTTTTGCTTTTGTTGCTTTTGGTTTTGGTGTTAAATTAAAAAAAAAAAAAACACCATTAAGACCTATGTTAAAGCATTCACCACCCGTGTTTTCTTTTGGAGTTTTATGGTTTCAAGTTTTATGTTTAATGTTTAAGTCTTTATGTTTATGTTTAAGTCTTTAATTCATTTTTTAAAAATATTTTATTTATTTATTAGAGAGAGAGTGAGAGAGAACATGAGAGGGGAGAAGGTCGGAGTGAGAAGCAGACTCCCCATGGAGCTGGGAGCCCGATGTAGGACTTGATCCAGGGACGCTGGGATCATGACCTAAGCCGAAGGCAGTCACTTAACCAACTGAGCCACCCAGGCGCCCTCTTTAATTCATTTTAAGTTAATTTTTGTGTGTGGTATAAGACAGTGGTCTAGTTTCATTCTTTTCATCTGGCGATCCAGTTTTTCCAACACCATTTGTTGAAGAAACTCTTTTCCCCATTGTATACTCTTGGCACCTTTGTCACAAATTGATCATATAGACATAGGTTTATTTCTGGGCTTTCTTTTCTATTCCATTGATATATGTATCTATTTTTTATGCCAATACCATTGTGTTTTATAGTTTTATAGTATGGCTTGAAATCAGGAATAATGATGCTTAAACTACTAATAATGATGAGTAGTAGTTTCTCATCCCACTAAATTGTAATTTCCTATATTCTGATCCCAGGTTTCAGGGCAGTGGTTTGCATTGTGAAGTTAATTGTTCAATAAATCTAAGAAGAGTTATTGTTCTTTAGTTTGCTTAGCTTTTTCTTTATTGTAAACATGGGATGACAATTTCCAAACTCTTTACGTGTCAGAACAGACATCAGAAGTCTCCAAATTTTCAATTCTATCTATATGGTATGCACTTTTTTTTTAAAAAAGAAAGATTTTATTTATTTATCTGACAGAAAGAGATTACAAGTAGGCAGAGAGGCAGGCAGAGGGAGAGAGTGAAGCAGGCTCCAAGGACCCTGAGATCATGACCTGAGCCTAAGGCAGAGGTCCAACCCACCAAGCCACCCAGGTGCCCTGGTATGTACTTTTTTGAGGGTGTGAGTGGCCTGTTTCTCATAATTTTGAGAACAACAACTCATGTTGTTGCATGTATCAACAGTTTGTTATTTTGTTATTTTTTGTAACAGGGGAGAATTCCATTGTAAGATATAACAAGATTTGTTTATCTACTCATTTGTTGATCAAAATTTGGGTTCTCAGTTATTGACTATTGCAAATAAACCACCTATAAACAAAAGTATTTAAGACTTTTTTGCATGAGCAGATTTTCCTCTTTTTTCTCCTCTTTTTCCCTCTTTTCTCTTTTTTTCCTTAAATTGCCAAAACATTTTCCAAAATGGTTTTACTATTTTACACTGTCACCAGCAGTGTATGAGAGTTCTACTTTCCTCCCATCCTCACCAACTCTTGACCTGGTTAAGTTTTGTTAATTTTCATCATTCTAATGGGTGTGTAGTAGAATCTCATAGTTTTAATTTGCACTTTCTTTTTTTTTTTTTAAAGATTTCATTTATTCATTTGACACAGAGGGAGAGGGAAGCAGGCTCCCTGCTGAGCAGAGAGTCCCATATGGGGCTCCATTCCAGGACCTTGGGATCATGACCTGAACTGAAGGCAGATGCTTAATGACTGAGCCACCCAGGCACCCCTTAATTTGAATTTTCATTTTGACTAATGATGATCATCTTTTCACATCCTTTTGTCCTTATCTGCTTTTGGTATATCTTCATTTGTGGTGTCTATTCAAACCTTTTGCCCATTTGGTATTGATGAGGGGGTGATGATGAGGGTCCTTTCTCTTTCTGTTAAGTTGTATGTTATTTTTTTGTTTTTTTTTTTAAAGATTTTATTTACTTATTTGAGATAGAGAGATTGAGAGAGAGCATGAGAGGGGAGAAGGTCAGAGGGAGAAGCAGACTCCCAGTGGCGCTGGGAGCCTGATGTGGGACTCGATCCCAGGACTCTGGGATCATGACCTGAGCCAAAGGCAGTTGCCCAACCAACTGAGCCACCCAGGCGCCCCAAGTTGTATGTTTTTTAATGTAATCTGGATACAAGTCCTTTGTCTGATGTATGTATTCTGAATATATCCTCTCATATTATGGCTTGGCTTTTTTTCCCTTTTAATTATAATTTTCCACGTACAGAGGCTTTTAACTGTGGAGATGTCCCAATTATTTTTTTATGGTTTTGCTGAATTATAAGGAATTTCTCTTGTGTTTTCTTTTAAGGTTTTATAATTTTAATTTTTATGTTTAGGTCTACAATTCAGTTTTAGTTATTTTTGCATATGGCAAGAAGTAAAAGTCAATGTAATGCGTCATTTCATAGCTGCTTTCAAAACTGTTTATATGTCTTAACATTCTTTGTTTTTTCAGCAGTTTAATTATGCTATGTCTAGGCATGCTATTTTTCCCTTTTGTTTTTACATCCTGTTGGGAGTTCAATGAACTTCTTTCCATTGCTTTCAAGTGCATTTTCCATGGCCTCATGGAGTATAGTTATAATAACTACTTTAAAATCTTTTTTTCTCATATTTTAAACTCCAAGTCATTTTGTGGTTAGCATTTATTGGTTGTCTTCTCTCTTGAGAATTGCTCACATATTCTAAGCAATTTATGATTATGTTTTGTAAACTGTGGAATGTTATGTTGTGTAGACCCTGAAATATGTTATAATCCTTTTGTGAATGTAATGATTTAAGAACCATATACGTTCTTAGCCATATTGGTTCAGACCCAAGTACTGTTTCACTTTTCCATGGTTATGGCTCACACGTAAGTTGGGTTCTCTAAGGCACTGCTATGCACGTTTGGGTTTTTCCCATACATGCACAACTTGAGAGCCAGCCTAAAACATTCAGGTTTATAAGCATATTTAGGGATCCCCTTCTGATATGAGATTTCCTTTCTCAAGCTCCAAAGCCCAGGATGGCTTTTCCCTGGTTCCTCTGACCAGAAAGATAAATTTTCCTCCACATTCTGCTTGCTGTTGTTTAATTTTAGAAGTGTTTTTGTATTTTATCTAGGGTTTTTAGTTGCAATCAGCTAGAAAGGTAGACCATAGTGGAGTTATGCCACCATGATAGAACTGAAACCAATATGCATATTTCTTTTAAAGGTTATTCTTAAGTATTTCATTTTTGAATTGTTAATATAAAATGTTTTCTTTTCCATTATATAATTATATCTTCTAACAGTTATTGCTTACATATCTGAAAGCTATTTACTTGCATATATTAATTTTTTATCTTTCTAATTGTTATTACTATTATCATTTATTTATTCCTTTGAGTTTCATAGGTATTTTATTGTAGTCTCTCAAGAAAGATGTAGTTTTGCTTCTTCCTCTTCCAATTTTCATGTTGGAAATCATTTTCTTTTGTTTAATTGTATTGGCTAACATCCGGAATATGTTGTTAATGGAAGACAGAGTGGGCATCTTTAATTTTATTCTGACCCCAGTGGAACTACTTCTAAAGTTTCCCTGTTAAGTAAAAATACGGCTCAAGGGGCGCCTGGGTGGCTGAGTGGGTTAAAGCCTCTCTCTGCCTTCAGCTCAGGTCATGATCCCAGGGTCCTGGGATCGAGCCCTGCATCGGGCTCTCTGCTTAGCAGGGAGCCTGCTTCCCCTTCTTTCTCTGCCTGCCTCTGCCTACTTGTGATATCTCTCTCTGTGTCAAATAAATAAATAAAATCTTTAAAAAAAAATACGGCTCTAGAAATGAGTTGAACATATTTACTGTTAAAGAAGTAATATTTTATTGAGTGTATATTTTTTTTAATCAGAAATGGATGTTGAATTTTGTCAAAGGTCTTTTTAGTATCTATAAGAAATTATCATTTATTATTTCTTCTTAGCTAATAATGGTAATGAACTATATTAGATTTCCTAATATTAAAACACTTTCGAATAAATCACTTAATCATGGTGTATTTTATTAATATACCATTGGAATCTGTTTGCTGGTGTTTAACTTTGAATTTTGGCATCAATATTTAAAACTAAGACTGGTTCTCAAGTTTTCTTTTTATATTTTATGTGATTTGGGCATCAATGTCATACTTGTTTAATTAAAGAAATCTGGAAGTTTCCCTACTTTTTCTATGCTCAGGAGCAAGGATGATGGAGTATCTTTGAGAAAAATAACTGAATCTGGGGCTTCTTGTGGAATAATTCTTCCACATCTCACTGTTTTTTCCTGTGAAAAGTTATTTGCTCAGAACTTTTATTTCTATTGAGGTCAATTTTGGAATATTGTATTTTTGTGGGAAGCTATTCATTTCATTTTTCAAATATATTGCATAGAGCTGTACAGAACATTATGACATTTATAATTACTCTTTTTAAATTATTTAATAATTAATAATTAAATAATTATTTAATTATTTCCCCCAGATCATTTCTTCTTTTATGTATATATACTTTCTCCTCTTTTTCTGGGTAAGATTAGCTAGTGGTTTGTCTATTTTGTTAATTTTTCAACAAGAATCAGTATTTTGATTTATTTATTTAGTTTTACCATTTTTCTAATTCCTACTTTGATTTCTATTCCTTATTTTTAAATATTCTTTCTTCTTTTTCTCCCTATCTTTCTGAGTTGGGGATTTAATTGGTTTAATTTTTAATTTTTTTATTTTTCTAAGTATCATAAGTGTGCAAAGCTCTGCATTTTCCTCTAATCACTGCTTTAAATGTATCTCATAAATTTCTTGGGAAGAGTTCATGCGTAGAGTATTTACTGATTTTTTTTGTCTGTATCAGGCAATTTTTCTATAGGACTGATATTTAAAAGACACCTTGCCTACAAATAAAATTGTTGGCTCACATTTTCTTCAGTTTCTTAAAATTGTTCTTCCACTATTTTCTTATTTTATGAACTTATTTTCTTTGTAAGTGACTTGGCCTTTCTGCAGGGATACACAGATGACTTTTTGTATATTTGATGTCTAATAGGTTTATTAAATTATATCATAGAGTTGACCATGATAGGCCATTTTTTTCATGTACACAGTGGACTCTTTGAATTCATGGATCCAAGTTTTCTTTTTCTTTTCTTCTTTCTTTCTTTCTTTCTTTCTTTCTTTTATTCTTTTGTTCTTTCTTTCGTGCAAAAGGAGGTTTTATTAAAGCATGAGGATAGGACCCATGGGCAGAAAGAGCTGCAATGGGGCATAAGAAGTGGCCCATTATATACTTTCAAGTTGGGAGGAGGTTAGGGATAGCATAAGCCTCCCAGGTATTCTGGAAGCAAGGTTTCCAGGATCCTGATGGGTCTAACTATTATTAGGAAAGGTCATTTATTACTGTTTACTGAAAACTCAGTCATGAGACTCTTCAGATGTGTATCAGCAGGTCATATGCTTGCGGGATGAAAGCCAACATGTATCTTGAAGGGATAGAGATAAAGGAGGTTTCTGAAGGAATTTTTATATGTTAAAGTATATTTACAGGGTCCTGGGGGGTTGGGCTAAGATTTCCTTTTGTCCTTGGCAAAATATCAACATTGAAGTAGCTGAGTCCCTGGAGTAATGTCACTGTGCCTGTCTCAAGGACTTGTCAATGGGCTGTAGGTCGTAAGGAAATTTAATAATTTTTCTTCTACCTTTGTTTACCACATCATTCCCCCCACTAAACAATTTTGACCCTTAAATCTTTAAGGTTACTGAGGGTGGAAGGTCTCATCTTCTGTAACTTCTTCCTGCTCAATAGGGGAGTAGAGCTGTCTCTACCTATGGGTCAACATTGTCAGTTGGGATCCTATATAGATATAGGAGTTATGAAAGGCAGAGGCAGTTGAATCCAAGGGAGACCAAATGTGTGCATGTTCCCAAGCAGAAAGGATCATCTATCAGCTGGAAGTTACAGCAGGGAAGGAGTATCACCGCCAAGTGGAGAGCAAAAAACAGCAAAACAAAATATTAGAATAACATAAGAAATAAAAAGAATAACAACAACAACAACAACAAAAAGCAGCCCAAATAAGAGTTCTTTGATAGCTGACAAAAATCCTTTTCCAGTCCAGGAGTTTAATCAATCATTAAAGAAAAGAGGAATCATTTAAAGTGCCAAGTTGGATATTCATGTCAGTTAGAAACCTAGAAATATTTTTGTGGTAATCTGGAACATATACACAGCATTTTGTTTTCATGATAGCACATGTTCCACCTTGTACAGCGGTTAAAAGATCTACTGCCATTCTATTTGTAAAACTACTTAACGTATTTGTGTTGCTTCAGTATTTAGTAGAGAAATGCTATTCTGAGTATCATTTAGGGCTTTGACTGTACGTTATTAAGAGCTCCCATGTGCCAAACAACATCCTCCAGTCCCAAAGAGGTAAAAAAAAGGATGTCAGGTAGTCATATCAATGAGACACAGAACATGTCTACTATTGTTTTAAATTTAGAAGATTGGCTGGGTTGGTTTTAATAATGCATCTGTGCATCCAGGCAAAACGCAGAGTACAGCAGCCTATCCAGCCTGGGGGAAGCCGTGGACGCAGATTAGAGCTGCATAGCCATTGAGTCCCATTAGGAGTCAGCCATCTAATTTTGGGCCTCATTGAACTGCAGTCAGGATATCAAGGGCTACTCGGTTTTGGAGAACCACCTTTTGAATTTGCGGGTGAGTGCATGTTAAGCTTAGTTAAAGGTCATTACTGTATGCTTGGGTAAAGCCTCTACTTCTAATGTTACATCAATAGAGGTTGTTCCTCGGACAAATATGACTAAGGAATAAAACCATCGAGGAGCCTTCTTTGAGGTCTAACCTTAACAATATCCTAATTATAAGGAATTAATGGCAAGTGGGAGAAGACTTGTCTCAGGAAGTAAGGGCATCCCCAAGTACATCATCCAATCCAATCAGAGAGAAAGTGGGATCATCCATTATGTCCCGAAGTCCATAGTTAACCCCATGGAGTGGGGTATGCTCTGGCTTTTAAGGAGTGATTTTGTTTTTCCAGCCACACAGAACTGGTCAAGGTGTTAGTTTTTTTCAGCTGTCCAAATAATCATATACCAATGGGGTCCTATTACCCTCCCAGAATAACAAGCAAGGAGATTGTCTATACATGAACCATTGTGGCAATTTATCTGAAGTTTACTCCAAGTTGTCTAGCTTAGGTAAACAAACATTTAAAGACAATCAGAACTAGAATTTAACATCTTCAAAGATTCGTTATTTTTCACAATTTTTCTCTCTAAAATCACCCTATTTCCAGAGATAGCGAAATCAAGACTAATTTGTTTGCAAAACAAGTCCGATTTTAACAAACTTGGCCTAATTATTTATATAAGCTCAGCAAGAATAGTGATTGATTATAGATTTTTAAAAAAATCTGCTTTGTTGGAACTTTTATAAGGAATCTTTGGGTCAAACCCTTAGTATCCCTATAGGGCAGAAGCTAAGCCAAGTACTTGCCAATGGACATGCCTGCAATACATGTACATTTGGAAGATTCTTATTCTCAAGGTCCCCAATATATCCTAAGTTTCCTGCACTTGCCAGGAAGTGACATTCTTTTCTCACCTGGTGAGGCTGCTGAGAACTCTGTAAACAAGGTGTCAGGCCAACATTTCCAAGGGGCTTTATGAGTTTCATAAATTCAACCCTAGTTCCTTAAAGCTGTTTGGTCCTATCTGAGTCTATGCATGTCTCTCTAAAGTATGACTTCCAGTCAAAGCCTTGGTAAAATAACTTATGTTTCCAAAGATGTCCTGTTACAAGGAGAACAGATTCTTATTGAACTTGTGCAAATGACTATAATTGCCATGGGAGAAGGAATACTTAACTGAGGCTTTTCGAATTTCAGAGGATTCAGGTACAGAGAAACGTTAAATGCTTCAATTTGTTCACAAATGAATATTTTATTCATCATGTTTCTGTAAGTCATAGATATTTTAAGAAAAAGTTTCCTTAATCTGGAAGAGCAAACATTTGAGAACCAGCAATGTTTCAAACAAGAGTCACAAAACTATAATCATCTTGTTAGCTCATTTAGTCCCATGTCACTAATTCTTGTTCAGTTTGAATCCAACTTTTTTGTCAATTCTGAAGATTCTTACCCATTTCAGTTTTTATCTTAAAGGGATTGAATACTTGTACTTGTCCTAAAAGTCCTTTATATGAACCTCCTTGGAGATGAAATTTATTTTGCAAGACAACAAGAACAGTTAGAAAACTTGGGCTCTTAAAAAAAAAAAAAGAAAAGAAAACTGGGGCTCTTGGGCGGCTCAGTCATTAAGAGTCTGTCTTCGGCCAGGTCATGATGGATCAAGTCCCACATTGGGCATCCTGCTTAGTGGGGAGTCTGCTTCTCCCTCTAACCCCCACCACTGCTTGTGATCTCTCTCTTACTCTTTCTCAAATAAATATTAAAAAAAAAAGAAATGACAAAGATTCAAAAATGGACATTGTTAATGGTCTGATATGAAAGTCCATTATGATACAACTGACAAAGAAATTCAGTTATTTCTGTGACACATAACACTTCAATAACCAGAATATCAAGTGATGACCTAATATCAGAAGGTAAGATACCAAATAAACAAGCCTAATTAGTCAATGAGACTTCTGTTTATAACTCAAATCTTGGAGAAGTTTGTTAAAACCTTAGAAAGTTTTAAAGCACATGCCTAAATAGGATTAGGGTCATCAAAGACCTGATAAAGGCAAAATACAGAAACTGTTTTTTCTGGGCAGGCAAAGAAAAAACAACTGTTTATATTTTCTTATTAAGAGCAGACCAACAATTCCAAAAAACTTTGTCTTTATACTGAGAGAAGCAGACTTTTCAATTTTATACCAGTGTACTTTAAAATCCATTCAGCTCAATCTTTTTTTTTTAAGATTTTATTTATTTATTTGAGAGACAGAGGAAGTGAAAGAGAGCATGAGAGGAGAGAAGGTTAGAGGAAGAAGCAGACTCCCCGTGGAGCTGGGAGCCCGATGTGGGACTCAATCCCGGAACTCAAGGATCATGACCTGAGCCGAAGGCAGTTGCTCAACCAACTGAGCCACCCAGGTGCCCCATTCATCTCAATCTTAGTCAATCCTGACCACATCTAAAATTCCTTTCCAAAGATTTCCCTTCGCAAACCTCCTACAACTTTCCTTTGCATTCAGATTTTGTTCCAAGCCATTTCTCTCCAACCAGTCTCATTTAAGACAAAACTGCTTTCTTTTACCTTCAAGAAAAACACATTCCCATTCCTTGTACTTTCTTACATATTTCCTACTTTTAACACAGAGTTACTTCCCTAATCCCATCAGTTTTAATTACAGTTAGCAGAATTCTGAACCCTTAGTAACCTCAATATCCAGTGAAGACCAAGTAATAACAAATTGTGAACTGTTACACTAGAATTCCTTAGACAGCAAATTTATGAGCCGATTAAGTACAAAGCAGGTTTACCAACAGACTTAAATATCCTTAGTTTCTTTGCAATAAGTCAAAAGCAAAAACCTTTGTCCAGTAATCAATGTTTTAGCACTTTATGCTATTTGGATAAGACCTAGACATCCAATGATTTTAATCTCACTTATCATCCAAGCAAAACTTTAAAGTGTCAGGTTACCAAAGACTTTGAAAGCTATCTTAACAATTACCCATGAACACTTTGAGACAGACCAGTTTAACCATCATTTTAAGTCATCTTTTTGCTAACAAATTGCAACAGAGATAACACGAGCTTATTTGAGCTTCAGCAAACCTTGGTAGAGTAAGTTTCACATTTAATGCTGATAACTTTAAAGACATGTCTATCTTAATTAAACCAACAAACTTAGGTTAGTTTAAATATTGAATACATTCCACTCGGGTCCACTTCAAAGTCAGTCAATTTGTCCCCCCCGTCACTTTTTTTTTTTTTTTTAACTTGAGACACTGGTGGGGAAATCTGAAGTAGGCAGTGTTAAATCCAGGTGGTGCCCTTCTTGCTCCCTTAAGGCGAGGGGAGAAGGAGCCAAGGTGCCTGAGGCATGCAGGATGGTACAGAAGCCAGTTATGTAGGCCACACCCAAGGTGGTGCAGAAACAGGAGAAAGGGGAGGGGGAGACAGAAGAGGCAAAGTGCTGCCAGAAGGCAGAGAAAAAGGGTTCTTATTCTAAACCTCCTCAGCAGGAGCAGACACCAGGTTTTTGTCCACCAACAAGTGGAATTAGGCAGTCCATGTCAGGCTGGAGAAGACAGGGAGGGAATTTCCCCAAAACAAAGGGAGTCTTGGCAGCTGCTTGGGAATACCCCTTAAAGTACCTGTCCTGAGGTAGACTAACCACAGCTGGCTTCAATTACAGCCATTAATCCAGGAAATGAATGAGGGAGAAGCTCCCACATCTATGAGGAGGAGGAATAGTGAGAGAGAGAGAGTGTGTCAAAGTCCCCTTTGCTGGGGATGGCCTATGTTTCTTCCAGCAACCTGGGTTTATTTGGAGGAGGCCTTTTTAGATAATTATCATCCAATATATCAGGAGAGGGTTTACTAGCCCACACATTTGGGTAAACACATTCTGCAAGAGGCCCTTAGGTTCAGGTCCTAGTGTAGAGCAATGAAAGTCTAGGAAAGAGCAATGATGGTACCGTAGGTCCAGTTGCCTTATTTCCTGCAGAAGAGATCTAACTGATAGAGCCCACTGAGGCCATACAGTGTATTACAGGAGATAAATCCTTTCCTAAGTTTTATAATCTTAATTGTTTCTAGTGGGTTAAAAGGCACTCCAAGGAAGAGGCCTTGGGAACTGAAGAAGCAGAAAAAAAGTAGAAAAGATCTATTACCCAGAAAATCCTCCCTGATTCCCTGGTAGTGTCCCACATGAAGGATATCTCAGAAGTTCCTGGTGTCAAAGGGACAAGAGGGGGTCTCTCAAACAAAAATTGTTATGATGACCACCACCAATAAAGGCCCTTTTTAGGGTGAGCCCCACCCCCACCCCCACTTCCCCTTGCATCATAGGCTACAGATGGGTACCTGGTGTATGGACCAATATACCGTGTCTTGAAGCACCCGCCATTTTCAACCCATGGAGAACACTAGACTAGAAAGGTTTTACAAGGGGAAATTACTGAATTTTGTAATTTAAGTAGTTAGTAGAGGACATTGATAGAAAATAGTAAAGATTGAAACTCATAATGGTCTAAGCAACATTCCAACACACGTGGTCCTTACAGCCCTAGGAAATTGTCCTCTTTGGGTTTTAGTCCAATCAGGTACTGTTTTATGCTGGCTTCCAGTGTGGAGGTCCCACATCCAGAAGTGGCTAGACCAGGGATGTGAAGGAGATCACATTAGACCAATGAGGAGGAAACCTCACAGGGGAGTCTTAAGATTGGTAGCCGTCCTGGTGAGTTAAGTGGCTGTTCTGTGCCCAAGACAGAAAACTTTATATAAGGACAGAAATAAAGAGAGAGCATTAAGTTTCTGGGTCTTATTATCATCCAGCTAGGGTACTGACTTCCAGCCAAAGGCAGGCTTTCTCCTCCCCATAGAGTAGCCACGGTCTAGAGGATGGCAGCCTGAACAATTGACATGAAAGTGTTCCAATAAGACTGTACCCCATGAAGAGCTCCTGAAATGAGAATAAAGGAAGAGGAGAGAAAGTATTAATCAAGTTTGTACCAGGGCTCAGAGTCCAGATGAAAAAGACTCAAAGCCTCATGCTGGGTGCCATAGGATGTAGGGTAGACATTAGGATTTGAAGCTGGCAGGCAAGAAAGAGTATTTGAGACATCTTTGGTGCAAAAAGGTAGTTTTATTAAAGCACAAGGACAGGACCTGTTGGCAGAAAGAGCTGCCCCAAGTTTTCTTTTATTTACACAAAATGTTCTTGAATTACAGTTTAAATATTATTTCACTTGTCCATTGTTCTGTTTCTCTCTTTTAGGAATCTGATTATGTCTACAGTTGACCCGTGGACATGTGGGGGTTAAGGGTGCTGACCCTCCATGCAGTTGAAAATCCATGTATAAGTTTTGACTCCCCTCAATTTAATTACTAATTGCCTACTGTTGACTGAAAGCCTTTATGATAACAAAGTCCATTAACACATATTTATATGCTATATGTATTATATATTATACTCTTAAAGTAAACTAGAGGAAAAAATGTTAAGAAAATCAAAATGAAGAGAAAATACATTTATAGACTGTACCATATGTATTGAAAACAATCTGTGTATAAGTGGCTTCCTTCTTTCCTTTTATCTCCAAACATCCAAAGAATGCCTCTCCTTTCCAAGTCGGCTCTTCTCCCATAGAAATTATATCTCACCAAGACTGCCAAAATTTCTTCTTAGTCCTTTACTCTATTTCCTTTTGATTCTTCTGTAGTTGTGTTCTGGTCCATCTGGCCTCAGGCCTGTTCTAAGTATTTTCACATTTGCGATGGGATTCTCTTTTATGGGTGTGATTTTATCCGTGTACTGCCATGCTGGTTTCTCACTTGCATGCTGGTTTTCCATGCACTTTGTTATGACATGGCTCTAGAGCTGGCTTTGGAATATTTTGGAATATTTATTCCCCATATATACATGTAATTTAATGTATTACATGCTGTCTTCTAGTTTTGCTTCAAGAATGAGTAGTGGGTAGTTTTATTTAATCTCCATGTGGATCTGCATGCTTTTTTTGGCAATGTGTGGGGAGATTTGAATTAGGAAACTGCTATTGACCTAAAAGAACCCACAAGACTGTAACTGTATTCTTGCTGTCCTCTTCAATCCAGTGGTTTAACACATTTTTTGTTCATTTCCAGTTGGTAGGAAATGTTTCTTTAAATTTTTATTTGCTGCCATAAGATATTTTTTATTGACAAAACAGGCAAAAATATCCAGTGGAAAAAAAGACAGTCTCTTCAATAAATGGTGCTGGGAAAAATGGACAGCTATATGTAGAAGATTGAAACTTGACCATTCTCTTACACCATACACGAAGATAAACTCAAAATCGATAAAAGAACTTAACGTAAGGCAGGAATCTATCAAAACCCTAGAGGAGAACATAGGCAGTAACCTCTATGACATTAGCCACAGCAACTTCTTTCAGGACATGTCTCCAAAGGCAAAGGAAACAAAAG
>CM052799.1:144610460-144650407 GCA_028533885.1 Nasua narica
AAAATCATGGAGGGCATCGTGAGAAGGAAGGGAAGGGTGAATGGGGGGAAAATCGGAGGGGGTGATGAACCAGGAGAGACTGTGGACTCTGAGCAACAAACTGAGGGTTTGGAGGGGAGGGAGTGGGGGGGTGGGTGAGACTGGTGGTGGGTATTGAGAAGGGCACATATTGCATGGAGCACTGGGTGTGGTGCATGAAAAATCAATCTTGTAACACTGAAAAATTAAATAAACATATTTGGGGAGAAAAAAATAAACTGTAATAAGCACTGTAAAAAAACAAACAAACAAACAAAAAAACCAGACTGAGATACCACCTTACACCAGTTAGAATGGCCAAAATCAACAAGACAGTAAACAAATGCTGGAGAGGATGTGGTGAAAGGGGAATCCTCCTCCACTGTTGTTGGGAATGTAAGTTGATGCAGCCACTTTGGAAAAGTGTGGAGATTATTCAAGAAATTAAAAATAGAGCTACCCTATGACCCTGCAATTCCACTACTGGGTATTTACCCCAGAGATACAGATGTAGTGAAAAGAAGGGCCACATGTACCCCAATGTGCATGGCAGCAATGGCCATAATCGCCAAACTGTGGAAAGAACCAAAATGCACTTCAACAGATGAGTGGATAGATGTGGTACATCTATACAATGGAATATTATGCCTCCATCAGAAAGGATGAATATCCAACTTTCGTATCAACATGGACGGGATTAGAAGAGATTATGCGGAGTGAAATAAGTCAAGCAGACAGAGTCAATTATGTTATTGTCTCACTTACGTGTGGAGCATAAGGAAAATCATGGAGGGCATTGTGAGAAGGAAGGGAAGGGTGAATGGGGGGAAATCGGAGGGGTGATGAACCATGAGAGACTGTGGACTCTGAGCAACAAACTGAGGGGTTTGAAGGGAAAGGGGTGGGGGTTTGGGCGAGCCTGGTGGTGGGTATTGAGAAGGGCACATATTGCATGGAGCACTGGGTGTGGTGCATGAACAATCAATCTTGTAACACTGAAAAAATAAAATAACATATTTGGAAAAAATAAATAAAATGTCAAAATAAAATTCATAGATGAACAATTGGCATCAAACTTACATTGATATCTATAGATCTATATACATTTTGTATATAAAATCACATATATGTATATTTTATACATACACACACATATATAAATTATATATATTGGTTTCGGTGTTAATGATAATCTCCTTATATAATTCTTTTCCCCATTCCTTAATTCTTTATTTCATTTACTTCAGTTGGTTAAAATATCTTGAAATATGTTGTTCAAGCATAATAGTTTATGTTCTGAGCCACTCAATATCTAAAAGATTGTTTTTCTATTGCCTTCACACCTAAGTGACCACATTTTCTGACTCAAATTCTTGGGTCATGACATTTTCCACTGTCTTGTGGTTGCCTGGGGTTCAGTGTCAAAAAAGTTTAAGATTCATCTGGTTGTTTTCCTTTGTAAATAACTTTTTTGTTTTCATTTTGTTGCCTGGGGTTTAGGTATCAATGTTATACTCACTTGGTAAAAAGAATTTAGTAGATGTCCTTTTTATTCGACCTCAGTGAACATTTTAAACAGTATTGAAGTTATCCTCTCCTTAGTAGAATTTCATTTAGTAGAATTCCCTTGTGGTACCATCTGGGGACTGATGCATTTTATTTTTTAAGATTATCTCTTGACATCTTTCTCTGTTTCCTGTACGGTACCTGATCTATATATATTTTCTCTTTTTTAGGTCAATGTTGGGTATTTGTAATTCCCTAGAAAATCAACCGTCTCATCTAAATCCTGAAATATATTCTCTTTGAGCTGATAATATCATCCTTGTAATTACCATAATTAATTTGTAAGTTTGTACAATCCCCATTTTTCCTAATTTAGTTTTCCATCAATTTATCTATTTTTTATTGTTGTTTTTATTAATATCAAAGAATCAGCTCTTAGATTTATGCTACCAATTTATGATTTTTAATCCATTGATTCCTACTCATTTATTTAGGGTTTTTATTACTACTTGCAATTCCTTTTATTGATGTATTGATTAGATTCATAATTTCTAAAGCAGCTCATAAATTCTATATTCTACTCTGTAATCATTATCCTCATATTTGCATTAGCTTTAGATTTATAGCTAAATGAAGCAAATGCTCACTGCCAGACCTTTTCCTGCAAGGTCTGCATTTATATCCTGGTTGACTGAAGTTTCTTTTGTGTCTTCAAGTGTCTTCAAAACAAGCTCAAGGGATCTTGGACTTAGCATGTTTCAAACTATTTGTCTATCAGCCTTATACCTTAATAATAGATTAGCTAGGCATAAAATACTTGGATCACATTTTCTTTCCTTGAGAATTTTATAACACTTTTAGATTTGAAAGTTGCTGTAGAAAAGTCTGAAATGAATTTTATTTTTCCTCCATAAGAGATGACTAACTTTCACTGGTCAGTCTTGTTTTCTTATCTTTGAAACTGATCATTTTATCAGAATATTATATCTTAGTGCTGATGATTATGTAAACATTTTTCCCATGGCATGGTGTGCTCTTACAGTCCATAGACAAAAGGGTTATTTTTGGTAACCTTATAAATATCTTTATATATTTTTTGTCTCCTTATGTGGGCACAGAGGGAGATATATATTATACTCAAGCTGCATTTCCCAAGTCTGCTTTCCACATAGATAATCTTCTTTCTAGTACTTTTCATTTTACTCATTTTCATTTCATTTTTCTCCTTTTCCTCATGCCTGTCATTTGCTTCATTTATTTAAAAATGTTTTCAATAGTTTCTGATATTTTGCTTTTGATGTATCCTTTACTTCTGTTATGGTTTTAAATGTTTTTTGTTTACTACTTACCTGGTGAAAGCTCAAATTTTATCTCCTTCTGTTGCCTTGTCATATCTTCCCTCTCATTTTAGAGACATATTCTTTAAAAGCAATTTAGAGACAAGTAAGCTTCTGATTTTTAATTCTTACTTTTAAGGGAGTGCATTTGCCAACAATTGGCGTTTGTCTCATCACAACTTTTTAGAATGAGTGTATATTACCTATAAGTTCATTCCATATTCCTTTCTTCTGTTTATTTGTAACATTTCTATAATGATCTTATGTTAATTCTTTTGATTTTTTTACTATTTATAAAATTCATATTATAATTTCCTAGCCTTTGTTCTTTTTGCTTTTACTTTCCTCAACTTACTAGAATCAACCTGGTTGGGTAACTCACCATATGCAAAGTCTCTCTTCCCCTGCTTACCAACAGACATCTTCCAGGAAGTATGTCTTCTCCGTGTGATCTCTTACTTATCCTTAACTCCCCTGTTGCTTAAGATATTGTAGTAAAATAAGATCAGAGAAGTGGCTACTACCAGACAACATTCCCATTCTCATTATTCCAAACCAGAGCTCATTGGTTGGAGGGTGCCAATTACTTTGGAGATCTGTGCTTTGACAGCTTTGTGTGGCATTTATAGATTTGAGCAAATGTTCTATGATTTCCTATAAGGCCATTAGACCATGACTGTGTTCAGTAGTTCTTTTTTAGAAATTTTCGTAAGTTATAGATGTCTCCTGGCTTTGTTGAAAATGAAGAAAAATACTCTTGTTTCTCATTTTCTTTGAGTTTTGTGTGATATCTAAAAGTGAGAAGTAGAAGCCACTATCTTTTACTGCCATTTTAAAACTGAAAAATTCTTCTATCACAACATTTTGAGGATTCAAAGCAGAGGCTTCTGAAACTTCCATTGGTTAATTATAGAAGATCATTTTCTTAATATATTCTCTTTATTGTGACTTTTTTATGGGCCCAATGTGGGTCTTTCTAAGCTTTGCTGTCAGGGGAGACATAAATGAAGTGTTAGGATTCGCTATCAGAAAGGATTGGTGGCATGCTCAAGGTCTCCATCACCATCTCCTGAGGGTCTAGAAAACTGTTTCTCCAAAATATAAATGTTAAGTTTTGTCCTTACTCAACTTATCATTGTTAGAAGGCAGGAATTCATTGCAAGTTTCCTGGATCTTTTCTTTCTCTGTCAGATTCTCCCCACTAAACTAGAGGGTATGATGCAATTTGTATTTTGAACAGTGGAATTACATGAAAGACCATGGCTTCCAGTGTGCACTTGTAACATCCTCCATATCTCTGCCCAGGTTCAGGGTACAAAACATTTTCTGTTATCGTCTCTTCTCATCCCTATGTACTTCCTTCTGTGCTGTGTTCTTGGAATTACCATTTCAAAATGACAGCAGTAAAAAGAATATAATAGGGATAAATGTGGAGGGGATAAGACCTTGGCTCTATGTGGCTACAAAATTAATTCATCCGGAGTTGGTGAAGGGCCACCTGCTTTTCCAGTCGGTCCATCTTCACTGTTGCAGAATGAAGCACTTACAGAGAAGGTGAATCAAAGCCTTTTCTAACCTTACTAGATCCATCTGGCCTCTTCTGGTTCAGACATTAAAGCACGTGTTGTGCAGTTCAAAAATGTACTTCTTGACTTTATCCCCACGGCTGATGCAATTAGTTGAAATTCCACCCAGATTTGGCATATGGTCTTCTCTTATCTTGAGTTTACAGTGGTTTTGCCAGCTTTTTAAAAAAACTTCTTTGTATTTTTCATGGACATTTTAATGTTAAGTTGGAGAGCAGTCATAAACA
Source organism: Nasua narica (assembly GCA_028533885.1). Taxonomy (NCBI): domain Eukaryota; kingdom Metazoa; phylum Chordata; class Mammalia; order Carnivora; family Procyonidae; genus Nasua; species Nasua narica. The sequence goes on from CM052799.1 coordinate 144,615,135, forward strand.
GTTCAAGCTTGCCACCATATTAACTTCCATCTTTAAACAATGAAGCCACACCTTAAGTGCCTTGAGAGCAGGGACTCGTATGTCATCTGAAGGACTCTTTATTTAATTAGTGCCCAAAAAACATGTTTGATTTAGAACTGAATAAAATAAAAATTAAGCTGTTCTTGCTTCTTACTTTAATATCCTAATTATGAATTTTTTAGTTTATAATGTATTATCTTAGTTCTGGATACTATGAGTACATGAAAATGATGAAACTCACATGTAGAAAGTATATCTATACTTCAACTTTTTGTTTCCCCTGTACAAATTTAACTCTAGTTGAAATTCCCTATTATTTTTTTTTAAAGAAAGACCAACTGTAATAAATGGGATTTTGAAAAATCTTGGAAATTGCGCTCTTGTAAACTACAAATCTCTATCTCCTTTAGTTCACTCTACCACATTGCTCACAATATATTGTGAAACATTCAGCTTGGTCATGTTATTAAAGAGTCAGCAAATTACAAAATCTCCACTACTGTCAAGAGACATACAGGAGTTAATGAGCCCTTAAATCGTAGATTACTCCAGGGGTTATTTACTTTACCCATTAGTATCTTTGCTTCCTAGAGTCATGAAGACAATTAGTATTTCTTTTAGGCTAGAATACACAGTCTGTCAAATCATCAAAATGCCAGACCTATTGACCTAGATTGTAAGTCCTCCTTCATGTGTATCATAACTACCTAAGGCAAGGGCTATTTCTTTTTTTCTTTTGCAACAACCTTGAGGCACTTGGAAGGGTTATAAGGTCCAATCTAGAAGCATTCTTTAAAGGATAGATTATGGAATTTAGAACCAGAGGATTTGAGTTTCTAGCTCTGCCATTTACGATCTGTATGACTTTGGGCGTGCCGTTTGTTCTCTCTCATACGTTCAGAAGAGTCTGCACATAAAGAAATGTATCTGAATAAGCTTGATAAACCATAAATATGCTATAAAGCACTAAGCTGCACTGACTGTGTGCATTGCTCTTTGGATGGATGACATTCAGCTGTGATCAGGGCCAGGTAACTGGCAACTGACTGGAGCATTAAAATGTTACATAGCGGGTAAAAAGAGGAAGAAAAGTTTCTTTATCAGAACACCTGGATGGGAAGAAGCTGGGAATGAGTCTGTATGTGTTTGAGAGGAATATTTTGATAAGCCACTTAGGTGAAGGAGTAGACCCTCATGGGATATATATCAACAGATGGTACCTAAACTGCTTTCTAAGAAGGACCAAACAAATTAACTCCAGCCTTCTGTTTTGATGAGTGGAGTACAGAATCTGGGCCTGCCAGTGAGGCCCTCTTCCCCTTTCCTTCCCTCACACACCTGAGCAGTCCCTATAAATAAATTCTGAACCATGAGTTAGAAAAATATCGGTTTTGAGGATTACCACATTAACAGTCTGTCTGGGACATGCACAGGAAGCAACTGAGTCTTCATGATAACATTCAATGATATGGTATCATGGAAGCTTTGATAATCAAGAGCCATGTGTTTTAGGATTAAGTTCTCTAAATTCTCCAACTCTTGGCATTATTTGTTCTGACTTAGATCTCTGAGGTTCAGCTTCTAACGTACTGATCAAACTCTGCTCTTCGGGTTTCTCATGAAGTTATAGCTGTTGAAATGTCTAATGGTGGCTTCCTGCCTCACTCATGATTTTTTTAAAAGATTTTATTTATTTATTTATTTGACAGAGAGACACCGAGAAAGGGAATAGAAGCAGGAGGAGTGGGAGAGGGAGAAGCAGGCTCCCCACTGAGCAGAGGCCTTGACACAGGGCCCCATCTCAGAACCCTGGAATCATGACTTGAGTCGGAGACAGACGCTTAACGACTGAGCCACCCAGGAGCCCCATTATTCATGATTAATGAGGTTTTTCACAGCCTTTCTGTGCTAGGACCAAGTATCTATGTTTGTTGCCCGGGACATCTCCTAGAAATTAGCCATCTTTCTGCTTGTCAGGGATTGGTTATCTGGGATGCTGCTTATTTTGTGTTATGGGTCACCCCTGGTACTTGTAGGTAGAAGCATAGGCCACAGTAGATGCCACTGTTTGGGTCTAAGCATGGCTTTTTTATTATTAAAATCCAAGAGATAATTTATAAAGGCTGACAGTATTATTTTAGTTTCCCTGAAAGTTGTTTGATTCTCTGGGCCTTAGAGCAAGCCCTTTTTAGAACAGAAACTATTTGTTTATACAGTCAGACTTTGAGGATGATTTATTATATATTCATATGAGAAAACTGCAACTCAGCCAATTCAAGACTTTCAACTTATTTAAAAAAAAAAAAACCCTTCAACAGCAATAGGATGTTTCCAGATAAAAGCAATGTCACTTGATGAATAATCTACTTGTTATCTATCTTTCTGCTTTTGGGAGACCACGCTAGGTCAGCCAAGGACACCTACAAAAAGGTACTATTATTAATGGAAATTAAATGGTGTACAACACATGATATGTTTTCTTCAATTATATTCTAAAATGAAATGGAAAATAGTTCAAAACCCTTGCACTGATATCTGATTTAAAATGTTTTTTGCACATAATTTAATTTAATCTTCGTCTTGTATGAAATTTATAAATTATCAAAAAGATATAAACTGGGATGCCAGAATTCATCTGCTGGAAAGATGATCCTTTTGGCTTTGCTTATGGTTTCAGAATCCCCTCAGGACCTTGACCTCTTTTTGTCCATGTCTTTAAGTCTGTTGAGAGTATATATATTGTACACAGAAGTGTGAAGCCACAAAATGTAATATAAACATCACAAATGTGATTTTATTACTCTCTTGCTTAAAATCACTTTAAGTCTCACTCGAGCCTCTACGTCTTCAGCATATAAATTTCTTAATATTGCATGAAGACCCTCCATGACACGACCCATGACATGACTTTCTGAACTCGATCCCTGACCACCACTCCCCAACTTCCCCTCCAAGCGACACGTCTGTGCGCACATGTGAGTACACGTACCTAACTGTGGTTATAGATATACTGTCTAATTCTACCTGGATCTGTCTGATATTTTCTCTATCTGATATCACTTACACCAAGCCAAAGCAACCCAGCACATGCATGGTCCTGCTACTAAACTTGCAAAATTAACAAGTAGGAGGCCGCCCCATCCTGAAATTTTTAAAGGAAAGACAGTTAATTAACCTTGAAATAGCATGTGCTATTGAGTGATACGTGACTGGGTAGTACACAAAGGGTGGCTAATGTAGAATCTATTGGTAATTAGAGATAGCTTGAATCTGGGTTGTAACTCAAGCATTTATGAGATATGTGCCCGTAGCCAACGAAACCTCTCGCAGCTTCAGTTTCTTTGTATGAAAAATAAGCCCAGCTAGAATACTGGGCAGTCAGAACAGTTTTAGGGTTTATTTCCCACCCACTGGGTGGGTTTAAAAGAGAATTACCGGTAGGCTCTAAGGAGAATGGGGGGTTTTGGCTGGTGGTGAAAAGGGTAGAGAACTGGATGAGTGGCCTCAAGTGCTTCGAGGGCTTGCAGTCTGGCTGTGTATCCACGATGAGCATTTTAAAAAGTTCAAAGAGCAAAGGGGGACCAGAAAATGGGAGCCAGAGCCGAAGGTCAGCCACAAGTCGGGCCTTCATGGAGGGAACGACAGGATCGGAATCACACGGAAGTGGTGGTGACTAGGGACAAAGTGGAGGGGACTGTGACTTGTCACAGATCAGCACAGACAATAAAAACACATAAACTCACCGGGTGATTGTGAGCATAGGCTATTAAAAGTCATGCAATTCGAAGCATTTAAAAAACTGTAAAGCTCTAACAGATACTACTATTTTTATCTTGTGGTATCATAGAGATGAAACAACTGCAAAAAAGCTTGTCAAGATTAACCCCATCAGGGAGCAACCCGACAGCTGTCCTCCCTTTTACCCAGGGGAACGTGCACTTGGCATTCACAGAAAACTCGCCTTTGCTTCTCCTCATGTGTCTGACACTCTATCAGACTCAGGGCATTCACCTTCTGCTTTGATCCCTGGCTGCTTCCAGTGAATCCTCCAATTCCCGACCATAAAGGTTAATGCAATAGCAGGACTTCAGGCATTTTGCATCAAGAAATCTCTCAACTCTTGCCACCTAACGTGAAAAAAATGTATTTCTGAAGGGCAGAGGTTTTTTTTTCTCTATTTCCTTATTTGTTGAGTACTCTCTCCTGGTGAGCTGATGTGCTTATATTCCATTAACTTAAATTCATCTGTTGGAGAATTTGTTCTCAATTCCCCCCCCCTCTGGATACACAGCTACATTTGAAATATGTTGTCTTTAGAAAGTTGCCACCTTCCTTTTGTTCAAGAGTTCTCTGAACTTCTCACTGCCTGTTTGATTCCATCATTCCTGTTCAGTAGCTTCTCATTTTCTCAAATATTACTGGTCACTCTACTGTCCAGTGAGTATTTTTCTACCAACAGATAGACATTTAACTACCAATCACAAAGGAACTGGTATGCTGGAGAGCTATCCTTTATGCATTAACTCAAAAAACCAATTTGTCATAGTTTTTCTTACTCAGTGATCTATCTTCAATGGTCCTTGTGTCTTTCCCCTCATTCTTCGAAGCTTCAACAATTCTTGAGGATGCAGATTTTTGCTGCTCCTTTTTGATGATAATCTGACATTCGGTCTGCTCCATCAGGTGCCTTAGTTTAGAAACACAAACTGAAATGCTTGTCTCTCTAAAAATGAGAAAATGCTTCTCATTTTTAAGAGAAGATGCTGCTCTGTGCACGGCAGTCCCAGAACGGTGTCAAGGCAGGCGGCCAAATGCATTTCCTCTTATAGAATGGTAAGTTCACAATTTAATATGGCCACAGCCTACATTTCGAAGATACCCTAAATTAGAAATGAGGCAACCTAAATCATAATTTCTGTTCTGTATCAAAAAGTATTCACTGGTCTTCTCACCACTCTCGGATTTCTTTGATCTTTTATCCCATAAAATTAGAATTTTGATCAATAGATCTCTAAGTTTCCTGAAAACTTTAGAACTCCATTTGCACAATTTCACCTCTCTTCTACAAATACAGTCTCTTCATTGTGGGGGAGGAACAGAGTGATCAGAGAAGTCAACAGAAGGGATGTTTGAACTGCGCTAGAAATAGAGAGCGAACTTCCAGATTGATGAAGGAAGAAAAGTGTTTTAAATAGAAAAGATAGCAGGTGCAAAGTCACAGACAGGTGAATTAGCATGCAGCATATGCACTTTGGGTAAATGGCTAGCTTGGCCCTCAAGAGGAGCTCAAGCCTATGATGGCAGCACTAGCCCTGTGAAGTTTATATAATCACATCATACCACTGACTTTGAATAGACATGGAATTTCTTAATTGGAAAAAAAAATGACATTAAATCACATCTGCCAAGAGGAAAACAAGAGGCCAGTGGGTTTTCCCAGCTCTCAGGAAGAAGTCGCTTCACAGTGGAGGTTCTACTTCTAGGGCCAGCATTTATCCTTAAGAGGCCACATCATTGAAGGGTTTCTAGAGCTTGAATGGAGTACAGTTTAGCGGGGAGACTGGTTCTTAGTCTGACTGTGCATGGTGCAGCCAGAAGGAAGGGCCAAACCCAGTCCTGTTACTGGACAAAGAGAGAGAATCTAGATATGAATCTCTGAAAAGGCAAACCCTGGATGGAAGGTTGGAAGTACAGCCTGAGGATAACAGCAAAGATAAGACCATCCGCATGCCCAGAAATCTGGGCTGATTAAATTGACTAAGGCAGTTAAAGAGTTTAACATAGTTTTTGACCCATAACAGACATTCAATAAATGTTAGGGGTTTTGTTGTTGTTGCTTAAGGCACTGAAATTTAAACAACGAAGGCTATATTTGAGACTTGGTTGGCTTCTAATATAAAGGGATGAGACTAAACAACAACAAAGAAACAAAACCAAAAAAAAAAAAAAAAAAAGAAATGTTCCCCAAGCCCCGGGGGTTTTCTTATCCTTGCCCTGCCTTCATCTCTGTGGATCTCCCAGGCAGCCCTCCCCAGCACTTTTGCACTCATTCATTATGAGACCCAGATCCTACTCCATCCCCCTGTGTTTCTGGTTACAATACACTGTGTTTTATGTGGTGCTGCCATGACTTTGAACTAGAAGTGCCTCTCACCTCCTACTTAGAGGATCAAGGGGTAGTTTTATGAACTATAGTTGGATAGCACCAGGGTGGAAGTCAGGATACCTGGGCTTTCTTTGAAGCTCTGCTGATACTAACCTGGGTGTCCTGAGCAAGTAACTCAATCTGCCTCAGCCAGAGTTTCTTATCTGAAAATAGAGAGAACTGAATTGGATGTCATGCAAGGACTTCTCCAAATACAGCAGCACGAAGCACTGGCAGTACCTAGGGAAGCTGCACTCATTATCAAAGTTGCCAAAACGTCTCACCACATCATCTTGGGCATCAAACTAGCATCAACTGCATAAAGCCAGATAATGAGCTTTGGCTGGAAGGAAAATGACAAAGAGGGAAGTAATGCCCACTGTGTTCTAAGGTCATTCGTTTAGCCAACAAGAAGCTGTTCTCAAGAGCCATGAGTTCGGTTAAAAGACATCCGAGGAGTCCAGTGGCCATTTTTGGTTACTCAGTAATTTGGTAACCGGGGGCTACTTAACTCTCCTGGTTACAAGTCAACTTGAGCAACACACCTTCACTGGTGCCTCCCGTGTGCAGGTGTACTAGGCAGGTCTTCGCTCTACTGCTAGTGCTTGAAAAAATCTACTTTCTTTAAAAGATATTCTATAGGCCAGCAGATTCTCTCTAGGTTGACAAACATCTCCTTATTTCCATTCTAAATAGCATTTGGTTTAACATGTAAACTAACATCTGGATCTATTAGTTTACACATTCCTGGTAAGAGAAATTTAACTTAGGTAAGGATAGCTTTTCATAACAATGGCATTCTATTATTATCCACAGATAAGTTTTTGCCAAGAATTCCCTATGCTGATGTGGTTTTAAGAACTTTGCAATGGTGCTTTTCCCCTGTTGAGTCTTGATTTTCATTATTCTATGAAGTTAATGGTGTCCTGCAGCAGAGCACTAAGGAGCAAAGCTATGAAAAATAAAAATTTAGGTGTTTTTTGCTACATTTAATGTAGGTTTGATTGACAAAAGTCTGTCTAAATGAAGAGTCATTCATGTTCAACATTTTATTTTTGAGAGACAGAGAGAGAGAGACAGAGAGACAGAGAGGCTGTCTCTCTCCCAAACAGGCTCCATGACCAGTACGTGAGTCTGATGTAGGGTTCAATCTCACAATCCTGAGATCATGACCTGAGCCAAAATCAAGAGTGAGATGCTTAACCAACTGAACCACCCAGGTACTCCACATATTTAACATCTCAAGACAAAGAAATTCGTGTAGGAGAGTAGTCTATTGTGAAAAGCAATGCTTCAGTGAAAAAGGGGAAAGAAGACTTTCTTGAAAAAGAAGCTTTACTGAGATATGAATCAGATTTTTCTTTTTGCCAGTTCTAAAAACAGATCCTCCCAAATCGTATCTCCTTAAGTTGAAGAATGTTCCATTGAGATAGGGAGATGCACAAACAAGAATACATGTATTTTGTTTTTGTCCTATTTCTCCAGGGAAATGGCATAAAATGCAGCATGAGTGATTCAAGCTAGACTTCAGAAGAAATACCATGATAGCTAACAATGATGAACTCTGGAAGGGGTTACAGAAAAAAAGAGTTCCACTCTCTTTTTGTGGAGGCTTTAAATGTATGCGAAACAATCTGTTTGGTTGGACAAGTTCTCGACTTTGTTGCATCATTTGCAAAATGGTGAAATGGCTGAGGCTCCTTCTAACTTTGGAAACTGATATTTCTGTCACACTAAGTGTATCTGTGCCTGTAGTTGGTGCTACTGAATGGGGGAGTTTAGCTGTATTTGGCTGCTTCAAAGGATCTCTGTCACCAGGGCCCCTCTCATGTCCTATCTGCAATATCTCTCTGAAGATATTGTTCACCAAATGAATAAAACTGGAAACAATAACCGCAATTATGACTTTTTATAGGCCATTCATATTTTCCAGTTTCTCAATGAGGTTGATGCCATCCCACTAATCCCCCCATTGTATTGGTGTGCCCTTTATTTTCTGGTCTCTCTGACTAAATGCATTTTCTGAAGGTGTTCTGGGTCAAGGGGGAGCTATATTCCGTGGAAAGCCTCAGGCTGCTTGGGTGTATCATGAAGACCTGGAGATTCACCCATCCTGACTTGGCGTTCCAGTCCTGCCATTGGTAAAGGCACTTGAGTGTCTGAAGTGACACCCAAGAAGCTCTGCCTAAATCAGTGTCAGGGTGAAACTGATTAAGAGTATCAGAAAGGATGGCACAAAGAAGAGATTTTATAATAGCATAAAACCTGGTGATATAATTAACTTTATTATGGGGACCTGCCTCTCTTTCTCGCTTATTTCCATGGAGCTAAAGACATTGTGAATGATGAGGTAGAATGGAAACTTGACCAGCGTGGCCCATTTGGACTATTCAGGAAATTAGATTATCAGAAATTTCTTTCAATAATGTAAAAGCAGGAGTATTTAAATAAAGGTTTTGATGAATTAGTTTTTTAAGGCCACACTGGTTCTTCATGTTCAAACATAAGAATGAATTAGTTCCTTCCCCAACATATTTTTACTGTTATATATGTCTAGTTTCTGTCTCCTAGTAGTATATAGGCCACTAAAATTAAAGAACGTGACAATAAAATTACTGATTCTTGACCATTACCAAGGCAACTTATCATTAAAGAGAACATAATGGGGCGCCTGGGTGGCTCAGTTGGTTGAGCAACTGCCTTCGGCTCAGGTCATGATCCTTGAGTTCCGGGATCGAGTCCCACATCGGGCTCCCAGCTCTACAGGGAGTCTGCTTCTTCCTCTAACCTTCTCTCCTCTCATGCTGTCTCTCACTTTCTCTGTCTCTCAAATAAATAAATAAAATCTTTAAAAAAAAAGAGAGAGAGAACATAATGAAGCAGTAAATCAAATAAACCTTGCATCATGGAGATTATAAGGTTATTAAGAAAAAGATTTTTTTCCAACTTTTCGATATTAGGATATTGTGCTGTGAGATAGTTTGATGTGGGAGTTAATGAAGCAAAGTGAACTTATCTAGGAAGGTTACAATAATATTTTTTTTAAAAGAATTGGATTAAACGATGGAAAATTTTAAAAAATGTGATCTCCTGAAAATGTGATCTCTGTAGTCTTTCCACATTGACAATCTACTTTCTGTCCTTTCTGTATTCATAGGACCAGAGAAGTGCCAATAAATTATTCCTCTCCCTCGTTGCACCTGGATTGCACATAGTATATTTCAGACACACCTACTTTCTTCCTGATCACAGCAAAGGGTTATAAATCTATCAGCAAAGTGATTCCCAGAACATATGGTTCATGGGGGAAAATAGCTTGCATTTAGCTCTGACCAGCTGTCCAGAGCTTAGCAATGTTGGTAACATATTTCAGGACATATAAACTAGGAAATATATTTAGAAAGTGCAAGCTAAGAAATGTACACTAATCTCTACTAGATTCAAAACCACAAATTGCCATTGCACTATTTCTTAGAGCAAAATTTAATTAAATCATTCCTGGTCACCAAAGATCTGACTAAACAGGGATAATACATTTTCAGACCTTGCGTAGATGGCATTCATCTAGTTATGACCATAACTATAAGCTTTTGGATAACTGGCAAGTTTTTCATTTATGTGTCAGATATGATTTCTGATACTGTACAAGTTAAATGATCAAGAGAAGATCCGTATGCATCAGATGGACCATCTGCATATTTGCATCAGCTTTTAGACACTTAAACGAAAATAAGTCTTATTTTAAGTTTCTGAGTTCATGAATAAAAAATAAGTTAGTTAACAGGGCTCCTTGGAGATGTGGCTAATTTTTAGGCTGGGGAAGGAAAAGAAAGATGAACTGGGAGTATCTTGTAGTGTCAGAAATAAAAAAGAAAAGAAAAGAACGAAAGAAAAAGAGAAAGGAAAAAAGACAGACATATGTCAAAAGAAACAGGAACCAACTCAAAAGAGTTCCCAATGGCCAAAACTGGAACAACTCAGGCAACAAAATAAAGAACTATGGCATTGTATTAAAACTAGCAGAATTAAACAAATATCCATCGGTCCATGCTGATGTAAATAAATGACTGAAAGAAATAAATGGGGAAAAAGAGACACATCTCCCACAGACAAGAATTCTAAGAAATATATGTAGATACTCCCCCTTCCAGGAAGCAGAGCTTAATTTCCCTCCCCTTGAATGTTGGTTGAACGTAGTGACTCACTTCCAAAGAACAGAGTATGAAAGGAAAAGTCATAACTTCAGAGTGGACAGCCTGGACAGATACCACCTTAACCAAAGGATCAATGGTAGCATCACCAGTGATAAATCATGTTGATAATATGTACCCAATATGGTATGATGCAATGAAAAGGTACCTCACCTCCTAGCATTTCTCCCCAAATCCATAATTAGGATCTAATCATAAGGAAACATTATACATACTGAAGTCAAGGGACATTCTACAAAATATCTGACCACTGCTTTTCAAATTCTCGATAAATAAAGAACAAGGGAAGACTGAGAAACTATCACAGACTAGAGGAAAGTATGGTAACATTATGGCGACATGTAATATGGTACCCGGGATCAAATCCTTCAACAGAAAAAGAACACAAGTGTAAAAACAGGTGAAATACAAAGTCTGTATTTTAATTAATAGTATTGTAACAAGATTAATTTTTTAGCTTTGACAAATTCATTAGAGTTATATAAGATGCTAACATTAAGGGAAACTGGATGAAGGTAACATCAAGTTTGGATTTTTAAGAATAACATATTTAACTCAGTTTTTTATGCATTTAAAATAAAGCTAAACCCCCATTGAAGGGTGTTAAGTCCAACTTCACTTTTTAAGAAAAACATCAGTTCTTTCTACAAATGTTTTTGCTGACAATCTCTGAGAGAGATGGGATTGCCATCTATTCATGAATCTGTCCTTGTTAAAACCTTAAATTTTTATAAAAGGGTATTCATTCTTCTACTACTTTAATGTTATTAAAGAAAACATGTCTATGTATTAACTAATTTTCATCACATGATTGCATTTTTGAGGCTTACCAGGAGAGATAATGACAGATTCATTATTGCTTATTTAAAAGTTTGAATGAAAGAAACAATATTTATGTACAGTTGCTTGAAGGATATGCAGTATATCCACTCCTGTAAGTACTTTAAAATTTAGGTCTGGAATGAGCCAAGTCATCAGATCTCTCCAATATATCGTGGGCATCATGCCCACCTCCTAGACAATTGCTTTACACCAAATTATTCTTTGGTAAAATGTCATTAGTCTGAACTGAGAGCTACACAGACCACTACATTTAAATCATCACTGTAGTTTCTAGAATACTGTTTGAGTTATTATTTCTCACGTACACAGTGTAATCCAGGTATGAGATATTTCTTAAGCATCAACAAGAGGATTATGTGTTCTTCTCTTGAGATATAGATGATTTTTTTAAAAGATTTTTTCTATTTATTTGACAGAGAAAGAGAGAGAGATCACACAAGTAGGCAGAGAGGCAGGCAGAGAGAGAGGGGGAAGCAGGCTCCCTGCTGAGCAGAGAGCCCGATGTGGGGCTCGATCCCAGGACCCCGAGATCATGACCTGAGCCAGGACCCCGAGATCATGACCTGAGCCGAAGGCAGAGGCTTTAACCCACTGAGCCACCCAGGCACCCCAAGATATAGATGATTTTTAAACTCATGAACCTTCTGGATTACGGAGTGGGCTCTGTTTTCCTTTTTGCATTGGATGCTAGAAAACCCTTAGTGAAATCTGTGGCTGGTATCAAACGAGCATACTTAAATCAGAGCATGCATTCCAAGCACTAATCTTACCTTTGACTTCATTTTAAGATATTGCTCCTGTATTTTAACATTTACATATATAATTTTGTCATATTGTTACTATGTGCTCACTCCTGAGAAATTTAGAGAACACAAATAAACAATGTTTAATAAAATTAAAGATCAACCCATTGCTCAATCATTAATATATTGCAGCATAGCATATGAACATCTAGACTTATTTTATCATGCTATATTTTATTATCTTTATTAGGCTGTTTTGAGTTTTGTGGGTTTATTTATTTATTTTTTTTGCAGGGGAGGGTGGATATGACATAAGATATAAATAAATTAGTCAAAACAAAACTAAAGAAACACATTTAAGGTTTTGATCTTGTTTTGATTGGGTTTGAGCTTACCACTTTTAGGGGGACTAAATTCTATATATGTGTCTTCATTTATACAGAGAATCTTTACATTTAGATACACTGGGGAAAATACCTACAGTCACCAATTTATCTTTAAATAACACTTCTGTTTAAAAAAAAAAAGCAGATTTGTCTGATGTAATAGAAAAAAGTCATCATTGGTTCCTTAATAAACATTCCAGGGCAAGAGCATTACATGCTCTTAATTAGAACTTGGAACTAATTCACCTTTTTCCTGTTAATTAAAGAATGGCAATATTCCTTGGCTGACTCTTAAAGTAAAAGCTTAACTTGGGAGCCACTTCCGAGTTCTGCTAGTCTCTCTAACAGGAGCTTAGCTATATGAGACATTGGAAGTAAAAATAAATAGAGGGCACTGTAGCAGCATCAATGCCATAATCATGATAATGGTAATAAAAATGATACCTTTATCTTTTAAAAATAGTGAAAAGATACCCTAATAAGAGGGAACCAAGGAAGAGAAAAAGGAAATAGAAATAGACTGTATAAATAATTTTATTAAGAGAAATCATGGTCTTAATCTTTCTTAGCATATGTTGTTGAAGGAGGAGGAAGGGGAAGATAGAGAACGAGGAAGTGAAGATTTTTAAATAAAGAGGTAAATGATTGCAGACATGCTGGACAATTTTCATGAAGAGTTAATGAGGAAGAAAAGGATCTCATTCAAAAAGAAAGTTAAAAGCATTCTAAGTCCACAGAAAATGCTCATTGGTTTATGGTTATGAACTGTTAGGACCAGGAGGACATCTTTAAAACACACCTATTTTATCTCTCTCTCCTTTTCTGTCTCAGTTCTTCTCATTCTGCCTTCTCCCCCACCCTCTTTCCCCATCCCCTCCCTTTAACAGATGAAGAAATAAAGATCCAAAACGCTGATACGGTCTACCCTAAATTACACAGCTATGTGGCAGAGATAAGGGTAAAAATCTACACTTATTGATTACTAGCTCAATTTTCCTTTTACTTCACTGAGCAGGGACAAAAAAATATAGAGCAATGTCATGATATAGTCAACTCAAAGATCAATCACGGTTATAACAAAACTCCTACTGCTGAGATTAGGTAGCTCAAGGGCCAGCCTTATTAATGTGTGTCTACAGTGGGACCCTGCAGTTAAAATTTTTATGCCTATTTTTCTCCTGTTAATTTATGCATAATGAAGCCTGAATACTTATCATCTATAACAATCTACTAGATTATGGTTGAATTTCTACCCTACCTTGACGCTTTGGTCAGCCCTTTGATGGTAGATAAACTATAAGTCCTCATCCCTTTGCATCCTTGGACTTCTTTCCCATTCCCCACGCCAGTTCTCGACCCTAGATCACCTTCTGCCCTAGAAAACAGTTAGAGAAGGTCACACACTGAGTAAACTTTATCTTCGAGCCCATTAGCACTTGATAGGTTCAGACAGTTGCTCCTAATTAATGCTCAGAAATTCTTTTTTTTCCCCTAATTAATACTCTGGAAAATTCCACATTGTGGTTGTTGCCCTGCTTTTCTTCTATCCCCTGTCTAGTTCCATCTTCAGAGCAGATAACCCCATCTATTATGTCACTGTGAAGCTTGAGGCGATTTTTCTTTTTCTCTCCCACAAAATATCTATGTACACACTTTGGGCACATTCCTACATACTTTTACACATGCATCCTCTTTCCTAAATTAACTCTTACATTTGCTTCCTAGTCCTATTTCCCCTTCTTCATTTCCAAACCTTCCACTTGCCTCTCTCTGCAGACTTTTTTCTGTCGATAATGCCTTAAATATCTGGTTTGTAGTGAAAAGAAGGGGCAGATGCACCTCAATGTTCATAGCAGCAATGTCCACAAAAGCCAAACTGTAGAAGGAGGCAAGATGCCCTTCAATAGATGAATGAATAAAGAAGATGTGGTTCATATACACAATGGAATATTTATTACTCAGCCATCAGAAATGATGAATACCTACCACTTGCATCAACATGGATGGAACTGGAGGGGATTATGCTAAGTGAAATAAGACAAGCAGAGAAAGACAATTATCATATGGTTTCACTTATATGTGGAACATAAGGAACAGCATGGAGGACATTAGGAGAAGGAAGGGAAAAAATGAAGAGGGGAAATCAGAGGGGGGAGATGAACCATGAGAGACAGAGACTATGGACCGTGGGAAACAAACTGAGGGTTCCGGGGTGGGGGGATTGGGTGAGCCCAGTGACAGGTATTAAGGAGGGCACGTATTGCATGGAGCACTGGGTATTATATGCCAACAATGAATCATGGAACACTACATCAGAAACTAATGCTGGTGGTGGGTATTGAGAAGGGCATGTATTGCATGGAGCACTGGGTGTGGTGCATGAACAATCAATCTTGTAACACTGAAAAATTAAAATAAAAATATTTGGGGAGAAAAAAATAAAAAATAAAAAATAAAGTCTACTTAAAAAAAAAAGAAACTAATGATGTACTGTATGGTGACTAACATTAACATAATAAAATAAAAAAAAAATCTGGTCTGCTCAGAACTTTTCTCTGTTGGCTCCCTATCCGCAGAAATGCTCAGGTCTCCATCCTCTTGAGGAAAGCATCCTTCAGCTTACTGCTCATTTAGCTGGCCCTGGCCCTTGGTGAGTGCATTAGCTCTCAATACTTGAGGTACTGCTGTTGTTCAAACCCTTCGCAGACCTTTTCCTCCAACCTGTACCTTTCTTATAAGCCACAGCCAACGTCTATTGAATTCTAGTCAAGATCATTCCAGTTTAGTTCAGTGAGTTTAAGAAAAGTTGATTTCACATTTGTCACCACCTTTCGTTTTTCTTTTCCTGACTTGTTATATCTTGACTTCATTTTCTTTTTCTCATGCCCTCCTTTTTTATTCAAAACTGCAGTACTCCTATAATCCTTTTTTCACATACTTAAGTGGCTCAAATTAGCATTTCCATATTAACAGATACCATTCTTCTATTTCTGCTTTGGCACCACATATCAGGTATATAACCCTCCCTGTCCATGGAATTAATAGACTTGTTTCCTACTCAGAGTCTTCTCCAGATTGGGCCAGGCCCTTATTACCTTACATCCCAATGATTAAAATGGCCTTCACACAAGATTACCAGCCAATGGGTTCTGAACAAAGGCGGAAGAACAAGGATCGAAGATTAAGCTTCCAAAAACAAACAAACAAACACAAACAAAACCCTGCTTGTTCATATCATCCTTCTCTCCAGCATTCTTCAACTGTGTTCTCACAATATACTCTACAGAGTGAACCCAAGCCTAGAATTCAAGGTTCTCCACTCAGGTCTGTATCTCTAATCTCTTTGCATCTTTCATCAACATGAATCTACCTCTTCAACCAAATTTGTCTGCTCAGGTGTGTCCTATGCATTTCCACTGTTGCACATTTGCTTACGCCATTCTTCCTACTTTAAGCCAAACAGCTCTATCTTATCTACATCTTATGGAACTGATGCCAAAAAATCTTGGATAAAATTCAACATCCACTACTACTTAAAACCCTAAGTTACCTAGGACCAGGGAGATGCTTCCCTAACTTGAAGGAATTTCATCTTAAACAAATAGTCAATATTACATTTAAATGTGAAGTTTAAAGTATTAAAAATAAAGTATTTCTATTAAAATTCAGAGTAAGAGGAGGATGTTGGCTATTTCCAATATTACCTAATGCTGTGATGGGATTTGAGAGATACGTATTTTGGAAAAGAGGAGCCAAATATATCTTAATTTAAAGATGATATAATTGTTGCCTACTCAGGCAACTTAAAGGAATTAAATAAAAAAGTAGTAGAGCCAATAAGAGAATTCACCAAGGTTGTAGATTATAAATAAATATCCCAAAAGCAATAAATTGCCTATAAACCAGTCATGACCAGTTAGAGAAAACATAATGAAAAAATTATACTATCACAGTAAAAAATACACAGTATAATATTAAAAAATTTAACAAGAAACATGCAGAATGTACATAAATGAATCTGAAAAACTTTAGTGAGGACTTACATGTCCTATCTACCACTCAATAATCAGCTCAATTCTGCCACCTCCAAAAAACTTTCCAAAACAAAGGTGAAAATATTCTCTGTCATCTGAACTCCCATTATATTTCTTGTGGATAAAGATTCCCAGTAACACAGCTCTTTAAATTTAGACGGTGAGATTCTAGAGAAAAAGAATTGTGTTGTTTGTATAGTAGTTATGATGTAACTGTGGTCACTTTTATCTCTCTAGCCTCTGCTTTCTCATCTGTAAAATGGGCACGCATATCACCAGGTTATTATGCAGATTACATGAATAATTTATTATATTAACTATATTTATAGTTATAATTTATAACAGATAATAACATTAATATCTTAATTATTAAAACTACATCAAATAATTTAAATTATCATGATATTACTAACTGAAATTTGTAATTTTCTAGTATATAACTTGACACATCATAAGCCCTCAATAAATGGTAGCTATTAGTTATAACTCTTGCTACAAAGTTACATGTAGTTGGCCAAGGTGTTGACAAGAGTCAAACATGAATGATCCTTTAATTCTATGGATGGTAAGACGGGGAGAAACAGACAAAACACAGCAACTGCAACTCAGATTTAAAGAGAGACAGAAACTATAAGTAAAACATGGTCTAGGTCTGAGAATCAGGAGAACACTTAAATAAGAGAAGTTTGCAGCTGTGTTAGAGTGCAGTTGCTGGGAAAGGGTGGAGCCAATGGCTACTCTAGGGACCAGAAACTATGTAGAGTCATGGAAACCACACCCCCCTTCTGCCCCCCTGCCGCCATTTGTTCTTAAAAAATCGTTGCACTTACCCTGGTAGGAAGATGAATGTCTTCAGAGAGGTGATGGGTTGAATTTGCTGACATTCTAAGTATTAATCCTGCAGAAAGATTAAAGATAGCTCTCAATCAATGGGAAGGAGCATGGTGGCAGCAGCCAAACCTCAAGCAATTAAAACCTCATAGTTATTCCTATAGTAGTAGATGCACGATAAATAGGCTTTGAATAAATGCCATGTACTTTCACAATTATCTAGATCACCTGGAGTGATAGATTTAAAGTATTATGAAACAGTTGCTTGTTATCAACTGATTCAAAAGCCAAGTTCCAATTAGAGAATATTTTTCCCACATGAACTACAAAAGGCCAAAAGATATTCTGAATCAGGATTATGTTAGTTTGACTTCAAGAGAAATTAATTTTTTAAATTATTATTTATAAAATTATTTATAATTTTATAATTATTTAATAATAAAAATTATTTAAAATTATTATTATGTTACTTCAAAAAGGATTTAAAGCAGCAGAAATCTATATTTTCATTCTAATCCTGGTGTTACCAAACCCCATTGCAAGAACATATGAGAACCTTCATATAATTTATGTCATATAACATTTTTTATATTACTGTGTCACGATCATTAGTAAATTTTCAGACACATTTGTACTCTTATTTTAGCAACCATATTTTTAATGCTAACGTAGTCTCTACAATGGTGTCCTTCCAGACACGGTTAAGTTAGGAGTCAAGAGAACCTTTACGCCATTTATTTTTTTTTAAAGATTTTTTATTTATTTGACATAGAAAGAGACAATGAGAGAGGAAGCACAAGCAGGGGGAGTGGGAGAGGGAGAAGCAGGCTTCCCAGGTGAGCAGGAAGCCTGATGCGGGGCTCAATCCCAGGACCCTGAGCCGAAGGCAGACGCTTAATATGACTGAGCCACCCAGGCACCCCACCTTTACACTGTTTAGATCTCATTTGCCAATCTATTTCCTCCTTCTGCCTCTCTACTGCATGGGACCCAAGAGAGCATATATAACTTGCTTTCATATTGCATAAAAGTTTCTTCTGTTCTCCTAGCCTAATATTTGAAAAATAAGTCCAATGGAAATAAAAGAAGACCACCATCTTTCTCACACTATTAAGTTCACCCAAGAATTTGGTTATACAACTCCATTAAAAATATGAACAACTCTCAGCCTGAGTTTCAATTTTTTTCACCGATAATCATAACTATAATCCAAGAAGTCCTAGACTTGGGTGGACCACAGAGATTTCCAGGGTTGTTTTAATAATTATGCACAAGAGATCTGTGAACACTCAGTACAGAGAAATAAGAGGAAAAGGTTTTAAAAGTCAAGTAAAAATGTAAATACCAGTGCCAAGCAACACTAGCTAAAGTGATGTCATCATCGTACAGAGAAAGGACAGTGGACTTTTCTGCTGAAGAGTTGGGTTAAAATCCCAATCGTGCCACTTACTGGCTCTGTTAGCTGAGTGAGTTATTGGCCTCCAAAATCTCATCTTCCTCGTTTGTACATTGTCTGACAGTAATCTCTGCCTCCTGAGTTGTTTTGAGGATTAAACAAGATAGATTTTGTAGAAAACCTTAATAAATTTTACTAATCAACACTATGAAAATAACATAAATCATTAAAAAAGAAAAAAACAAGCCCCAAATGGAGTCATTTGCCCCTCCAACAGCAAACCAAGACTTAATAACAGTTTCAACCTATCCACTTGCTATTCATGAATTGCTTTAAAAAACCAATTCCATGTTCAGATTTACTCAGTTGAAATTTTGTTCTTTCACACTATAAAATGTGTATGTGTTTCAATGCCACAAGGAGGCATAATCTTATTAAGTGAATAGAGTCATGAGATTTATGAAGGTGAAAACCATATCTGTGTTTTTTAGCTCAGGGTCTACCCCAGTGCCCAGGAGTCTATAGGTATTTGTTGAGTGAAAAAGACAAATTAATGAACAAATGAATTGCCACCAAGAACTACAAATAGGAATCCAAGAAGAGGAGAGTTTGCAGAAAGGAAGTATAGAAGGAGACTGGGTTATGCAGTCTGCCTTGTTGCCTTGTGTTTTTTTACAAGGACAATAAAAAGTCAAAGAATGCAGGGACAAGACACTAACATCTGCATAGCATAAAGTAAAAGCACTGTCATTCAGCTGGTGAATGTTTAGAATGAAGAGTAAACAAGGAGCCATGTTTCATAGCCTGGTGTACTTCCACTCAGAGAAACTCTTCAAGTCATCTGTGTTGCTTAGTAATTCATTGGTCTCAGGGACAGTCATGGAAATCAGTCCACGCTTATCAGGAAGATACAAAAGCGGACTGATAAACCGCAGGCCCAGTGAAGATCTAATCACACATCTCCAAAGATTGATGAGATTCCTCCGTGGGAGAGGGCTTGTCTGCAGGAATCAGCAGGACAAAACAAATGTGGCTAGTGGTAGGATTCGGGTCATAAGTGCACCTCCCTTTACCCGCTAGTAGAGCAGAAGATTTTAGAAGTCACTCAGAGCCCCTGCTGTGTGGACCCCCTTTGAAGGGTACCTTATAGGAAAGTGAAAGGAGATCAAAAAAAAAAAAAGTAAGGCTTCAATGTACTTAGTATCTAATGAAGATAAAAGTGAATGAGAAATGATTTTATTATTATTATTATTATTATTATTTTTACAAAAACTAAAGACAATGTGGTGTAGAGGTTAAAAGCACAAGCTTCAGAATCAGACTGAACGGGGCTGGATTCCTGGCTACCCCACTTCCTGACAAAGTCACCACATTAAAGTAACTCAAGGGGCGCCTGGGTGGCTCAGTGGGTTAAGCATCTGCCTTTGGCTCAGGTCCTGATCTCAGGGCCCCTGGACTGAGCCTTGCTTTGGGCTCCCTGCTTGGCAGGGAGTCTGCTTCTCCCTCTCCCTCTGCCCCTCTGCCCTCCTCGCACTCTCTCTCTCCCTCCCCGCCCAATAAATAAATAAATAAATCTTTAAAAATAAACTAACACAAAATGTCTACGCCACAGCTCCACGGGGGTGACCACGTCTCTTGGGGTTTCTTGGGGTGACCTGCATGTCACATGCAGCAACACATGTCATCCACTTGGTGAACACATCCAATACTGATAGATACCATGTTTATGGCGAGGGAAATGGTCTCCGTCTTGGAAATACAAGCACTCTTCCCCCCGCTACAAGATCAATGAATTTGATTTTTCAATTAATGTGGTTTTTCAAATGTCTGATCATTTCGAGTTGAACTGTTTCTAATTAAGAGAACAGATGAATCAGAGAACTGAGAGACACAGGGGGCTGCTGTGGGTTAAGAAGAGCTCTGTTCTTCATTTCCTGATTAAGCCCCGACCGAAAGGCATTGAGTGGCTTGGGGTCCACAAACTTTCAGTGTGGACTTGTCACACTGCCACCCTGTGTCACCCCGCCACGCACTAGCTTTGTTACCCTGCCAAGCTCTTTACCTGCGAACCTCAGTGGCCACCCCCCGCAAAAGGAAAATGTCGATACTACCTAAGACAGAGAGTTGTTGGTGTCTCCAGGAAATCAGTGTGTGAAATGCTTAACCAAATACCTACCCATCGAAGCATTCAGTAGAATTCAGATAATAATAACCAGTTAAGTAGGTCACCTTGCAATTTGAATCTGAAAATCTAATGTTACTACGGAATTCCTTATAAGGAGTTAAAATGGTGAATTCAACCTGAAATGATGTATTACTGGCACTACATGTTTTAGAACCAGGGTAAAAATCGCTACTAGTTTGGGCAAAGGTTTTTACAAACCTGGGAGAGACAATAAGCTCCTACTTGATGTCTGATTCCCCTGAACTTCTCCATTATATTCCTCGAACCTTACCAGCTCTTGGTTAACTTTTTTTTCCTCCTCATCTTTTATGATGAGACATTTGTCAAATATTTTATACTGAACTAAATGCCATCACATTAAATATCTTCACCTCCAAATAACTTCAAATTCCAATCCGAAACTAAACATGAAACCCCAGGGAAGTCTGGAATGTCTCATGACGTTACATCAAGCACCAAGAACACTTCGGCAGCACAAGCCTTCACCTGCAATTAAAAGGAAGCTATCAGTTACGGAGCACCTTCTAATACCCGGTACTGCGCCGGGCTCTTTACATATTTAACTGAACCGCAGAACAACCCTGAAAGGTGAATGTTCTGAGGCTCGCACTTGAAGAGCAGACCTTGAGACATGAGACAGTTTGCTTAAGATCAAAGAGCTAAGAAGTGGCAGAGTCAGAGCTAGATTCTGAGTCTGCCTGACTTCAAAGCCTTTCCTCTTTCTTAAGCCTTGCCGCCTCTCCCCAGGAAACTGGGCAGCCACCCAAGCTGCCAGTCGGGGCCACAGCAACCTGCTGCTGACAGCAGGACCCAGGCACCATCTCAAGTGGCGCCATGGGATCCAATGCTCATGAGACAGGGGCACCGAGGCAGCTGAGAAGCTCCCTGCTCCAGGCGGGACTGGCAGTGGCACTGGCAGGTCTGCGGGTGCGGTTGATAGCAGAACCAGCCCCAGCAAGCTGGAAAGCCAAAGGCAGAGGGGGCCGGCGGAGCCTGACACAGAGAGCTTTACCATGAACTTCTCTGGTCCAGAGACTTTCAAGTTGTTACTGCTCACAGTCGTGTTTTGTTTTGTTTTCCTGTTAACGGCAGCACTCGTTTTTCAGATGAACTCTTATGTGCTGCCCCTTTATAAATGACTATATACAGAAAAGCTCCGATGTTCTGATGTGGGATCAAGGTACAAAGAACTAGGGCCTTTAGATTCCTTGCTAGCTTCTGGTAGGTGGCTCCAGGCACCTCTGTGGGTCCATAAGACTCTCAGGAGCAGTTTGAAAATTACTACAGTACTTACTAAGCGTTAAAAAAAAAAAAGAGAGAGAGAGAGTACTGAACACTGCAGAACCATTTCATACAATGATCTTTTTCCAGAGTGTTTCTAAAAGTGTGCACAGGGATCAAATAAATCATTGGCACAAATGCAGATTCCGGTTCTCCCAGCCCAAACCTGCTCTTTAAGGGAATTCTTAGCCAAAGACTCCCATTCTTGCCATACCCCACGTAATTCATGGGCTCTCTTTAAAGTACTGTGGTTTGAAAGGTTCAGAACCTAAAGAATTATAGCACTCAGAAAGGTTTTGTTTTTTGTTTATTTTTTTAATCCAATAAAGCCCACAACTTCCCGTAACAACCAGTCCCTGCTGAAGTGACCTGCTTCCAGTGCATGTGATCCAAGATGATTGATAATGATGCCATCCAATGACAACTTTTCCCTGCTTATGTGACAGGCTTCTTCCAGGATCGAATAAAAATGCGAAAAAGCCCAAGCATGCAAAAATTGTCATAATATAGAGTAAAAAGATTTTGAAAAGCCCAACATATATATTTTTTTCTTCCCTTAATTATAACTTTCAGAGAAATAAAAAAATCTCAAACTTTGGATTTCTAGGCTCTCCTAGAAAGAGTTTTCTTAGACTCTCGGGGAGGGGGGACTCAGGAATCTACATTTTTATTAGTTTCCCAAGCAAGTCTTAGGGACACTAAAATCTGAGAATTAGCAGTCTCAGACTTTGCTGCTTGAAGCACGGCCTGCAGAGCAGTGGCATGGACACTGTCAGGAAACTTGATGGAAGTGAAGAACCTCAGGCCCCACTGCAGACCTGCTGAATCAGAATCTGTGCTCTAACAGGATCCCCAGGTGATTTCAATGTGCCGCAAAGTTTGGGAACTAGTGGTCCACACGTCTGTTACCCTAAGTGCGGTCTTGGGCACTTGTTAGAAATGCAGAGTCTTAGGCTCTACCCCAGACCCGCTGAATCAGAAGCCGTATTTTAACATCATCCCCAAGTGGTCTATAAATGTATTAAAGTTCAGGAAGCATGGGTCTCGAAGAAGCCAGGCAGACCTCTCAGCTTGCATTTGGAAAGGAGATGTGGGGGCACCTGGCGGCGCGTTCTCAGCAGCAGACCTGGCACAGGCCCACTCAGGCACCCTCGGGTACAGGACTACAGCAAAAGCTGCCTTTCTGCGAAGAAATGTGCCATTTTTATTGCTTCTTACTTGCCTTGGGTCTCAGTCCATTATGGCCTGGTAAGGGGATGGGTACAGAACAGTTCTTTCCTTGGCCGTTTGAGCAAGAATGTCACCATTCACTGTTGATTACAAACCATACTTTAATTGCCTGTGCCTTCCAGGCTGGGGAAGGAAGACACTGTTCCTGTCCTCCAGATGTCACCCATTCCCACATCAATAGGCCTGGCCTGTTCCCTTACCAGCCCCTGCCTCCTACTCCTGCTCCAGGAGCCCATTCGGAATGTGGATTATGAGCTTAAATGTGGCCGCTTGGGGGAAGCCGGTCCTCATTGGCCTGAGCTTTACTGTGCCACAGCTCACAGCGCCCTGAAGAACGGGTCACCCGCTGGTCTTTACATCTCTCTTCACCTGGCGTTAGGATTTGCTCAAGGCAGATTCCTGGGTGCCACCTGGAGCTTCCTTGGTGAAGAAGGAGCAGGAGGACCTGACCCAGGGCTGCTCCTTGACCATGCCCATGACCCCCATGACAGACCTTCTGAACCATTCTAACCGCTGTGTCCTTCATAAGACAGCTTCTGGCTTCTGCATTGCCCAGGGGTTAAAAGGGAAGGGGGGCCTCCCCAGATCCTCTGCTGATTTTCAACAATCTTGATCAGAAAGGGTCTCAGTTCCTCCCCGTATTTGCAAGGCTGTGGTGCTGTCAGCCAGTATTCACACTGCTCTCCTCCCTTCAGGAAGTGTTCTTTTGATTTAGGATTCAGTCAGGCAGAGAAGCATATGTCTCCCTCCTGCTACACGTGTCCTTTCATGGCAGGAGGGTGTGAAGGTGTCTGGGCAACACTAAGCTCATTTTCACAGTCATCCTGTAGATCTCCAATGTTGCTGGCAGGATCTCCTTCAGAGAGCTTTCCAACACCACGCTGTTGAAACCACCACATTCAGCCATGCTCTGCTTTACACGTGTAATTTAACTTCCTTCGCTGATGCAATGAAAGTTGGGGTTTCTGTGTTTTGTGGTGTTGCTGCTGCTGCTGGTTCAAGAGAGAATGTGAACCACCTTGTGTGACTCTTAAACCTCTACACCTTTTTCCACACCAACCTCTACACCTTGTCTTGGTGCCACATCACAGCTGTGGGAAAGTCCCCCAAGCACGGACAGACATGGTGTTTCATTCCACTCCTATCTGTCATTTCCAAAGAAGTTTGAAACAGTTTGGGTGTCCATATTTAGGCTAACATGTACTCTAAGAAGAGTCTAAACTGGTCTGTTTCTGAAACAGATGAAACCATTTCCTGTGATAACCATGACTTTGAATTTCACAAAAGTCACCAAACCCCAATGGATGCCACATCTACAAATGCAAACATAGGTTGGAAGCTATACAAGGTAGTCTTCTCAAGTCCTTTCTAGCACCAAGACCTGTGTATCTGTGAACTTCTTCTCTCCTTTTGTCTCATCTCGCCCCCTTTTCAGCAAGCCCTTCATGAAGACTCCCCAGTGTCTGAGCAGTATGTGGATGGTAAGCTTTACTGTAGTTTTACTGTGAGGTAGCTCTCACTCAGGTTCCAAGAGTAGATAGATACAAGGGGTCCGTGGGTAGAATGTGTACTCTTTCTCAGTGACAGATTTCTGTATCTCACTGTCTGTATTCTGCTTCCTATAATCCCCATCTTTTACCAAATCGCTCTTCAGTCCATCTCCTGAAATGTGACTTTATACCCTTTTTGTCCTTTTAATCATTTATACATCCTCTCTTTCAATAAGCATTCACAGAATGCCTTCGTATGCTGGGCACTGTGCTAGGTGCTACGGATTCAGAGATGAGTTAGTCTCAAGGAGCTAATGGAGGAGACAGGTAGGTAAGCTTTCATCAAAAACCACACAATGCATAACCACAGACTGGAGTACAAGCCCTGAAGGAAAGGAGCGCCATTTTATATGAGTCTAACTACAGCACGTGATTGCACCAGCGTGAGTGATGTTAAGCAGTAAGAGAAAAGTTCAGTTCTAAGAGATTCGAGGGCAGAATTGGACAAGCCAGACAAAACTCGTCATCAAAATCTTGTCTGCAGACCCTTGTATTCTGTCACATTGTGGAGTACTCTCCAAACAGAATAGTTAATTAGTGCTTGGTGAAGACAGGTGAACTGACGCACTAGGAAGAAGCCAGCATCTTCTTCCCAGTCTCTTTGCAGGTGTGTTAATTGATTGTATTGTCACTGTATCAAGTCTTGCCTGACAGCTGTCAAGATTCAGTGAACTGGAGGAACAAAGTAATGTGACAGCTTCGAAGCACTACAGAAGAAAGTCCTAAGATAGAACGAATGATCTCATACAAATGCAACTCCTGCAACCATTCCCATTTCAGGTGGTCTGGGCAGGTTCCAAACTTACTTAACCAGTGGTAGCTCAGGTATAGAGCCGATTACAAAGAGAAACTTTTCCAAACTAAATTCCCCATTAGCACCTTAGTAAAGATGCTAAAGGCAAGGAAGCATGTTAGAGGGAAATGCCCTACAAGACAAGGACAGATTAGATGAGAAGAACAAAGACTGTATGAAAGGGGCTGCCTCTTCCTTCCCACTGATGCATTTGCCCAGGTGGATCTCTTTGTATTTATCATGTGGCTTTCCGTTGTAAGTACTGAAGCCCAACTCAATGTGCGATTTCAAAATGGTAATTTACTGGCTCACGTATTAGACAAGTTCAGGAGTAGGTACAGTTCCAGTCAAAGGCTAAAATGATGTAAGCTAGACCTAGTGTCCAATTTTCTTTTTCCTTCCTTATCTCTACCCTCCTCTGTGTTGGCCTCACTCACCGACAGGCTTTATCCACATAGTGGCAACCAGCAGAAGCAAACCGAGATCTAAGGTTAAAGAGAATTTCTCCCCCTCAATTTCAGGAAATCCTTGGGAAGGGTTCTCACTGACTCAGGTGGTCACAATCTCAACCCTAAACATATCCAGGTGAACAAAGTTTTAACCAGTTTTGCTCATTGTCTCTGCTGGAGCCTGTGAAGGTGCTAGACCCACTATATGCCATGGCTGGGATTGATGTGGGAAGAATCTCGAAAGGATGACCTGAGAGCTACTAACAGACTATGGAATGGAGCTGGCTACTCCACTATGTGCTAATATGAGTGCTTACAATAGAATGGAGGGTTTTTCCAGGTAAGAACAAGAGGGTTTTCCAAGTGGGTAAAAAAAGAATCGGCTGCTCATCTGGAAAAACAAAGTTCTTTGGTAAAATATGTGACTTCGAATAAGATAGTCAAAATCACATCAAAGACAAGATCCTGGAAGAAATACTGGAGAAGACAAATAACATTATTCTTAAATGGAGGACAAATGTGATGAACTCATTAGATTTCTCCAATTCTCATTTCATGATGACTCACACTCAGAAGATACTCAATAAATATTTTTGTTTGATTTCTGTGATTTGATCCTCAGAGTGAAAATTAATCTCTATGCAATTATAAGAGAACTAATTAAGGCAACAGAGTTATTGCTGTTATTGTTGCTAATCAATAAAACCTGCAGGTGTCCGTTCAATTAGATTAGGAAGTTAATGAATACACATTTTTCTCTCAATTTTCTGTGCCAACACAAAATTTCTTCCCAAGCTTTAAATGATTTCATCTTGTTCTCATGGAAAAGAAAAGTTTACAGATACTTCAAGGTGTTGCCAGGACTAATCTCATGTTTCTAAGTAGGCTTATATCTGAAACTATCCCAGAAGAATGCTTCCACCAGGACTGGATGATATGAGCAAATTCCCCGTAGTCAAGTCCCCTCCCCTCACCCCCTAAGCATACATACAAAATCATCTAACTGGCTCAGTCACATTGGATTGTATCACATTTCCTAGCATCTAGTGGTAGGTATAAATAAATGTTTACTGAATTAAGAGATGAAATGATGATGAATAAAAATGCCAAACTGACCATTCCAAGGCCAAGGACTAGTCAGTTCTCTGAAGATGGGCTCCTGAGGGCATCACAGTTGAAGAATGAAAATACTAATAAAGTCTTTGGGGCCAAGGAGTTTTGGATTAAAATCTCATCACCTCTGGGTAAATTGGTTAGCCTCATTGAGCTTCAAATTTCTCATATGTAAAAGATAACAAAACCAACAAGAGTTTTTACAAGGATTTGATGAGATGCTGTATACAAAGTGGCTAGGACATAATACAACCTCAAAAATGATTGCCATATTTATATTTATATTTTTCAAGGTCTTCATAAAGTTTAATACAGATAAACATTTGCAATGTCTCCAAAATCACCCCTGAATCATGACATTACATCTATAATCCACTAGGTCATAAATGTTTTGAGTATTTCTCTGCATATAGAAAATAACTTGATTAAATGAAATCTCATTGTCAGGTACAATTATGTTAGTCACTGGTAACATTTAACCATTTTCTAAAAGAATACATTATTTTTCTATATATGTACATGCACATACACATAACATGTATGTGTGTATATGAAGTCCTATCACTTTTCTAGTATTGAATGCAGATTTCACTTATTCTTATCTGTTTGTAATGAGAAGGGAAAAAATTGAAATACATATACAACTGGGACTTTATGTTTCAGGATTAGGGTCCATATTTAAAGATGGAGCCAGTTTTTTTTGTTAAATAGAGCCAAATTGTGCAGAAGTATTAGAGGGTTGTGTTTTTTTTTAATCCTGTTTCATCAAGTCATTTTTAAGTAGAAGAAAGCCATGGTAAACTAGTATAACCTAAATATACCAGAGGAGAGACTTAACTCACTGTTCCAGAGAAGTTATGTTATAAAAAAAAAAAAGTTAAAGTGCTTTTTTCCTATCTATATAGGTTGTAGTGACAACTTGGAAGCTACACACTCCTCTAGAGATTTCACTGACCAGCATATCAAATCAGCATATAAACATAAATTCTTGCATATATTTAAAATTGTGTAGGAACATCTGAACCTGAGTATTATTTGTGGTACTTAAGAAACTGAGTTGGATTATCATTATGTGATGCTGGAAACTGCAATGTAACTTTATGCCAATAAAAAGTAATTTAACTGCCCCAGATATTGTGGAATACTCAACAAGAAAAGCTTTCATCTGACTGAAGTTTTATGCTTTGATTTTTTTTTCTTTTGGTTTGTTTCCCAGGTACTAATTTTAATTTTTATTTAAGAAGGAGCAGTATAAATCTACTTATATTAATGTGTATCTCATAGATACAGAGAAGGCAAAAAGATAAGCTGTTTAAATAGCATTTACTATTAATGGGGTGAGAAAGAAAAATGTAAAGATGCTATACTTCGTACATTTTAAATATCATTAAATCTTTGAAATTAAATAAATTTATTCTTGTTTTTAAAAAAAGTTATTCACATTTGCTCTGGAAAGGGGGAGAATAACTCTTCATCAGCCCCAGCCTAACATTTTCATCTAAAATTCAGTATAGACAAGTGAAAGAAGCAGTGAAATTGATCTTGGGTACACCAACTAAGAACTTAATATGGAATTTATAGATTCATTAAGGAAAATCTGCGATTTCAAGGTTTTTGGTTGTTCTCTGTGGTTCCAAAGGAAGCAGTTCTGTTAAGGAAAACAACAGTAATAGAATTTTTGGTTATTATAGACAACCACACCCGCAACTGGGGTTCCATTAACAGAAACTGCTAACCAAGGTGAGTAATACTATTCTGCATACTTCTAAATCATTGAAAAAATAATGTCCTAAAATGCAGGTTTAGTGCAATAAAGTCTTCCTATGTTGTTTTTCCCCTCCTCTTCTCTCTTCACCTAACAAAAGCCTCAGGCCTAAGTATGTTTTCATCAGCCTTCTCTACCTTTTTTTTTTTTTTAAAGATTGTATTTATTTATTTGACAGAGAGAGCACAAGTAGAGGGGGCTGCAGGCAGAGGGAGAGGGAGGAGCAGGCTCCCAGATGAGCAAGGAGTCTGATGCAGGGCTTGATCCCAGGACTCTGGGATCATGACCTGAGCCGAAGG
This sequence comes from Nasua narica, assembly GCA_028533885.1. Classification (NCBI taxonomy): domain Eukaryota; kingdom Metazoa; phylum Chordata; class Mammalia; order Carnivora; family Procyonidae; genus Nasua; species Nasua narica. The sequence goes on from CM052799.1 coordinate 144,644,410, forward strand.
CAGATGCTTAACCGACTGAGCCACCCAGGCACCCCAGCCTTCTCTCCTTTTGATAGAAACTGTAGATTGGGGACGCCTGGGTGGCTCAGATGGTTAAGTGGCAGACCCTGCGTTTTGGCTCATCATCTGGGATCATGAGATCGAGCCCTGCATGGTGCTCCGTGCCTAGTGCGGGGTCTGCTTGCGATGCTCTCTCTGCCTCTCTCTCTAAATGAATAAATAAAATCTTAAAAAAAAAGAAAAGAAATTATAAATCGGTTTACCTCAAATTGTGTCCACCATTATTCACATCTTGGAGCCCTAAAATAATTGGAAAAATGGTAAATTGGTACTGATATTGGGAATTCCAATAAATGCATCTGGTGATGTATTATAAACTCTGTAAGATTAATTCTTAATCAAATTATTTATTTTTGTTTCCTTGGTGTTGGCAAAAGGTAAATTCTCCCAGGTACATTCAATTTCTGCCTTTGTAACTGACAAATTTTGGGCTTTCACAATCAAAGCTGATTTCAGGCGTATCAAAGAATAAAGTGTTTTCTGTTAATTTCTTGTAGGGACTAGCTCAGGGGTTTTACACAGTGTGCTACACAGAAAGGTTCCCAGAAACTAATTTTAAGTTACATAATCCCAGATACTGTTAAAACTTCCTTCCATTCTCTAATAGCCATGCTAGTATCTGTTTTGTGTTCATCCTTCCATGCCTGTCCCTGAGTGAATGGGCTGAGGGTATGACTTCTCCATTTGGGGCACCCCATGTGATCACCACATCCAGCTGTCAGGGAAACCTTTCCTTCTTTCGTCTTCTCTCATGGCCCATTATTTGTTTAACTGCTTTGTTTCCCTTCCCTCCTTGGCATCCTGCCTGCCCTTACACCCAGCCTGCACCCAGGCTATACGTGAGGGACAGTGGGAAGGACAGAGAAAAGGCCTCACTATGGTCTCACCTGACCTCAAGATAGAGTAGCTAGACTGAGCCCTGCCCCTTTCCTGTAGACTAACCCAAGTTCTTTTATTAAACAGTGTTTCCTTCCCTGGCTTGAGTTCCTTTACCAAGGGCCTATTTCAGTTAACCTAGCTAAATATATGCCAGGGTCAGAAAAAGAAAGAAAGATCCATCTCACTACATGAAGAGAACACATTTTAAAGAGTTTTTAGGTCACAGATTTATGAAGTCTGCTACCCAATTTATAAAATAGTTTCAAAGGGGGAAAATGCAACCACACTATGAAACAATTGATTTACACACAGACTTTTGAAATTTAAGGCTGTGAAGTGCCTATGGCTCTAAGGGAATATATGTCATCGCTTGGGAAAACTACGCTGGGGACTGTGTTGTGTTGATGAAGGTGGTAAGACGTTTAGGCAGGGGGAGGCGCAGAGTCCTATCAGTGAAACGAAGAGAGGGGCTGTAGCAAATAATAAGAAAAACTTCACAAAAGCATTAAGTGTAAGTGTATTTGGTTGAGGGGTATAGACTGCATAATGCTAGAGACCCACCCCATGTATCAAGTCAGAAACTGAACTGGTTCTTTCAGTGCAGGTACATCATGGGTTGATGGGTTGATATTCACTGCTCTAAAATCCTTATTTTTTTAAATACTATGTAAATAGCAGGAAAATGCTATTCTAGTTCGGTTTTTATGTATTTTTATGTATTCTTATCTAGATAGACAGACAGATGGACAAATATCTTGGTACTGGTATACAGGGATCGGTACATCGGGGCTCCTGGTATACAGGGGTTGATACATGGGGGCTCCCTAAGGCAGCCTGTTGTTTTACTCTTCTGCCCCAAGGCTGCTGTCAGCCTTTGGTGCAGACCGACTCCCAAGCCTCTTCTTCCCTTAACCTGCAAATCCAATCTGTGAACTCAAAGTGAAAAGGAGAGTTCACCGAAGCTTTTGCAGGAAGTAGAAGGGAAGGTTTCTTTTTCCGTTTTTCTTCCCACTCTGGCCGTTCTCTCCCAGTTTCTTCCAACTCCACTGAGCACTGCCCGTTCCAAGTTGCTCCCAAGGCAACTTCACTCCCAGAGGCCCCCGCGCACCGCCGCTACTACCGCCACTACTGCGTGTCAACCCAATATGAGAAATTCACCCTCTTCGGCTTCTTTAAATTGCATTCTTACAAGCTACCTTGTTTGGCAAAATAAAGGACATCCTCAGGTGGAATCTATCTGCTATAGCAGGCACATGGATTGTAAATAACAGTTCTTGTGAAAATCCAAGTAAAACCCACATGGAAGGACTAACACTAGGAAGTAAGGTGACCTGGTATTTATTCACCTGGCCAGGCTGGGTATTTTTAGACAGACACACTTTCAGATAAGAAGCTCCTCCCGCTGAGGCACCAAAGGTGTTAGAAAGGGCCTTCCTGCACTGCCCTCCAAGTGCACCAGGGACAGATAATCACGAGACCTCATTTCAAGCCTTAAGGAGTATGTACAGGCTCATTTCTCAAATTCTAAGATAAATACTAGCACTGTAAAGCAGATACAGATAAAGGTTACTTAAGCTCTATTGTGATTTTTTTTTTAAAAACAAAATAATCCAGGCAAGGGATAATCTTCTATTTTGACTTCCTGGTTACATTAAGGATGTAAAAATGTTTTCTTTATTAGCCTGCACAAATATCATGGCTGCATGATAATCATCACATTCACCTAAGTTTAAGAAATCATTTCATTATTTGAACAGTTCCTCAGGTTATCTGGCCTGCTTTCCCACACATATGTCTCCTCATGTTTTCCCTTCACCCATGATATTTCCAGTGCCCATGTGCCCGAACAGGTCTGTGCCTGAGATACGTAGGCAGGTAGGTCAGGAGACAGCTACGATAAATTTCCCAGGAATTCAAAGCAGCTTTTATTTCTAGAATTATTCCCTCTTGTAGGTTTCAGAAAAGATTTAGCACACTTTGGACAGAAGAAGCAAGGACAGGCCGCACTACAGCTCTGACTGGAGCCCCAGTGTCCTTGGGCGAGGCTGGAAGTGACTTTTCTTCTGACCCTCACAGAGCTTCACAGCTCAATCGCCAGGGTGGGGGTGGGGGGCCGAAGTGGAGGAAAATACAACTGAACAGGAATAGAAAAGTGAATTCTGGTTCTCCCTCCTTTTAACACAGCCAGAGGCTAACAAAGTATTCTGCTTTATGTTAAGAAATGCTCCCCAAGGAAACTGTTTTGCTTCCAACTGTGAAACTGATTGATGTTCTTAAAACCCTGAGGTAATCTCTCCTGGTCCTAAACTTGCTGTTAAAGAAGGGGTGTATGGGGGGGGGGTGGGGAAGGGAGGTATCCAGAAAGGGAAATTTTCAAACGCAACATTTTTCTTGATTTTCTTTTCAAAGTGCAGGTGAGTCAGAACATGTAGGGACAGAAACATAAGTAAATTTGCTAACTGCACATTCCATTTGCAAAGAGTGTGTATATGTGATGGTGGAGGCATCCAGTTCTTCAAAAGGATCTGTGGACAATCTGGAAAAATGTTGACCCAAATCTATTTCATGCCCCAAGTCCCAGTATTCATTGTTAGAGCTGGCGTCAGCAGATCCAGTGGATGACTCCACTCCCCAAGGTCTTAAACTGTAAGAAGAGACAGTCATTCAGGAGCCTGGACCAATATCACATACTTCATAAAAGTGAATACAGAGGATCACAATGTCAACTCATGAATGCTTTTCTGTGAAGATGGGTAGCCGTGCTAATATAGTGCATATAGATAGTTCTGGTGGTTTTCCATGGTATGAAGATGATGAAACAAAAACATTACTGAGATGTAGAGGCTCATAATTTTCCCTCAACCTCCCTACCACCCCGCCATCTCCCCGCACACATTCCGCAAACAAAATTATCTGGCCCGCTTACTTAGCCTGCACCTCCCTCTTCTGTACTCAGGTGGACAAAAAACGAAATCTAGAACCAATCCAGAAAAAAACATGAGGCCATCTCCATGGGGCTCTGCATGGCAGGGAAATGTGATGGGCCAGCAGCGTGGGTTTGTTTTTTGTTTTTTTTTTTGGTTTTTTTTGGAAGGACAAACTGATAAAAGAGGGAGTGTGTAGGGTAAGAGGCTATCAAAGAGACAGTCTGGCCTAGGGGAGAGGAAGGCTTCTGCAAAGTAGGAATGCTAGAGAAGGGATGGGACAAAAGGGGTTGAAGAGGTGTCATAGAGCATATATATGAAACTCCTTTAAATGGTTTCAAAGAAGTGAATGAAGATTGGGGTTTGTGGGGGGCGGGGACTGCTGTGCTTCTTCAAAAGCAGAAGTTCTAGTCCAGTCAGGGGGATGTTGGCTTTATAAGCATAAAACAAGTATAAATTGAGGACACTCTGTACATAAATTTCTCTTTCTCTTACATTGCCAGAAATTCACTGCTGTGTTTTTGGTGCCTTGGTTTAAACTGCTTTAGTGCTAGCAAAGAATTATTCACATTTACCCAGTAATTAGAGTCCTTTTTTTTTTGGCATGGTTTAGAATGGTAAATTGTTCTTTTCCACTCAGACTTCCATTAATTTATACTTTTCTTCATTAGTGGAAAATTTGGTAGGAAAACAAGTATACATGACCATGTAAATGGACAGAAATTGACTTCTAGAAAGAGCCTTGTAAAGACAGACATGCAAATGTGTTAGTATGCTTCAATCTGCCAAGCATCAGGGTCTGAAAGGTAGGGATCAATGATAAATAACACTCCCTTTTTCCACCCAAGTTCAAAAACACTGAGAGATGAAAACAGGAATCAGGTATATGGATTTAAAAAAATATTGCCTTGGGGCACCTGGGTGGCTCAGTGGGTTAAAGCCTCTGCCTTGGGCTCAGATCATGATCTCGGAATGGAATCCTGGGATCGAGCCCCGCATCAGGCTCTCTGCTCGGTGGGGAACATGCTTCCTCTCTCTCTCTGCCTGCCTTTCTGCCTACTTGTGATCTCTCTCTCTGTCAAAAAAATAAATCAATAAATCCTTAAAAAAATATTGCCTTGACCATAGAGTTGCGGGTCCATCTCTGGGCTCTCTATTCTGTTCCACTGGTCTATGTGTCGGTTTTTGTGCCAGTACCATGCTGTCTTGGTGATCACAGCTTTGTAGTAAAGTTCAAAATCAGGCAATGTGATGCCCCCAGCTTTGTTTTTCTTTTTCAACATTTCCTTAGCAATTCGGGGTCTTTTCTGGTTCCATACAAATTTTAGGATTGTTTGTTCCAGCTCTTTGAAAAAAACTGGTGGAATTTTGATCGGGATGGCATTGAAAGTATAGATTGCTCTGGGCAGTATAGACATTTTCACAATGTTTATTCTTCCGATCCATGAGCATGGAATGCTTTTCCACCTTTTTGTGTCTTCTTCAATTTCTATCAAGAGTGTTCTATAGTTCCTCGAGTACAGATCCTTTACCTCTTTGGTTAGGTTTATTCCCAGGTATTTTATGGTTTGTGGTGCTACAGTAAATGGAATCGATTCTCTAATTTCCCTTTCCATATTTTCATTGTGAGTGTATAGGAAAAGCGATTGATTTTTGTGCATTAATTTTGTATCCTGACACATTACTGAATTGTTATATGAGTTCTAGTAGTTTGGGGCTGGAGTCTTTTGGGTTTTCCATGTAAAGTATCATGTCATCTGCGAAGAGAGAGAGTTTGACTTCTTCATTTCCAATTTGAATACCTTTTATTTCCTTTTGTTGTCTGATTGCTGTTGCTAGGACTTCTAGTACTATGTTGAACAAGAGTGGTGAGAGTGGGCATCCTTGATGTGTTCCTGATCTCAAAGGGAAGGCTGTCAGCTTTTCCCCATTGAGAATGATATTTGCTGTGGGCTTTTCATAGATAGACTTTATGATGTTGAGGAATGTTCCTTCTATCCCTATACTTTGAAGAATTTTAATCAGGAATGGATGCTGAATTTTGTCAAATGCTTTTTCTGCATCTATTGACAGGACCATGTGGTTCTTCTCTCTTCTCTTGTTGATTTGTTCTATCACATGGATTGATTTGCGAA
>CM052799.1:144663986-144679142 GCA_028533885.1 Nasua narica
AGAAGCAGATGCAATACAAAGAAAGGCCACATGTACCCCAATGTTCATAGCAACAATGGCCATAATCGCCAAACTGTGGAAAGAACCAAAATGCCCTTCAATAGATGAATGGATAAGGAAGATGTGGTACATCTATACAATGGAATATTATGCCTCCATCAGAAAGGATGAATATCCAACTTTTGTATCAACATGGACAGGACTGGAAGAGATTATGCAGAGTGAAATAAATCAAGCGGAGAGAGTCAATTATCTTATGGTCTCACGTGTGAAGCATAAAGAAAATCATGGAGGGGATTGTTAGAAGGAAGGGAAGGGTGAATGGGGGGAAATCGGAGGGGGCGATGAACCATGAGACTGTGGACTCTGAGCAACAAACTGAGGGATTTGGAGGGAAAGGGGTGGGGGTTTGGGCGAGGTGGGTATTGAGAAGGGCACGTATTGCATGAAGCACTGGGTGTGGTGCATGAACAATCAATCTTGTAACACTGAAAAAATAAAATAAACATATTTGGGGAAAAATATCTTTCAAAACCAAAGGTGAAAGAAATATTTTTTTCAGACATACAAAAGCTTAAGAATTCAGCAGACCTACACTAAGAGATATTAAAGGAACTCTTCAAGCATAAGAAAATGATAAGGAAAATTATCTTAGAGGAAATCTGGATATAACAAAAAATTAGTAATTATGTAAGTATAAAATGTGTTTCTCTAATTATCTCACATCTTTCAAAAATTACTACTTAAAATAAAAGTAATAACAATGTATTGTGGAGTTTATAACATATATAAGACAAATGGCACCACCATAAAGGACATGGGAGGAGAAACAGAAGTGCTATTGAAGTTCTGTAATTTAGGGAGAGTGATATAATATCATTCAAAGGTAGAATGTGATATATTAAAGATGAACATTATAAATCCTAAAGTAATCACTAAAATAACATAAAAACATTTATAGCTAATAAAACAACAAAGAAAATAAAATGAAATTATAAGACATGATCACTTAATAAAAAAGCCAAGGCAGGGAAAGGGGGGAAAATAAAATATAGGACAAATAGAAAATAAGAGGATGGTAGATTTAAACCCAAACACATCAGTAATTATATTATAGGTCGCTGATTGGATAAAAAGGCAAGAATCAACTACATACTGTTTATGAGAAACACACTTTAAATATGAAGATATAGTTTAAAAGTGAAAAAATAAAAAAGATATACCGTGCTAATATTCAAAAGAAAGATGCAATGGAATGTTTTTATTTATATCAAACAAAGTATTTATCAAAGAATATTACTGAGATAAAGATGATTATTTCCTAACGACATATAGTTATTTCATGAAGATGACATAATGATCCTGAACTTTTATGCACCTAATAACAGAAGTTCAGAATACATAAAACCAAAACTGAAAGAGTGCAAGGAAAATAAACTTATCAACAATTACAGTAAAAAATTCAATACCTTTCTTTTAATTAGTTATAAAATATCAGTAAGGATATAGAAAGCTTGAGTGCTATCTACCAACACGAACTACTTGCCATTTACTGAGCATGACACAAAAAACCAGCAAGCATTCATATTCTTTTCAAGGACACACAGAAAATTTACCGCCCTAGATCATATGTTGAGATATAAAATAGATCTCAATAAATTTGAAAAAATTTAATTTATACAGTGTGTGTTATCTGACCACATGGAATTAAACTAGAAATCAACAATTGGCAGATATCTGGAAAATCCACCTAATTATGTGGAACTTAAGTGGCATACTTCTAAATAACTCATGAAACAAAGATGATATGAAAAGGGAAATCGGAAAATACTTTTAACTAAAAGGAAATGAAGAAAACATAGAAATTTGTGAGATGCAACTAAAGCAATACTGAGAGGGAACTTATAGCATAAAATAAGTAAAACCAAAAGCTGCTTTTTTAAACTTCAATCAAGTTATCCCATCTTTAACTAGAATGACCAGGAAAAAAAGCAACAAGACACAAATTACCAATATCAGTAATGTGGAGTGACCTCAATAGTCTACAAATAATAAAAGAATTTAATTAACAACTTTAAGTCAATATATTTAACAACTTAAATAAAATGTATAAATTTCTTTAAATACACAAGGTACCCATGCTTACAAGAAGAAATAGATAGCCTGAATAGATTTTTATATATTAAAACAACTAAAATTACAGTGAAAAATCTTACAAAGAAAACTCCAGGCAAGAGAACTTTGAATTCTACTATGGATTTAAGAGAAGTGATATTAATTTTATACAAACTCTTACAGAATATTGAAGAGAAGAGTATATTTCCCAATTTATTCTATGAAGCCAGAATTATTGTGATACCAAAACTAGATAAAGCCACAAGATAAATAATATCCCTTATTAATATAGATGCAAATATCTAAAAAATTTTTAGCCTGACACAACAATATAAAAAGGAGAATACAACATGACCAAGTGAAATTTATCCCTGAAATACAAGATATATTCAAAAGTAAAACATTTCAATATAAATCAATATAGTTCATCATATTAATAGACTAAAAAAGAAAAATCTAATCTATCATGTCAATAAATACAGAAAAAACATTTGACAAAATTCAAAGTCCATCCCTGATTTAAAAAAATTAAAAAATTCTCAGCAAACAGGAATAAATGGAACATTCCTTGACCGGATCAAGTAGCATCTACAAAAAGCCTATAACTAACATTATACTTAATGGTAAAGGACTGAACGATTCTCTCCTAAGATTGGAAGCATGCCACTCATGCAGTTTGTTTGAATCATAACTAAAGAACTCTGAGCTTAGAGAATTTCAGTCTTTTTTACTGGAAAGCGAGCATCACAGCACAGGAGAGATTGTCTCTATTTCCCAAGGCTGTTAAACTACCCAAGCATTTTTTAAAAAATATTTTATTTATTTATTTGACAGAGAGATCACAAGTAGGAAGAGAGGCAGGCAGAGAGAGAGAGGGAAGCAGGCTCCCTGCTGAGCAGAGAGCCCGATGCGGGGCTTGATCCCAGGACCCTGAGACCATGACCTGAGCTGAAGGCAGAGGCTTTAACCCACTGAGCCACCCAGGTGCTCCTACCCAAGCATTCTTAAATAGATAGTTCAGAATAAAAGGGCAGTCAATGCCTCCGTTTGTAAAATGTTCAGAAACATGAGAGATCCATAGATAACTGTCCTCCCAAAATAAAAGAAAAATTGAGGTACTGTATTGGCTGAACTGTGCCCCCAAAATTCTTATGTTGACATCCCAACCCCCAGTACCATAGGATATGACTTTATTTAAAGCTAGGGCTTTTAAAAGTGATTAAGTTGAGTTGTTAGGGTAAGCCCTAATCTGACTGGTGTTTCCATAAAAAGAGGAGATTAGGACACACAGAGAGACACAAGGGATATGTGTGCACAGAGGAAGAATCATATGAAGAGGTAGCAAGAAGGTGTCCACCTCTGAGTCAGTGAGAGGCTACAGAAGACCCCAAGCCTGCTGATATCTTCATCTTGAATGTCTAGCCTCCAGAAGTATGAGAAAATAAATTTCTATTGTTCAAGCCACCCAGTCTATGGTATGTTCTTATGATAGCCTTAGTAAACTCACATAGTACTATTACAAACCTATATGAATGGCCAAAATTAAGGAATGCAGGGACACCTGGGTGGCTTAGTCAGTTAAGCAGATGCCTTCAGCACAGGTCATGTTCCCCAGGTTCTGGGATTGAGGTCGAATTAGGCTCCTTGTTCAGTGGGGAATCTGCTTCTCCCTCTACCCTTCCCCCTGCTCATGATCTCTCTCTCCCACTTTCAAATAAATAAATAAAATCTTGAAAAAAAGCAAAATAAAAATTAAGGAATGCAGTTTGGAGTAGAGTGGCTGCTTATAAAGAGCAGGAGATTAGAGGAGCTGTAGGACTGAAGACAGAAGTAAGGAGCCACTCAACAAAGACAGAATGAAAGAACTGTCAGGAAACTTTTAGAACTCTACTGAGGTAAAAATAATTTGGGGGTCAACAGTATGGTCAATAGATTTTTTGTCAGAAGATAAAGTTCTGGGGGGTGCCTGGGTGGTTCAGTCAGTTAAGCATCTGCCTTCTGCTCAGATCATGACCCCAGAGTCCCGAGATCGAACCCCACATCAGGCTCCTTGCTCAGCAGGGACCCTGCTTCTCCCTCTCCCTCTGCCTGCCGCTCTTCCTGCTTGTGCTCTGTCAAATGAATAAGTTTAAAAAAATCTTTTAAAAAAAATGTAAAGTTCCACTATGATATACTTGATAAACTAGAAAACTCTATCTTTCCTATGCCTCCTACACCTGTTTCTAGTCTAACTGGATGTCAACTGTGTCATACGAACAAATGATTCAAGAAGGGAATGGTAGTTTACTTCAGCCAAAGTGTGTCAAGGCTTACCCACAATAAAAGGGGTTGTTAAGATACAATATTCTCTGAAATCACCACTAAAAATCAGTATGCAGTACTATCATGTGATTTGAGTCCTCAATACTCAATAACCCAGAGTAAATAGATGTTTTGAATTTATCCAGGGCAAAGGATTATCAAAGTATGGCAGAAATTTGAGGGATGCAATCTTGAGAGCTAGTAGGTGTAGAGTTGGAGTGCGAACCACAGAGTCCAGGACAGGCTGAAAGAACAACACTAAGCTAGAAATGACTAAGAGACAAAGGAAAACATCAGGGAGCTCCAAGCTTGTGTGAAGAAGAAAAGGGAAGAAAGGTCTGGAAAAGCAGGGGAAAGTTCCTATTTCTTGTATGCTTATCCTGACATGGGTAACACTTATTACTGTTAAGTGTAATGGAGAAAACAGAGCTGTGGAGAAGTTGGGTATTTTGTGCACAATCACAGAAGTATGGGGCTGGCATTCAAACTTAGGTCTAATAGTATAATCCAGGCCCTTTCCCCAACTCCCCATAGACTGGTAAGTCAAAGAATAGGAGGAAGAAAAGAGGAGAAACAGAAATCCATTAAAAAGACAAAGCTTCAAGTCTAAGATACTGGAGTTGACACACTTGGGCCTGAAGAGAAGTTTCAAGGTATGGCTACCTGTGCATTTGCCAGAGTGGAATTAGGGTGAGCTAACTGGAGGGGAGGAGACAAAGACCCATAGCTCTATGCATGCGACATAAAATAAGCCACCCATGTGGACATTTCAGGTCAGAATTTGGAATGGGGGAGAGAGAGAGAGAGAGAGAAAGAGAGAGGAAGGGGGGAGAGACAGAGAAAGAGAGATTGCAAAAGATTTCTTTTCTAAATAAATTAATAATGTATAAGGCAAATGTCATTTTTTTTGCAGTTTGTACGAGAAAGTAATAGGATTAAATAGTGCAAAGAAGATATATTCCCAGTTCATTTGATATTTTGATTTATCATGAGTCATTTGTTACTGGATTCTGACTTCTGATACTGACCACAGTCATGATTTTAACTCTACAGTGAGAAATACTGCCTATAAAATATCAGTCAATTAAGTTGAAGTACCTTTTGCCTGGTGTCAAGGGAAGAATAGCTACCAGCCCCAATGACAAGCCTGCTCTTCCGCGTTTCATGCAGAATGGGGAAATATGTCTCATCTCCATGAAACTCTGTGGGTGGAAAGGGTGTACCTTAGGGCACATCTGAGTATCTGAGGTAAAAACACTCCGTGCAATACATGTTTTCAGATCTCCTGGATCCTTTACAAGGGCCCCATTGTTACCAGGTTCCTGAAATATGGCTGTCATAGAACTCAAGGCATTCGAGAAAAAATGAAAATACTATGACTCACACTGTCTGTGCTGCTTGAGTTACTTAAATTTCAGTCTATTTATGCGAATAAAAATCCCTGAAAATCCATTTGCATAGCATGCACCCACAAGTCTTTAAAATAGATAGAGAAAAACTGTCTAATAGTTGCTATACATAGATACCCTATTGTTTAATTATTTAGACGACTGCTATCTAATTGCAATTCAAATGGATCATCTTCCAAAAGTTCAATTTATAAGATAGAAAGGGACTTTTAGTTTAATGAGGTCCAAAAATAAAATTTATTCAATTATCCTGATAAGTGTCTTATCTAATTAGCTGAATTTCTGGAGCTGACACATGAAGAATATTAGCTATTGTTGTAAGCTTTGATTTTTTTTTATAATATTTAAGTGCTCACTTGCATGCCAGGAAATTTATATATGTTATCGCTTCTTATTCTTACTTTATGGAGTAGGTATTATCACCACTTAAAAGAAGGGGAGGCTAAAGTCCAGGGGGCTTGTTCACATAGTCAGTAAGTGGTAGAGCTAGGATTTATGTCTGTAACTGAAAACAGCCTAAATTCAAATTTAAACATAAATTGGGCATATTTCCTGCTTTGCATACCAATATTTATATTCATAATTAACATTTATTAAGTGCTTGCCATGTTTCCAGAATTGATTATTAACTAACTTAATCTCTACCATAGGTTTATGACATGGACGCCTCATTTGACAAATGAGGAAAGAGAGGCAGGGGAAGTGGCCAGTGATAGACATGGCCCTGAACGTACATCTGATTCATTTCTCTTAATCAGTATCCTGCCTCTTTAGTTCCAGCTTGCCTACTATTGAACCCATGCATGTAGATGTGGCCTCCCTGGGCCCTATTTGGAATAAACCAGAGATGGAATTATTTGAAAAGTTCCTTTAGTTGGTTTTTATTGGATTGGGGCTCCACGTAGCCAAGGAAGCAGACTGAATCCAGCTTGTCCGTACACTATACTGCCTACCCTGTCTCTTGTTTCTCCCCTGTAACCATGGTCCTTATCAAATCTCATATTCTAATGAAGGCTACCCAGACCAGCTGGACAAATCAGTGGTTAAGACAGGTTCTGAAACCTCTCTTGTACTTGGGTACAAATGATTTAATACACATAAAGTGTTAAAATCAAGGTCTGAAATATAGTAAGTGCACAGTAAACATCAGATATTATTATTTCATGGTATTCCCAAAGGAGAGAGATGTCAGAGAGAACAGAAACCCAGACAGGGGCACCGAGGAAGCAGTCAGGACCCTGCCCATAACTCAATGATATGTTCCACGATCTGAGGCATGGGGTTAGCACACGATCTATTTCTACAGGTAGAGGTGTGTGTGTGTGGGGGGGGGGGGTGGGTATTAAATCACTGAGCGTTCCTTTGGACTTCTTCCAGTCTAAGTGACTTTGCTTTTAAATCTCACATTCTGAAAAAATAAAATAAACATATTTGGGGAAAAAAAACTCACATTCTTACCTCACCCAAGGTTGCCTCCCCCTTTCTCTTTTATCATTTCAGTTTATTTTTCATTACAACTCAAACCTCAATACAGAGTACTAAAATAGAAAGAGACATTGATGAATACCAAATAGTAATCAAAATCCTATTTCTCAGCAATGTTGCTTGCCATGCTATGCTCATATAGAAACCTTAATTCTGGTAGCTTCTCTGGTGGAGAGTAGGTATGTATGACTCTGTCCTTCATCCCTATTTTGCTTTATGTTTTTTAAATATGGGAAAAACTTTAATAGGCAGAAAGAGAGCTAGAGAGGGGAAGGCCCAGACACCTACCGGCTCCCTTTTCCTGGTAGGTACACTGGGTCTCAACAGGGCCAGGTTTTAAGCATGAAGTTTTCACTTCTCAAGGTGGCATTTATCACAGGTCTTATGAGAAGTATATGTTTAGCTTTTAAGAAATTTCCAAACTATTTTCCAGGGTGGCTATACATTTTACATTCTCATCATCCACACTTTGGTCAGCATTTCATGTTGTTACTTTTTCTTTTTTTTAATTTTAGCCATTCTGATATGTGCATTGTAGTGACATTTTATTATTGTTTAAATTTATATCCCCCTGATAGCTAATGATTCTGAACACCTTTTTATTTTCTTGTTTTCCATCCGTATATCTTTTTCAGTGAAATGTGTGTTCATATCTTTTGCTCATTTTCTAATTAAGCTGTTCACTTTCTTTAACTTCGTGCCTATTTGAACCCTCTGAAGCATCATGTTCAAGGTTAATGTGTGGAGCCAGCTTAAGAAAAGATTTCCATAACACATTAATATGTTGTATAATGTCTTTTCGCAGAGTCTAAGACAGACCCATATCTGATCTTTGGCAAACATAGAATCAGGTGTCGCACACATGATGTTTCTTTGTGATGTTTATAAAATTTCACTTCAAAAAAGAGACGTTTCCTTCTGGAGGAAGGAAAGATGTGTCCTTCTTCCTTCCTACCTCCTTTCCTTCCCCTGATTTTCTGATGGATCCTAGGCTATATCTGATGTGAAGAAACCACAAGGCAAAGCGCACTCCTCATAGCCATTCTGTTCATTCTCATTTTGTTTTCAGTTAATGTTTTGTATATCATGCCATCATTAATTCTCACAGGATCTATAGATTGCTCTTACAGATTACATTTCCAGGATCCACTGAGTCAAATATTTTGTACCAAAAAGATTGAACTTACTAATTACAATGCATCTCAACCTTCAACGTGTATATCAATTGCCTGGCAATCTTATAAAGATGCAAATTCTGATTCTGGGGAGATGTGAAACTGGGTTCATGTTCTGCATTTCCAACAAACTCCCAGATGATGCTGAAACTGATGATCTGAAGACCACACTTGGAGCAGCAAGGTGCTGCTTGCCTCCTTCAGGATTCCCCAAGGAATAAGGGTGGAGGTTAAGGGTGGAGAAGTTGAGTACAGATTGAAGAAATCAGTGCTTAGGGTTCAGAGAAGCTGGGAAACACAAAGAAGTGACTTAAAGTCAATGATCGTTCAGTCGGCAGTGGCCAAGGGCTTACGGAGTCCCAGGAGGTCCCAAGAGGTCTATGGCATCATGCTGTCCTCGTACAGGCATTCTCCAGTCCCTTTGGGAAATGGTGGTATCTACAAGTCTACTTTCCTGGGACACTTTGGGTAGTATATTTGCTCTGAGATGACGGGCTCTCTACTGTGGCAGAAGCAGTGATATAGGACAGGTATTAGGCATGCCTTTTCTGGCGAGTGTTCTGTTCCATTCCCATCTCAGTCATGCTATTCTTCCTTTCCCGATGGTCCAGCCAAATACATGGCTGGAGGTAGTCTGCATCCTTTTATCAGAGTGCCTATCTTGAGCTCAAGGAAGAAGAAACGTTCTACCATCCATGAAAAACCAGTGACCCATCTCCCTGCTGCAAGAGACAACTGAGCTCAGAGTGGTGAAAAGTAACATCAATGATAGTCTTTTCTTTTTCCTAAAAATATCAGTCCCTGCCATGTCAGCCAACTCTCCACATTCTGTTTAAACATGTCAGAAAGATCCCAGTGCCAAGCTCCTATCAACGTAAATAAAAGAACAACCAAAGAATAAAGACAAGTTTCACAAAATGATAAAATGAAGGCTCAGGCTTTGAAACTGGACATAACCCAAGTGATTTTAGTGTAGCCAAGCTGAGGTCCAAGCCAGAGCACAGCCATTAGCCCTCTGAGTGTTAGTAGCCATTACTCTCAGAAACTAAATGTTTGGCCACTCCCAGAAAATTTCCAGTTACAAAGTCTGATATTATGCACTAGGAATCTTTGTGGTCCCAGCCACCATGGAGAATATTTGAAAGAACGATCTATACACTTTACATGTCAGTTTATAGCATGCTTCATCTTCTACTATCTCCAAAAATGACAGCTTGATTATAATGTAATTATCTTTTGTCGTGAAGCTAGTGCATAATTTTATTTCCAGATGGGTTTATGTTGCCTATATTTAAACTCATTACTGGAAAAGCGGTGATGGAGCAAAATATAAATAAATAACCTAAAGGCAGACCATCATCAATTCCTCTAAAAAGGAGAGTCTTACAAGGTGAGGCCTGCAGGAAAGTAGTCTCATCCGTCTTATGTCACACATAGTTCACTGTTTGAAAGATAAATATCTCGGTCTTAAGAGGACAGAGGCAGTTCTGAGTCAGTGAAGATGTTTCTATGGAAATGAAAAAAAGATGCAAATACTGCCATAAAGAGCATGAGAGCCTCTCTGCGGCAGATAATTTGACCTGGGGGGAGACCACATTACACAGAGAGGAAACACGGAGAAGCCAGCGTCAAGGCCCATTGGAAAGCATGCAGCTAAGACACGGTGTTATGTAGATGAATGGAAAAAATAACCATAGTTATCCCACAAATACTAATCTTCCTGCTTTTGAAGGAATTTCTTTTTTCTTATTCTGCTTCTACAAAATCTTGAGTAGAGTCATTCCTGTTGATTCCCACTCTTGCTGAAAGTGATAGTGTCTGTTTAAAATTTAAGCTCTGGTGTATTCTATAATTTGATTCATCATGTGACAATGTTAAGTGATTCTAAAGTTAGGTCCCCCCACCACCACCTGTACAATCATGTGGCCTTCAAAGGGTACTTGATAAGCTTGATTTGTTCATTTGCCACACAACTCTCGAGCCATGTGCAGACTCCATAATAAAAATAATTAAGTAATTACGATATTGGAAAGATGCATGCGGGATCCAATGAGAACCCTGTTAGAAAAACATCTTAACTTTGGAAAACGCTTCATGGTAGGGTCATGTATGACCAGAATCTTAAAGGAATTAACCATGTTGATGCTGCAGGCTCTGGAAGGAAGGGGAAGGGCACACCAAAAGAGACGATACTGTGTATGTGTATGCAAATGCCAATTTCGAAACAGCTTCTCTCTCTGATTAGACTTAATTTTTGTTTTGTTTTGTTTTTCTAAATAGGCATTTTTCTAAATGCTTTAAGGCAGACATTTAAAGTTACCAACGGGATGAGAGACTAGTCTAGTGTTATTCTATTCCCTTTTGTCTTAACATTAAAAAATATTACTCTACGTTCAGATATTAGCACTTCGATTCCAGCCTTCTGCTCAGTATACATCTCCTTCTTTTATATATTAGAGCAGATGGGGCTCTCCAAACTTTTCTCAAAACTAGACACGTGTTTCGAGGAGAGAAAGTACATTAGCCCTTGGTATATAACTTCTCTAAGGCAGGTACAAATGCTTCACTGAACATCCACACTAAGTCCATCGTCTCATTTTAGATAGGAGGAATAGTCAGATATCTCTCTCTCTCTTTCAATCCTCTAATAAAACGTTAAATTACAAACTTTCAGTTTTAAAGAAATAATTATCATAGGAACTTAAATATCACATGTTCTATTAGCCACAGTTCTCTGAAACGCATATTTTTTCTGAAATGCATATTTTTGAGAAAGGTTCACAGATATCTTGATAGCACTTACTTAAGTCAGAATTTATTATTCCAGTCTACCAAAAATTGGTTAAATAGTTACGTGTATGGTATTAACGGGGCATTCTAACATATAAAGAAAAATCTGACCCAGAGTCTCTTGGAATAAGTACACATGTCCCATGCTACAGTGTGGTGTGCATGGAGACCAGCCAGGGTCTCCATGCACAAATTATACACTTGAAGAATATCTACAGAAAGAGGCTAGGTTATATGTGAGAACATATCCAACTACAGAAAAGATCAAACCGTCCTATTATAGTAATCAGAGAATATGATCAATACATTAAAACAAATGCTAAAAATAGTTTGTGTATACATCTCCTAAACCAGCCTAGAACATTGCTGTATAGATATAAATTGTCTACATTAGACATAGATTATATTGTATGGACAAAGTATAATGTTGCACCTCCAGCAAAATAGAGTATAAAATAAATCTTTAAATAGTACTCAGATAGTCTTTTGATTTCACTGTCACCCTGGGTAATACAGGTCTCAAAGAAACTCCTCATACTTCAAGTTCAGAACAATGACTCTAATATAATTGGAGGACTCAATGGACTAGGGTATGGCCTTTTGAGCATTTTTAGCAGAAGGACTTTGAAAATATAAAGTGAAAAGATGGATTGCATTAAGTTTCTGCTTACATCCTGATTTTTGGGTAGTTAGAGCAAAGTACTCTGAGACCATACAATATTTAATTTTATTTCTGAAGCCAGGGCACAAAGTGCACAAGAATGAGTCACCGAGGGAAACAGATTTCCAATGTGCTGCAACAGCTCAAAAAGCTCAAGTTGAGGATTGAGTAGAAATTGTTGTTGAAATTTTAAAATTTTCTTAGGAAAGTAAAATGCATGCTAATGAGTTATCATATGTAATTTCCAAGTCTATTTGGAAGAATTGCTACTAGAGAGGTAATAAGAGACAGATTGTATCTGTGCATTTAAACACAACAAGATGGAGAAATAGGACCCAGGTATCAGGCCCATCTCAGCACCAAGCCAGTGGCTGGCATTAAAAAGGACACACAAACCATCCAAACAGAAGAGAGAGCCCAGACATAATAAACCCATGCATATATGTCAACTAACCTTTGGTAAGAGTGCCAAGAATACAAAATGGGGAAAACGTATTCTCTTCAATAAACATCACTGTGAGAATTGTATAACCACATGCAAAAGAATGGAATTGGACCCTTATATCATACACAAGTATCAACTGAACTTAAACATAAGACCTGAAACTATAAAATTCCTAGAGAAAGACATAGAAGAAAAGCTTCATGTCATTGTTCTTGGCAATGATTTCTTGGATCTGGCACCAAAAGCACAGATCAAAAAGTATAAATAACTAAGTGGGATTACATCAAACTAAAAAGCTTCTGCACAGCAATAGAAACAATCAAGAGAATAAAAAGGCGATCTATGGAATGGGAGAAAATATTCACAAACAATATATATGTGATAAAGGGTTAATACCCCAAATACATAAATAACTCCTACAACTCAAAAAATAACCTGACTAAAAAGTGGGCAAAGGATATGAACAGACATTTCTCCAAAGAAATGTTCAAATGTCTAGTACAAATGGCCAAAATGTGCTCAACATAACTTATCATCAGGGAAATACAAATCAAAACCACAATGAGATCTCACTTAGCACCTGCCAGAGTGACTATTATAAACAAAAAAAATAGATAAGAAGTGTCGGCAAATATGTGAAGAAAAGGGAACCCAGGTACTATTGGTGGGAATAAAAATCATACAATCACTACGGAAAACAGTATGGAGGTTCCTCAAAAAATTAAAAAATAGAATTATTATGTGATCCAGCAATACCACTTCTGGGTATTTATCCAAAGGAAATAAAAGCAGGATCTTGAAGAGATACCTGTAATCTGTTGTCCACTGCAACATTATTCACAATAGCCAAGATATGGAAACAACCTAATTGTCAACCCATGAATAAATGGATTAAAAAATGTGGCATATACATGCAGTGGACTATTATTCAGCCTTGGAGGCCGTTTTGTGAAGTGAAATATGCCAAACACCAAAAGATAAATACTGTATAATCTTACTTGCATGTGGAAACTGAAGTAGTCAAATTCATAAAAGCAGAGAGTGGAATGGTGGTTGCCAAGGAGTGGAGGGAGGAGGTAAATGAGAAAGTGATAGTCACAGGGCACAAAGTTTCCATTATGCAAAGTATAAATTCTGGGGATAAACTGCTATACAGCATAGTGCCAATAGCTAACACTACTGTACTGTATACTTAAAATTGTCTAAAAGAGCAGATACTATCTTAAGTGTTCTTACCACCAAAAAATTAATGAATTAGTAATAAAGGGGCAGGAGCAAACTTTGGAAGGTAGTAGATATGTCTATGGCTTTGATAATGATGATGGTTTGATGGATATATATTTATGCCCATGCTCATCATTATATACATTAAATATGTACAGCTTTTTACATGTCAATCATATCTCAATATAGTGGTTTTAAAAATAAAATGTATCTATGAAAAGCCCACAGCAAATATCATTCTGATATCTGAAAAGCTGACAGCCTTCCCTTTGAGATCAGGAACATGACAAGGATGCTCACTCTCACCACTCTTGTTCAACATAGTACTAGAAGTCCTAGCGACAGCAATCAGACAACCAAAAGAAATAAAAGGTATTCAAACTGGCAATGAAGAAGTCAAACTCTCTTCGCAGATGACATGATACTTTATATGGAAAACCCAAAAGACTCCACCCCCAAACTACTAGAACTCATACAGCAATTCAGTAATGTGGCAGGATGCAAAATTAATGCACAGAAATCAGTTGTTTTCCTTCACACTAACAATGAAAATATGGAAAGGGAAATTAGAGAATCAATTCCATTTACTATAGCACCAAGAACCATAAGATACCTGGGAATAAACCTAACCAAGGAGACAAAGGATCTGTACTTGAGGAACTACAGAACACTCATGAAAGAAATTGAAGAAGACGCAAAAAGGTGGAAAAGCATTCGATGCTCATGCACTGGAAGAATAAACATTGTTAAAATGTCTATACTGCCCAGAGCAATCTATACTTTCAATGACATCCCGATCAAAATTCCACCGGCATTTTTCAAAGGGCTGGAACAAACAATCCTAAAATGTGTATGGAACTAGAAAAGACCCCTAATTGCTAAGGAAATGCTGAAAAAGAAAAACAAAGCTGGGGGCATCACACTGCCTGATTTCAAGCTTTACTACAAAACGGTGATCACCGAGACAGCATGGTACTGGCACAAAAACAGACACATAGACCAGTGGAACAGAATAGAGAGCCCAGATATGAACCTGCAACTCTATGGTCAAATCATCTTGGACGAAACAGGAAAAAATATCCAGTGGAAAAAAGACAGTCTCTTCAATAAATGGTGCTGGAAAAATTGGACAGCCATATGTAGAAGAATGAAACTTGACCATTCTCTTACCCATACACGATAAACTCAAAATGGATAACAGATCTCAGTGTGAGGCAGGAATCTATCAAAACCCTAGAGAAGAATATAGGTGGTAACCTCTTCAACATCAGCCATAGCAACTTCTTTCAGGACATGTCTCCAAAGGCAAAGGAAACAAAAGCAAAAATGAACTTTTGGGACTTCATCAAGATAAAAAGCTTCTGCACAGTGAGGCAAACAGCCAACAAAACAAACAGGCAACCCACGGAATGGGAGAAGAAATTCGCAAATGACACTACAGACAAAGGTCTGATATCTAAGGTCTATAAAGAACTCCTCAAACTCAATACTCACAAAACAGATAATCACGTCAAAAAATGGGCAGAAGACATGAACAGACTCTTCTCCAAA
>CM052799.1:144679242-144733401 GCA_028533885.1 Nasua narica
CAAAACCACACTGAGATACCACCTTACACCAGTTAGGATGGCCAAAATCAACAGGACAGGTAACAACAAATGTTGGAGAGGATGTGGAGAAAGGGGAACCCTCCTCCACTGTTGGTGGGAATGCAAGTTGGTGCAGCCACTTTGGAAAACAGTGTGGAGATTCCTGAAGAAATTAAAAATAGAGCTACCCTATGACCCTGCAATTGCACTACTGGGTATTTACCCCAGAGATACAGATGTAGTGAAAAGAAGGGCCACATGTACCCCAATGTTCATAGCAGCAATGGCCATAATCGCCAAACTGTGGAAAGAGCCAAGATGCCCTTCAACAGATAAATGGATAAAGAAGATGTGATACATCTATACAATGGAATACTATGCCTCCATCAAAAAGGATGAATACCCAAATTTTGTATCAACATGGATGGGACTGGAGGAGATTATGCTGAGTGAAATAAGTCAAGCAGAGAGAGTCAATTATCTTAAGGTTTCACTTACGTGTGGAGCATAGGGAAGAACACGGAGGGCATTGTTAGAAGGAAGGGAAGGGTGAATGGGGGGAAATCCGAGGGATAGATGAGACTGTGGACTCTGAACAAGAGACTGAGGGTTTTTGAGGGGAAGGGGTGGAGGGTTGGGTGAGCCTGGTGGTGGGTATTGAGGAGGGCACGTATTGCATGGAGCACTGGGTGTGGTGCATGAACAATTAATCTTGTAACAATGAAAAAATAAAAATGAAAGTATTTGGGGGAAAAATAAAATGAAGGTAAAATGTAAAAATAAAAAAAATAAAATAAAAATAAAATGATAAGGTAAAATAAAATTATAAATAGAAAACATTTTGTGTTCAACTGCATGGTGTAATTTTATTTATAGAGTCTAAATTGTGTTAAGAATTGAGACTGGATCTGTGAGCATGGAATGTTATTCCACCTTTTTGTGTCTTCTAAAATTTCCTTCATAAGTGTTCTGTAGTTTCTAGAGTATAGATCCTTTACCTCTCTAGTTAGGTTTAGTCTAAGGTATCATAAGGTTTTTGGTGCTATTATAAGTGGAATTGATTCCATAATTTCTCTTTCTACAGTTACATTGTTTGTGTATAAGAAGGCAACTGATTTCTGTACATTGATTTTGTATCCTGCCACATTACTGAATTGCTGTATGAGTTCTAGTAATTTGGGAGTGGAGTATTTTAGGTTTTCCACATAAAGTATCATGTCATCTGCAAAGAGAGAGAGTTTGACTTCTTCTTTGCCAATTTGAATACCTTTTATTTCTTTTTCTTGCCTGATTGCTCTTGCTAGGACTTCCAGTACTATGTTGAACAATAGTGGCATGAGTGGGCATCCTTGTCATGTTCCTGATCTTAAAGGAAAGGCTGTCAGCTTTTCCCCATTGAGAATGATATTTGCTGTGGGCTTTTCATAGATGGTTTTTATGAAATTGAGGAATGTTCCCTCTATCCCTACACTCTGAAGAGTTTTAATCAGGAAAGGATGCTGTATTTTGTCAAATGCTTGTTCTGCACCAATTGAGAGGACCGTGTGGTTCTTGTCTATTCTCTTATTTACGTGTTCTATCACATTGATTGATTTGCGAATGCTGAACCACCCTTCCATCCCAGAGATAAATCCTACCTGGTGGTGATGGATAATCCTTTTAATGTACTGCTGGATCCTATTAGCTAGGACCTTGTTGAGAATTTTGGCATCCATATTCATCAGGGATATTGGACTGTAATTCTCCTTTCTCATGGTCTTTACCTGGTTTTGGGATCAAGGTAATGCTAACCTCAGAATGAGTCTGGAAGTTTTCCTTCTGCTTCTATTTTTTGAAATAGCTTCAGGAGAATAGAATGTTTGGTAGAATTTCCTAGGGAAAAGCATTCCATGCTCATGGATCAGAAGAATAAACATTGTTAAAATGTCTATACTGCCCAGAGCAATCTATACTATCAGTGCCATCCCAATCAAAATACCAATGGCATTTTTCAAAGTGCTGGAACAAACAATCCTGAAATTTGTATGGAATCAGAAAAGATCCTGAATCACCAAGGGAATGTTGTACAAGGAAAACAAAGCTGGGGGCATCACGTTGCCTGATTTCAAGCTCTATTACAAAGCTGTGATTACCAGGACAGCATGGTACTGGCACAAAAACAGACATATAGATTAATGGAACGAAATGGAGAGCCCAGATAT
This sequence comes from Nasua narica, assembly GCA_028533885.1. Classification (NCBI taxonomy): domain Eukaryota; kingdom Metazoa; phylum Chordata; class Mammalia; order Carnivora; family Procyonidae; genus Nasua; species Nasua narica. The sequence goes on from CM052799.1 coordinate 144,681,444, forward strand.
GGACCCTGAACTCTATGGTCAACAAATCTTCAACAAAGCTGGAAAAATATCCAATGGAAAAAAGACAGTCTCTTCAATAAATGGTGCTGGGGAAATTGGACAGCTATATTCAGAAGAATGAAACTCAACCATTCTCTTACACCATACACAAAGATAAACTCTAAATGGATGAAAGACCTCAATGTGACATAGGAATCATCAAAATCCTAAAGGAGAACACAGGCAGTAACCTCTTTAACATAAGCCACAGCAATTTCTTTCAAAACACGTCTCCAAAGGCAAGGGAAACAAACGTGAAAATGAACTTTGGGAACTTCATCAAGATAAAAAGCTTCTGTACAGCAAAAGAAATAGTCAACGAAACAAAGAGACAACCCACAGGACGGGAGAAGATATTTGCAAATGACACTACAGATAAAGGGCTGGTATCCAAGATCTATGAAGAACTTCTCAAACTCAACACCCAAAACCAAATAATCCAGTCAAAAGATGGGCAGAGAACATGAACCGACACTTCTCCAAAGAAGACATACAAATAGCTAACAGACAAATGAAAAAATGTTCAACATCACTAGCCATCAGGGAAATTCATATCAAAACCACATTGAGATACCACCTTACACCAGTTAGAATGACAAAAATTGACAAGACAAGAGACATCAAACATTGGAGAGGGTATGGGGAAAGGGGAACTCTCTCACACTGTTGGTGGGAATGCAAGTTGGTGCAGCCACTTTGGAAAACACTGTGGAGGTTCCTCAAGATATTAAAAATAGAGCTACCCTATGACCCAGCAATTACACTACTGGGTATTTATCCCAAAGATACAGATGTAGTGAAAAGAAGGGGCACATGCACCTCAATGTTCATTGCAGCAATGGCCATGATAGCTGAACTGTGGAAGGAGCTAAGATGCCCTCCAACAGATGAATGGATAAAGAAGATGTGGTCCAAATATGCAATGGAACATTACATCTCCATCAGAAAGGATATAATACCCAACATTTGCATCAACATGGATGGAGCTGGAGGGGATTATGCTAAGTGAAATAAGTCAAACAGAGAAAGAGAATTATCATATGGTTTCACTTATTTGTGGAACATAAGGAATAGCATGGAGGACATTAGGAGAAGAAAGGGAAAAATGAAGGGGGGGAAATCAGAGGGGGAGATGAACCATGAGAGACTATGGGTTCTGGGAATCAAACTGAGGGTTTTAGAGGGGAGGGGCTGGGGGGACGGGTGAGCCTGGTGATGGGTATTAAGGAGGGCACATAGAGGATGGAGCACTGGGTGTTATATGCAAACAACGAATCATGGAACACTACGTCAAAAACTAACGATGTACTATATGGTGTCTAACATAGCATTACAAAAAAAATTTAAAAAAAAAATAACTGAGACTGGAAGTTATTCAATACAATGTCAGAAGTGTCAGTTCACTTGTGTTCTACAATCAGTGGTATTACACTCGTAACTGTCCCATTTCTAGCTACCACTACACCCGGGGTATTCTTTTTTTCTGGCTCAACTCTGCTGTTTCATTTATTATGGGCTCTTAAAAATGTTCTCTGACACTTGAAAAAAAAGCTTAAGACAAATCTAATGTTGGTTGATAAATTACAAGTGTCAGTTTAAATTAAACCAACTAACGTTACTTTCACCCTTACTGTAAGGGTGAAAGAAAATATTCTATTCAGGAGTATTTGGGTTAAAACTCACAAAGGCCAGGATTATCATTCTAGATTATCCCATGAGCTGAAATGGGTTGGGAGTAGTTATTTTGATGCAGACCACATTGAAAGGAAGTAATCTTATCTGACACTATATATAAAAAAACTCATATAAGATGAAGATGACTTATCTTCAAAAATTTAGCAAATCCATCAACAAAGGTAATATGTAAATTAGAAACGCATTAAACCTTTGGATGGTAAGGTCCAAACTCTTAGAGTAAAAGCATCCTTGCCTAGAAGCTATGGATACTAGTATATGTCACACTGAATATCATCATTTTACCAATCCCAGGCTATTCAAGGTCAGAAAAATGTCAGTCCCCTTTTTTCATGTTGTGCTTGGACAATGGTCTAATACAAGATTCTATGATGCCTTAAGGGGTATTACACCCATTGTTCCCCCAAGAACTAGGATGAATTGGAGGGTAGAATGTTTAAGAGATCCCTGAAATATCCTGTATTGTGGCTTTTTAGCTAGGTGTCAAGTGATTATTTTTCCTTCACATGGTATATCAGTTTCCTAGGGCTGCCATAACAAAGTGCCACAAACTGAGTGGCTGACAAAAACAGAAACTTATTTTCTCCCAGTATGGCAGACAGAAGTCCAAAATGAAGACATAAACAGGGCCGTCCTCCCTCCTGAGACTCTGCCTTGCCTCTTCCTGGTTTCTAGTGGGTGGCCATTGATTGCTGGCATTCCTTAGCCTACTGTCAGACCACTCCAACCTCCCTTTATGTCATCAATGGCATTGGCATTCTCCCTATGTGTGTCTGTCTTCACATGGCATTTCCCTCTTCTTATAAGGACACTAGTCATATTGTATTAGTGTTCACTCTAATTACTTCATCTTAACTGGATTACATCTGCAAAAGGCCCTATATCCAAATAAGGTTATATACACAGGTGCTTGGAGTTAGGACTTCAATACGTCTTTTGTGGGAACACAATTTAACCCGTAACAGTTGGGAAATAGATAAACTAGGAGAAGAAGGGCTATTCCATCCTCAAGATAATTACGATATGTGACAGCAAAATAGGAGATGCCCTTTTGCATGGTTGCTACTTTGTAATATTTCTGACAAGGACTAGATAAAGCCTACTTCCCCATACCCCAAGTGAGAAAGAAAAAGTTATGATTCAATATTATTACTGTTAACTATTCTGAGTATAAAAGGAATCACCCACCTAAGGCTGGGTTCCAAAAGGTTGGATCATGGGAGATCTTTTTACTCTTAAAATAGGGAAGGTCTTTACTATTCAGATTATTATTATTTTTTTTACTATTCAGATTATTGAAGCAAAAGATGCCTCAATAGCAATGGGGTTGAGAAACTAGTGTAGACACTGCCTACTGTTTTTTTTTTCACTTAATAGTGCATTGTATAGAAAATAAATGAGAGTTTATTAAATATCTTTCTACTGGTTCTTCTTGAAGTACTGACTTCTTTACATATGTGTGTATATATATATACATATGTATATATATATATGCTTTTAGCCAAGAATTTCCCTAAACTGAACCAAAAGACATAGAATGCATTACATGAGAGGACATATTCAAGGAACGACCCACACATTTCTCTCTGACTAGGGAAGCAGTAGCCAACAGTAGTTCCTAAGCTTTTGCAAAGTAGGAATGCAGGAAATCAGCCAATTGCAATGCTCACAGAACTACTGATACTCCGAATTTCAAGTATTTTAGGGTGAAAGACTACAACAGTGAACACCACCACAAGCAGAAGATATCACAAAGTGTCATGATATGAAGTAACTTTCACTCTTTCCATCTAAATTATGGAGAGTTTTAAAGAAACCAGTGTCAGTTCCTTTATTTCAGACTAGTGACTTCTCCTGCCATTTGATGCTAGCTTTTACATTTCAGTCTGCAAATATATTTTTATTAGATGCCACACTGGTGAAGGATCCCTAGACACACATAGCCTAAGAAAGGGCTTTTAAATTCACCCAAACTGTCCTTCAAAGGGAATGACTGCTTCAGAGACAAGAAGCATCAGGTCCACTGCTGCTGTGTTTCATGGCGTCGTGGAGTACTATACATTAAAAGAAGGACTACCAGGCCACAGGATATCAGGGGTTTTTATTGGCAACATGGTATCTGTCATGCTGGGAGAGTAAATTAAAAAAAAAAAAAAAGATCCTATTGAAACGAAGCTGAGAGGGGCTTAAACAACATTTAATGAACTCCAAAATTTACAATAACTTAAGTCTCTTCTCAGAAATCCCATCTCATTTTCCAGTCCATCGCCATAATTACCCTAATCCCTATGGCTACCATGCAGAGGGGGTAGAGGGAATCTAATGAAGAGTGGAGGAGAGCATTTTCAACCTCTCCCTTCATCCTGATGGATTAATCTTACGTCTAATATTTACCTGTTCCATAATTAAAATCCTTGGCATCCTATGTCACTATAGTTTATAAAACTAGATAGAGAAAAACATCTTTATAGTGACATTTATTCAGAGGGAACTAAAATAGGGACCAAAATCTAGACATTAATGTATCTAATCCAGTTGACATAACTTCATAGCTGGATATGAGGACAAAAGAAAGCGTGCAGATATAGGATCATTCAAAACCATCCTGCCTTGAAGAGTGCTGGCCAGGATTTGTGGATGGATAGATTTGGAGTTTTCTGTTTAAGTTCATTTCTAATTCTACTTATTAAGATTATACAGCAATGGCCGCTTCTTACAAAAGCACCTAGAGCCACTGAGCCTTGTTTGTGAATCTCACCAGAATATGGAAAAAGTTCATTAGCAGAAGACAGACTCACTCTTTTCTTCTTTTAGCTCATTTTCTTGTAGTCCTTTTCAGAACACCCCCAAATTCCCCCGACAAAAGCTAAATGCTAAAACTGCAAAACCCATGTTATGAATAGCTTTTTTGATACCGTTTTTAGAGAATACTCAGATATATTGTGTGAACAAACCTCTTCCAGCCAGGTCTCAACAAACCTGCTTGAAGCTGAACTTCCTACTACAGACTATCCTTCTACCATGAGACCCATGCATTCATTCATCTTCATGGTGAAAGGAGGGGCCACACCGACTTTCTCATAACAGAGTCAGGATGAAAATTTCTCTCCCAACAGAGGGTATTTAACTATGTCCTATACTGCTGCTTTTTGTACTTCAATTCCTTTTTGAAAGGAAGCCAGAAATCTATCAACCATTCATTTCATTTCAACTATTTGATATCTGCTTTGGGACAACAAAAGAAAAAATCAGTGGGAAGGGAAAGCAAATACAAATCCACATTTCTTTTTAATTTATATTTCCTCTTCTGAGTGCCAGACCCACATCTCAAAATCCCACGGATATGTCGAAGATAGGCATTTCAAATTTAATATTCCTAAATCTAAATTCATTACATTTAATCTAGAAAGAGCTTCTTCCCCCTTTTAGTGTCTAGCTCAGCAAACTGCATAACCATATAGCCAGTTACTAAGCCATTAACCTAGGTACAATTCTTGTCTTCTCTTTTTCCTTTCATCCTCACAGTCAGTTGGTCACTAAGTTCTATAAATTCTAATTCATAGTTAGTTCTAAAATATGTTTTCTCTCTCTCTCTCCACAGCTGCTTCCTCAGTATTTCTTACTTGGATTATCACAGTACTTTCTAACAGCCTCCAGTCTGTCTTTTATCTATTTTGTACACCACAGCTGGTGTTTTATCTCAGATGCAAATCTGACGTAGTTGAGATGCCTCAGTGGTTCTTCTCAACCAGGATACAAGGCCATTCATTCATTTATTTAACCATTATTTGATGAGTGTGTACATGAAACCAAACATCATCCTACGAAACAGTGAGTACAATCAAATACCGTCCACCTTTCTGGATTTGCAGTCTCTTGCAAGGAATGTAGGATGGAGATGTTAATCATCACAGATTCTGTACAAAAATATAAAAGGAGGTGTTACGATGAAAGAGATTCAGTGTTGTGAAAGCAGAGAGCAGAAAAGCCTGATCTAGTCTGAAGAATAAGAGAGTAAAGTGAGGGAAGAAGAGGAACCTCAGATTGAGCCTTGGGGAGGTTCAACGTTTAAGGGTTGGGTGGAGGAGTATGGATTCATAAGGAAACCTGAGAAGCAGCCAGAGGCATCACATGGTATCATAGATGTGAGAAGAAAGAGAACATTTCAAGAGGGAGAATAGTCTTCAGGTTGCACTCTCCTTAGAGGTCAAATAGGATGAGGTCTGGAAAACATCCCTTAGATGTCATGGCATGGAGGTTATCAGTGGAAGAAAGGATGAGATGAACTAATGGAAGGAGAGCACAGTCTGAAATGAGTTAAGAAGAGAGTGTGATCTGAGGAAAAGGAGATAGTGGGAAGGGAAGCTTTCAAGGGTCTCTGTGACCTCTGGCTCCTGGCCTCCTTTCTAGTTTCTTCTCACATCACCAGCCTACGTATGTACCCTTTCTTCTCACCAAATACCATACTTAATGCCACAACAAGTGACTCACTATTTGTTCAAGGCTCCACGGTTTCCATTACTGCAGGGCCCAAGAGTGCACTATTCTCTCTACCTGGAAGGCCTTGAAGACCTTCTCCTACCTAGACAATTACTATACCTCCTTCAAGGCTCAACTCAATGTCATTGCCTCTGGAAGACTCTTCTGTTACCCAACCCAGCTTAATAATAGTAGCATTACCACCATAATCACATGCTCAAAATTACCCTTATAAAGACTCAACTTTGAATCTGCTTGTCTGTTTTTTCCCACAACATTGTCAGTTGCAAGATGATAGGCACTCTATGTCATCTTTCTGTACTTGGAATATGTTTGAAAAAGGAATGGAGGATCATTTTGATCTGCTCTCTTACACATGAGGAGCTTTGTCCCTGGCATGACAGGGTCCTAATGGAACAGCTACCTCCGGGATCAGCAGTGGTTTCTACCCGGAATATCAACACCTCAGGGACACATCTTCCCTGCATAGGTTCAGAGAAGCAGTTTTGGGTCAGACAGATAGGGAGTTAATCCCAGTTCTTGTCTGAGCCTCAGTTTCCTCATCTGTAAAATGAGAATAATTTTACCTTACCTTGATTTGTGAGTATAAAATTATAAAAAAACTCATGTGAACTATTTAGCACAGTTCTTGACTACTAGTAAAGAAAACAGCAAATACGTAAAACATCCAACACGTGATACTGCCTGTGTTAGTTTCCTATGGCTGCCATAACAAATTACCATAAACTTGGTGCCTAAAAACAACACAGACTTATTCTCATATAGTTCTGCGGGCCAGTAGTTTCACTGGATTGAACTCAAGCTCTGAATGCTCTAGTGGAGAATCTATTTCCTTATCTTTTCTACCTTCCATTGACTAGCTGTGTTTCTAAATTCATTGCTCCAGGCTCCATCTTAAAACCAGAGGTGTGGCAACCCTCTATGTTTCTGCTTCTCTGCTTCCTTCACATGACCTCCTCTACCGTGTCAAATCTCCCTCTTCCCGCTCCTTAAAAGGACACTGGTGAGTACATTTAGGGCCCACCTGGTGTATCCAAAATAGTTTCCCAATCCCAAAAACCCTAATTTAAACATCTGCAAAGTCCCTTTTGCCATATAAGGTAACATTCATAATTCCAGAGATGGGAACTTCGATAATTTGGGGAGCCATTACTCAGCCTACCATAACACCGTTATTATTATCGGAATTGATAAAGTTGATGGAATGCTATGGATAATTCCACACAAACTAAATACCCAATCAAAGTATATGGTATCCCTGCAAAATGTGTAATACTTAAGTTCTATTGCAGCAGATCAAAAAATCCTTATGTCTTAAGTTTCTATTTAAGTTTCTACAAAAGTTACACATTTGATGAAAAAAGGACTGTGGGGTCCTAGCTTCTTCTCACTTAACTCACAAGAGAAAGAAACTGTTATGCTTTCCCAGAAACAACTTGAATCAGATGTATTTTGCAAGGAGGTCGGGAGATGGTAGCTCACCTTACAGAAGTTAGCTGTTATTATTTTCTTTTTTTTTAATTTTTTTAAAAGATTTTATTCATTTATTTGACAGAGAGAGAGAGATCACAAGTAGGCAGAGAGGCAGGCAGAGAGGCAGGCAGAGAGGGGGAAGCAGGCTCCCCGCTGAGCAGAGAGCCCAATGCGGGGCTCGATCCCAGGACCCTGAGATCATGACCTGAGCCAAAGGCAGAGGCCTTAACCCACTGAGCCACCCAGGTGCCCCTATTGATTTTCGAATAGTCAAACAGTGTTGCATTCTCTTTCCCACCTTGCAAAATCACAACAAGATCTATCTGTGCCTGAAGTCACCACTGAAGAAAAGATAGTAAAGTTAGGTTTCTTCAGATCTAGGTGTCCTTCCTTGTCAACATGCTCTACTGAAACAGAGAAGGCTTGTTGTCATATTAGGGATTACTGCCAGGTCTCTGTGTATGGCATTTGTTTGCAAATTTAGTAACTTATTCATCAGCCAACATGTTTCCTTGATACAGGTGTAGTTGGACTGGGAAAGAATTCTTAAGCTTAACAAAAATCAATAAAAGAAATTGTAATTGCAAAAAATTCTGCAAAATTAATTTCTTCTAAACATAAGTCATTAGAGAGGATTTTACATAAAGGTTCTTATATTCCAATATTTTTCTTATACCTCAATGTCAAAAAAAATCAAGTAAAATAAGGACAGAAGCTATATAGTTATGAATTTCAAATCAAATCTGGACAGCTTATCTCTTCGTGGTGTGTAGATTAACATTTGTTCAAATTATAAGCTCCAAAATCCAGGATATTAACATGAGAGATAATAGGATAATAGGAATAAATAGTGAAGTCAGTGGTGTGTGTGGTGGTGGAGGAGAAACTGAAAAACAGAGAGACAGGAAAAGGGAAATAGAAGGGAAAGAACTATAGCAAATGATTTTGAAAAACTGTTTTGTTCCCACCTGATTTAGTAGATGCTGAAATTGTGATTAAAGTAGAAAACAAAGTAGGAAATCAGAATTAGCTTCCGAAATGTTTTGCTTCCAATCTAGGCAACACTGATATAGCTATTAATATAACTTAACACCAAACAATGCTCTTTTATGAGAATCTCAGATATCTTCACAAACAAGTGTGGCTGTCTTCATTATGTGGGAAGGAAAACATGGAGTGAATAATTAAGTATGTGGTTCGTGTGCAGCTGAAGTAGGACGGGGAGCCCATCTTGAGGGTTTTGTTTTGTTTTATTTTTAATTTTTTCAGTGTTCCAAGATTCATTGTTCATGCTCCATTTTGAGTTTTGAAAAAGATCAATCCAGAGCAGCATCTGGCATTTGTTATGGTCTTTCCTCCCAGGGAGGTGGACAGGGTGAGTTCTGTGCAGGTTTGCAGGGGTGGTGGGGAGAATTCCCCCAACTGCACATAAGAAGGTGAGCAAAGGAAAAAAGGATGTTTTACTTCCTGATGCTCAATTGCTGCATTTACTTCTGCAGACTACCCTGCTCTGCTGCTTCTGATTTCAGAGAAAAAAGAGCCTGGGGGAAGAAGCTTTACGGGCTTATCAAAAAGTATCAGGAGCTACAACGAACTAAGAACAGTATTACGTTCTTCCTGTGTAGCATCCACATAATTCCAAGGCTTGGGGGCAGAAGCCCTTCGGGAAGGTATTACAGTTATGTAGGCTAAGGCTCCTAAACAACTGGGTGTCCCCCGAGCTGTGAAATACCCATTCCACCCCACCCCCAGATTGGGAGGGTTGGGCCATAGCCGTCTAGAAGTAGGAAAGTTCCGGCACCTCTTAAAAGGTCAGCAAATAGGAGAAATGGGACTGGCCTTTCACTTATCCAGGAGCTTCCAGGTTCCACTGTGTAATGTTCAAGTTATCATCTTCAAGTGTGTTATTAAATTATTAAACTTGGCTACAATTACTATAGCTAATAAAGTGCTGGTGCAGAGCACCACAGCAGCAGCAATTGTGTGCCAGAATGATTAACCAGCAGGCTGCAATAATTATTCTAATCCATCTTCAGAGATGAAGTCAAAGCTCTAACAATCAAATCAATCAATTAGTGAAGAAGAGCACTGAAGGGAAAAAAATCAATGAAAAACAAGTTTTCACCACAAAGCAATAAATCAATCCCAAATAATTGTGCCGCTTCATTGTACAAAAAAAAAAAAAAAAAAGGAATGATACCAGTTATTACAATTAAATACCAAAGCAATGGTTTCCTTATCTATTACTTCAGCTCAAGCTAGAGGGGGATCTAATTTTTGTCAAACTCTGTGGCATCTACGTAAATACCCAGGACTCAATTTATATTTTTAAAACTAATATCACAGCATGCTATCTCCTTTGGCAATAAGTCCCAGGCTCCCGTCATTTTCTTCTGCCAAATACCCAAACAACCATGGATAATGGTTTTTACGACCACTCTAGAAAAAACCTAGAGCAGGCCCTAAGTGATCCTCTGTATAGTACTTTATAATTTCCAAAGCACTTTTACCAACATTTTCTGAAGCCTTCTTTCTCAACAAGTGTCAAGTAAGGTGACAGAGAGTTCATATTTTTAATTAATCTATTTTACAGCAAGGCATACTGTAGTTCAGAGACATGCCTTTCCCAAGGTCAGGTGAGATGAAACAAACAGAAAGAGGACCACGTTTCTTTCTACCTTGATCACTCTACACTTCCTGGCTCATGGCACTACTTGAAGCTTAGGGAAAGGACAAAAGTCCCCTTTGTCCCTGTAAGTACTCGCAAGAGACAGAGATCATGCAGAAGAGATTGGGAGTCAGCACAAGAAGCACTTGGCTGGAGCTCTGTGAGGTGGGGGGGTCACCCCTGGGTAGGTTAGAATGGTTTTAAATGACACCTCAGAATAATGAAGCTAGGGCATCCTCTTACACCATACATAAAGATAAATTCAAAATGGATAAAAGACCCCAATGTGAGACAGGAATCCGTCAAAATCTTAGAGAAGAACATAAGCAGTAACCTCTTCAACATTGGCCACAGTGACTTCTTTCAAGACATGTCTCTAAAGTCAAGGGAAATAAAAGCAAAAATGAACTTTTGGGACTTCATCAAGATAAAAAAAAGCTTTTTCACAGCAAAGGAAACTAAGAGGCAACCCATGGAATGGGAGAAGATATTTGCAAATGGCATTATGGATAAAAGGCTGGTATCTAAGATCTATAAAGAACTTCTCAAACTCAACACCGATAAAACAAATAATCCAGTCTATTAATGGGCAGAAGACATGAACAGGCACTCTCCAAAAAAGACATACAAATGGTTAACAGACACATGAAAAAATGTTCAACATTACTAGCCATCAGGGAAATACAAATCAAAACTACAATGAGATACCACCTTACACGAGTTAGAATGGCAAAAATAACAAGACAGGAAACACGTGTTGGCAAGGATGTGGAGAAAGGGGAACCCTCTTACGCTGTTGGTGGGAATGGAAGTTGGTGCAGCCACTTTGGAACACACTGTGGAGGTTCCTGAAGATGTTAAAAATAAAGGTACCCTATGACCCAACAATTGCACAATAGGTATTTACCCCAAAGACACAGATATAGTGAAAAGAAGGGGCACATGTACCCCAGTGTTCATATCAGCAATGTCCACGACAGCCAAACTGTGGAAGGAGCCAAGATGCCTTCAACAGATGAATAAATAAAGAAGATGTAGTTCATATATACAATGGAATATTACTCAGCCATCAGAAAGGATGAATACCTACCATTTGCATCAACATGGATGGAACTGGAAGGGATTATGCTAAGTGAAATAAGACAAACAGAAAAAGACAATTATTATATGGTTTCACTCATATGCAGAACATAAGGAATAGCATGGAAGACTGCAGGGGAAGAGAGGGAAAACTGAATGGGAAAAAATCAGAGAGGGAGACAAACCATGAAAAACTCTGGACTCCAGGAACCAAACTGAGAGTTACAGAAGGAAGGGAGTGGGGGATGAGGTAACCAGGTGATGGTATTAAGGAGGGCATAGGTGGTGATGAGCACTGGGTGTTATATGCAACTAACGAATCGTTGAACACTACATCAAAAACTAATGATGTACTATACTGTACATCATTATACTGTACATTATAATGATGTACAGCATAGTACATCATTATACACATATACTATATACTATATACATATACACATATACTATATATACATAGACTATACCGTACTATACTGTAATGATGAAACACCTCTTTGGGCTGCTCTAGATGTCATGAGAGCCTCCAATGTCCAGTCAGCTATTGGTGTCTGCTTCCTAGATTGTTCCACAAGTGAGCTTGGCATCTTCGAGTTATTCTTGCTGCATTGTTCAATAACAGATACTACACCACTGATCAAGCACTTGGAATATATCAGGCAGACTATGTAAAATATATTACATAAATTATTTCAAGTTAACTCTCCAAAACAAGTGGGTAGTACCATTCCTCTTTGACAGATTTAAATAAATGAAAGAAAGGAAAAACTTAAGCTCAGAAAAGTTAACTTTTATAAAGTCACAGAGTCACTAAAGATAGTGGAGCCAAACCTCACACTCAAATTTCTGACTGTACTTTGACCTGCTTCTCGTTTGGATTTCTATGACATTTTGATTGTGAATTAATTAGTTGTATAGACTCTAAAGAACATTAACATTCCCCATTGGTCTCACCTTCCAAACATTTCAAAAGACTATTTATTTTGACCCATTTTTCAAATGAACTTGAAATTAGTGGGTACAGAAAAGATGAATCAAAATTTCTCTTGGGTCATTCAAAGTCAACACATAGTTTTTAAAATTGAAAGAATTAAATGATGGCAGAAAGGCAATGTGTCGTGGGTCCCCAAAGACCAGTGCCAGGTTCAATGATTTGCTAGAAGGACTCCCAAGACAGCATATAGTTTTACTTGGAGCTATGATTTATTATAAGAGGATACAAAACGAAATCAGGAGTGGAAAAAGGTGCATGGGGTCAAGTCCAGAGAAAACAAGGCTCAAGCTTCTAAAAATCCTCTCCCAGTGTGGTGTTACAGTTTCTTCCCCAAGGAACTGTGACAGCACACTGAAAGGGTATCTCTCAGGAAAGTCCACTGGAGACTCAGACCCCAAAGTCACAAAGGCTCCCTCTACTGAGCATGTACCAAAATCCAGACTTCAAGGAAGCACACAGGCATTCAACACAAACCACATCATTTTCACAAACAGTTTAGGCATAAAGAGGCTTTTTTATCAGGAAATTATGAGAAGCTTCCCAAATTCCCGACTCCTGCCAAGGACCAACCTCTTATGCAGGCCTTTGATAGGATAGTCATCTCAGGCCTGCTAATGCTAACTCTTCTCTGCCTCGGTTGGGTTTGTCATATCTTTTCATATTTATATTTCATTTTCACCCTACAGGTGACCAGTAATGCATTTCCATCTTGCATCCCCTGATAAACTTGCTGCCTTTCTTACACAGGTCTGGTTATCCTTCATTCTGAAAATCAAGTTCTCTGTGGTTTCAACCTCATGGTTTCTTACACTGGTAGCTTCCAGGCTTTGATGAACCCTGTTTTTGAGCTTCTAACCCAGGAATTTCTCTGTGAGAGAACTATTTTGCATCTGCCCTTGATGGTTCACAGGACTCCCTGTTCATTCCACAGGGAGTTCCAAGAAATTCAGCCCTGCTCGTGGAGGGAGTCCAGAATCACATTTTCTCCTGCAAAACTATGAGGCCCCTCTCAGGCTCTATACAGAAGCACTAGGTGGCATCTCTGGGTTAGATGTTTAAAACACATTCAAGGAAGGCAAGAAATGTTGCCCCCAGGAAGGAGCAGATGATAAGAAGGGAAATCACAACCAGGAGGGCAAGGTAGAACATGAGAAAGCAATTAAAGAAAGAGAAGAAAAACAGAGCCAAAGACAACCTCAGTTTAGAGGGACTCATGGTCAGAGAAGAGTCTGAGCCGAAATGGTGACAAAACCCAAAAGTCACCAGAGAGGGGAGAGAGAGAGGACGAGACAGAGATAAAATCCTTGCAGAGAAGTATACTTTGTGGAGGCATTAAAAAAAATTACCATTAGTTCATAACCTTGTCTCAAGTAAATAGTTTACATGTTCAATTATCCTGTGTAAGAGGAATAAATGATCGTTTAAGAGATCTACATAGAAACCTATTAACACCACCACCGTCCCATGCCCACACTAACCAATTATCAATGAGTAGTTTGAATTGAAACACATTTTTATTTACCTTCTACCCAATTTGCTTTGTGTGTATCTAATCTACAGGTACTGAAAAACAAATCAGTTTGTTTTTTGTTGTTGTTTTATGGTTTGTTTGTCTGTTTCCACCAGAAGGATTTGCTTCTTAATCCATGTAAGACGATACCTCCATTTTCAACATTGCTCTCTTTCTCTCTTCCCTCAGGATCCGTTCCTCCCACTTCCTACATTCTATCCCTTTTCTTCCTCCTCCCACTTCCCTCAAGTCCAGAAGTGGTGACTTCTGCCTCCTCCTCGTCCCCAGCCCCATTCCATGTCCCTAGATCCTTGAAGTAAATGACACATCTTCATCAGCCTCCATAGCTTATGTTCTTGTTGGAAATATTCTGTTCTAAACACGGTTCGGAGCCTCCATGAAATCAGGCAATGCCTGCTCAGCTGTGCTCCCCATCTTGGATGAGTCTTTGATTTACCATGCTGTTAAAAGCTGAGGGGTTCTTGTTACTTAAAATTGTTATTGTCATGAGAAGATGGCTATGCAAAACCTTGTTGAAAGATTTTCCTGTGGCAATCCGTGCTTACAGAGCATGTACAAACAGAAGACTGGGAGCCAAGAGGAGGTACGTGGAGACCTGAGGGCTACTGATCCGGTTCAAGGAGACAAGATTTTTCTGAGATGATTTGTAAAATAACAGTCATCCCAGGAAGAAGCTTAAAAAGAGGGACCCTTGCTGTTTCATGAAGCAGCTCTCTCGGGTTCTTTGGTGAGTTTACTGGATTACAATGCTTCCTTTTTAGTGCAGTTTCAACCTGTGAGGAAGGGAGGCAGAAATAAAGAAGGGAAAAGCCAGTATTTTGATGTCTGCACACAAATGGAAATGAAGCTTTCTCATCCTGATAAGGAAGCTGCTCAGTGGAGACAGCTACAGGGTCTTTTTAAACTCAGACACATTAAGCCCAGAAAGGGCTAAGGCAAGCCTGTTAGAAAAGGTAGTGCCAATCGAGGCCATGAATACTGCACCTTCCCCACTGCTTAACTACTCTGCTTCCCAGAGTCTGTGGGGCTAAGAAAAGAGGAGAGTCAAATTTGCATCTCAAGATCAGAAAGCAAGTGACAAAAATGATTAATTCCATCAACTCTACAGATAAGTTGTAGGGCCTTTTCATAGAATGTCTACTAAACTTCAAAGCTTTATATAATTCATTAGTATTATGACATAGCAAAAATTAAGCTGATGATATGAATTTATCTGTATTCCCAATTAAAACTGACAAAATTTCTAAGGCTACCTAGTTATCAGAATCACTGGGAAGTTTTCATAAATGAGGACTTCTGGGCTCACCTCTAGAGATTCATATCCAGTAGGTCTCATATCTCTGTGCTTTTAAAAATCAATGCTATTGACTTTGGCGTTAAAACAAGTTTGGAATTCCCAGACTTGAATAGCACCAGGCCACATTACCAGAATTTCTGGTAGAATTTACAACAGGGCTTCTCAAATTCATATGTGTATTAATCACCCCGAGATCTTGTCAAAATATAGATTCTGGTTAGTTATTACCGGGCTAGGGAAAGAGACACTACGATTCTAATAAGCTTCCAGGGGAAGCTGATACTGCTGATCTGTAACTATAGTCCAAGGGCAGCTGTGATCGCCCAACTCCCCAAATCTCGGAGACTAGACACATCAAATGTTTACTTCTCATTCTTCGAAAGCCCAAGGTAGGCTGTGTCTCTCCTCCATCTCATAGCTA
Source organism: Nasua narica (assembly GCA_028533885.1). Lineage (NCBI taxonomy): Eukaryota > Metazoa > Chordata > Mammalia > Carnivora > Procyonidae > Nasua > Nasua narica. Next base: position 144,697,145 of record CM052799.1, read on the forward strand.
TGCCATTTGGAGCTTTTGGCCTCCAAAGTCACCAGAGTAGGAGATGAAAGGGATGGTGGTGGCTCTATGGTTTTTAAATGCCTCGATCTGGAAGCAACGCATGCCACATGCCTGTCATATGGCCCCATTTAGCTGCAAAGAAGGCTGGGAAATGTAGACAAGTTGATGGGAATTGATATTAGTGGCCTTTGCACAAGGATCTGATGGTAGACCAGAATAAACCACCAAACTGCAGTATCTACTGGATAAACGCTTGATCTCATCTTTATTTGCTAGTTTTGTTTTCATCCAAATGACATCATTCAACCAGAATAAAATCACTACCTCTTTGATTTTGGCTCCACAGAGTGATTTTCTTGTCAAATATCTGAAGTCCAGGAAACGCCATGATAATAAGTTCCATTGTTGCATTGTACACAAAATTATACTGTTTTTAATTATAACATTTACATTCAGTAACCTATAAAATGAAAAGCACTAAAAACAGTAATTTCCAGTCAGTGGATCATAGGATAATGGTGGCCTGGTTAGGAGACGTACAAATTCAAAGATCATCCAGGTAAGTAGCCTCACCAGATGGAACACAATTCCCTTCAGCTACTCTGTTCGGCGTGGACCTTTCCACCTGACTGCATACCCACCTGCTGCCAATCTCTTTTGGCAATCTACCCTGAGAGAGCCTTTCTAGCTGTCCTGAGATAGGCAAGTAACTTTGTTGGGTCTCAATACCTCCCTGTATAAATGGGAATTTAAAAATCGAATGCTTTGTAGAGTTGTTGTAATGACAAAATAGTCACTGAATAAATATTCTCTCACAAACAGATTATGAAGAAACTGGGAAAGAATAAAAGGAGGAGAAAAGGTGGATCTGAGTATATTTAAGGGCCTGCTCCAAATTTTACTGAACCTTGGGTTTGAAGGGTCTGCTTATATGAGTATTTTAAATGGGGAAAATGTTGAGACAGGTGTGGAATCTTCTACCTGGAGACTCACGGATCCAGGGAGACCCTCAGTGGTAAGTCAAAGTTCAGTATCAATGGAACAGAAGATCTCTCCATATCCCTTCTGCAATGTGATTCTATAATAAATACTTTGATCACATGTCCCCATTTTTTCGTTCCAAACCTTGAGACTACATTTATGCAAACACAGTGCCTCTTCTTTTTTCTTCAAAGCTTATAATAACAGTTCTGCAGGAAGTTGATTCTCAAAGCAAATTTATGATTATAATGAGTTGTGTTTTTTTGGAAGAACATTCTATTGATTTCTCTGTGACAGATGTTTTTAACTTTTGGGAGGTCATAGGACACTTAGAGAATTAAAAAATATATATAAACCCCACTTCCCTAGAAAAATTTATATTATCTATACCTATGTTTATATATTGCTAGAGGTTTATAGACTTCTATGCCATGGATCCCGTGCCCCAGAGTAACAACTTTCTTACCTTTCTAAAATTTGGCAATAAATACTATCACGCAGGAAATACAACAGTGTTTCCCATAGAATGAAGTAAATAACCTCACAAGTGCACAAAGGAGAACTAGCAAGGCTAGAGAAATCCCCCCAAAATAGGCTACTTCTTATGCGTTCCCAGAACTTCTGGTCCGAGATACACTCTCCCTAAGAAGGAGATTCGCTCTTTCCATCATGTCTTCTGTGAAACCTTCCCTGAGGCTACCAAATAAAGTCATCTTTCCCTCATTAGGCACCTCCTTTGGGGCAATGGCTTGCTTACCCATTTCTACATCTTCAGCATCTAGTCCAGCAGATGGTACACAGTGAGCACTGAGTGTTTATTCAACAGAGCTGAATGGCAGGCCACACGGATCTATTCTTTTTTGTACTGAGTGTAATTCCATAGTCCAGCAGAAGCAGAATAAGCAGAACATTCCTGACAGACGACCTCACCAGCCTCTCTCCTTCCAGACCATGCTTGACCCAGCGTAAGACAAGTATTACTCAAATTAAATTAAACTTTATTTAATATACTTGTCAGTTCTTCAGACAAAGCAGTTATTTCCAAGGTATTCTAAAACAAGCGATTCCTTAAACTTGTCCTAAAATTGAAGTGAGCAGAAAGACGGGAGCAGCATTAACAGTCCAACCCAGTTATGCAATTGAGGCCTGAGGGTTTCCCATTTCTCTCAAAAACCTAGAAAGCAGTTGCATTCGGCTTAAGGGTGCCTCTGTTGGTTTAAGGAGGAGAATTATGGGGAATCAGGAAGAAGAACAGATTGCTGGATTTGGAGTCAAATGATCAGGAAAAATACAAAGCACCCAGTTAAATTTGTATTTCAGGTTCACAACAAACTCCTTGGTATATGAGCATGTCTCAATATTGCCTGAAACATATTTGTATAAACATTTTTCATTGTTCTCCTGAAATTACAATTTAAGTACCATGCTCTTCCTTATTTGTAAAATCTAGCAATCTTAATTTGAGAGCCAATGCCTCACGGCCAAAATAATAATAATAATAATAATAATAATAATAATAATAATAATAATAACTTTAGAAGGAGGAGGAGGAGGAGGAGGTACTTAGCATCACCATCTTTAGTCCTTCCCTATGAAAATAGTTTTGATTTGAACAACTTTGATTTGCATTTTTATTTATCATGTTAGAAAGACATTACCTTCACTTCTAGGTAATTTTTTTTTTTTCTGATGACAAGCTGTAGCTTTCCAAATCCTTTACATGTATAGTAGTTGCATTCACAGGAAACAAGATTCTGTGGTTCTGTTTTCTTTGTCTTTTCCTTCCCGCCCATTAGGGTGCTTTATGGGGAGGAGCGGCTTGCACCATGTATTCTCGGCTGTCTCTTCTGAGCTTTCCTCCTTGCTGGCATGTGTGGTAAGAGGAGCCCAGCTGTCATCCTGTGGTGTCAGGTTGTGGGGCTATTCCTTTTGGGAAGAGTAGACAGTCCCCTCCCTGAAAGGGGAAAGGCCCCAGAGGTCAGCAAAGGCCGACACCTGTTGGGATTTGATAGCGTTCCAAAGTGAAGTCGAAAGGCCTTGCCTTGCTATTTATATTGGGAAAGGACAAAAGGGCCTTAAAATCTTGAGACAGCTGATCAAGCCAGAGCCCCAGTTACATCTTGGTGAAAGAGAACAGATGTGGCTGCTGCCGAACTATGTATAGAATCAACCTGGGAGTTCTCCCCAAAATGATGGATGCAGGGCATCAGCATGTGTCAAGTCTCCATGGGTCATTGCAGGGATTTGTCTCTGTTTTTTTTTGGTTTCCATACGAACCAAATGTTCTGGGTTTATTTTGCCCTAGTGTATCGGACAATATGACATTTTAGTTGTATTCCATTTTAAATTTGAATCTTCTTGCTAGACTACTAGGCTCTTTCCTTGACCGTTATCTGAGCGGTGTTCTGAGGAAACAAAGGTCCAAAAGCCCACACAATGTCTGTGCCCCAAATTATAATACTTTAGTAAAACATTTGTGGTCTGTTTAATCTAATTTTTTGTCAGAGCCTGCTTGATGTCCCAAATAGTATTACGACCACCTTAAGACCTATGGGTCTTGTAGACAGCCTAAGGAAATTTTTAGGCTTGGAAATAACTAGGGCTTTCCCATTCTTGAGAATCCTCAGGACATAAAATCAAGGACACATCTACTTCAAAGCCAGTCAGATTAGGGGTTTATTCTGCATAGAATTTTACTGCAAACTAGATTGTACTCAGTGGCCTCAAAACATACAGAAAAGCAACTGGTAAAGTTCCACAGTAGAAAGATCACATCGTGGCACTTTCTGAATGGCTCATCAATGTTATTTCCCTGGCATATATCTGATATTATTACCTGTCTTTGCAACATATTCCTTATCATTGTCACTGTTTAAAAACCACACCTACTACCACCATCAACTCTCTCTCCAACATTTTACTTTATAAACTCTTTTCTTCAAAGAACAACTTCAATATCACTCCTACGTAGTATACTCATTGCCTTGAGTCTACTGTGCGGGAGCCCTGACCATGAGATGGGCTGGTCCTCAGGGACAAGGGGTTAGTCAGGGTGGCTTGAGACATTACAGGGGGGTGGAGAACCAAAAGGGTTGAAAGGAGCCCAGATTACTCTAATGACAAAATAGTCACTGAAGTCATATTAGTCATATTAAGGTTGGAATTGGGGAGATAACTCACAACCAGGTCAGTAGCAAAGGAAGAACAGAATGAATTTGTAAAACTGATAATCGAGAACAGAAGGAATGAGTTTGTTTTTTTTTTAAAGATTTTATTTATTTACTTGACAGAGAGAGAGAGAGAGAGAGATCACAAGCAGGCAGAGAGGCAGGCAGAGAGAGAGGGGGAAGCAGGCTCCCCACTGAGCAGAGAGCCCCATGTGGGGCTGGATCCCAGGACCCTGGGATCATGACCTGAGGTGAAGGCAGAGGCTTTAACCCACTGAGCCACACAGGCGCCCCAGAAGGAATGAGTTTTGAGGGGCAAATACTTTATGTCTGAAATAGTGAATCAGTGATGGGATGCCCTTTTGCTTTGGTTTGGTTTGGTCTTGTATGTGGTGTATAGTATGGCGCCAACTTGAGATGACAAAGTCCTCCTTGACCAGTCACAATTTATTATTGTTTCACAATTTGATTTTTCCTCTGATGTTATCTCCTAGATGCAGAATCCTTGTTTTTTCTATATTCTCATAATATCTGCCACAATGAGAGGCATATAGTAGATGCTCAGTAAGTGTTGGTTGATTGAGTCACTGCCATTGGATCTACAACTTCTTTAAGTCCTTTACCCACAGTTTTTATTTTTTGTCTGTGCCACCAGACCATGGTGATGACTGACTTCCAAGGATTCTATGTCTATGGGGATGTTCAATGATGACATTTTATAGACTGTCATTATGCCTTCTGCTCAAAGGGACAGAAATAAATTTAAAAATCAGTGGAATCAAATTTACTTCTTTCCCTGGCTTGTATTAGACTTACATACATGAGAAGCCAATTTCAAGGAAGTATGAGACACAAACCCAGTTAGAACTGTGATTCCTGTTTCAACACCTGTAATAAGGTGAAACGAAATTCATTTGGAGATTGAAGGGATTGTTGGCAGGGTAAATATGTCAAAGGGCTAAGAAGCTAATGAAAAGGACTAAAATGGTACAATTGTTGAATATAAAGAGCGGAAAATAAAATAGCTGAAATAAAAAGAATAAACTCTATAGCTTTGTCCTGGGGGTTAAAGAAGGAGAATGAGTTAGGAACTACGAGAACTCATGATATTTTATTGCCTCCATAAGCCATCCTCTCTTCTTTTCATGAGTCTTCTTTAATTTGCTACCCATTTTGCAAAACCAAAGACAGCAACGTTCCAGTTTCAGTGGAATCAGGATTGTTCTTAATCTTCTGTACCTTAGGACTTTGCTACTTAACATGTGTTCTTATAGCCTGTAGCATCAATATCACCAGGGAACTCACTAAAGATGTAAAATATCAGGTCCTACTCCAGACCTACTGAATGAGAAGATGTATTTTAACAATGATCCCCAGGAAATTTATATGCACTTACTAAAATTTGAGAAGTTCTGACCTAGGGTAAGCAACACACAGAGTATCAACTTTCAAGAGAATCCATGCTGATTTATGATAGCATATAAAAATAAACCAAGTGTCCATGTTCAGATGGATAAATAAAATGTGATATATACATACAACAGAAATTATTCATCCTGAAGAAAAGAAGGAAATCCTGACATACATGACAACATGGATGAACCTGGAAGAGTTCATATATAAGTTTTATAAGCTATGAAATAAGCTAGTCACAGATTAAGCTAATCACATGATTTCACACTCATGAGATATTCTAAACTAGTCAAACTCACAGAAGCAGAGAACACAACAGTGGTTGCCAGAGGCTGGGGAGTGGGGCTGGAGAGCAGGGCAAATGCAGAATTGTTCAATAGGTATAAATCTTCTCTTGTGCTAGATGGAAAAGTTCTAAATATCTGTTCTACAACATACTGCTTACAGTTAACAAAGTGGTATTGTGCACTTCAAAGTTTGTTAAGAGGGTAAATCTCATATTAAATGTTTTTTTAAAGATTTTATTTATTTATTTGACAGAGAGATACACCACAAGAGAGGGAACACAAGCAGGGGGAGTGGGAGAGGGAAAAGCAGACTTCCTGCCGAGCAGGGAGCCCGATGTGGGGCTTGATCCCAGGACCCCAGGATCATGACTTGAGCCGAAGGTAGACGCTTAATGACTGAGTCACTCAGGCATCCCTCATATAAAATGTTCTTAACACACACAGACACACACACACACACACACCACAAAAGGACACAAGGAAATTTAAGGAGGTGTTAGATATTTCTATTGACTTGATTGTGGTTATGGTATCACGGTGCTTGCATCAAACTGCACACATAAAATATTTTATATCAATAAAACTGCTAAAAAAGATAATCTATACTAAGACAATTTTTAATCATTCAACAGAATAAATTCTCCATTTACTCTCCTTCCCATATGAGTTTTGGTTTGAATCTTCGATCATTTATGCTTGTCCCAACAAAGCCCTCCCCACCCCCAACCAGCCTTTGGATAGTTCCTGGAGTCACTGATACAATCAGGTGCCTGTTTATTTCTCCATTGCAGGGCCTCTACCTATCACATGAGCTCTGCAGATGAACACAGTCAGCAGGTTGACCCCCCAGTCACTAATTTATCATTACATGTTGCCTTATATACTTTTCCTTTGGGGGAGGTCATTAGCATATTCTTCAGTTGCGGTGTTAAGGGAAATATTTGGATTTTCTATTGCAAGATGACTGACTCTTTCCCCATATACTTTCTTGGGGGAAAAAATGAGGTGTATAACCACCATCCTGATTTGTCTGACTAGTACATGAACAATATATGATTCTTTTAAGGAGGAATGTCCACCCTCTAGACTCTCTTCTGTTCCCTTAGGAGGCTGACTTCTAGGGACTATATGGGCTAAGTATCCTTGCCTTCTAACTTCCAAGTGGATTTGGCCAATGAAAGGCACGTGGAGGATACTAAAGAATGAAAAGAAAAAGGGGTACCTGGGTGGCTCAGTCTGCTAAGCATCTGACTCTTGATTTTGGCTCAGGTCATGATCGCAGAGTCATGAGATTGAGCCCCATGTAAGGCTCCATGCTTAATAAGATTTTTTCTCCCTCTCCCTCTGCCCCTCCCCACCTCATGTGAGCTCTCTCTCTCTCTCTCTCTCTCTCTCTCTGGAAAAAAAAAGAATGAAAAGAAAGAGGATAAAGGAAAAAGAGCTCTGGATATATATCTGTCCTCTATCCCCTGCAGCCCCTCGACTTGCTCCTTCAGAGCTAAGGGTGGTAAAAGCTTTTTTGCTTTTATTAATATCTAAATGTGTCACCATCCATTATAGGTTAGCTTGAACCTGCCTCCATCTTTGCAAATAGTGTCTTCATTAAAGTTTCTTTAATTTCCTTTTTGAGTAGTCCCATCTGTGTCCTGCTGGGACCGTGGCTGATTTAATCACCTTGTTTCTCTGCTCCCTTGGCTTAGTTCAAAGAAACACAATGAAGCACACTATAGTTTTCTGATACTTTTCATTAGAACATCTTTCACTTAACCCCTCTCTGGTGTGTTCTGTGAGTGACCTCTCTCAGTGCTCTAAGTCAGTGTTTCTCTAATCTTAACGACTGCATACTAATCACTTGAGGGATCATGTGCTACAATGCAGATTCTGATTCAGAAGTCATGGGTGGTGCCTGAGATCCCTGATTTCCAAAGAGCTCTGGCAGATACCGCCAGTGCTGTGGCCCACAGACCACATTTTGGGCCCCCAATTCAAACAATGAAGACAAGACAAGTACTCAGAGTGTACTCAGTCCTATACCAGTAGCATTAGAATCACCTGAGAACAAGCCTATTAGAAATGCAAATTCTGTGTCCCCATCCCAGGCCTACTGAAGAAGGTCTACCCCCACAGACTGCTATGCCCCAACCCCTACAAAAGCCCTGAGGTTGGGGCCTTGCAGTCTGTGTGTTAGCAAGCTCTCCTAGTGATTCTGATCCACACCGAGGCTTGAGGACTACTGAAATAGAACATAGTACGCTTGCAATAACTACTTTTTTAAGCTTTTTAATTTATTTATCATTTGAGAGTGAGGCAGAGAGGGAGAACATGAGTGGGAGGAGGGACAGGGGTGATGCAGACTCCTCACTGAGCAAAGGAGCCCAACACAGGGCTCCATCCTGGAGCCTGAGTTAGCTCACAATCACCCTAAGATTGTGACCTGAGCTGAAGGCAGATACCAACTGAGCCACCCAGGAGCCCTGCAGTAACTATTTTTGAAGCATCATTATTTGAGTAACCACAGAAAACAATGCCGATAATCCTTAGAATGTATCTACTCAATACACAAGAGTTGCTATATAATTTCAGAAACTGACATTAGCCACACTGACAGAATTTTAAACTTCTGCTGCTGTCATACACAACACTAAGAAGGAAAAGAAAATTACCAATCAATGTGTTCTGAAGATAGCAAATTATCTCAAGTTATAGTTCATTTCAATCATACATATAGCAAGTCTAGGTTAGATGCTATAGTAGATACAAAGATGAGTTAGTCAATCTTTGCCTTACGGAACTTACAGTTTCATGGAGAAAAAAAAAATGAGCATTATCTAGGGCTGCTGAAAAACTGCTTTCTAGGATTTAAACTATAAAATCAGTACATAAGGAATGATCAGAAGTCTGCAAGAAGGCAGCTTAGAGATGAAATGTTTCCGGGACTTAAGATGGTAAGGTGGATAAGAATCAGGTGATTCTTGGATAAAGGAGAGCCACAGAGATAAACATTATTCAGGTCTGTTGTGTGGTTTAGCCCTGTTGGGAAGCTGCTTTTGACTACAGGGCCTTTTGTACCACACTTTTGAATCAGAGCATTGCTCTGACTACATGCCAACCAAGCAAACTTCTGGCTTTTTCTACCCCAGTTGGTATAAACCCAGAGGAAGAACATGCCCTGGTATGACCAGTGCACCAGACAGTTGATCTCGATCAAAATTAACATAATGGCGTTCTGGTCTCATGTTCATACACTTGTGAGTTTATCAATTGTGTAAGTTTGATCGACTCTGGAACACTGCCAATATAGAATTCCTTGATCGTGAGACTAGAATCACTAATTGGACCACAGCAAATTCTCTGTGGTCATAAAATCTGCTACCTGTACAATCCCTGTGTGGATAACCTGCCAGCCTCTATAGGTGATACACATTTCAGTACATACCCCCCCCCCTTTAAACCTTGGAAAGCCACACAAATAATTGTATGACAAGGCCACAGGAGTTGCCATAAAAGAGTTCTGCCTAAAAGTTCAAAGGAAGAACTGAACACATTAGATTGGGATGGATGCCGAAGAAGATTAATATAGCTTAGAGAATATGTAGAATTTTTTTGTTGAAATATAATTTGCATATATAAAATCCACCCTTTTTAAAGTATACAATTCCGTGATTTTTTTAAATCACAGTTATGTAACCATCACCACTACTTAATTCCAGAACATTTTCATGATCCCTAGAAGAAACACTATACCCAGTAAGAGTCACTCCCCAACCCTCTTCCCCCCAGACCTTGACAACCAGTAATCCACTTTTTCTCTGTTTATATGCCTACCCTGAATATTTCATGTAAACAGAATTATGCAGTATTTGTGGTCTTTGGTGTGTGGCATCATATTTTCAAGATTCACCCATGCTGTAGCATATACCGGTATTCCATTGCTTTTTATGACTGAGTAATATTCCATTGGGTGGGTATACCAGCTTTTGTTAATCCATTCATCAGTTGGTGGCCACTAGGATTCTTTTCACTTTTGACTATAATGAAAAATGTTGCTATGAATATTAAAGTTTTTGTGTGGACATGTTTTTAATTGCCTTGAATTTATAACCAAGAGTGTATTTCTGAGTCATATGGTAATTCTGTGTTTAACTTTTTAAGAAACTGTCAGGCTGCTTTTCCAAAGTAGCTTCACCATTTAGTATTTCCTCTAGTAACATAATGAGGGTTGGCAAAATTCAACACCATTTCAAATTAAAGACAACAAAAACAACAAGAAAACTAGGAATAGAAGGAAACTTCCTAAACCTGACAAGGGCATTTGCAAAAACCCACAGTTGATATCGTGCTTAATGGAAAAAGATCAAAGGTTTACCCCCTAATTTTAGGAATAAGACAAGGAGGTCTACTCTCACTGCTTTTATTCAACATAGTGCTAGGGGTTATAATAACCAGGTCATTCTGGACTAGAATAAAGGAAGTAAGAAGGAAGGAAGGAAGGAAGGAGAGAGAGAGAGAAGAAAATCTAGAAAAAGAAAAGTAGAACTATCACTATCTCTTGATGACATTATCTTCTATTCAGAAAAATCCTAAGGAATCTATCAAAAAAAGAACAAAAACTATTAGAACTAATTAATGAGTTTGACAATTTTGCAGGATATAGGTCAATATACAAAAATCAATTATATATTTATGTGCCAACAACAAACAACTGTAAATTGAAATTAAGAAAACAGTCCCGTTTGCAATGGCATCAAAAGAATAAAATACTTAGGAATAAATTGCATAAATACAAGATTGGCACACTGAAAACTATAAAACACCATTGAAAGAAATTTCAAAAGATCAGAATAAATGGAAAGATATCTTCATCTTTAATGATTGAAAGAATTAATATTATTTAGACTCTCAAACTGATCTACAGCTTCAATGCAATGCCAACACTTTTTAATGGGGAAAGTATAGTCTTTTCAGCAAATGGTGTTGAGACAGCTGATAGCCACGTGTAGAGGAATGACTCCCACTTCATACAATACACAAATTAAGTCAAAATAGATTAAAGACTTGAATGTAAGAGCTGAAACTATAAAACTTTTAGAATAAAACAGGGTAAATCTTTGTGACCCTTTATTTAACAAAAGATTTTTAGATACGACATCAAAAGCACAAATGACAAAACAAAAATAGAAAAATTGGATTTTATCAAAATTAAAAACCATTACGCCTCAAAAGACACTATCATGAAAATTAAAAAACAACCCATGCAGAGGGAGAAAATATTTGCTAACCATATATCTGACAGGGAACTTTTTTCCAGAATATATAAAGAACTATTATGACTCAATAATAAAATGAAAACTCAGTTTAGAAATGTACAAATGATCTGAATAGATCTATCTTCAAAGAAGATTATACAATGATGAACAAGCCATGAGAAATGCTCACATCATTAACTATGAGGGAAGTGCAAACCAAAACCATGATAAAATACCACTTCATACCCATTAGGATGGCTGTAATAAAGACATACAATAATTGTTGGTGAAAACATGGAGGAATTGAAACCCTTATATTCTATTAGTAGGAATGTAAAACAGTGCAGCCACTTCAGAATTAATCTGGCATTTCCTCAAATAGTTATACATAGTTACTGTATGACCCAGTAATTCCACTCCTACTATATATCCAAAAAAATTGAAAACATATGTTCATATAAAAACCTACATAATTGTTCATTTCACAGCATTATTTATAATAGCTAAAAGACATAAATAACCCAAATGTCTGTCAAGTAACAGATGAACAAAATATGCTATGTCCATCCAAGGGAATATTATTCAGCCATAAAAAACAATGAAGTATTAATATATGCTGTAACATGGATTAACCTTAAAAATAATGCTAAGTCAAAGAAACCAGCCATGAGAAAAAAAAAAAAGAAAACACATACTATATGGTTCTAGTTACATGAAATGACCAGAATAGGCAAATTTAGAGATACAGAAAGTAATTAGTGGTTGCTTAGGGATTTGAGGGAGAGGGTATGGAGAACTAGGGAGTAACGGCTAAAGAGTATATTTTTTTTTTTTGAGAGGATGGAAAATGTTCCAAAAAGTGGTAGCGATGGCTGCTAGATTCTGTGACTATACTAAAAACCACTTAATTGTATATTTTCAACAGTGAATTTTGTGGTATGTGAATAATATCTCAATAAAGATTTTTTTCTAACAAAAAGAAAAAGTGAGGAAGACAAGATGTAGGGAAATCAAGTCCTTGGCATTGTTTAAGCCACTAGAACATGCTTTGCCTGAGTCATTCCCACTGCAACACTTTTAGTTGCATGAACTGCATAAATAGATCTCCCCTTTGTTTAAGTCCATTTGAGTTGAGATTCTAATCACCTACAACATGGATTCATAACCAACATATAGAGTGGCAGGGGTTCATCAGGAAAAATTGAGTGAAGGAAGAAGTTAACAACCAGAAAACCGAACAGGGGCTATTGCAATAGCTTAGGAAATAGTGAAAAGGAGTTGACAACATGGCTGTTAAACCTAGAGGATGAACTCAATTTTGTTAAAAGTGGGATGCAGTGAAAAGGAAAAAAAAAAGTCTGAAAAGCTAAATCCTCTGGAGATCCTCTACTGAATACTGAGCCCTTGATGACAAGAAGAGTATTTCATTCATCATCACTCTGTTAGTCAACTTAGCTGCTGTAATAACTCCAAAGCACCACCTGCTTTCTGTAATTACTGATTTCTTGCTCACCTTCTAAGTATATTGTGAGTCGGCTACAGCTCTGCTCCAGGCAGCAGCTCTGTTGTATAGATCCCTCATTCAAAAACCTAGACTGAAGAGGTAGACCCTCTCTGGGAATATCACTCTCAAGGAAAAAGTCAGGAGCTAGAGTGCTGGCAAATTTGTGACACTTTCTGAAAAATTTGCTCATTTATGGTATATATCCCATCTCATATTCCTTTGGCTAGAATATGTTACATGGCCAATCAAGCCCAAAGTTAATGCAGCAGGGAAGTATTATTCCTTGCACAGAACACACTGTAAATCATAACAAAGAGAAGTCTGTATAACCTCAAGGAAAGGGAAGGAATAAATTATTATTGACAATAATATAATTCCCACAATTGCTTTCCCAGGCCTATCACTGTGCATGGTATATTGTAGATAGTTAATTGATACTTATGTAGAACTTAAAGAATTCATAAGTTGATAATTGTGTGCATCAATAAATGAGAAAGAAACTTTTGTGGAGATGGGAAAGAAAGTAAAAAAAAGAAGATGAATTTATACTAATTTTGAAGAACTAAAGGAGGTAAAGATGGAGATTATTCAACCAATACTTATAAAGTTAGAGTGCGAGTGAGATTAAGAGAGAGAGAGAGAGACAAGAAAGTGACATTGTGAGTAGGTGAGATCACCAAGGTGGAATGTTGCAATGAGAAGAGAAGTGGCTATTAGATCAGGAAGAGAAACAGAAGCCAGGAAAGATCAATCAGGACATGGTCAGAGACCAGAACAAGGCAATATCAAGAGTATTGAAAAGAAAAGGTGGTCAAGAATGTCAAAGATGTTTCTGTAGTTATTAAACAATGCCTCTTTCAAAATTCCCAATAGTTATGTAATTTTTTTCTTCTACAGAGGTCTAGTTCACACAGGAAAGTAAATAATTGAAGGCTATGTGTAACAATAATCTAATTAAGTTTAGTAGAAGGTTAAAAGAGATAGTTTGAAGGGAAGAAAAAGATTCAAATCACCCAATTTAAAAATTAAGACTAAGCAGAAGAAAAAAATCAATACATGTAATAAGTATGCAACAAGCATTTAACGATAAACTTTAATTCTATATTATAGCCAGTTGAGAGGTAACCAGAAAAGAGAATGGGAATAAGAAAGAGAGAAGAGGAAAAGACAGGCAGACCTGAAAAAATGTGAGGCTAAAAACTAAAACAAGTTACCAATCTCTTAGTCTAATTGTTCTCAAAGCTAGATACACATTAGAATTACCCAGGGTGTTAAAGAAAAAAAAGAAAAAAGAAAACTTCTGCCTGGGCGCATCCTGAGATTTTGCATTATTAGGCTAGAATGAGACCTTGTATTGTTATTAAAAACAAAAAACAAAACAAAAAAACACAAAAAACCCAACCTCCCAGTTAATTTCAATGTGCTTTTTGGACTGAGAACTACTATCTTAAGAGGTATAGAGGAAAAATAAAGAGGAAGCTGTTATGAGGAATATTACTTTTGTCCAATCTCATGATCTACTTCAGCTATAGGCTTCAAGAAATCTTTAAGATGTAAATTAGCTAACTAACCAAATATAGCTTAGCTGCTTTTTACTTTTTAGGCAATGAAATGCCTAAAGATGTGGTTTGGGTTTTTTTTAAGATTTATTTATTTATTTTAGGGGGGCCCAGACGTGGAGTTTGATCCCATGACCCTGAGATCAGGACCTGAGCCGAAACCAAGAGTTGGACGCCTAACTGACTGAGCCACCCTAAAGATGTGGTTTTAATACTAACTGTAAGGCCCTAGGCAAAACACTCTGGATCTGTTTCTATATTTGCAAAATGGAAAGGTTTGGCAAGATGATTTTCTAAGGCTATTACCACAACTATGATTTGAAGAGTATTAGAATGGGGGAGGGTGTAGAGTCCAGTCAAAATCAGCTCTCTTCTAGACCTGTATTGAATGGTCCACTGGGCACAGTTAGCATATATATGTTTAAAACCTAAAATAAAAAACAGAAAGGGAGTTGGGTAGAAAGTCAGAAAAATATAAGAAGATAGCAAAACAGGAGGTCCTAGCTGTCACTGAACACAAACGCTGAACAAATCACAATACAACATTGAACCATCCACAGACAAAAATAACTTATTTGAGTACTGGAATTCAAGTGAATTAACAGTACCCTGATGAAGTTCAGAAACAAGAAAAGACTCATTGTAAAGGTAAGAACAATTTCATTTACTCACATCACTGCATTTTCAACTTGGCACAGTACAGAGCTGAGAAAGATCCCATTGACCTGCAAGTTCTCCTTTGGGGGAAAGGCAGAACAAGATTACTTGTGGACCCTGACACCAGATCTACCCACCTGTAAATTCCAGCATTAGGCTCCTCACTGGACCCCACAAACCAGGGGGAAGAGGTGACTGCTTTGTCACATTTGTGTACACTAAC
Source organism: Nasua narica (assembly GCA_028533885.1). Taxonomy (NCBI): domain Eukaryota; kingdom Metazoa; phylum Chordata; class Mammalia; order Carnivora; family Procyonidae; genus Nasua; species Nasua narica. The sequence goes on from CM052799.1 coordinate 144,712,182, forward strand.
ACAAAGCTACAAGGATCGCAAAGAATCAGGAAAACCTGACACCACCAAAGGATCAAAATTCAGTTCTAGAAATTGACCCTAAAGAAATGGAGATCTACAAACTGCTTGACAAAGAAATCAAAATAATCATCTTAGAACACTTGGGTGGCTCAGTCAGTTGAGTGTCTGACTCTTGATTTCAGCTCAGGTCATGATCTCAGGGTCATGATATTGAGCCCTGTCTTGAGCGCCACACTGAGTGTAGAACTTGCTTAAGATTCTCTGTCTCGTTCTCCCTCTGCCCCTCCCCTGCTCACTCTCTCAAATACATACACACACACACTCACACACACACACACACACACACTACTCATCTTAAATTAGCTCAGTGAACTACATGAGAACACAGAATGACAAATGATATCAGGAAAACTACATGAATAAAATTATAAGTCCAACAAAGAAAAACCATGAAGATGAATCAAACAGAAATCCTGGAGCTAAATAATATAATGACGACCTGAAAAATTCATTAGAGAGCTTCAAGACTGAACTTAATCAAGTAGAAGAATCAGTGAACTGGAAGACAGGTCATTTGATAGTAGACAGAAAAGGAAAAGGGGAAAAGAATGAAAAAAGTGAAAACTATAGGATTTATGGGACACTGTGCATTACAGGAGTCTCAGAAGGAGAAGAGAAAGAGAAAGGGGTAAAAAGCTTATTTAAAGAAATAATGGCTGCAAACTTCCAAAATCTAGGAAAGGAAAAAGACAGCCAGATTTATGAAGCTCATAAGAGCTCAGATAGGTTGAACTTTAAGAGGTCTATACCTACAGTTATTATAATCAAATTATCAAAGTCAAAGATAAAGAGGAAATTTTGAAAGCAGCAATGGAAAAGCAACTCAGAACATAGATGAGAACCCAGAAGATTATCATCAGATTGCTCAGCAGAAACTTTGCAGGCAAGGAGAGTGGGATGACATATTCAAAGTGTCAAAGAAAAAAGTCATCATCAAGAATACTATACCCAGCAAAACTGTACTGTAAAAATGAAGGAGAGACAGACTTTCCCAAACAAAAACCAAAAGAATTTCTTACCTCTGGAACTGCCTTATAAGGAGTGCTAAAAGAAAATCTTCAAAATCCTCCCAAGAAACAAAATCCCAAGAGCAGATGGTTTTAGAGGCAAATTATACCATTTAAATAACTAACACCAATACTTCTTTAGCCATTTGAAAAAATAGAAATATCAAAGGCATCCAAGCCAGCTAAAGACACCACAAAAAGCAAAACTATAGGCCAATATCCCTGATGAGCATGGATATAAAAATCCTCAAAAAATATTAGCAAACCAAATTCAATAGCACATTAAAGGGGTTATACACCATGACCAAATGGGTTTTATCCCTAAAATTCAAGGATGGCTGAACATACATAAATCAATCAATGTGATACACCATATTCACAGAATTAAGGATTAAAAACCACATGATCATCTCAATAGATGCAGAAAAGTATTTGATAAATTAACACCCATTTGTGATAAAAACTGTCAACAAATTATGCAAAGAAGAAATGTATCTCAGCATAATAAAGGTCGTATATGACAAAGCCACAGCTAACATCATGCTCAAGGATGAAAGCTGGAAGCTTTTCTCTAAGATCAGAAAAAAGAGTGTCTATTCTCACCACTTCTATTCAACATAGTACTGGAAGTCCTAGCAATTAGGTAAGAGAAAGAAATAAAAGGCATCCAAATCAGAAAGGAAGAAATAAAATAACTCTCTCTGTTGGCAGAAAATGTGATCTCATATGTTTAAAAAAATCTTAAAGACTCCACCAAAAAAATTGTTAGAACTATTAAATCAGTAAAGTTGTAGGATACAATATCAATATGAATGAATGAGTGGCATTTTTACAAACTAACAATGAACTATTAGAAAGAAAACTTAAAGCAATCTCATATACAGAACTGTCAAAAGAATAAAATACTAAGGAACAAATTTAACCAAGGAGGTAAAAGACTTGTCTAGTGAAATCTATAGGACATTGATGAAAGAAATTGAAAAATACACAAATAAATGAAAAGCTGTTTCATGTTCTTGGATTGTAAGGATTAATTTTAAGATTCTGCACTACCAAAAGTGATCCACAAATTCAATGCTGCAATCCTATCAAAGTTCCAATGGCATTTTTTTCACAGAAATAGAAAAAACAGTACTAAGATTTTTATGGATCCACAAAAGACCCCAAATAGTCAAAGCAATCTTGAAAAAGAACAAAACTGGGACGCCTGGGTGGCTCAGTTGGTTGAGTGGCTGCCTTTGGCTCAGGTCATGATCCTGGCATCTTGGGATCGAGTCCCGCATCGGGCTCCTTGCTCAGCAGGGAGCCTGCTCCTGTCTCTGCCTCTGCCTGCCTCTCTGCCTGCTTGTGTTCTCTCTCTGTTAAATGAATAAATAAAAAAAAAAATCTTTAAAAAAGAAAAAGAACAAAACTGTGCTCGCTTCGGCAGCACATATACTAAAATTGGAACGATACAGAGAAAAAGAACAAAACTGGAGGCAACTTCTTGATTTCAAATTATATCACAAAGTTATCAATGTAGTAGGGTATTGGCATAAAAATGAACACACAGACCAATGGAACAGAATACAGAAACAAAACCATATGCATATGATCAACTAATCTCTGACAAAGTTACCAAAAACATATAATGGGAAAAGAATAGTCACTTTAATAAATGGTGTTGGGAAACTGGATATCCACACGCAAAAGAAATTGGACCCTTATTTTACACTGTACATGAAAATCAATTCAAAATTATTAAAGACTTAAATTCAAGACCTGATATAAAACTCCTACAAGAGAATTTAGAGAAAAAGCTTCTTGACATTGGTCTTGGCAGTGATTTCTGGCATAGAACCCTGAAAGCACAGGGAACAAAAAGAAAAATAAATATGTGAGACTACATCAAATTAAAAAGCTTCTGTATAGCAAAAAGAACAATCAGCAAAGTGAAATGGCAACTTATGAATGGAAGAAAATATTTGCAAACCTTACCAGATAAAGGGTTAACACTCTGATATACAATGAATCCCTATAATTCAACAGCAAAAAACACAAATAATGTCATTTAAAAATGTGCAAAAAACCTGAATAGACATTGCTCCAAAAAATATACAAATTACCTACAGGTATATGAAAAGATGCTGAACATTACTAATCATCAGAGACATGCAACTAAAAACTATAATAAGATATCACCTCGTATCCATTAGAATGGCTACTATTTTTTAAGTTTATTTATTTTTTATTAATCTCTACACCCAGCATGGGCCTGAACTCACAACCTCAGGATCTGAGTCACACACTCCACCGACTGAGCCAGCCAAGTGTCCCCAGAATGGCTATTATCAAAAGAAAAAAAGGTAAGTGTTGGTAAGGACATGGACGAAAGGGAACCCTGGCATACTGTTGGTGGGAATGTAAACTGGTATTAAAAAAAACAGTATGGAGTTTCCCCCCAAAATTAGAAATAGAAATACCATATGACCCAGCAGTCCCATTTCTGGGTATATTCCCAAAAGAACTAAAATCAGTTTCTTGAAGAAATATCGGCACTCCCATGTTCTTTACAGCATTCTTCACAATAACCAACACATGGAAGCAATCTAAATGTCCACTGATGGATGAATAGATCAAAAAAGTGTGGTATATACATACAATGGAATATTATTCAGCCTTAAAAAGAAAGAAATCCTGTCATTTGTGACAAGGATGAACCTAGAAGACTTCATGCTAAGTGAAATAAGCCAGACACAGAAGGACCAATAATACCACTTATACATAGAACCTAAAATAGTCAAACTCATAGAAGCAGAGAACAGAATGGTGGCTGCCAGGACTCGGAGGTAGCTGGAAACAGGGAGGTGTAAATTAAAGGATACAAAGTTTTAGTTATGTGACATGAGTACATCCTGGAGATCCACTGTCCAGCATAGTGCCTATAGTTCACAATACTCTTATATATTTAAAAATTTGCTAAAAGTCTAAATAATGTTAAGTGTTTTTATCACACATAAAAATAATAATAATAAATAAAGAGGGTGGAGAAATATTTTGGAGGTGATGGATGTTGATGGCATAGACTAGGTGATGGGTTCACAAGTGCACACCTACCTCCAAATTCAGCAAGTCGGATATGTTAAATATATACAGTTTTTTTGTATGTCAGTCGTATCTCAATAAAGAGGAATTTAAAAATTTTTAAATGTTTATTGTTAAATCAAACACAAATCAAATGTACACTTCAATGAGTTGTTTTAAGATGAACACTCTTGTAGCCATGATCCAAGTCAAGAATGAGGCCCTTGCAAGCCATCCCAGAAGCCCCTGTTGGCTGCTGATTCCCATCATGGCCCATATTTCCCTTCCAACAATAATCATTATGTTGACTTCCACAGATACCAAAGCCCTGTGCTTCTTTGTGGTTTATCGCCCAAGTGTGCATCCTTAAATACAGTTTAGCCTCTAAGCATTTTACTTTAAAACTTTAAAAAATGCTACCTTTGTGCTAATTTCTCAGAAGGAAAAGTAGTGTGACCGTTTCCATTTTTGCCAAATAAAAAGAAAGTCTTTAAAATTAGAAGGTTCTATCTCTAAGTCCTTTTTTTTTTCCACTCATATATAGAATATAAGAAATGGTGCAGAGGACCCTAGGGAAAGGGAGGGAAAACTGAATGGGAAGAAATCAGATAAGGAGACAAACCATGAGAGACTCTTAACTATAGAAAATAAACAGGGTTGCTGGAGGTCGGTGGATGGGGGTATGGGGTAACCGAGTAATGGGCATTAAGGAGGGCACTTGTTGGGATGAGCACTGGGTGTTGTACACAACCGATGAATTACTAAACTCTACATCTGAAGTGAAGGATGCACAGTATGTTGGCTAATTGAATTTAAATAAAGTGTGTAATAAACTGTAAATACAAAAAGTATGAAAGAAAAAGTTCCTTTAATTTCAGTGTACATGAGTTTTGTGTTACTTTGAAATATAATTTTTCAAGGCTTAGGGTTTTTTAAAAATAAATATCAGCAGCTGGGCTCTATTACTCTTTTCCATGCTTATGGCCTCTAAATTATTAACATGGCTCTGCTTTTCCCATTATCCACAAATAATCTGAAGTACCTTGAGGCTCAGAAAAACAGAATGAAATAGTAAGGCTTATGTGGAAAATATATGAGAACTATTTGCCTATTTAAAAAAAAAAAGAGTATTAGAAGAGAGCTTCAAATTCTGAACCCTATTCTCATTTCTAGGTACAGATGCGGAAGGAGCAGAGGGAAGCAGGAAGGCAGAAATAGGACGGAGGATAGGGCACCCTCACCACCCCACAGCCTCATTATCCCACCACTTAGGGATAGACAGCAGTCACTAGAAGGTCCTGGCTTTGCAGCCTCAAGGCCAACCCTGTGCCATGAGTAAGAAAGACTAATGAGTAGTTTGCCCACATCTGAGGCTGGAGGTCACACTGTTTGGACTTTTTATGGATGCTTGTCCAGCTTAGCTCACTGCAGAGGCCCAAGGCCCAGAGGGCACAGGGAGAATTACACCTTTTAGGTGCATTGCTTAGACCCATGGATCTTCCCGTGTGAGCATAGCTCAGAAGGCACGTTTTTCATTTTAAGGTGAAAAAGATCCACACGTTATGGGAACGTTTATATTAATGGGTTTGGCTTGTCTCCAACTTTCTTTTCAAAAAAATCCAATTCAGAGTAGCATCCTATTTCAAGAAATATGAATGAAACAAGACCCAGTTTAAATGTCACATCCTCTTGTTCTCCCAGTCAGGATTCGTTGTCTCTTATCTATGCTCTTCAGGTATTAAAATAGTTACCTTTCATCAAAGGTTAGCAGCAGGTTAAGTGCGTTACATGCGCTTAATGCTTGGGCAGTAAGAACTATTCTTTCTCCATTTTTAAGAACAAAACTCAGGCTAAAAGAAGCCAATCCATGTGACTGAGATTGCTCAGCTGGTAAGTGGCAGAACCAAAATCCAAACACAGGATGTTTAACCCTGGAGTTTCCACACTACAAAATACTGCCTCTGTTAAGTACATCTTTAAAATGGTTTCATTTGCTGACTATAAAAGTTACACATAACCATTGTAGGGAATTTACATAAATCGAGAAAATATTAACATTGAAGTGTTAACTTTCTAAAATCTTTACAACTACTTACATCAGATAGTTTTGTGCTATTTTTAAAACTTTCATAGAAATTGTTTCACTTGATTATTATATTGTTTGTACTTTTCTCACATCATTGAAATATTCATGAACATAATTTTAACTGGCTTAATAATAATTGATCATAACTTACAGAAACTTTCCCTTCCTGCTGGACATTGAGGTTTCTCCTTTGCTGCTATAAATAATCCTAGGGTGAGCACCTTACAAATCTTTGTTCCCCTTTCTGATTACTCCCTTAGGAGTAATCTCTTCTCCTGTCCGGGAACCATCTGCTCCACCCACACACGTCCCCGATATTTATATTTAAGCTATAGAATCCTGCTTTTCTGACCATAACTAATTGGTACAATGTTGTATACGAGCCCCAATAATGGAAGAACCATTATCTCCGGCTGATGAGATCCCCCAGAGCTGTTCTGGTATCTTGCTCTTCCCCGAGCCTGGCTTTTGAACCATTCATTTGTGTCCCCAGATTCACTCGGTATCCTCCCAATAAACACCCTCACTTGACACACTATCTCTGATTTGTTTTAGTAACTTTCAACCAAAAGAAAGTTAAGTAGTAAAAACTGCACAGTAATATTTCTTAAAGACGTATTACTTGGTCAAAGTAAATTTAAGGCCATCCATGCATATTGCCTCATTGTCCCCTAGAAATTTCTAGTTTGCAAACACATGAGAAGATACTATTATATTTAATATTTTTGCCAAATTTGAAGACAAATCATATTACCTCATTATATTTACATGTAAACATTTAATTACCAATGTTTAACATTTTTCTACATTTATTATATTTATCAACATTTGTGCCTATTTTTTCTCCTTACTTATTGTGGTCAAAGGAATTTATTGTTGATCTATACAAGATCTTTCTATACTGAGAACGTTAAACTTGATTAGAGGACTTTTCACATTTCACTGTAATTATGTAACAATGTATCTGCCACTGCTCTCCCACCATTGCCTTGCAAGTATCCTAAGTTTTGTTAGTGTTTAGTCATGATGGACTAGCTTATGCTATGATAACAAATAGCCCAATATTTCAGTTGCTCGGCACTCAAAAAAATTGAATATTTTTGTTGAGGTTTGACAGAAGTGGGAAGATTCTAACTTTAAACATGAAGTGAGCCAGAAGTTCCATCTTGACTCGTGCGTCCACGAGCACTGTTGCTAGTCAGGGAATTAGGAGGTTTGTATGCTCTTTCTGCCTGGAAGTAATGTACATCCTTTCTGATTATACTTCATTGACCAACAAGCCATGTGGCCATGATAAGGGTCATAGTGGCAGGGATGTACAGTCATACCACGTGCCTAGTATGAAGTGAGAACCAGAATATGTGTGAAGATTCCTAAATGTCTATCTTCCCATACATTCTCGCCATTTCTCACTGTTCCACCTCCTGGAAACCTCCTTCTGTTCCTGCACACATGCAAATTCCACCAACCGCTCAAAAACCATCTCAAAGTCCATATCACTCCTGAAGTCTTTTCTCATCTCCTCCAGAGGGAATTATTCTCACTCTCCTCTGAGCCACCTTAAAATCTTAACATAGGACACTCATGTCTTCCTATCTTGAATTACAGTCATTTATGTACAATCTTCCTCCCTTCCACAGGATCCTGAGCTTTGTAAGTGAAAGCTCTGATCCAATTGGTGATCATATACTTCAAAGGGCTTAGTCCAGTACCTAGTACATTAGGCTCCCCATAAATGTTGGTTGAATGAAAAAAAATGTGTAGTTCATAGCTTATAGATTTAAATTTGGGGGTAATACTAAGATCTTCTTGTAACTCATTGTGTCAATAAGAATTATATTCTTAAACATGCTGAGCTTAAAATTAGCATGATCCTTGACTTTCCTGAGGTCCCTCGATTCACTGATTTATTGAGAAACATGGTAGCCATACAGGCTTGACAAAACTGAAAAGTTCTTTCTCTTTAGGTGCACACGCTGATGACTGGACTTGTAGAACTTTTCAGTAAGGACTTTTTTTTATTGATAAGTATCCCCAATGTGGTCTTGAGTTGGTCATGGTTTTAAGGTTTTGCTATTCTTACTTTTAAATATAAATCACTGATAATTAATCTTTCCCCATTCATTTTGATAATTTGCTTACTCAACCCTGTGTAAGGTTTTTGTAATTTTATTTAGTTCTTTACATACATACATGTGTATATATGTAACATATGTATATAAGTACACTTATAGAAGATGTATATATGCAATGTGTATTTGTATTTATATATACACATAATATGTATATACACACACACCCCTATATTAAATGTGCATACACAAACACACATGTACATGGGGTCTTTACATTTAACATTTCTCCAGATCTTCCTATCACAGATTTTTATCATTCACTCAAATGGCAGCTCCTCAAGTTCCTTCCCTGACCACTCCTGCTAGAGAAGCACCTGGCCACCCCTCAAACCCTCACCCTCCCACTATTTTTGCTGTTCTTTTTAGATCGTATTATTACCTGAAATTCTCTTATATATGTGCCTATTTTGTTTTACATCTGTTGTTATTCTTATCACACTTATAGTCAATCTCTTCCCACTAAAATGCACTGTCTTAACGGCAGGGATTTTGTTTTTTAACTATTATATTGACAACATGCGAACATTGTATGATACGGAGTAAAATAAATATTTTTTCAGATAAATGAGTGAATGAATGAAAGATTCTTTCTGGGATGACTGGGTAGACTGCAATATCATTCTCTTGTAAAGAAAGTGCAAAGGCAGAAGTAATGTCAGAGGGATGGTGAGTATATCTTTGAACATGTCAAGTGTGATGTTCCTGTGTGATATTCAGATGAAGGTGTCAAGTAGGAACGTGGCTTCATGGTTCGGAAGTGTAGATCGGGGGACAGAGATGTGGAGGTCACTGGCCCATGGGTGATAAGAGCAACCAAGGGAATGGCTGGAATTCCTGCGTAGGTATAATAGCATAAGAACAGAAAAGGATAGGTTTTGGCCTCCCAGATCTTCCTCTCTCTGATGTCTGCTCATCCCAACAGGCAGGAGTCCCAGAAACCTTCTCCTCTTGACAGTGCAAATGGCCTTGCTTCTTTAATCTCATTGGCCTCCCGATCAACAAAGACAGCTCAGGAGTGCGGGCCCTGCATGGTCTATTTATCCCAATCCATGAGACTCATGTTCATGCCTGATGTTACAGATGTAGGAGAATCAATACATCCCACGGGGCCTTCCAGAAGCAGATAGCAGACCCCACTTGCTTACTCAAACACTTGCTCCCAGCCCTTCTGGCAAAATTCCCAGGAAGAAAAGACAGGGATGTGTGAAGAGTGTTTTATCGGGGCTGCACAGCGGCAGCCAGCTGTCTCTCTAATGATTATTTGTATTCATACAGAGATCTGTTCAACAAAGGAATTCAAGCTCTGAAGGAACTCCTCCTTGGTAATACACACCACAGCCCCGCAAAGTGTTTTCATAATTTACTAGATCTCTGCCCTAGAGCTGTTCGAAGCACAATATGTAATTCAGAGCTTCTAAGAATAAATACAAGTTAAGGACACTGAGTCACAGCAGCCTGCCTGGTGACTCCTGAAGACCAAGTCTGGGACGAAAAATCACACGCCTGTTTCCTCATTTTCATTCCAGAACTCTTCCTATGTCTTTACAATGGTTTCCTAAAAGACTTAATCTCCCTTCTAAAAATTAGATCAGCCTCAGCTCATGAACCAATATTAATACCATTCAAGGATTAGCCAGTAAACTGAAACCAAGTGAAGGTGGATTTTGTCCAAAACTATATGCTTCTCTTCAACTATTATTCCCCCTCCATTGAACACTAAATGCCAAGGTTAGGCATTAGATATCATCTATCATAGGTTGCTTAAATTCCCTTCCAGTTTATTCATGGAGTGTTCATCTGTTTCTGCTTAGATGCCCCAGGGATGCGAAATTCACTGTCTCCTAGCTTAGTGCATTTATGTAATGTTTAGGTAGATTAGGCAATTCATGTATTGGTTGAAATCTGCTGCAGTATATTTTATCCTTATTAGTTTTAGTTCTGCCCCCTCGAAGCACCCAGAAGAAGTCTGAAAATGCTCTTCCACTGAAGAGTGCAGCAGATTCATGAGAGAACCATGCACCTTCGTGTCCTCTCCCCGTCCAAAGTGAATCTCCTCCCTTCCTTCAGTATGCCCACATGCATTCTCAGTTTGCCAGCTTCTGCTCTGGAGCCCGGGGCCCTAAACAGTTTAGCCCATTCCCCCTCAGGCGCACTCCTCCCAGCACAGAGTTGGGTTCTGTTAGTGCGGTCCAGAACCTCAGTAGCCTTTTTGGCAGGCATATCACACTATTGATTCAGACTGAGCTTACAGCAAACTATAGCAGGATGTAAAGGTGTTTAACATCCTGCTGTTAAATGATGTCTCCTTTATGCTGTTCTCAGGTAGCTAATATCTTGATCCCAAGTGTAGGACTTTGCATTTACTTGTGCTAAATTTCATTGCACTGAAGTAGACCCACATTTTCAGTTTGCCATTCAATATCGTCACTCAAGTCAGTATTAATAAAGATTACAAACAGGCCAGGGTCAAGAAGAAATCCTGTGACAAGGGAACTAGGTCAACGCTGATCCATTCATTAATCCTTTCGGACTCATTCAACTGGTTACTAAACCACCCACCTATACTCTCATTGGCCCACAGCCCTGCATTTTGCCTCATGGGCTACACAGAAGATGTTCTCAAATATGGGTGAAATCCAGACGCACTGCATTCACACTCATCCTCAAACAATGGCTTGAGTACCTTTATCAATTGAGCCTCGACTTAACAGCTTAAAACCTGACTTTCATGATCAGTTAAATAAGTGCAAAACATCCACTGGTGTATTTGACAAAATTGTTAATTGGGGATCTTATCTGATGGACATGATCATAATTTTGGCCTAATACTTGTTTTATGTTTATCCTTCTGCATGTGCTGATGCACGTACCGTTTGCTATCCATCATGACCCCTGGAGCACAGGCCCCTGGACCGACCCCTAGATAGAGTCTAACTGCCCTACAGCCTGCAGCCCCATTTCAGCCAGAGCAGTCATCGTCCCATTCCCTAAGGGCAGTTAGGTTACTATTTGGTGGGGGGAGTGGGGCGTAGAATGAGTAAGGGACAGGTGGGGCTGGGTAGGGAGAGATATGTAGGGGGCCATGGGATCAGGCTCACAAAATTTAAAAAGTGGGAGACGAGGGGCATCTGGGTGGCTCAGGGGTTGGGCCTCTGCCTTTGGCTCAGGTCATGATCTCAGGGTCCTGGGATCAAGCCCCTCATCAGGCTCTCTGCTCAGCAGGGAGCCTGCTTCCTCCTCTCTCTGCCTCCCTTTCTGCCTCCTTGTGATCTCTGTCAAATAAATAAATAAAATCTTAAAAAATATGTGGGAGATGAAAGGAAACCAGAGATAAGAGAACAAACTAGACCATCCTGTCCTAGGTGCCAGAGGTGGGGTCTTGGTTGGTCACAAGTAGCTGTCGTAATAAGAATTACTGGACTCTAAAAAGGAAGTAAGCCACTGAAGGTATTATCACTAGTCCTTATTCAATGGTGTTATCAGCAGAGATGTTAAAAAGATTTAAGTTCCCTGGTTAGCTTTCTATAAAAGACCATCCCTAAAACCCCTCAGTGGCAACTCCATTGCGACCCCTCTCACTCCTGCTTAATAAACTTCTATCGCTCTACTCAAAAAATAAATAAATAAATAAATAAAATTAAATAATAAAATAAAATATCATTTTTAAATACTGAAATGATTCCCAGTAACTTGGCCTTTTGGGTGAGATCCAGGCAGCCCTGAATGGGCTCCCCGTTTGTAAACGCACAGGTGGGTGCCACCTCAGATTTCTGTCAGAAACCATTCTGTATTCTCTGGGTTCTGGGTGCATTTTACCTTTAAGTCAGCATCAGAAACCTGAAGGCTACTGAACAGGTCCTTAGTAATCCCAGAAAATTACTTACATGGTGGGGGAGAAAAGACAGCCCCAGGTTTTAACACTTTTCAAGGGCAGGAGGATTAATGATCACAGAGTTGTAACTGTTGCTCTGAAAGCAGTCCTGCCAACTGTGCATCACAGGAATTGCCCCCAACAGCCTTCCCCAGGCTCCCTGGAACACGACAAGTAAAAGAGGTGTATTATTCAACAGGTCATCAGAAAAATTCCCAATTATCTCTGGTATAGATTTATTGGTTACATAATTCTTTAATATTTTGGTTAAGGAGTCAAGATGCTCACACCTTTGCTTCCACAGAATACTCAAGATGAGCCTAGAACTATTTCCTCAGAACTATCATCTTTAAACATGTGCTAAAATATCACCCAAGCAATGGTTCCTCACAAGATAGCCCATGGTTCCAGAACTGATCAGAACTCCCTGGAGGTCCCCCTTTCTGGCAGGGAGGTCACTACCAGCATTTATAACAACAGTAGAGTTGCAAGGGATCCCAGAAACTCCCAGATTACTCCTTCTTCATTTTACAGATGGGAAAATTCCCAGAGATGCTGAGTAAGCTCCCAAAGGTTACAAAGCTAGGTAAACACAGAGCCAGAATAAGAACTCAGGTCTTTAAAAAAAAAAAAAGAACAACTCAGGTCTTTTCACTCAGAATCCAATGTGCTCTTTACTGCTACAAAGAAGAGAGGTAAGACAAAAGAAAGGAAGAGGCGGCAATGTTCCTGACCACACAAGAAATGTCCAGAACAATTATTGCTTGTACATCATTTCCATGAGAAATGAAGAATGGGAAGGCATCTCTGAACAACTTCCTCTTCACCTAGAACTAGGGGTAATGGTTATGTGCATCCCTGCTCCAGCATTTCTGGATTACTAATAACTAAATATCAACATCCTTTTGACCTAGGGTGGTCCCTTCTATAGCACTGGATGAGAATGGTGCAGACTGGTTGCAGACTCTGCCATGTCTGTCTTTCTTGCCCAGTGTGTGCCATTAGCAAATCTCCCCAAGTTTGTAGCTTGTCTCCTGTGTGTTAGCTGCTTACACTTCTTTACTCGGCACTCTCATATAAAGAGAACTCCGAACCTTAGAAGTCTCTTTTATTTTTCAAAAACAGCACCACAAAAAGCCTTTTATTCTTTTTTAGGAAATTGTAAAGTTGTCTTTAATCATTTAGCTATCAGAGAACTCACAGGCTTAGGTAATAGATAAGAGAAGAACAAGGAACCATTCAGCAATTCAACCAAATAAAAGGAGGAACAGGGTCCTCCAGCCCTGTTCCAGGAAGAAATGCCAGATACAAAACCCTAAACTCCCATAGAAGGAGGAGTCTGAAAGTCTCCTGTGATAGTCAACCCAAAGGTATGAACTTAAAATTTAGACAGATGAGGGCAACCTGGTCTTCCTGAACAAAGATCCCCAAACCAGACCAATCATCAAGGTCACCCTGGATTCTTTTTCACAAGATCCATTTCCACAAGTGGATCCCGGCATGTGTATTTTATCAAAGTATGTAACTCGATTCTTATGTAGTCAGCTTGAAATCATCTAGAGATGATGAGCTATAATCTTGCTGATTTTAGTCTTCTACTTCTTGCAGTATAAATATCTGTAATAACAAGGAGATAATAATGACTTTTATGTAAAACATTCTGACATGGAAAAAAACAGGAAGAAATTTGTATGCACAATGGGTATTTTCTAGAAAAACACTTCAGCAGGGCGTACTATGGTAGAGTCAGATCCCTAGAAAGCCAAATCAATCCTCTCTACTTTTGCGGAACAACTGTTGAATGCTGAAAATATAACAGTATACATTGTGTGCAGTGGCGCTCCCATATTCAATATAAAACCTGGGGGAAGTGGATCTACTGTCTCAAGGGCACGGACTTGTATCCACGGAGAGAGGGGCTTTCTTATATCGAGTTACCCTCCATCTCATGGATTCTCAGATGCTACAACTAAGGGCATGTCAGCAACTCAGGGCAAAGGCAATAGAGTGAAGACAAATTATTTATTACACTCATATCCCACTTTTCCCTGGCCATATAACTAGACAACATTTTCTACCTTGCCTTGCAATCAGATGTATCCTTTGATAAGTTCTGGCCAACAAAATGTTGATGATAGGAGTCACTTCTAGGCAGTACAAAATCTGATAAAGAAAATCTAGGGATGCTTGGACTTTGAAGAACAGTGTGGAGATTCCTCAAGAAATTAAAAATAGAGCTACCCTATGACCCTGCAACTGCATTACTGGGTATTTACCCCAAAGAAGCAAATGCAGTACAAAGAAGGGCCACATGTACCCCAATGTTCATAGCAGCAATGGCCACAATCTCCAAACTGTGGAAAGAATCAAAATGCCCTTCAACAGATGAGTGGATAAAGAAGATATGGTGCATACATAAAATGGAATATTATGCCTCCATCAGAAAGGATGAATATCCAACTTTTGTATCAACATGGACGGGACTGGAAGAGATTATGTAGAGTGAAATAAGTCAAGTAGAGAGAGTCAATTATCTTATGGTCTCATTTACACGTGGAACATAAGGAAAAACATGGAGGGCACTGTGAGAAGGAAGGGAAGGGTGAATGGGGGGAATCAGAGGGGGCGATGAACCATGAGAGACTGTAGACTCTGAGCAACAAACTGAGGGTTTTGGAGGGGAGGAGGTGGGAGGTTGGGCGAGCCTGGTGGTGGGTATTGAGGAGGGCACGTATTGCATGGAGCACTGGGTGTGGTGCATGAACAATTAATCTTGTAACACTGAAAAAATAAAATAAACATATTTGGGGGAAAAAAAAAGAAAATCTAGGGACGCTTGGGTGGCTCAGTCAGTTGGGCGGCTGTCTTCAGCTCAGGTCAAGATCCCAGTGTCCTGGGATTGAGTCCCACATCGGGCTCCTTGCTTGGCAGGGATCCTGCTTCTCCCTCTGCCTATGCCTGCCACTCTGCCTGCCTGTGCACCCTCTCTCTGACAAATAAATAAACAAAATCTTTTTTAAAAAAAGAAAAGAAAATCTAGCAGTGAAATCAAGGCCTAGGAGGTGACAGAACCAGAGCAGGTAAGGCTGGATTCCTGAGTACATGTGTAGACAGTACTACCGGCTGCCAGGTAGACTTTATCTCAGGAAGAAATAAACCTCTAATGTGTTAGCTGCTGATATTTGGGGGTTACTGGTTCTAGCAGTTAGCCTTCTGTGTCTCCTACAGAAATCAGGACAGAAAGTGGGATGCTGGTGTGGTGAAAACCTAAAATGTGTGGTGTTGCATTCACGGTCAGATAGCAGACAGCATGGAAATAAATAAAGCAAGCTAGAGTGTTAGAAAGCCTCGATACTCTCTAGCCAAACATTATTCTTAAGTTTCATCTGCAGTAACAGAAGGACCACATGCTTCTGAGCCTGAAGCTGTGAGGAAAGCAGCCGGAAAGACGGAGAGGGAAAAGCATGTTGGTTACTCTTAAGTGCCTTTGGTACAGGAGCCTAGGCAAGAAAGGAGTGCTCTTCAGGCAGAGACTGAAGGGAATGGAAGAAGTACAAAGATCAAGAGCCTTACAGATTTAGAAGAGTTGACTGGACTTAGAAATAGTAAGAGCGAAGACTGGACAGGATCCTGAGCTACAGAGGTCCACTAAGACTTCTTGCTCACAGGTTGACTTTGGAGCAAAGATCAGCATAAGGGAATATCTTGGTACCCGACCCTATTGTTTCAGGGAGCTTCAAGTTGGCTGCCAGGAAGTTGAGAGAGGGAACACAGGGATGACAAATAGAAAGAAATCAAGCTGGAGCATTATGTCTAGGGAAGAATTTGCATGTGGTTACCTATTAGAAGCAAACAGATCAGAAGCCTGCTGAGTCCCTGAGTCAATTAGATTGCCAAACTAATCACAGGCTGGCACTAAGGAGAATTCTGATTGTTTAAGACTTAAAAACATTCTTGAGCCCCTGAACTTACGTGAGCAGGAAGCAGGCTATGAAGGCTGTAGAGCTTCCAGGGCATGTGGCTTGTGCACACTTCAGATGTGACCATGGGGGAAAACTGAAGGAAAAAACTTCCAGTGGGTAGATCAAGGGTCATGAAGAATGGGGGACACAACACAGACTCTGGGTCTGACCAAGTTACTTCCTCTGCTGTCAGGGAAGGGCTCTTCAAAACATCTGGCTAGGAAGATTTCAGAAGTATAACAGACCAGTGACTGCCTTGCATCTCCCAATCTTCCCCTTTTTATTTTTTTATTTTATTTTTTTTAGATTTTATTTATTTATTTATTAGGAAAGAGAAAGAGTGAGAGAGAGCAGGTCAGAGTGAGAAGCGGACTCCCCATGGAGCTGGGAGCCCGATGTGGGACTCGATCCCGGGACTCCAGGATCATGACCTGAGCCGAAGGCAGTCGCTCAACCAACTGCGCCACCCAGGGGCCCCTCTTCCCCCTTTTTAAATAAACATTTTAAGTTGTATACTGCTTGACCATTGCCAATTGAGGGAAAATGCGGTGCCACATAGGGATGAGGAGTGGGAAATGATAACTTGTTTTTTCACTTCAGAGGTCACCAGAGGCTCTATATCCAAGCCTAATTAGGACTTTGGATTGCCCAGAGGTCCTGGACTTTGAACTGAATGTAGGAACTGGCTGGAACTTAGGGTTGTCCCCCTGGGCAAGGGAACAATGGGTTCTATATGTGGAAGGAAGAGTGAAATTAATATTTAGTGACCAGAATATAGACTGTGGCATAGACTAATTGGCCACAAATTCTATTTTCCTGCTATGACTCAAACCAAAGAACAGTCTCTTTTGCATGTGGTCAAGTTCTGGCAGTTAGGAATATGAGTAGAAGTGATCCACTTCCAGGCCTGGATCGTGAACAGTCCCCAATGTGCCAAACTCACCCTTTCCCCTCATTTGCTAGCTGTAGGCAGAAGAGTCAACAGAAGACTCCAGAAGTGGCCAGAAGGAAAGAGCCCAAGGCCCTAAAGGCAGAAGTTCCACTTCCACCCACCCACCAACACTGATAGCCCTGATGTGAGCAGAATAAACTTCTGTGTGAAGCCACCGAAATCTGTGGTTGTTTCTTCTACCAACAAGCCTTCCCTTACTCATACAGGTGGGCAGGGTGCCAACCACTCATACTCAGAGCATCTTTAATTGAAGGAGGACCCAGAAACATGGACCTCTGAAGTAAATACCCATTCTTTCTCTTCCTGTGAGTCAAACACTGAATCACAGGACGAGAAGAATCCTGTTGAGTAATAAAGGAGGCCTGATTTTAAATCCATGGTCTGTCACAGATTAGGGGCTTGTTGCTGGGTATCAAATCACTGTGAACTAGTTACCTTCTAGAGTTGATGCGAGCATGAAATGAGGAAATGTGAAGGCACTTAGCACGACTCCTGGCACGTGGTAGGTGCCCAGTAAGTACTCACTTCCTTTCTTCTTTCTATAATAATAAGCAATGCTTACTGAGCTCTCACTCTGCACAAAGTGCTCTCAGCTCTCTTCCTGTAACTGTACCTGAACTACACAGAAAAAGCAAGTGTGGCTGTGTGTCTGGTCCTGCCTGATGTGCTCAGGGAAACTCAACAGAAGCAGGTCCCTCAGGTCTCCATTTTCTCCTCTCCGGCATTTACTGAAGTGGCCTCTCCATCCCACTCAACAGACACAGATGTGGGAGGGACAGTAATGGTTTCTATGCCTCCTTTTGGGTGACCCGAGAATAGTGGTTCAGAAATCCAAGTGGAAACCACTCACCAGAGCATTAAAGCTAGAAAGTCTCATCACTAATTATACCTTCAGCAAACCCGAGAGCAGTGTACCTTCTGGACTGTGGGGTCCCCGCAGCAGGAGGAGATTCATCCAGGAGCTGAGAGTTTGCACTGAGCATTCAGGGACACAGCTTCTGCCTGGCCAATGGCACACAGCCTACACACCCAACTGATAGGTTTCCAGCCTATTTAGGAGATATCTATCTTTCCTCTCTTGCTGCTTCTCTTTTTTTAGTGGTAACCTTACTGTGGTACCATTGTCAACATCAAGTGAAGGCTTATTAAGTCTTGACCTTTTGGCATTTTGTTTTCTATTTTGGTTTTCTTATCCTTTCCTAATCCAAAAATCAACTTTCAGCTGAACATTTTTTTTAAATATAAAAGTCAGTAGTAGGGGCGAAGTTTAGCTGAATATTATAGATACAATTAAATTGATAGTCCAACCTTCAGGATGTATTATTACCGACCACTTCCCTCTACACACACACACACACACACACACACACACACGCACGCACACACACACTTTACATCTACTGTATTTCCCAGAGTGATTTTCAATTTACAAGTGATCCAATTCAAATTTTCTTTTTTTAAATAATTTTTTTAAAGATTGTATTTATTTGAGAGAGAGAAATTGAGTGAGAGAGAGAGTGAGAGAGATCACAAGCAGGGGGATGGGCAGAGGGAGAAGCAGACACTCTGCCGAGCAGGGAGTCCAATGCGGAATTCCAATTCCAAGACCCCAGGATCAAGACCTAAGTCTAAGGCATATGTTTAACAAACTGAGCCACCCAGGTGCCCCCAATTCATATTTTCAAGTGATTTAAACTGTTCCTCTTCATTCCCCATAAGTAAGTTCTTATTTAAATTTTTCAAATGCAGTTGTAACACATGGTGATTATTAGATTTATTTGTGCATTTTGTAGATGAGTGCTTAATTTGCAATGTTCACTAATGCCCCCTCTAGAAGAGAATCAAAGAGGAGTCTATTTTGTCAGCTCCCAGAGAGTTACAAGTTAGTTTTCCAAGGAAATCTGTCTCATGTTCTTTAAAGGAAGCTGGGAGAAACACCATATCTGGCCAGAGCAGAGGCCACCCTGTTTGTGTATGGAATCAGCGTAGTCATCTTCCCATCACTGTTAGTAAAGAAAAGTGTTGTGCAGAATACTCTGTGGCTTTGGGTAAAGTGACTCAAGACATAGACCATGGTTGGTTTTTGTCCCTACAATGATGACAGTAAGATATTAAGTGGTACCAGAGGGATAAACTTTAAAAGGAACTCCTGACATGGGAGTTAGAAAAATAACACATATTACAAAGCTGACACTAAATAAGCAGAACTTAGTTGATAGAATTATAAAGTAACTCTTTTTCTCCAACCATCTCCTTAAAATATGTTCTTACATAAGGTGGAAGGATACTCTTTTCCAAGCCCATGGATAAAAATACAAATAGTTCCATGATTTTTTTTGGTCATGCTTAGGTAGTAATTCTATATTTACCCTAATCTCAATGCTGTGTTAAAAGTGTCTAATCCTACATTATCATGGTTTCAAGTTAAATCCTTTCCCAGATACAAGCAGGAAGCTGGAGAGAAAGGAGCATGGTCCTTCTTTTCTCTTTTCCTGTCCTATGCTTTCATCCCTCCCTCCTTTTACTGACTGTGGTTTCACACACACACACACACACACACACACACACACACACACCCCTCAGGGTCAATCTGAGGAAGGAAGGAGGGACACAAGGATGTTATTTTTGAATGGGTATGTTATAAGATGCCTACATGCCTTCTGAAACCGACCTACTCTCTAATAGGAACTTTTTTTGGCTTCCCCAGGACCACTCTACCACCAGTGTTGGGGATTTTTAACCTGTAGTTCCCACCAAGTGGTTAACTCATTATTCCTGATCACATTACCTACCCCTTCTACAGTCCCTAGGAGTCCAGAAATATGTTCAACTTATTTTTTTGTCCCTTTAGCTCTCTACTGAACAGGGTCTCATGGGAGCCCATGCTGGTTTTCTTTTGAGGTGGCCCACTGTGAGCCACATGAAGTAATTATCTGCCCTTTGTCCTCACAGTTCTGGGAGTGTAGGCTGATCCTAAAGCAGCCCCCTTCACTTGAGCTCATCTGTTAGGATCTACACTATCTCTCTCTCTTTCAATTTTTCAGGTAGACGTCAGACACAAGTCTATTCTCCTTCAAAGGGGATACACATCAAATTCTTCCAGTTAGCCTCTTAAAATCTTTTTTCTTGGCTAGAGAGGAAAGAGAAGCGGCCCTCTACCTCTCCTCCTTGATGGAAACAGGATTCAACAGTTCAAATCTTCTCAAAGTAATCCCTCTGGAGTCCTATCCTACTGATCTTCAGCAACCTGGCACTTTACATTCTCACTGTGGATGAGGGATCCCAAACTTGTACAACTGTGTTTTGAAGTTACTTTTGAAATTTTACAATTTGGTCTAGAATATCACTTTGGAATGTCATACCCATTATATCTTGGTGCTTACATGGGAAACTTCCAATTTAATACCCTAACACAATTATCACTGAAAATTTGGGACCTAGGGGATCAAATGATGAAGAATGTAAGAGTCATTGATAATTTGACTTCCCACACAAATATAACCACTGAGCATTTGGGGGAATACTTATTCAGTCCTTTCCCTTTGCTTAGAAGCACACTTAAAAATATATACTTTGGGAAAATAGGATTATGCTGTACATACAATTTGTAAACTGTTCTTTTTCCTCAAATACTTTGAACAACTTTCTGAGTCAATGAATGTATTTTTACATATTTGTAGATGGTTGTTCCAGATATCATCTTTGGACATGCCACTGTTGACTCAACAAATTATTTACCATTAGGCTATTTTACAATGATTCCTTTACATGAAAACACTCTTATGAATATCTTTGTTTTTAGCAAAATATAAAAAATAAAAGTAGAATTATACATCATAGCATAAATAAGTAAAATATAAATCGTACCGTTCAGAAGTAGTATTTCAAGTTGGTGCAGCCACTTTGGAAAACAGTATGGAGATTCCTCAGGAAATTAAATATACAGCTACCTTATGACCCTGCAATTGCACTACTCGGTGTTTTTCCCAAAGAAGCAGATGCAGTACAAAGAAGGGCCACATGTACCCCAATGTTCAGAGCCGCAATGGCCACAATAGCCAAACTGTGGAAAGAACCAAATGCT
>CM052799.1:144733501-144762818 GCA_028533885.1 Nasua narica
TATTGGTATATGTATTTCTTTGGAAATGCATTTGGCTGCTAAGTAGGAGATTGCTATACTATGTTAAAACATCTGTTCTCTTGACTGTAGACTCTGAGCAACAAACTGAGGGTTTTGGAGAGGAGGAAGTGGGGGGGTGGGCGAGCCTGGTGGTGGGTATTGAGAAGGGCATGTATTGCATGGAGCACTGGGTGTGGTGTATGAACAATCAATCTTGTAACACTGAAAAATTAAACATATTTGGGGAGAAAAAAATAAAATAAAATTGTATTGAAAAAAAAAGAAGTAGTATTTCAAGCTGTAATCTGTAATCACAACATGCACATTGTCATAAATTAAGGACCTAAGAGCATATTTTGACTAAATATCCTATAGAGAATCTAAAACCCACAAAATGGATTCCAGAAGACCAATTTTCACAATTTTTTCCCCCAAAGCCAGCTTTTAATTCTCAGCATTCTCACCTAAAAACATCACTAACTACTATTAATACTACTGCAGAAATACTTTCTGCTTGTGGTACTGCTTCCCCTTTTCCTCTATCATTTCTTTCATTCATGCCATCACCATTTCCCACCTAAACTCTATAATCACCCCAGGCACCTCCTTACCTTCCATTCCCCTGGAGACCCTTAAAACACATCAATTCTTTTATTACTTCTGGAGTTAACTTCTATGCTGGTTTCAGAGGCTAAAGAATAAGTCTAAATGCATCTCACAGCAGTTCAAGGCATTCTCGATGGATGTCATTCTTGTTTCCAGAGTTGTGCCTGACTCTCTCATTGTCCCCACATTGCAGTTTATGCTTTAGCTATGCTCAGTTTCTCACTAGTTCCAAGACACACCAAGCTTTTTCTAATGCTTTCTGTACATACACTCCTTCCTCTGTCTGGAGTGTTCTAGCCTTGTTCTTTATTCATCTTTCAAACTAGTATCTACTATCTCCTATCTCTCCTCCTGAAATGGCTAGGTAGCATCGATTGCTCTCTCTCTCTCTGCTAGTTTCCAGAACAATGTTCTTAGTTTCATTCTTGCCTTTATCATGTTGTATTGCTTTTGTTTAGTCTGCCTGTGTCATTAGACTGAGAGCTACTGGAGGGCAGTGGCTTGTCTCTCTGGCACTCGCACCATTAGACATGTAGAATATGTTTGATAAATGAGAATGATCACTTAGAAATCTTTGGGGCATTCATATAATACTTAACTCACAACATAATATAAAAATAAGTATTCTTTTCTCTCATATTTTATAGGTTAAAGAATAAAGCTAAGGGCAGGGGAAGTCATAGTCTCAAGAGAAAGCACAGGAGTGTCTGACTAACTAACAAGAAGATCTAACAATTATAAATATTTATGCCCCCAACATGGGAGCAGCCAATTATATAAGCCAATTAATAACAAAATCAAAGAAATACACTGACAATAATAAAATATCAGTAGGGTACTTTAACAGCTCCTTGACTGCAATGGACAGATCATCTAAGCAGAATATCAAAAAGGAAATAAGGGGTTTGAATGACACAATGGACCAGATGGACTTCACAGATATATTCAGAACATTCCAACCCAAAGCAACAGAATACACACTCTTCTTGAATGTACATGGAACATTCTCCAGATTAGATCACATCCTGCATCACAAATCAGGTCTCAACTGGTACCAAAACATTGGGATCATTCCCTGCATATTTTCAGACCACAATGCTCTGAAGCCTGAACTCAATCGCAAGAGGAAAGTTGCAAAGAAGACAATACATGAAGGCTAAAGAGTATCTTACTAAAGAATGAATAGGTCAACCAGGAAATTAAAGAAGAATTAAAAATTCATGGAAATAAATGAAAATGAAAACAGCTATTCAAAATCTTTGGGATGCAACAAAGGAAGTCCTAAGAGATAAGTAAATAGCACTATAAGCCTTTCTCAAGAAACAAGAAAGTTCTCAAACATACAACCTAATCCTACACCTAAAGGACCTGGAGAAAGAACAGCAAAGAAAGCCTAAGCCCAGGAGAAGAAGAGAAATAATAAAGATTAGAACAGAAGTCAATGAAATAGAAACCAAAGGAACAGAAGAAAAGATCAATGAAACTAGGAGCTGGTTCTCTGAAAGAATTAATAAGACTGATAAACTTCTGGTCAGACTTACCAAAAAAAAAAAGATAAAGGACCCAAATAAATACAACCATGAATGAAAGAGATCACAACCAACACCAAAGAAATGCAAACAATTGTAAGAACATATTATGAACAACTACATGCTGATAAATTAGACAATCTGGAAGAAATGGATGCATTCCTAGGGACCTATAAACTACTAACACTGAACCAGGAAGAAATAGAAAACCTTAACAGACCCATAAGCAGCAAAGAATTGAATCAGTAATCAAAAATCTCCCAACAAACAAGAGCCCAGGGCCAGAGTGCTTCCCAGGGGAATTCTACCAAACATTTAAAGATGAATGGTGTTGGGTATTGAGAAGGGCACATATTGCATGGAGCACTGGGTGTGGTGCATGAACAATCAATCTTGTAACACTGAAAAAATAAACATATTTTGGAAAAAAAAAACAGAAAAAAAATAAAGATGAATTAATACCTATTCTTCTGAAGCTGTTTCAAAAAAAATCAAAATGGAAAGAAAACTTCTGAACTCTTTTTATAAGGCCGGCAGTACAATGATCCCAAAATCAGAGAACCTACCAAAACAAGAATTACAGACCAATATCCTTGATAAACATAGATGCAAAAATTCTCACCAACATACTAGCCAATAGGATCCAACAGTACATTAAAAGGATTATTCACGACGAACAAGTGGGATTTATTCCTGGACTGCAAGGTTGGTTCAATATCCACAAATCAATGTGATACACTACATAAATAAAAGAAAGGACAAGAACCATATGATCCTCTCAATAGATGCAGAAAAAGCATCTGACACAGTACAGCATCCTTTCTTGATCAAAACTCATCACAGTGTAGGGATAGAGGATACATATCTCAGTATCATAAAAACCATCTATGAAAAGCCCACAGCAAATATCATTCTCAATGGGGAAAAACTGAAAGCTCTTCCCCTAAGATCAGGAACATGACAGGGGTGCCCACTACCACCACTGCTTTTCAATATAGTACTAGAAGTCCTAGCCTCGGCAATCAATAACAAAAATAAATAAAAGGCACTCAAATCGGCAAAGAAGATGTCATACCTCACTCTTTGCAGATGACATGATACTTTAGTGGAAAACCCGAAAGACTCCACCCCATATTTACTAGAACTCATACAGCAATTCAGTAAAGTGGGAGGATATAAAATCAATGCACAGAAATCAGTTGCATTTCTATACACCAGTAATGAGACAGAAGAAAGAGAAATTAAGGAGTCAATCCCATTTACAACTGCACACAGGACCATAAGATACTTAGGAATAAATCTAACCAAGAAGGCAAAGGATCTGTACTCAGAAAACTACAGAATACTCACAGAAGAAATTGAGGAAGTCACAAAGAAATGGAAAAACATTCCATTCTCATGGATTGGAAGGAAAAAATATTGTCAAAATGTCTATCCTACCTAGAGCAATCTACACATTTAGTGCAATTACTATCAAAATGCCATCAACTTTTTTTCACAGAACTGGAACAAATAATCCTAAAATTTGCATGGAACCAGAAAAGACCCCAAACAGCCAAAGGAATGTTCGAAAAGAAAACCAAAGCTGGTGGCATCACAATTCCAGACTTCAAGCTCCATTACAAATCTGTAATCATCAAGACAGTATGGTACTGGCACAAAAATAGATACATAGATGAATGGAACAGAAGAGAGAACCCAGAAATGGACCCTCAACCCTATGGTCAACTAAATTTAATAAAGCAGGAAAGAATATCCAATGGAAAAAAGACAGTCTCTTCAACTAACAGTATTGGAAAAATTGGACAGCCATATGCAGAAGAATGAAACTGGACCAATTCCTTACACCATACACATAAATAGACTCAAAATAGATGAAAGACCTAAATGTGAGACAGGAATCCATCAAAATCCTTGAGGAGAACACTGCCAGCAACCTCTTTGACCTTGGCTGCAGTAACTTCTTGCTAGACATGTCTCCAAAGGCAAGGAAAACAAAGGCAAAATTGAACAATTGGGACTTCATCAAGATAAAAAGCTTTTGCAGAGCAAAGGAAACAGTCAACAAAACCAAAAGACAACTGACAGAACAGAAGAAGATATTTGCAAATAACATATCAGATAAAGGGCTAATATCCAAAATCTATGAAAGACTTATCAAATTCAAGACCCAAAGAACAAATAATCCAATCAAGAAATGGGCAGAAGACACGAACAGACATTTCTGCAAAGAAGACATCCAAATGGCCAAGAGACACATGAAAAAGTATTGATCACTAACCATCAAGGAAATGCAAATCAAAACCACAATGAGATACCACCTTACACCAATCAGACTGGCTAAAAAATTAACAAGTCAGGAAAAACAGATCTTGGCAAGGATTTGGAGAAAGAGGAACCCTCCTACACTGTTGGTAGGAATGCAAGCTGGTGCATTCACTCTAGAAAACAACATGGAGGTTCCTCAAGAAGTTGAAAATAGGGCTACCCCATGACCCAGCAATTGTGCTACTGGGTATTTACCCCAAAGATACAAATGTAGTAATCTGAATGGGTACCTGTACCTCAATGTTTATAGCAGCAATGTCCACAATAGCCAAACTATGGGAAGAGCCCAGATGTCCATCTACAGATGAATGGATAAAGATGTGCTATCTCTCTCTCTCTGTCTCTCTGTCTCTCTGTCTCTCTGTCTCTCTCTCTCACACACACACACACACACACACACACACACGATGGAATACTACACAACCATCAAAAAACTGAAATCTTGCCGTTTGCAAGGACATGGATGGAACTAGAGGGTATTATGCTAAGCAAAACAAGTCGATCAGAGAAAGACAATTATATGATCTAACGATATGTGGAATTTAAGATACAAGACAGAGGATCATAGAGGAAGAGAGGAAAAAATCAAATAAGATGAAACCAGAGAGGGAGACAAACCATAAGAGACTCAATCTCAGGAAACAAACTGAGTGTTGCTGGAGGGGAGGGGGTTGCGGGGATGGGATGTCTGGGTTATGGACATTGAGGAGGGTATGTGTTGTGGTAAGTACTGGATGTTATGTAAGACTGATGAATCACAGACCTGTACCCCTGAAAATAATACTATATTATATGTTAATTGATTTAAATTTTAAAAATAAATTCATTTTTTTAAAAAGTCTGGGATTGCCATCCTGCTTGCTAGCTTATTTGACATAGCTGGTCTAACTTGACTTTAATGGGCTACATTACAGAAAACCCTCAGATTTCTAGATTAAAACTGAAGCCTAAGGATTTGAAAATATATTTCTCCTCCCACTGTGCTGAATGTGTACAATGATAACATACCTGATGTGTCTAAAATACAAGCCCAGATAAGCATTTCGGGGATGAGTGAAACAGCACTCCAATTCAAGTAAACATCATTTTTATAGCATGCATTAAATGATAGATTTAAATTAGAATAAAAAGACAGAAAACAGTATGTGAAACACTTCATTACCTTTTACATTTCTGTGAAGCCTAGGGTAGAGGCAAGTACTAAAATAACAAGATTGAAAAGTGGCTGGTGGAAAGGTCTTTAGCACTTCTCAACTGACATTTTTAAAGGGGCTTATTAATGCAAAAACCCTGAGGCTTTCAACAGGCATACACAGGTACTGACTCTCTGAGGCACAAACAGACAGGAAAGGAAGTCTGCCCCATTGAGATAGTCAATAGAAAAGGGTGAAAGGTTTTATTCCTTCAACGACTCTTCGACTCTTCGTCCACCCACTTCCATCACCATATCCTCCAAAAGTCAGGCTGACAAATCGGGTTTCAATCCTTATCCCCAATGCTAGCTTCACCAAACTCTGCAGGCTGCCACGCCTCATTGCCTGGCACCATTACAGGCTGCTGGTGACGCTGGCCCCCCCGCCGCTCAAGGAGTTACATGATAACTGTCACTGTTCCAAGGGCCAAAGTGGGTCGTCAATCTGGCCCTCTGGTATTTTTTGACAGAGCATAAGAAACCTCTTTTACAGAGGCCAACTAGTATCCCTTATTTCAAAGCCAGTAGAAACCAAGAGCTAGCTTGCCAGATTCTCTACTTCTAACATCACAGCAGAGACATCTTTAAGAGTCGATGTATAGCAGCAGTGTTCAAATTTGGATCCTTGATACTCAAGGATACACCTGAGGGACACAGCAGCCAGACAGACTTTAAATTCCCAGGGCATGATCAATAATCAACCCGTGAGGGTCTTCAGAGCTGTGGAGATGACTATAGCATTCAATACCTGATTTCCAGCAAACATGATGAAACTTGCTCATGAAAATTTGTGGGTTTTTTTTTTTTTAACTTCAAGCAAAGTAGTCACTCTGCAAGAAAGTATCATTTATCCTAACATATAATTCACAAAATATTTTCAAACTTCTCTTTGGAAATTGCTATCGAAGCCTGTGCAGAATTCTTTTTAATATCTTTGGTGTTGGTAAATAGTTTTTCTTCAAGGTGGATTTGGTTATTAGAAATAGAAAAAAGTCACTTACAAGATAGGTAAAATTATATTTTTTTGTTTTAAAAAAATTGTATATTGATAATGACACCAATTTTGTGAGTTGTTTTGAATGTGTTTCCAAAAGTGTCATGTCAAAAATAATCTAAGGAACTGCAGAGTCATTGGAATAAGGATATAATCTTCCCAGGTAATTAAAACAGAGTCAACATTCATTAATTCAAATAAGTTTTGGTATTGTGATTCAAACACCAGCTACAATGAAATGTGTGCTGTCCTTTCAATGGGTAGTTGAAAAGATGTTTCATAGCTTAGAAAATGGTTTTGTTAAAATGGTAAATAAAAAAAGCAGGGTATAAAAGTATCCACCAAGTATTATGGCAACCATAAAAAAATACAAATAAAGACTGGACAAATAGATACCACAAAGTAAAAATAAGGGTTCTGTGTAGTGGAACAGCTGGTAACCATCTTTCCACTTTTCAGTATTTACTTATTTTGTCTACTGAACAGGTATAATCTGTATAATGAGAAAAGCTTTATTTTCTTTCTTTTAAAAACTCAATTATATGTGAGCATTTTTTCATAACTAATAAAAGACTTGCTTATGTTGGCCTCTAACTATGATCACTTCCCAGCATAGTTCCTCGCTTGTAACATGAAGTGGTTGGGAAGTTACCCTCACTCTGAAAACTTTAGTAAAGACCAATATGCAGCAATAACAAATGCTAAGATTAAACACCTAGAAAAGTCATAGAATAATCAAATAGTAGGATTGATTCTAACAAGTAAATACATTGTTTACTTGAGTATCTCGTACTATAATTAGACTAAATTCTGTAACCATATATTTATTTTAGACTAATGTGAGCATGTGTTGGTTAAGAAGCTTAAACATAACCACACAGAGCAGAGCAAGACTTAAAAAGACATGACAGTCTTTAATTGAATAACCTGTTGGCCTACTACTCAATTCATCCCTTCAGTAGGCATTTGCCAGGTGTCAGAAAGCACCCAGCACCCAGAAGCTCTATAAGCAACTGTACCTTACATATTAATGGGAGAGTTTTTCCCATGTTCACAAAATATGATCGTTTATATTACCCACTTGATTTTTCACACACTTCTGTATGCATCTTTTAGCTACTATTAGTGTTCATCACACTGATTTAGAAATAGCTTTAGGGCTAATTGTTAATACCTTGAGGGCATGGATCATGTCTTGTTTGTTTGTCTTAGAGCACCAAGAAATTTGCCAAATGAAATCCCCATTGTGCAGATTAGGAAACGGAGGTTTGGAGTTGTCATGTGGTTTGTTCATGGTCATAAAGCAACAAGTGGCTCAACTTCTTTCCTATTCTATGCCTTTTCTATAATAATATCTGTATTTTTGATACCTGTGATACCATTTAGCTGTGGCTAACAGAAAATTAGTTTAATGCTCAAGAATCTAAATTCCCAGAAGAGACAAAACATACAACTAAGAGAGTGATTCTTTACAAAAATGCCTGTAATTACCATATCAACAACTAAGGATGACTATTTCCAGCTAGGCAATTACAAACAAAAAGTGCTATCAGAACATAAATAATAATGAAGTATGCAAGTTGAGTTTAGCTTCTCTAGGAAAAATAAGGCCTGGAGCTGTGACCTAACAGAAGTTCTCAAAATCCTAAAAGAAATCAACAGAGGTTGAGAGATAAATCCTCTATCTGGTGTAGTACTAACAAATTTGTCCAGAAACCATCATTCAAGAATAAAAAATTAGAACACAAAGGATGTAGGGCAGCATATTTTCTCACAAACAGTAATAAACACAGGTTCCCTGGATTTGACCAGGTATGAGCTCAAATGTTACACATTTCTTCCATAATATTGCTGAAATGAAGTCCCCTACCCAGTGATGTTCTGTAAATGTTCACAACCAGATCTCTGGGGTGGGGGGAAACACATGGATGTATAAATGCATCTATGTTTACTGTAATTTTGCTGATATAAAAGAAGCATATCAAACAATTTAGTAATAAAAGTTACATCAACATTATTGTTTATCATAACTTCTGCATAGTCAATTGATTCTCATAGAATGCTTTTGTTGACTTTTATATCCTCTTGTATCCATAGCCAATCTATGATTGCAATTAAATAAGCTCAGTTCAGACTCACTGATGTCATTGAACATATTAATTAGGAAGGGACATGAAGTAAAGCACCATATATAGTATTTCCACCACACAGATATAATAATGTAAGTAACCACAAGAACATACGTAACCGCAAAATGTAGTAAAATGAGAAGAGTGATGAGTTTTGTGTATGTATTCCATCAGTTTCCAATATGATTCATTTGACTTTTAAGTTCATATAATTGAATTCTTAAGAACAGCTCTGTTGAACAACTGACTTGCAAAATCCCTGTGGATTTAACAATAAGTTCTCCCGGGCTAGCACGAGACAGTTTCACCACAACACCGTCCCCACTTCACGCCATCACTCTGTTCTCTTACCCTGCCTTGTTTCTGTAAATGGCTTTCATCATTCAGATTTATATATATGTTTATTGCTTGTCTCTCCCCGCATAATGGAGCTCAGGGAGGGCGGGAATTTTGTCGTCTTGATCATTACTGCCATGATGTCTGGTACGTGATGGACAGGGAGGGGTGTGAGGTGCCCGGGCTCCGTCTGAGGGGGCATGGGTAGTGGAGTTCAAGTAATTCATGCCATTAGCTTTGTGTGATCGGCAGACTGACTCTGACATGGAGATTAGAGTGAAGGAGTTCATTAGAAGGTGTTCTTAGCAACACCTGCAGAGCAGGTGAAGGAGGAAGGGCTGGTACAGGAAGAATTCAATAAAGTCCCAACCACAGTGTCAGCTTATCCACAGGAGCTCTGGAGGAGAGACAGTCCTGTGGAGTTGCCCTGAGCTGGGGCAGAGTATGAGCCTTTATGCCCTCACATCAGTCATTAGATAGGGGCTGCCCCCAGTAGGGGGCATGACCATGAATGAGGCAATTCTCGTACTGATAGGTGGACGATAGCTAAACAGGGTCTGCGGGCAGCACACCTAGTGGCTGGGGAGCACGTCCTAAGGCAAGGTTAGACCCAGGACAAGGTGCCAGCACCAGCGGGAAACTGTAGTGCAATGAGAAAATGAAGAGGGAGCCAGTTGCAGGAATCACAGAAAGGGATCACATCCTGTAGGGAATCGAGGGAAACACTCAGCTTGGAAGGCACTCGAGTTCCCACGGCTTGCTCCACAACTGTTTTCTGGAGTCAGGAGGCAACTATAAAAATCAGGGTAGGAATACACTGACAGTCTTTCTAACTTCCTCCCCACGAACTCAACACAGAGGGCCTAGGCAGTGAGTCTCTATCCAGGAATCTTAAAAGCACATGTCACTCAAAAATATTTACTGAATATCTATTATGTTTCAGGCCCTGTGCTACAATCTACAAAGGCAGGGGTGATGAAATAGACACAGTCCTTGCCCCAACGGAGCTTACGTCTAGTGTGGGGGTTCTTAACCCCAGCTTCACGTTAGTACCACCTGCAGAGCCACTTTAACATGGCCAACACCTGGCCTCATCACCAGAGATTCGGATACAATTGCTGTCAAATGCAGCCCCAGCCTCAGCATTTTCTACTTCATGTTAATATGCAGTCAGGGTTGAGAACCAATGCTTTACGCCATTGAACAAAAAGAAAGTAAACAGGTTACACACCCAATACTCCCAAAATACAAGCTGAAAAACGTACACTCTGGATACAAAGAGACAAAAATCAAAGAAATAAAAATCTAAACAAATTCTGGTCCATTGCCAGGTCCAAAAATATGATTCCACCTGGTTCTCTGTACTCCAATTGAACCAACCCGCATGACTAGAGCAAGTCATTGATACCACATCTCTGGGTTGGATCATAAGTAAATTCCTTTACCAATCATTTGGGATTACACGCTGTACGTACTCCCTGTGTTGTGTTTGATGGCACAGTAGACGTGCCTTGCATACATCAGTAGACATCGGGGCAACCCAAACATGTTCCAAATTGCCCCTGCTGAAAACTGGCAGCACCTTGGCCTTCTGATTCCTGATCCTGTCGACAATAAGTCAGCCTTTCTCTCTGAATTCCCAACTCTAGTGCCCAGACACAGTATTTAATTAGTGTTTCAATTATCATTTAAATGTTTGCACATCAAGTTCAATAAAGACCAGGCAGATGAATTCTGAGACAAGTGGGTGTATCATCAGTGATTTCCGCAGAGGTTATGCTTATGTGAAGGTTAACAATTCAAGCAGAGGGCCTCAGAAAGTTGTTAATTGGTGTAAATACTTTTTCAGCTGCAGAAATCAGCAGTGTGAATAAGTGACTCGCTCCTTTGATCGGAATGAATTAAGATGTTTTTCATGCATCACAGCAGCTGGTTGGGTCCTAAACTGCAGTCACCAAGAACACAGAGGTCATCTCTTTCCAAACAATCTTTTATATTGGCTAAATTGTGATTACCCTGTATGCAATTAGCCATCAGCTCATTAGAATGATTTTATTGCCTACAATGTTTTTAAAAATCATGCAAATAATAAAAGAAAATCTGAATGAACCTGTTTCTGAGTGGAGAGGCCAGCTTTATATCACTATCAGAAGATGAAAGAGAAGTAGAGCCCGCCTGGGATCAGTCTGGCTGGTTAATATTACCTTATCTATTTTTGTGCTTAAAGAGTAATAACATTGCTTATGATCAAAAGCAATGTGTGGGAGATAGAGGGAAGGGAGGAGAAAGGAAACTTAAATGGCATATCTACCCACAGCATTTCATCAGGACTAAAATGACTTTAAATGCTATAAAGATTAACTGAGAACATGCCGAGACCACTACCCATGTTTAAGGAGGTACAGTTGGATTTTCATTTAATTCTAAGTTTTCCTGCCCACAAGCCTTAACGGGTTTTGAGTTGTTTTCAACTCACATTCAGTATGGAGAAGGGACTGTTTAATACATCATCAAAATCAGATGAAAGGATTCCAGAAAGCTGAAGATCTAAGAACTAAGACAGATGACCTGGCAATCCCTTGAAATGGAATCTGATATTTTTACAGAACCTCAGGCTCTGTCTTCTGAGCATCTGATTATTAAAGAGGGAAAAGAAACCACATAATGTATTTGAATCTCCCATGAGTCATTTCTCCAAAACTAAGGTTCACCCTACTGTGTCCAAAACATATAAACATCCAATATTTCAAAAATCTTTTCAGGATTCTTCTAGGACTTAACTACTCAGTTAGTTAGTTATAACTACAACTGTAACTACAACTACAACTGTAGTAACTGCAACTACTCAGGTTGCTGTTGTTGTTGTTGGCTTCTCCTCCACCCAAAAGAATTTGCTTGGTCTCTAATGCTGGATTTTCCCAAGGCCAGGGACATAATTAATCTTTTGTGTCATGTCGCCTTTTTTATACTTCATCCTTAAGAAGAGAGAGTTGGGTAGGATCTTGAAGTTGTTAGCAACCTTATGAATCATTGAGTTCGATTTCCTTACTTTAAATAATATTGATATTCAGAATGGTTGGTTGGTCTCCCAGGGCCCATACTCTTAGGGCAAGAAAGGACTGAGAGCCCGAGTCCAAAGCCCTCCACACTGGTTTTGACACCAGCACCAACACCATTTGGTCTGGGACCTTGGGCAAGCTCCCTAACTTCCCTGAGCCTCTGTTCCCTTTTGCATCTGTTGAAACAGGAATAGGAAGAGTACTCTCCTCTAGGAAATGTGAAAAGGATCAAATGAGAGCCCTCATGAAAAGCATTTAGTCCAGTGTCTGACACCTGTATCATTGAGCACCTGATAAGCGCTGGCTGTTATCATTAGAGACAGAACCCAGACAGACTAGGACCAAAGATTCTGACTTTCAGCACAAGATTTAGTCCCTTTTGTCATGTTGAACAATTTTTTTAGTTGTTAGGGCCCTACCATGAAAATTCTAGATCCTCTTGCTCCAGAAAGAAACATGTTTCCTTTCCTCTGTATTTGAAGACGGATACAAACTCCCATAAAAAAAAAAATGAGTTAAGAAATGACTTTCCCTTCAAGGTGGCCCTTCCAAAATGTCTAAACAGAAGCAAAATGAAGTATGGGGTCAGTTCCCTGGAGGAGAGAGAACCGCTCATGTTATTTCTAGCCGCTGCGCACACAGGCCATGTTAGGCGAAACATTTCACCTCTGATTTCTTGCCTATTTTCCCCCTAACTACATGGTTAGTCAAGTTTGTCCCTCAGCTCCAAGAACATCTAATTTACAAATTAAGTATGCTCTTTCAAAAAGATACTGACACGTAGGATACGGAAATGTACCACGACACCAAGTGGGAAGTCCATCCTACCTCCTGAAAACTGGCTCTGCCATTCCCAAAGGTTATTCTCGGGATTGCTCACTTAGAAACTACAACAGCATCTTCCTAATAAGGAAGGCAAAACACAACATGAAGCCCACCACTAACCTTAATTATGTTGTCAAAAAGAATAGCTTCTAAAGTGTGTCAAGCATGAAAAGCCGTTAAGGTAGAACGTTTTCAATTTTCGACCCTGGTTCATACAAGATGAGTTTCCCTCACGTAATCTGTGTCACTGTGAGAAAATGCCGCCTCTGATGCACCAATCAGAGCCCTGGTGGGAAGGCAGCGCACAGACCACCAGCCGGCTCAGCTGTCAAAAACATTCTCAGGGAAGCTTGGTGGTTGGGTTACTGTGGAAAACGTCAAGGGAGCAAGGGAGCCTGCTTACAACGTTGTGAGGCTCACATATAAAGACAGAAATGTTCTGAGAAAACCATACTCCCAGCTATGTCAACTGAAGGGGGAAAATAACATAAAGCTCGCACTGAAACTTAGAGACTCTTGTATCTTGGAGTATACTTGACTTTCCCCTGAGTGAGCTTTAAAAATTATACCTTTACAGATTGAGTCAGAACTAAAAGAAACTTTAGAAGCCACATTAGAAACTGTGAGCTCTCTCCCACCTTGGACTTGGCTCACCTCTGCTCCCTTGTCTAGTTAGTGATGACAATCTGCTGGCCTTCCTCTTCCATGTTTCTCAGAGCTGCCTGGTCCTCTCACTTCCACCACTACAAAACTCCTCAATGTTCCCATCTCAATTACGGCCACAACTAACTTGGTTGGTCTTCTTTGCAATCGATTTCTTTATGGCCCAAACCAACTCGGATTGTGTTATAGGATTAATCTTCTCTAAGTCATAATTTCCATCCTATCTCTTGCCTGTTTGCCAGGATACAATGGTTCTGATTTCACGCAGGTACTCACATTCCCCCATCTTTGAATAAAAGTAGCTCCATTTTCACCGCACAGTTACCTCATCATGTCTTGAATCTGCCTCCTTCCTTCTTATCCCCAGGCTATTTATTACTATGTTTTCTGATGCAAGTTTACCTTTCCTTCTCTTCCTCCAAATATGACACTCTCTTTCCTTCTGAAGCTCCTTCACTGGGAGTAACTTTAGCCACCTCAGTACTCATCACTTCATCTTTGAGCTCAGCTGCTTCTCTTCTTCTCTGAACATTTCTCACTTCTTACCACTCTACCCCTTGGTGACTCCAACCTTCCTTGTCCTCTGAATGCACTGGTTCCCCAGAAGTTTCCTTTCCCCCCACAACTTTGTTTCTAAGCATAACCAATCTCCTGGAATACCATGAAACACACATCTGAGTGCAATACTCAAAAAAGCCTGGGACAGAGATTTCAATGTGACCACTGTTTTCAGCAATACTTTTAGGCATACAAAATGCCTAAAAATTCTGGAAAATATGTAAAGACCTAAAAATGCATGGTTAAGCTGGCTGGAAAGTGAGAGATGATGTCTTTAGAGGTCAGAATAAAAAAGAAATCTCAAATCCAGAAATTGGCTATCAGACTTTGCCAAGAAGAAATGAAAAGTCAGCATCTGTCCTCTTACCACCCTGATGACCATGAACTTCACTTCAGCAAACCATGAGGAGATAACTAGGGGTGTAGACATCACAGATACTCCAATCACGGATCTCTGTATCAAGCCAGGCTCCTGGAAGCTTCTGAAGGTAAACCTGGGAAAAAACTGCCTCAAAGAGAGGTAGTAGAGATAATTATCTGTCTTGGCCTTGGCTCTGAGAAAAAGAAAATGATTGCTCTGAAATTTTAACCACAATTCTGCCCTCATACAAATTTGAGGCTAGAATCCACATTGATTGTAAGACACATTAAAAAAAACACATATACGCTAAAAACTGAGTTTAAATCAGAAGGTGGCAAACTATGTTTCATGACCAACTCCAGTCTTCCATCTGCTTAAGTATAGTCTATGAGCTAAAATAAAATGGTTTTTATGTTTAAATTGTTGAAAGACAATCAGAAGAAGAAAATATTTCATAACACATGTAAATTATATGAAAGGTTTATCAGAACATAGTTATGCTCATTTATTTATGCATTATCTACAGATCATTTCACATTACCGTGGTGGAGTTGAGTAGTTGTGACACAGACTATATAGACCATGATGCCTAAACTATTTACTCCCTGACCCATGACAGGAAACATTTGCTGACCCCTCATTTAAAGTGATCTCTAGTTGGCAAAAGCAAACACTAATGGTCTCTGGTAAGCAAACTTCAGACACGAACCTCAAGGAATTCCACCCGTAAAGTTCTAAGGAATACAGGCGTACAGTAAAACTAGGAAGAAAGAGAACGAGACAGAGGGAAGGAAAGAGGGAGGGAGGGAGGAAAAAGGAAGGGCACTAATACTCCAGGAATAAGATGGCATAGGTGACAGCAGATATAACTAATCAGAGAATCAATCAGACCTGCAAAGAATGCAGATAGGAAAAATATCAGACACAGAATATAAAATACGTTTTCTCACATTTACCTAAGTCCAGCTGGGAATCTCCCTCCAGTCATATTTATGTATATATCTGTTTGCTCGCTCATTTATTTTTCACTTGCTGTCTGCTTCCTTTATAGAGAGTGACTGATGGTAGCTTGGGGTTTTTCTGTTTGTTTTTCCCTACGTGGATTATAAACGTCATCCCTCTTAGAGAGCATGATATTTTAGAAATTAATTTTAAACTTTGTTTAAAATAGATCCTGGGAGCACTTTAGATCCTAGACACAATCCCAACACTGGCATTTCACCTACTCAGAATTTAACTGTCCCCGATGGAATTATAAAATTCTAGTCTATTGGTGTACTTACCACTAAGAAGTATTACAATCAGCCTTGATTCCTAACCAGGGCGAGTGCATAAGTTGTATTCTACAAGTACTCATGAACTTGGAAAATCTTAGATCTACTTGACCTTCAAACAGGTCAGCCGCCTATAGACACTGTCATGCTAGCTGATGCTGTGGGTCATGCTCTTCCCCTAGATCACTGAGGACTCAACTCAAATGTCACTTCATAAGAGAAGACTGCCTACGTACCCTTTTTAAGAACCCCTACATACACATCTTGTCTTTCACATTACCTTATTTAATTGCCTTCAAGACCCTTCAAATTATCCAAATAGTATTTATTCATATATTCACTGTCCATCTCTCCCTCACCCCCAGAATGTAGGCTACATAATAAAGGAATGCTGTCTTTGTCACACATATGCATCATTCCTGTATATAGACTACTTTTATTCCTAGAACCTAGAAAATCTCCTGACCCACAGGTACTCTTTACATTTGACTAATTAATGGTATTTTGCCTGAAAAGATGAATGTGGACACACTTAGCCTTTGAGACAAGTTAGAAGTTACAGATTTTTTCTTGTTTCTCCATTAAAGCCAGTGACCTCTGGTTTTACTTTCATCTCTGTCTAAGAATTCAGGATGGTTGTGACACATCAGACTCCAGATTTCATTTGTTTTCAGCATTGAAAACCTAAAGAGAAGAGTTTATAAGTTTTCATGTTTAATTGCTCTTGAATATTGAACTCGATCCTTCCAGTATACTGCACTTTCTCCCATCAGGTGATAGGAAAAACAACAAATATTTGGCCATTCCCAGGACCATGAAACATCCCCAGTTAAGTTTACAAATGTCAATGAACAAATCACCATGCCTCTCCCATGAACAGTGTGATGAGCTCCTTTCTCACCAGAACGTACCCCCGAAGATTCTATCCTTGTTGTAATTAAGATGGTCTAAATCATGGTGCTAATTTGTCTGCCTAGCAGGATAGAGATGAGTATACATTATCTGATTATCACAAAGGTGACTTTTTCCAGTTACTGTTGCTTTGCAACAATCTACCCCCAAATGTATGGCTTAACACAACAGCCATTTTATTGTAAGTATGGATTAGGAAGTACAATAGCAGTTAGCACATCTCTACCCCATGATGCCTAGTCCCTCATTTGAGAAGATGCAAAGACTGGGGAGGACTTGGTGGCCAGGCTGGAATCCTCTGGAGGGGTGCCATGTCTGGTGCGTGGACTGCCAACCAAAGCGCTGACACGTCTGTCTCTGTACCTTGACCCCCCCTCACAGCACGGTGGCCTTAGGTTTGTTAGACAGCTTCCATGGTACCTCAG
This sequence comes from Nasua narica, assembly GCA_028533885.1. Lineage (NCBI taxonomy): Eukaryota > Metazoa > Chordata > Mammalia > Carnivora > Procyonidae > Nasua > Nasua narica. The sequence continues at coordinate 144,750,693 of CM052799.1, forward strand.
GGCTCCAAATTAGTTATTACAGTGAACAAGGCAGAGCTGCCGCACCATCTAGAACCCAACTCAGGAGTCACACAGCATCACCACCACCATCTCCAGTGATCAAAGTAGTCAAGTCCCTCCACACTCAAGGGGAGGACTGTCAAAGACTCTGCAGCCAATTTTATAAGCTGCCATGCTCTCCTTATCTCTAACATTCACCCCTCTCTCAACATAGCCAAGTGTATCTAGCACTAAAGTTTAAAAAAATGCCTATCGCTTACAATCTGGGTAAAGCTGGATAACTCATCTGCATAATGAAGGTGTTAGGCTCCACGATCTTCCTTCCAGCTTTTACATTCCATGCTTCCACCATTGTAGTGTGTTGAATAATGCCATCCAAAAATTCTTGTCTGTCTGGAACCTCAGGGCATGACCTTATTTGGAAAGAGTGTCTTTGTAGATGCAGTTAGTTGAGAATCTCAAGATCAAATCACTCTAGGTGTAAGATGGGCCCTCACTATAATGGCAGATGCCCTTATGAGAAGAGGAGGGGACACAGAGGAACACAGAGAGGCCACGTAAAGACAGAGGCAGAGACTGGAATGTTGTTACTGCAAGCCAAGAAATCCCTGGAGCCACCAGAAACTGAAAGAGGCAAGGAAGGATGTCTTCCTTCGAGCCTTCTGAGGGAGCATGACCCTGTTGCCACCTTGATCTCAGAGCTCAGGCCTCCGGAACCAAGAATAAATTTGCATCGTTGTAAGCCACCAGGTCTGTGGTAAGTTATTACGACATCCCTAGGAAACACACACAATTACCTGTTTCATCTCTTCCTTTCCCAAATCAAGACTCAAGTACCAAAGGCAAAAAGCTCTTACTGACTCCCTGCTCCCTACCTGCTCCACAGTGATGAGTTCCTTCGTGAGCCCAGCGGCGAGAAAGCAAAGAACAGAGACACTGGGAGAGTGTGCTCATATTCTCAAGCCCTGGTGCACCTAAGTCACCTCATAATTGTTTTGTTGTCAGTTCCCCTGGGCGTGAGCAAAACGCGAGGCTGGGGCTGAAGAGTCCTACTGTTTGGAAGACACAGATGTGCTCTGATGCAGGCTCTTGGGGAGCCTTCCCTGCAGCAGGGAAGACGGGAATGGGTACGTTGCATCTACCATCAATGCCTGCTCCTTGAGAAGAGAAAGCCAGCATGGCACAACTGAGAACCCCAAGTGTAATTACCTGTATTCTCAAGACATGGAAACCAGAACAGCTTCGACCTGATACAACAATGTCTTGGAAGCTAGGAAAACATGAAATAAACTTAATTTCATCAGGTCATAAATAGTCCACAAGTAAATCATAAAGCTGCGATTTATTCAGCAGTTCATCTTCTGACTGCTGAAGATTTTGCGAGCAGCCAATTGCTGGCGGCTCCTTCACAGCTTGGGGGAGAATTTCATTCCTTTTTCTCCACTTGGATGAGCTCTCTCCCCACCCCCAGGATGGCTGAGTCCAAAAACCAAAGCTTCCTCACAGGAGCGCTCCCCCTCCCTCTCCCACATCTCATTTAAATTTCTAATTCCCCAAAGCTTAAAAAAAAGAGAGAGAAAGAGATGCCCCAAGACAAGCCAAACTGAGAAACTCAAAGTGAATAGTAATAAGGGGTTCAATTACAGACCATGAGTTCTCCTCTGTAAGCACACTCATACAATTTGACTTCCTGCCCCCTTTTTCCTTCAAAAGTGATTTGAAGGACTCCATATATTTCAAAGAAAGCATCTTGCCCACCGTATTCTACCAACATAGATCACATGCAAACTAGCCCAAAAGGAGAAGTTTTGTTTTGAAGATTAAAAAAACTGCCTTTTCTAACATCTCAAGCTAATGCTAGTACGTACAGCTAATCAGTTATTTAGAATATAGGCTATTACACCATTAAGAAGGGGTTTTTTTTTTTTTAATTTGTGCAGACCATTTTGAGTAGATTGTGGAGAAAAGGAACATATGTAATAAGGACATTAAGGTTTCCTTTACAAGGCAGAAGACCACAGGGGACAGCAAAGGAATGGAGCTGTTTACGGCGAGACTTCAACTGAGGAAGAGCAAACCAGGCTGGCTGTCAGAGCACGCAGCTCAGCGAACACTGAGGCACTGCTCACAGCCCTTCTGGAAGCTGCAGAAATTAAGCCATTTGTTCTTGTATTGTGGCCTGGTTGACTTTGCACCAGGTCGAAGCAATGATCTGTATAATTGCAAACCCTCCCTATTACCAGGGGCTGTCACTTCAGAAAGTGATGTCTGGGCTCCAAGCCAGATTTTGGTTTCACCTTAGCTTTCAGGATACTCCACATTGATAAAATTAAGTATATTGTGATGCATAAAGGAGGGAGAGCGGGAGCAGGAGGTGGAAGGCAGAGAGAAGGGCGAAAGGGGAGGTGAGGAAGGAGGGGACCAAAAAGATTGAAAACCATCAACAGAGGAGGTTGGGACAGAAGGTGGTTGGCAAGATGGTGACACTGCAAGAACAGCGTGTCTGTATGTGTCTGTTTGAGGAAAAGCAGTGTGAGGACATACAGCAGATTTCCTTCTAAACCAAGAGTCTATGTCCCTCCATGTTTTCCACCACAACCTGTGCTCCAGCACCCCCAACCTGGGAAGCAACTCCAACTGCAACAAATGAAGCTCCACCAGAAATCATGCAATTCTGGCCCTAGTGCTGACCCTGGTGAAAGCCAAGGAGGTAGGGGTAGCCAACAGTCTGCCTGACCCGGGTTCTGCAGACATGTGTGGATGAAAGAAGAGTCTTGAGTGAAGCACATCTGGGGCACCTGGCAGTGCTCAACAAATAGTTGTTGAATGAGCTGAGTTTAAAGAAAATCTATCCTGTATGCAATAAGAATACATGATTTAATTTTTAAAAACATTAAAGTAACCATATAGCATAGGGAATATAGCCAATGATACTGTAACAGTGTTACATGGGGAAGGATGGTGACCGTACTTGCAGTGAGCATAACCTGACATATGGAGATGTCACACTCCTATGTTGTACACCTGAACCTAATGTAATATTGGGTGTCAACTATAGTCAAATGAAAAAAAAGTTTTAAACTCAAAAGTTTTAAAATCAAAAAATTAAAACTTTAAAAAAGTTTTAAAATTAAATTTTTTAATTTAAAAAAATCAAAGTAAGGTCTAATCTTGAACTGAACTATATTCAGGGTATAAACTATATTGAGGGTTTTTTTCCTGAAACTTATCTTAAAATCTGAATCTCTGAACTCACGTTTCTCCTGTACCCACACAGAAAAACCCATCTAGATCATCAAGATTCTCGTGGATCTCTATGGGTTCCATGGTTTTTAGCGGTTTTCAAAAGTCATAAATTGCAATGCAGACAAAATATAAAATTAAAAAAAAAACAGTTAGAGGTATGACAGCATGAAAAGATTATCACTCTCTTGGTACGTTTGCTATGCCTGTCCTTTTGGAGAATTATCATCTTTATTCTTAAGATTTGCAGTCGATGAACTGTCATCTTAAATCATGCATCCTTCATTATTTAAGTCACAAAGTAAGTGCACAGAAAACACTGTAGCGTGGGAAGAAGGTACAATTCCAATTCGGTGGAGGCAGGGGACATGATGCATTGGCATGTAATCACAAATCCACTAAGTCATTCTGTAGAATTCATTTCTTCTGAGAAGTATTTCTCAACCATGAAAATCCCTAATAGAAGCAAAATAGCCCTATCCTTCCTAAAACTCAGACCTTCTCATAGGCTGCTGCCATCTTCCTCTGAGAAACATTGATCCACCTTCCTCTTAATTTATTTTTGCCCCAGGCTGTTAGTCCACAATGACTGGCAGGAATAATCAGGTGATCAATACTGGTGAGTCTGCAGTAACAGGGAATTTTCTCACATTCACAGGACTGGTGAAGAAGAAATAATACAACTGCCTTTCTCACTGGCAGGTGAACAACTCAAGCAATGGTGCACCCAACTCCATTATATTCTGCCTCTTTATCCCGGGGAGAAGTCACACCACACCTTCACAAAGCCTTGAGTGGACAAGATCTTCCCCTGCATCCTTTGACTCTCCACAGCATCCGGGTACATGGCTTGCACCCCTCAGTAACTACAACTCTCTTGCTAATATCTTTTTTTGGTTCTCAAAGTGAATTCACATTGATTAGCTTGCTTGGTATTCTAACCATTTTGCTCTCGTTGGGTGAAGAAAGGCTCAGAGATACTAAGTGATGTGCTCAAGATTGCATGTCTAGCAAGGAGGGGCCAGAAAACCAGGTTTCTTCACATTATAGAAGAACTAGACCCACTTAGCTATTCAGAAAACAGCATCTTGGACTGGACAATGGGCTAATAAATAATAATAATAATAATGTTATTACCTAGGAAAGATAAGTAGAAAATGTAGTGAATGGTACATGGCCATGGTAATAAGCCAAAACCAAGAATTGAGAGGTTGAAAATTATTAGCAGCAGAAGCTGTTTGCTGAAAAAAAAAAAAAAGTTCATGTCCTTGTTTTAAATTGATGGAGGGAGTAAAAGGAGTCATCACAGATCTCCTAGTCTTAGTATTAGTGGCTGAAATTTCCTAAAAGCTATGGACAATAGTGTTTTTTTAAGTTATGTCTACATAATTAAAGATATGCCTATGTGGTTATGCTTGATAAATGGAGAAGAAATCAAGTATAGCTTTTTATGCCACCATTCCTATGGTATACGGAAATTAGATCATTAATAGCTTTCTACAAGAAAACACCTACCTCTAGTCGGCACTTCTTCCTATTGTTCTAAGCGAACCCCCTCACCATTCCTTAACTTTTGCCCATCCATCCCAAGCCGCTATTTCACATTATTGTGATTCTGCTGTTGCAAACGGAAATATGCCTTGTTGCTTGTACATTATCCAGCACACTTACTTATTACAGTATTTATTGAGAGTATATCATCTTAGGCACCAAGAGTAGAACAGTGATCAAGACATCAAAAGTAATCATTCCTACTAAGAGTATGGAGCAAATGTACCTGTATTATGTAAAGTCACTAGTATTACTGAAAGTTGTATGCAATTTGTTTGTCTGTCTAATCCCCGTGGGATTATGCTATGCTCCAGCATCAATAGGAGTGGATATGGTGACTCTGTCCAAGGTACCACCATAAACACTTCCTTACCCCTCGTCCCCCAAGAATAGGAGTCAATACCTAAAGTGCAAAACCTGGCAAGATCCAACAGGGAGAAACCCTAATTATAAGTACATAAATATTAGCAGATGATGTGAAATAAAATCTTGGACCAATACAGTAGGTAATAAAGTAGGTATTTACTTCAATTGGCAACTTCAGCCTTCTTGGCATGCACCACAGATTGCATTTTAAAGTTCTCATTCTGTCAGTAGGATATTTTTTCTAGATGATAAATACATTGATCTGTTATCAAAAATAACCCTAGAGATTATTAGAACACTTTCTTCCAAGTTACATTACCTTTGAAGTTTATTGCTGGTAATTTATTGCAGCACATTTAGCAGAGTAAGGGAAGATGAGAGTTAGGTCAGACTCACAAAAACATCCATATTTCAAACATCAAGGATTCTCTAGAATTTGTTATATTAACTGACTTGATAGTCTACGTGGTTCAGGAGCTGTCTCCTTTACTCTCCCACTTTTATCCATTTACATTGTGTCTGCTTCTAAAAAGAATGTTACATGATTTAAATACACACACTTAAAATGAAGATTAAGGAAACAATTTAGGAGAGAAAGCACAATTTTGTCCATTATCAGGATGAGATCATTACTGCAAGTAAACATTTATTTTCTCTCCCAGCTTCCTAGTAGTCAATTCTAACATTAAACATAATATTATATAGCTATGTTAAAAGAAGCCCACAATTTTATCTGGGAAGACATTTTCATGCCACTAAATTCCTGGACAATGGTTCTCTATTCTGCATTGTATAAGAAACAGTAAGGCACAGAGAAGGCACAATAAAAAAAAATAAAGTTCTAGAGGTGATTATGAGAGATTCCTCAAATAGCCCTTCCCTAGGTCAACACATAATAAAAATCCAACAACATAAAAAAATGTTTGCATGAAGGTAGCTCTGTAGGAAGTTCAGAGAACAGTCCTGGTATATAACATCCTAAGGATCTTATTCTCCACAAGGATAGAGTCTGAAGAACCTAAACAAATGACTAGATATACTGCCTCTTTTAATCACAATCCATCAGCTGTACTGAGTGGATGCTTTATAGGGGACACCATGAGTCTGAGATCTCTTACACATGCCTAAAGTGCTGATTTTCTGTGCCGTCACCTGATGACAGTCTTGAGTTTTTGCTGTGGACATGAGACGGATTTTTGCTAAGCCAAATTATTGGTGAGATTCCTTAATGCTGGTACAGGATACTAACCTGGACACCACCCGCCCCTCTTGGTATCGCAACCCCAATGAGCTGCCCTGTCTGGAGAGAGGGACTTTGCTGACCCGCTAGCTGAAAAGCATTAAGAGAACAGATAACAATTTTATTTTGAACAGCCTGTGCGTTAAGCATCAAGTCTTTGTCGATAATTCATTTCTCTTTTAAAAGACCCATCAACTCAAAGTTACAGTCATAGTATTGGAATCTTAAAATTGGAAGGTACTCCTTGGATGTTGGAATGTGAAGAGCAACAGGTAACTTACCACTGAATGAGACAGTTTATGGAGCTTAAAAAAAAAAGATTTTATTTATTTATTTTAGAGAAGGAGAAAGAGCATGAGCAAGGAGAGAGGCAGAGTCAATGGGAGAAGCAGACTCCTTGCTGAGCAGGGAGCCCAATGCAGGCCGATTCCAGGACCCCAAGGTCATGACTCGAGCCAAAGAAGTCATAGGCTTAACTGCTGAGCCACCCAGGGGTCCTGAGCTTGTGTAGGTTTTAAAACACTCTAAACGTGAGAATGTTTTTTTATATAGTAACCCCTTTGCAAGTTACTTCTGCTTAACTTCTAGCTATGGTCCTTTCTTTTGCCCTCTGATGCATGTAGGATATGCATGATACATAGAAAACCTCCATTTCAAACCACAGCTACACTGAAATTTGAGTTATGCCATGAGTAAAAAGTTTATCTTTTCCCAAAGAGGTGTGCAGTGCACCTATAACATTTCAACACAGAAATCTCCCAGCACAACTGCTATCTGTGGTGCCAATAGCATAATTATATTTTTCTCTATCAATTTAACGCTCCTCTACTTCCCCCTGTGGTGGGGACTTAATCTGTATGTTTTGTGGACCTGCCCTTCCTACAGTTCCTAAAGGGTCAGTACTACGCACTACACGCTTCCATCCCAAGCTAGGCTAGGACAGGTTGGAAAATGGATAAATATCCCAACCAAAGGCTACCAATCCATAGCCTGAGTGCTCCGGCTTACACACTGGAACTCGTCCCATAACATTCTCTCAATATTTCAACTAACATATGTGCTATGTTGTTAGTCAGTGGGGAATGTTGGAGTACAAAGATCATGAAGATTGGAGGCTGTCTTGGCTGTCTAAGCAGTTTGAGGGGTCACTGGGAAACTGACGAATAGGAGAAAATAAATATTTCAAGAAAAAAGAGACAGTATGTGCACAGAAGGACCCAGCCTGTACTTCTTCAAGCCCTGAGTAATGAAGGAGGCAATTTTGACTCTTGGTGACTATCATTTCCAAGTTTCAGCAGCTCTGATCTCAGATCCCTATTGTGAGCCCAGCATCCTGACAGTGTTCTCTCACTTTTACTTGCCCTCATCTCCCTGGGCCTCTGCTCTTCACAAATGAAGACAGCCCTGACTGAAGAGGAATGGGATAGAAACATCCCAACGGTACAGACGGAGCACAAAAGCTGCAGAATGAGACCAGAGGCAACAAGAACGCTGCTATCCACACGAAGCGCTGGCCGCTGAAATCCTCCCATCCCAAACTCCATTTCATACAGGCTAATTTCAATAACACAGATTGTTTTATGCATGTTTACGCACAATACAAAAGGCAGATTGCTGATTAACACAAATGAACCATGATTCCTGTGAGCTTATGTGGCTCAGAGTGCAAGCATACACACACAAAGCATCAAGTGCACTCGGTACCATAGATCATCACCAGGAACTTAACTCTGTTTAATGGTAAGATGCTGGCCCCACTTCCCATGAATGGTGCAGATCACAGAATTTATGGGAAACTTCTTGGGGACTCCTCCTCACACACTTGTCATCTTTGGATGTGCCATAATTCCATGAGGACAGGATTACGTCTGACGGAGGGGCAGTGAGGGCAAATGAGGGACAGAGCAGGTCATGACCGCTGTGAGGAAAAGATATGGATGACATCTGAGAACCGCTGGTTTGGAACATGATGCACAGTACTTTCCAAAAAGGAGCTAGTACCTGAGAACACACAATATCACACCATGCCGTATGCATTCATTTTCAAGCTCCTTGTCCAGCCTGTTACAGAGTTTCAACGAGTCATTCCTCACACGGGTTGTACTATTCCAGACACGAATTATTTTGAAAAACAATATGGAATAAAATGCTCTCTCATCACTCTATATTCCTAGGAGCTATTGGTAATTTCATTTGGTTTGTAATATTTCTCTTTCTTACTTTTCTTTCCTTTTTCTATTTTTTTTTTTTTTGGTTCATAAAATGTACTCATCATAGAAGCCTCAAGGTAATCATGCATGAAAATAAAAATATTAGTAAGCAAAATTTACCCCACGGAGTTCCCATTTTCCCCATGCCCAAGGGAGTTTTCTATTGGGAATTAGAGTGGGAAGCAAGAAGGAGAGAGCAAAGACCATGACTTCATAGTTAAAGGGATTGCTAACTGGCACACGGGGAGGGGGAGGGGAGAGGCAGAAATTACATTCCATAAAACCAGAGCAAAAAGACAGAGCAAAATGAATCACAGAAATAATGTCTGCTCAGAATCTGAAAATTAAAATACAGCTCTGAATAGAATAGATATGATTCCCAATTGAACAATGAGCTGAAATCCAGGAAGCTTTCAAAAATAAATAAAAGGTAATCACAGTGAAGAATAAAGATAAGTGCACCTTCTCATTTACATGAGCGGACAGTAGTTCCTCAGCTACTTGCTTATTGAAATGGATTGTTAACCAGACTGCAAGGAGCGAAATGAAACGGATCATAATGCTGCTCATTTTAATGCTACAATCTCTCAATGAAAATTTATTTTTAAATTAAGATATAATATGCAAGATAAAATCTCAACATCTGAGTAATCACAGAACTGAGAGGGATTTTGAATTAGCCAACAATCTACTGTTTGGGGCAAAGTGAGTTTTTAAGTGACCCATCATTCTAACACCAGGGCTTAGTAGGTGACTTCTGTGGCTCTTTCTCCACAGGGACCGTCCCTGACTCCATGTCAGTGTTCTGCAGGTAACTGTAGCCCTGCCCTCTTTGTGCGGAATGACTGACTCAGCCACGGGATGACTCCTGGAGGCACGTGGGAGATAAGCCCTAGCCTCAGTGAGTTTTCACATCTGTGAGTAGGTTATTCATTGCTGGTTAACAAACTATCCTCAAACTTAGGGACTTAAAGCAGAAACAACTTCCCGGCTCCTGATTCGGCAGTCTACCCTCTGATCTTGCCTGGCATCGCTGACGGCAACTTGACAAGGGGTGGGTGGTCCAAGATACCCTGATTCAATCAGATCTGAGGTGCCTCATTCTCTCCCACGTGACTTTGCCATGTTTCTTTCTTCTTCTTTTTTTTTTTAAAGATTTTATTTATTTATTTGACAGAGAGAGAGAGATCACAAGTAGGCAGAGAGGCAGGCAGAGAGAGAGGAGGAAGCAGGCTCCCTGCTGAGCAGAGAGAGCCCGATGCAGGGCTCGATCCCAGGACCCTGAGATCATGACCTGAGCCGAAGGCAGAGGCCTTAACCCACTGAGCCACCCAGGCGCCCCTTTGCCATGTTTCTTACACGGAAGCAGCTGCCTTCCAAGAGGGCAAACCCCAATTCTCAAGTGTAAATTAAACCTCTGCATGTATCATTTTTATCAATGTTCCAGTGGCCAAAGTCACAGAGCAAATCACATAGCCCAACCCAGAATCACCCTGAGAGAGAAATCACACCAAGGCGTGAAATTCCAGGAGTCATGATTCATTTTGGGCCCTCAGTGTAACAACATACTAAAACTCTCATTCCACATTTTTTTATATATCTTTTCAAACCATGTATTCTGAAGTATGCTTCAAGTAAAAAATGTTCTTGTTGAAAAAAAATTGAAAGAAAGAAAGAAAGAAAGAAAGAAAGAAAGAAAGAAAGAAAGAAAGAATATATAAATAAATAAGTTCAAAAATAAATAAGTAAATAAAATTTCCATTCCGGGTTCGGCAAAAAATAAAATACAAAGTCCTTGGCCGGGCAAGTCTCCCAAATCACCTTTCCTTTTCTGGCCCCACTGAGTCCTATAGAAATGTTACAATAGCAAAAGCAATCATATTCTTCAGCTGGAAAATAGACTTGCTTCTGTATCCAGAATTCTATCTTCTCTTTGCTGAAAAGCACTCTTATGCCTCCACTCCCTCCAACTTCCTCCTTCCATCTGCCAAGAATCCTGGCCATCCTTCAGGGCCCAAGTCATAGGGTACACCTTCCACAAACAATTCCATGATTGTCCCAACAAATTGGTATTTTCTCCCTTTTTTGTACTTAGTATCCAGGTGGTACAGTATAGTAGAAATGACCCAGACTTTGGAATGAGATAGATCCAGTTTCAAACCCCACTCTTTCAATTGTGTGACTATGGCCATTCTAATTCAGGTTTCTTCGCTGTAAAATAGGTCTACTTTGTACAGTTGTTGTGAGGAGATTAAGAGAAATAACATGGTAAATGTCTAGTAGATTACATAGCATATGCAGATCTAACCAGTATTAGGAGACAGATCAGTCAATTTTGTGACACTGAGGTTTGGCTTTTTATCCTCTTATTTTGTGAACAAGTACGTTCCATTGTAGAATATTAATCCTTAAAGAAATATAAATAAGTATTGTACTACATTTTATTGCTCAAATCTGCCTCTCCTTCATTCCAGTGTCTAGAACTTTCTCGATGTTAGCTGAAGATACCTCTATCTTTTGAAAGGAAAGAAGGAAACAGGGAGGGCAGGATGATTGATATTCACTTTACTTTTTAAGATTCTACTAATTAATTAATTAATTTGAGAGAGAGAGAACGTGAATTAGACGAAGGAGCAGAGGAAGAAGGAGAAGCAGAGTATGGAGCCCACCATGGGGCTCACTCCCAAGAGCCTGAGATCACAACCTGAGACAAAGGCAGACACTTAACCCACTGAGTTAAGCACCCAAGCACCCTGACTTCCGCTTTACTTCTTAAAGCAGATAACACAAAATATACTACCTCTGATCATGAAGGGACAAATTAAGAATCACTGCCTGGTAAATGTTGCAACTGCTAAGCTGCTAAGACATACTAAGTGTCATTGCAGGAAACTTTTTTTAAAAAGCATACTATGTTTCTATTTGATGAGTAAGAATATTATAGATTTATATACCTGGAATGGATGATAAGAAGTTGTTTAACCTAGCTTCTCCCATCAAACAGAAATGCACCTGCTTCATAGAAACAAAGGCGAGGGCTGCCTTTGCAGGGGACGAAAGCAAAGCTCCTGCAAAGAATGCACAGGTTGCCCAGGGCCTCTGCAGACACCAGCTGCTGAGACAACAGGGAAAATGCCGGTGGTGGACATGTGACTCTAGAAGGCCACCTTAAAACTGCTTCTTGTTTGCCCATTCACAGAGATCTGTCTACCCTCATTTGGAGTAGTGCCAGAAAGTTCTTGGGGGAGCAAATGGGAGGCAATGAAGCTAACAGGCAAGGAAACAGGACAATATAATTCAAATTGTGAGGAGGGGACTTGGATAAATGAGTTAAAAAGTTACCAACAGAAGAAAGTTGTCAAAATCAAATTTCCATTTCTATATAAACATCCAAATATCCTGATCTTGCACCAAACTATGTGAAACTTCTAAGGATATCAATGAATACAGAAAGATGGGATACTATCTAGCATCACTTATTTGTGAAATCTAAAAAAGAATAAAGAAAAAAAAAGT
>CM052799.1:144763318-144784810 GCA_028533885.1 Nasua narica
TGTGTGTGGATGGGCTGGTGTGGGACACGCGGAGCCCGTGGGAGGAGCCACAGGAGTGTGTGGGCACTGTGTGTGTGTGTATGTGGTGGGGGGGGGGGGGGGTCTCGACAAGGTGAGCTATTAGAGCCAGGAGTGCCTCTTTAAAAACTGGGTTATTTGTGTATGAACAGGCCTCTGAAATCCAGCTGGACAATTGATGTTTTAAACTATTTTCATTTCTACATAGAACTGGAAGATTTTTTTTTTCTTTTTTTAACGACTAGATGTTATCTTCCCAAATGGAGCTTTAGGCGAGAAACTTACTGGGGAAAGGGTTTGATTGAACCAAGCGCCAAATAAAAGCTCTAATAACCTCTCTCATCTTTTCAGTTGAGAAAGTTTCTAAAGTCAGCCTGGCCTTCTTCTTTGTGTGAGTTCTGGCTAAGGTCAGTTAATGAAACTCAGATACTTTTCTCTCCTTCATTTTTTTGGGGATTCCCCCTCTCCGCCCGCCCCCCCCCCAATCCTTTATCTGAGTGTTACCTGGGATAGTCTAAGTCCTTTTCTTTCTTCCTTTTTCTTTTCCTCTTCTCCTCTCCTCCGCCTCCCCACCCATGTTTTTCCTCCCCTCTTCTTTTTAGCACTGTCTTGCGATTTTCTTTGGTTTTCAGCTCTTGTTTCAGAAGCTTGGTTTTGTGCCAGAGGCCCTGGGCTTGGACAAGTCTTACTTAGCACAGTATTTGTGTGCAGCCCCTAAGAACTGAAGTGAGTCCTCAGAGGAGAGCACCTCTTCATCTGGAGGCCCTCTTCAGCACGGTGGAACCAAAGGGCGCTGTGAGACTCTCACAGGTTTTGGGCTGGAGCCCCCTCCAGTGAGATATTTTCTAACACAAGTGGGCATTCTTCACAGCAGAGGAATTGTCTCAGCCAAATCGTGGGCATCTTCTCGCTTTGCATGAACTTACTACTGTTTAATCTCTTGCCTTTCCTTAAATCGAATATTATCTTGTAGCCCATCCAGGAACTAAGCCTTTATTCTGCAATTCGCAGAAAATTCTGGTAAGAGCCTAATGTTAGAATTCACAATCACTTCATAAGCCAGCTTATTAGGATGGCAAAAATTGATGTTTTCAAATAAAACTCAAGCTAATAGATTGTATTGGAGGAATAGTGGGCTGGTGGGAAGTAGCTTGCGGTGTGGTTTTTGAGGATAAAATGCTGTGTCTGTGTTTTCTCCTGCTCTGTGTTTTGAAATAGACTTTATTTTTTAGAGCAGTTTTAGGCTCTCAGCAATACTGAGCAGAAAGTTCTGAGATTTCCTTTTACCCCTTCTCCCACACCTGCCTCGCCTCCCCCAGTTTCAGCAGCCCCCACAAGAATGATATATTGTTGCAACTAATGAATGTTCATGGACACACCATTGTCACCGGGAGTCCATAGTTGATGTTAGGCTTCACTCTTGGCTGCTGTACATTCTCTGGGTTTGGGCAAAATGTATAATGATCTACCATTATAGTAAAGAATATTTTCATCGCCCTAAAAATCTCTTCATTTTTCCCTCCCCCAACCCCTGGCAACCCACTGACCTTTTTACTGTCTCTATCGTTTTGCCTTTTCCAGAAAGCCATCTAGTTGGAATCATATAGTGTATGGCCTTCTTAGTTGGCTTCTTTCACTCAGTAATAGGCCCTTAAGGTTCCTCCGTGTCTTTTTGTGGTTTGGTAGTTCATTACATTTTAATGCTGAATAACATTACATTGTTTGAATATATCATAGTTTATCCATTCATCTACTGAAGGGTATATTGGTTGCTTCCAAGTTTTGGTAATTATGAATAAAGCTGCATACATCTGTATGAAGGGTTCTGTGAGAATATACATTTTCAACTCCTTTGAGTAAATGCTGGATCGTATGGTAAAGTATGTTTAGTTTCATAAAAAAAACCAAACCCTCTTCCAAAGTGACTGTACCATTTTGCCACCAGCAATGAATGAGTTCCTGTCGCTTCACATCCTTGCCAGCACTTGGCCATTCCGGTAGAAGTACAGTGGTATCCCTGTGCTGTTTTAATTTGTGTTTCCCTGATGACCTATGATGTGGGAGCACGTTTTCACATGCTTATTTGCCTTCTATGTATCTTCTTTGGTGAAGTGTCTAATAAGGTTCTATTTTTTAAGAAAAGAAAATTTTCTCCTTAGTATAAAAGCAGAATTACAGGTATTATTCAAAACAATCTAGCAGTTTGCCATCTTAGAGTAAAAGCCAGAAACCTTTCCATGAGCTATAAGACCCTCCATAATAGGAGCCCCTCTCACTTTTCGGATCAAAAGCCCCTCTCACTTTCTCTTCTTCCCCCATCACTCACTTTACCTCAGCCACAGCGTTCTCTCATTCAGGCTCGGCATGTTCAGGCCTACAAGACTGCTCCAGGAGGAAGCTCTTCTTCCATGTGGCTCCGTGACTCACTATCTCATTTCTTTCAGATCCCTGCTCCAAGATCCCCTTATCCAGGAGGCCTTTCCTGACTACCATTTATTAAATAACTCCCTCTCCCCAGGCACACTATTTTCTTTATATATAAATCTCAAACAAATGCTTCTCACTGGCCACATCGAACTGGGCCCAGCAAGGAAGTCTGGGAACTGTGGTTTTTGAACTTCTCATCCCTGCAGGACAGAGGAGAGCTTAAAAGGGTAGGAATGTTCTGATTTCCAACAAACAATACCCAGCACAGATTGTTCGCTCATCGGTTAGGGAGCTGCTCTCAGTTTTTGGTGGGTGCAGTCTATTCCTGCCAGTCGTAAGGCTCCTGACACACCGCAGCAGCAGATTTTCAGATCCGAGCCTGGGGTAGCTAGGGGTGTCCTCGCCAACACGACGAGGTCTGCCTTACACGCTTCTTCCCTGCCCCGAGCAGCGTTTGTGGTGCGCCGCTGGACGTGACCGTCCGGAGCGGGCTGGACTGCGGAATTCCCCTCTCCTCACGTTGCAGCGTATCTGCTTTTCCTTCGCCGGAAAACCCCAAACCCGTGTCCCTTCCGCCTCTTGCACGAACTCATTCTGTGACAAACACGCTCTGCCCACCTGACCGGTGCTCTGGGGGTAACTTTGGCCGGAATCACTTCTAGTGTGGCTGTAGCCGATGGTCCAGCGGCACCAAGCATCTGGGTCTCGATTTTGCACTGACAATCCCCACACAGTCTGGGGCCGCAGGCCGGAGAGAGTGCTGCGCCACAGGGAAGGCTTCACAGTGCTCCGGTGCTGTAAGAGCAGGCAAAGCAGATATTGTCCTGCCTGCCCATCAGAGTGGAAATGAGGCAGAACAACTGGCCGGTGACAGCCCAGCCGCTGTGGTGCTGACGCTCTCTCCTGGTGAGTCAGCAGCGGTCCTGCCTGGAGGAGACCTTTGGAAGACGGCTCCTGTGTCGTTTTCCTTGCATGGCTCTGACGCATGGGTCTCAGCTAGATTGGGGCACAACAGTGGAAACCAGTGATCAAAAACAGAACCAGACTCATCAGTGAATTGCTCATAAGAGTTTTCCATAGTCCTAGTACGCCGTTTTAAAAGACCTTCAGGGGTGCCTGGGTGGCTCAGTAAAGTACCTGCCTTCAGCTCAGGTCATGATCCTGGCGGATCGGGCTCCTTGCTTATAGGGGAGCCTGCTTCTCCCTCTCCCTCTGCCTCTCCCCCTGCTCTTGTGCTCTCTCTCTCAAATAAATGAATAAAATCTTTAAAAATAAATAAATAGCCTTCAGACAGATGCATTCATTTGGTTGGCTGGGGATTGTGAAGTCAGACCAACAAAAGGAAACCTCACAAAGTTCCAGGTGCTAGAAACTTTGAGACAGGCCACTCCTGTTAGCCTGGGGGGTCTGGTGGCAGCTCACAGCCACGGTGTCCCATGCTTCTCCGCCAGCACTCCAACACCACGTGCTCCTCTCCTCGAGACCCCACAAACTCACGTCCCCACCTGGTATCATGACTGGTCACTTAGAAACCAGTTTGATTTTTTTGTTTTGTTTTGTTTTTTAAGATTTTATTTATTTGTTCATGAGAGACAGGGAGAGGGAGGAGCAGGCTCTCCACAGAACAAGGAGCCCAATGTGGGACTCAATCCCAGGACCCTGAGATGACGACCTGAGCCAAAGGCAGCCGCTTAACAGACTGAGTCACGCAGGCGCCCCTCTTAGAAACACTGTGAAATACTCAAACCCGTGGTCTTGATTGTCAAATTCGTTCTCTCACCATGAAAACTGTATTGTAACTCTTTGGATCTATCTCTTGAGTGGATATTTCACTCTTCAGAGTCCTATTCAGTGTAAGGGAAATAAATTTTGGAGATCACTGTGTGATACTCGTTCATACTCCCATGATTGCTATCTACACATTCTTGGGATTTCACTGGAAAAAATACCTCCTCCATGAAGTGTGGCCTATTGGCCCAGAAATTGACTTTAGTTCCTTCATTATGTCTCCTTAGTGACTGCAAAATCACTAATTTGTGATTAGTGATAAAATCACTAATCTGATAAAATCACTACAGAGAGCTCTGTACTATACCCCACTTCTGTCTGTTTTCTGGGGACGCTTCCCCCCACATTTAGGCTCTCGGGCTCAATGATCATCAGCCTCCCTGTGCCCCCCATGCCCATCCCATGGATTCCTTTCCTGTACTTCCAAATATGCACAAGACACTTCTATTGGGATATGATGTTTGATTATCCCACTAACAATTATCCTGTTCATTTTAACCTCAAGGCTTCTCAACTAAGTCTTCTCTACTTATGACTGCATTTCCTAGCCTCTTCTACTGTTCTTAATACCTTGAAATCTAATTTTTGAGCTTGGAATTTTCCTGAAGCATCATCATTTATTCTTAGAGATCTGTGGTGACTATCTGCTTCCAAGTTCAATAATCTTTTCTCCATATTATGTCTGACATATTTCCCAAAGTCAACTCACCTAATGTTTAGCTGCGATTGTGTAACAAACCATCCAAAACCTCAGTGATGTAAAACAATAATTAGGCATTACCGCTAACACATTTTGCAGGTTGTTAGGGGTTCATCTGGTCTAGGATGAACATGGCTGATGGCTGTCTTCAGGCTATGGCTGCCAGAGTGGCTCTGCTATACTAAGTTAGGCTAGGGAGGCTCTTCTATTGATTGTTCTCCTTCTAGGATCAGAAAAAAGCTGAGCCATGTTTTTCTTATGGTAATGGCAGAGACACAAGACGCCAAGCAGAAACATGTAAAGCTTCTCAAAGGCTAGGCTTGGGGATGGTACACTGTCACTTCTTCTGACATACCATTGGTCAAAATAAGTCACAATGATAAACCCAGTCTCAGGAAGAGAAGCACATTCACTACTGATGAGACCCTGGTAGAGGTGTGGGTGTAGGGAGTGATGGAGAACTGAAGGCACTCGTGGAATGTACCACACCTGAGACCCTCTCCAATTTTGGCTTTTGCTGACTCTTCCCCATTCTGAGGTCTTATGAGGTTTCTGGTGACCTTTCACTGGACCCCCTAGTTACATAAGTATGGATTTTCAGCAGTACTCTGTCTCTTATGTTCTGCTCTTCATCAGTAAGAGCCTTAAGTTCAGCGACTACCTCAATGTCGAAGTACCTCAGAATTGTAAGCCCTGTTTTCTTACCAGCTTTAGTTGGATTCCTCTACAAAGAAATTAGGTTGTGTAAATCACTATCATCCTATATTTAATAATTCCAAAAATAATTATCTTTCATCTAAAAGCATCTTTTCCTCTTACTTTGATCCTTAGCAGTGGTATTGCCATTACACTTTGGAGGTGCCATTTTTTCTTCTGTATACGTCACACTCGACATCATGTGCCATCCTAAGGCTTAACCAATTTTTTTGAGAAATGACTCTTTGGAAGAATTTTTTTTGTCCAATTTGTATATATCCATTCTCCCCAGATGGACTGTAACCCAAGGAGGCAATGTGTTGCATTGAGGGAGTGTAGGATTTGGAGGCAGATAAACCTAGTTTGAGTCATGTTTGGCTTCTTACCTGTGAGCCTTGAGAAAATTAGTTAAACTCATCAAGGATCAGTTTTTTCATCTATTAAAATGGGTTATTTATACTAGAGAATCTTGGCAAGGAGTAAAAGAGATCATGTATGGAAACCACTTGGCACACAGTCGGTA
Organism: Nasua narica; assembly: GCA_028533885.1. Classification (NCBI taxonomy): domain Eukaryota; kingdom Metazoa; phylum Chordata; class Mammalia; order Carnivora; family Procyonidae; genus Nasua; species Nasua narica. The sequence goes on from CM052799.1 coordinate 144,769,471, forward strand.
GGCTTTTAATAATATTTTGCTTTCCTCCCCACTTCCTCTTTTTTTTGTCTCCCTTGGGTTTGCCTTGGTATTCCATATGACCGTGTTCTATTTATGTGTTTTCATTCTCTCTCAATTCTAAAGTAAATCCCTCAAGGAAATGAATATGTCTTTTATATCTCTTAGTTATCTGCATAAATGGAAAGTGTAAATCATGTAGCCTGAGAATCTATATCTGTTATGAGACACAACGGTCTTTTCCTTCCAACATTTCTAGAAAAGAAGTCCTGCATGTATTAGCAGAGCCCAGTGAATTACAAACTAACTACAGTTTCTATGGGATGTTTCCAGTTTTCCTGTCCAGGAAAACAAAAACAAAAACAAAAAACAACCTTTTTTTTACCTTGTTCAGGAATCCAGTGACTTTTCTCTAATAAAACATGTTCTCAAAGAGTATCTGATATTGGTCATTTCTCACCCAGTGTGAATTTTAGCCTGGGTATTTTTTCAGGCATCTCTCCAATGATCGATTGATTGATTAACGGATAAATTACTTTTGCTGTTGATTAATGGCTTTTCTTGGCTTGCAGAGATTACTCCAGGCCTTATCTTTGGTAAGCTGGATCCAAAAGGGGCCTCCCCCCCTCCTGTCGCACACACTGAGGCGGAGCGCTGTTCTTCTCACTGTCAGCAATTTAAAAAAATACCCTTCTTTTCATGATTTGGATGAAGCTTCTTACCTGGTTTGTAGCTTTGTTTGTAGCTGACACACGAGTGGGAAAAATAGAATTCAAAGTATTATTAGCAGGACAAAACAGATGGAACATTGAAATCAACGAATAAGGTAAAACCCAAGCGATAAAGGCCTATATGTAGCACCAAATAAGCATGATCTTATAATATTACGTACAACAAAACAAAACCCTACCCTGTGGGATTCTGTAGCTGGTAAAGGTGCAGAGTCACTCTTTGCTAGTGGAAACCCTGGTCCCATTTTACTCGGCCACATCCTGAGCACTCACTTAATGCTGCGTGATGCACTCTAGGAAGGTCACTAAGAAACTGGGAGCAGTTGGAGGAAGGCTGCTGGGGAAGGGGGGGAGGGTTGGCTAGAAACTCTTCACGACAGATGCCATAGGAGAGAGAAAGCATCAGGGGTTCCACCTCGCTGGATAAAGAATATCCTCCCCGTAATCTGTATTAGAGGGCAGGACCAGCCCAATCCAACAATGGAAGAACTGTGTGTCCTGAGTTTTCCTGAAACTTCGAGCTAGAGCTCAGTGGCCACTTGAAAATGATAGTGTCCACTCATGTTTACTCATTACCAGGCAGTAGTATATATGATCACTTTACATATATATTTTTTCTTAAAAAAAACTCACAACAATGCTGTGAGTTATGTATTATAATTATTCCCATTTTAGAGATGAGAAGATTGAGACTCAGAGAATTTGTTGCTCAGTGTCCCACAACTAATGAGGGGCAGGTCTGGGATTTGAATCCAGGCATTCTAGTACTGTTCTGTCTCTAAAAGGTGTTCTAGATGGGCTTTCCATATGGGATGTACAGTCAGCCCGGAGGGGCTCTAAGTTCTCTTTCGTCACAAGGTCTTCCATTGAGATAGTCCTTGTTACACAAGTAACAGTTAAAAATCCATCTATGCTTCATCTGTGGTTTGAATAATTTTGTAGATTTATTTGAATCTTGTGTATTTTAAGTATTATCCGGAGGTAAAGCACAAATAACATAAAAAATCGGGCAAAGAACTGATCTCCTCTTGGCAGGTGATTGCACATCTGAAAGGGTTATAATATACCTCTCCTCCTTTTTGAATCATAAATAAGCCCTGGAGTTTCTTCTAAATCTCCATGAGTTACTGGAGTTGTGCTGTGTGATTCAGATGGGGGAACAGAAAGAAAGAGTATTAATATTTGCTGAGGATTTTCTAGATGACAGGAACTGTGTTAAGAGATTTATGTATATTTCCTCACTTGATGCTTGCAGTGGGTTAGATATTATTCCCATTTTATAGATGAGTAAAGCAGGTCTGAAAGGAACTACCCTCCTAACACTGCTCGTAAGCAAACTGCAGAGATTACATTAGAACCCCAGGCATCTGGTGCCCAAACATGCTTTTCCAACTCTACCATGTTGCTTCTCAGTCACAAACACTTGGCATCTAATGTGGGTTTGATTAAGTTCAGGAGCACCATGGGGAGTAGATATACTTGCTACCTTGTTAGCCTTTCTCCATACTTACATGCTCACATCTCTTCTGTCCAGATTTTCCAAGAAACTTGAGGAAGGAGGAGAGTCCTGAAAGTCTCAGTATTTGGAGGGGGCAGAATTCGTTCATAGAGCTTGGTACCCAAGGCATATAACTTAATATAACCTTGATAAAGCTTTTTGCTTTTACTGTTACTACTTACTCTACTAAGGCCACCACTCACAGCCACAGTATATGGAACTCTCTACTAAGTTTGAGGCAGTCTATATTCATAGATGCCATGCCATATCTCATTCAGACAACAAAGCTGTGAAGTAAATATTAATAGTCTCATTTTACAGATGAGAAACAAAGGTTCTGGGAGAGAACATGGCTTTCTCAGAGTCAGAAAATATGGAGTGGTGGGAAGAAAACTTGAACTCAGGTCTGACTGACTCCAAAGTTCATGCGATTTCGACTGCACAATGCTTTATTTAAAATACCTGCACACTACCCCCCCCCCCCAAAAAAAAGGAAAAACACCTGTACCCAAGACCAATTGCAGAGTACTACAGGTGGGCAGGCAGCCCTTCTTTATCTGAGGTTCTGTCCAAGGACCTTTTCCACTAATCAAAGTAGCCCCCTACCATCAATCTCATAAAGGACAGTCATAGAAATGCAACTGATCTTCATGTGTTAATTTCATATCATAAAGTTTTACTGAATTTATTAGTTCTAATATTTGTGTGTGTGTGTGTGTAAACTTTAGAGTTTTCTGTATAAGATCATGTCATCGAGGTGCCTGGGTGGCTCAGTGGGTTAAAGCCTCTTGCCTTCGGCTCAGGTCATGATCTCAGGGTCCTGGGATCGAGCCCCGCGTCGGGCTCTCTGCTCAGCGGGGAGCCTGCTTCCCCTTCTCTCTCTGCCTGCCTCTCTGCCTACTTGTGATCTCTCTCTCTGTCAAATAAATAAATAAAATCCTTTAAAAAATTAAAAAAATAAAAATAAAAAGATCATGTCATCTGCAAAAAGAGATAATTTTACTTCTTCTTTCCCGATTTGAAAGCTTTTATTTCTTTTTCTGGACTGATTACTCTGGCTAGGACTTCCTATGTGATATTAAATAGAAATATCAAGAGTGGAGATCCCCTCTTCTCTTGTTCCTGATTTCAGTGGAAAAGCTTTCAGTTTTAGTATGACATTCGCTGTGGCCTTTCATTTGTGTCAAGGTGTGTTCCTTCTATACCTAGTGTGTTGAGAGTTTTTCATCATGAAACGGTGTTGAATTTTGTTCAGTGCATTTTCTGTATCTGTTGAGATGGTCATGTGGTTTTTATTCTTCTTTCTGTTAATGTACTGTATCACATTAATTGATTTGCGTAGGTTGAGCCATCATTGCATCTCAGAGATAAATCCTGCTTTTTCGTGGTATATGATCCTAAACTAGTAGAAATAATAAGTGAATTCAGCAAGATTTCAAGATACAAAATCAACTTTAAAAATCAGTTGTGTTTCCATACACTAAAGTGAGTTCGTTCTTTTCAAAAAAGGAAATTAAAGAAACAATCCCATTTACAAGAGCATCGAAAGAAATAACATACTTAGGAATAAACTAAGGTGGTGAAAGACTCTGACGGAAGTTGGAGGACAGAAGAGGTAAAAGCAAAAGTTAGATGGGACAGCCCTGGTGATGTTCTAGAACATAAGTTAGTAATGGGTTCACAGACGTTCATTTTATTGTTGTATTCTAAAACTCATAGATGTTACATTCTTTGGTAAATATCAGATATTCTGTAACAAAAAAGAGTGACTATATCAAAAAGGAAGTCACGTTGTTGGGCCTAAGGTTGGATCAGGCCAGTCATTGATCAGCCTGGCTGCACCACAGAGCCACAAAAGGAAAAGTCAAATTTCCTGAATAAAAAATTCTGATATGAGCTTCATTCAGGCAAGGATGTTTGATTCATTTACTTCTGCATCCTTGCACCTGTACCCATGCCTGAAACCTTTGGGCAACTATATGTGAAATGAATGAAGGCATGAAGCGGACTGAGCAATCCACATTCTAGTAAAGCTTCCCATGTGAGTCTGTTAGTTCACCAAATAGGACTCACATCTTCCCTCTTGTGTGCCATAGATCCTTACTCCTAACTAACCATTTGGGAATCATTACACAAAAACTCACTTCATGCATAAGGAACACACGTGTATCATTACCTCAATGGAAACGTTGAACACACGTGTATCATCACCTCAATGGAAACGTTAAGAGAAAGAGGGGAGATATACCTTGACAGAGATCATGTGAGACAGGTGTCTGACAAAACAAAATGTAGACAGTCTGAAGCCTCAGGGCAGCTGAGGTGTGAGGAAGAGAGAAAGGGGGCAACAGAGAAGGCTTCAAAGCTTAACGTGACAAGGGAAAACCCCGGTCTCCTGAGTAGTTATCTCCTTCCTTCTCCTGGGCAGCTGATTCCGCCCAGCAACACTCTCTGATTGGTCCCCTCCCAGACCTGACGCTTTTCCTGAGGTGTCTGCTCTCCCTGTCCTTTTTTCTAGAAACCCCCAGGGAAGGGTGCTCAGCTCACTCTACAGCAAGTCGCCTCTGTGTGCTGCTAAATGTTTCCATCCTGTGGGAAAGACCCAACATTCTGTTTTAGCTTTCGACTGCTGCATAACAAATTACCCCCAGACTTAGCCGTTTAAGACAACAAAATGCTTCTCTCACAGTTTCTGTAGGTTATGAATCTGGGAGCAGCTTAGCTGGGTCATACTAGGTCAGGATCTCTCACGAAGATGCAGCCAAGCAATCCAGCAAATCTTTAGTCTCTGAAGGCTTAACAGGGGCTGCAGAAACCACCTCCAAGCACACTCACGTGATTCTCCAGGCCGGTGGTGGGTAAAAGGCCTCTCCTAAAATGCAAGTTTTTTTCAAAACTTAATCTCCGAGGTGATATACCATCATTTCTGTTACGTGCTCTTGACCACCCAGGCCAACCCTGGTAAACTATGTGGAGCAGATTATACGAGGGTGAGATACGAGGAGACAGGGATGACCGGGGGCTGTCTTTGAGGCTGGCTACCACTTTCTGCTGATGGGCTTTCAAGTCATACAGGCCCTTCGGTTAAAATACAGGTATTTACATCGAGGGTTAGCGTCTCAACAGACCACTGGCTAAGTAGCCAAGTAGCTGCCACCGTGAAGAGCAGAAAGCATGGGAAGTAGTATGTGGAAGGGGAGCAGGATGTGGGGCTTTGGAGGAGGGACAATGGGGACAGATCTGTCATTTGTGGGAGAAAGTCTTAGGACAGTATGATAATAAAGACACCAAAAAGCAGGATCCATCTCTAAGGGGAGGGGCAGGGGTGGGAGTGGGGAATAGAGAGATGGTCTCCTCACTGTCTTTACGCACATCACTGACTGAGACCTTGGCTCTCTGCTTCCGTGGTGTCTGTGTAGAAATGGGGAAAAAGGCAGGTGCTGAGCTTCACTGCTGGTTAATTAAATGTTGCTTCGAAGGCAGCTGGCGGAGTATGTGCACTATATACTATCCTCAGCTTTTCCTAAATCACACATTTTAATTAACCTTCAAGCCCTTGCTGGGGCTTTGAAAGAACTTAATTGGCCTGCAGGGACTGGAACACACAACAGCCAGAAAAAAGCTCCATCTCAGTTGTTTTCACTCTGAGGACTTATAAAATTGAAATTATTGTTTTATTTCATTCTTTGAAGCCCAGAGCTACATGGGGATTCCTGTTTGGAACTGGCAGAAGCATCTCTGAATGCTTGAGTACAAAATGGTGTTTCAGCAGCAGTTACATGTGAGCGTGTAATACTTGAATCTCTCGTTTATCTTGTGTCCTTGGGTTTACCAGAAGAGTTGAACTCATACTGGTTTTTTTGTTGGTTTATTTTTAGCTTCTTCATTGAGGATGGGAAATATTTTGCCCTGAATTTACTATGCAATTTCAGTCAGGTGGGAAAGAAAAAACTTCTCTTGTGGGGCACCTGGATGGCTCAGTCAAACATCTGCATTCGGCTCAGCTCATGATCTCAGGGTCCTGGGATCGAGTCCTACATTGGCCTCCTTGCTCAGTGGGGAGCCTGCTTCTCCGGCTCCTCTGCCTGCTGCTCCCCCTGCTTGTACTCTCTCTCTCTCTCTGTCAAATAAATAAATAAAATCTTAAAACAACAACAACAACAAAAACCCTTCTCTTGAAATCAGGACCCCTTAAGAGACTTCCAGATGTTTTCAGTTTTGTCAGACATGAATTCTGAGAGTCATAGTCAATGTGCAGACAGACAGACCTTGGAGATGCTGTAGCATTGGAATATGTAGATATTCCATGATGAAGTGACAATCACAATAGAGTGAGCCAGATGAAGTTTTTGGTTTCCCAGTGCGTATAAAAGTTATGCTTACACTGTGCTGTAGTCTACTAAGTGTGAAATAGCATTATGTCTAAAAAAAACCAATGTACATACCTTAATTTAAAAATACTTGATTGCTAAAAAAGGCTAAGCATCACCTGAGCTTTCAGTGAGTCGTAACCTTTTTATTGATGGAGGGTCTTGCCTTAGGGTTGATGGCAGCTGACTGCTCAGGGTGGTGGCTGCTGAAGGCCGGTTGGCTGTGGCTATTTCATAAAACAAGACAACAGTGAAGTTTGTTGCATGGATTGGCTCTTTCTTTCAAAAACAATTTCTCTGTAGTATGCAATGCTGTTAGATAGCATTTTACCCTATAATAGAACTTCCTTCAGAATTGGAGACAGTTCTCCCAAACTCTGCTGCTGCTTTATCAGCGAGGTTTCTGACATATTCTGAATCCTTTGTTGTCATTTCAACAGTCTTCACAGCATCTTCTCCAAGAGTAGATCCCATCTTAGGAAACCCCTTTTTTGTTTCATCCATATGAAGCAACTTCTTATCCGTTCACGTTTTATCATGAGATTGAGACAGTTCAGTCACATCTTCAGGCTGCACTTCTAATTCTAGTTCCCTTGCTTTTCCCACCCCATCTGCAGTTTTGTCCTCCACTCAAGTCTTAAATCCCTCAAAGTCATCCATTAGGGTTGGAGTCAGCGCCTTCCAAACTCCTTTGAATGTTGGTATTTTGACCTTTTCCCATGAATCATGAATGTCCTTAATGACATCTAGAATGGTGAGTCCTTTCCAAAAGGTTTTCAATCGACTTTGCCCAGATCCATCAGAGGACTCATTATCTATGACAGCCACTCTCTTAAGAAATGTATTTCTTAAATAATAAGACTTGAAAGTTGAAATTACTCCTTGATCTGTGGGTCGCAGAATGGATGTTGTGTTAGCCATCACGATAACATTAATCTCATTGTCATGTTGTCAACAGATGTGGTGTTATTTAGGCTTTATTATAACATTTCTAGAGCACAAGTTGAAGTCTAGAAGACTTCTTAAGTGCCTTAGCATTCTCAGAATGGCAAATAAGCATTGGCTTTAACTTCAAGGTGCCAACTTCCTTAGCTTCCAACTAGAGAGTCCACCTATTTTTTGAAGCTTTGAAGCCAGGCATTGACTTCTCTAGCTCTGAGAGTCCTAGATGACATCTTTTCCCAATAGAAGGCTATTTTGTCTGCATTGAAAGTCTGTTGTTCAGTGTAGCCATCTTCATGAATTATCTTGGCTGGATCTTCTGGAGAGCTTTTTTTTTTTTTTTTTAAGATTTATTTTATTTAATTGAGACAGAGAGAGAGAGAGGAGAGAGAATGCGAGGGGAGACGTCAGAGGGAGAAGCAGGTTCCCCTCAGAGCAGGGAGCCCGATGTGGGACTCGATTCCTGGCCTCCAGGATCATGACCTGAGCTGAAGGCAGTCGCCCAACCAACTGAGCCACCCAGGCGCCCTCTTCTGGAGAACTTGCTGCAGCTTCTCCATCAGCACCTGATGCTTCACCCTGCACTGTTATGTTATGAAGATGGCTTCTTTCCTTAAACCTCAGACACTACCTCTGCTAGTTTCCCACTTTTCCTCTGCAGCTTCCTCACTCTCAGCTTCCATAGAGTTGAGGAGAGTTATGGCCTTGCTCTGGATTAGGCTTTGGTTTAAGGGAATGTTGCTGCTGGTTTGATCTTCAATCCAGACTATTAAGACTTTTTCCATATCAGCAATAAGACTATTTTGCTTTCTTATCTTTTGTGTGTTCACTGGAGCTGCACTTTGGATTTCCTTCAAGAACGTTTCCTTTTCACTTACAACTTGGCAAACCATTTGGTGCAGGAAGCCTAGCTTTTGACCTCTCTTGGTTTTTGACATACTTTCCTCATTAAGCTTAGTCATCTCTAGCTTGTGATTAAAGTGAGGGATGTGTGACTTTTACTTTTATTTGAACACTTAGAGGCCACCATTGGGTTATCAGTTGGTCTAATTTCAATATTTATGTGTTTCGAATAGAGAGGCCCCAGGACAGGGAGAGATGGGGAACAACTGGTAGGTAGAGTACTCAGAACACACACAACATTTACCAGTTAAGTTTGCTGTCTTATATGGCACTCCAAAACAATTACAATATTAACATCAGAGATCACTGGTCACAGATCACCATAACAAATATAATAAAAATTAAAAAGTTCGAGATACCATGAAAATTACCAAAATGTGACACAGAGACAAAAAGTGAGAAAATGCTGCTGTTACAAAAAATCCCATAAAATCTTCAGTTCGTAAGAAATGCAATACTTGCAAAGCACAATAAAACAAAGGTATGCCTGTATTGTGTTTTCTGTATGAAAAGCAGCTCCTAGGTAATTGTTGAAAACAATGATATACAGAGATCAAGATTATAGTAAGAACTTACATGTCTTCAGTGTAGAGAGGATAATTTTCAGGATAAAGCCATCAAGGTGAATTCACCAAAGGAGTGAGACAGAATGAGAAGAACCGAGGGGCAAGAAGTGGCGTGCTAAAAATCTGGAGGAAGAGAGACCAGCAAAAGTGACGGGAGGAGGAGACTCGCTGAGATTGGGCATGCCAGGAAAGAGCAGTGCAGAAAATCAAGGGAGGCATTTCAAAAAGAAGGTGGTCAGTTATCTCAAAAGTTGCAGATATATCACAGAAAAAAAGGAGAGAGCAAAGGCAGTTAGATATAAGAAAAATGGGAGGTGGGAGTAATAGGCTTCCTGTGTCTGACTTTTATTGTATCAAAAGCATACCGAGGTCCTTTCACCTAGTGTGTTAGTTATCTATCGCTAGGTAAGAAACGAAGCCAGAAATTAGTGGCTTAAAACTATAACTGTGTATTTAGTTAAAATTCTGTTCATTGGCAACTTGGACTTATGATTCTGTACCCAGTTACAACGTGTTTTTCCCCCCCCACACCACCAAGGAATTCTCTGACACCAGCAGGGTATCCAACTATTCAAGTAGTCAGTATCCAACTAACAAGTACTCAGTTCTGGTACTATCTACCTAGAGACAGTGTTGGATCCCACAGGTTACAGGCTCTCTTTCAAGACTGCTTCTCTTCTAACAATTAATGTTAATCACAAGTTCAGGTTGTCACCTGTGCTTCTGACAGATTGGCTATAGATTGGAGGTTCTAAGTCCCCTCTTTTTGGGCTTGATTAATGTGCTAGAGCGGCCCACAGAACTCAGAGAAACCTTTTATTTGCCACATTACCAGTTTATTAGAAAAGGATGTAACCCAAAGAGTCATATGGAAGAGATTTGTGGAGCATGGTATGGGGTAGGGGGTACAGAAGATGTCATTCCCCTAGGACCTGCACATGCTCATCAGGCTGGGAGCTTTTGAACCCCATCATTTTGGGATTTTTGGAGGGTTTCTTAAGAGGCAGTGTAGATTAAATCATTAGCTATTGCTGATTTCTTTTCTTTCTTTTTTTTTTTTTTTTTTACTTATTGTTTATGCACCACACCCAGTGCTCCATGCAGTACGTGCCCTCCTTAATACCCACCACCAGGCTCACCTATCTCCCCACCCCTCTCCTTTCTAGAATCCTGTTTGTTTCTAAGAGTACACAGTCTCTCATTGTTCATCACTCTCTCTGATTTCCCCCAATTCACTTTTCCTTTCCTTCTCCTAATGTCCTCCATGTTATTCCTTATGCTCCACAGGTATGTGAAACCATATGATAATTTTCTCTTTCTGCTTGACTTATTTCACTCAGCATAATCTCCTCCAGTCCTGTCCACCTTGATACAAAAGTTGGGTATTTATCCTTTCTGATGGAAGCATAACATTCCATTGTATATATGGACCATATCCTCTTTATCCATTCTTCTGTTGAAGGGCATCTTGGTTCTTTCCACAGTTTGGCAATTGCGGCCATTGCTGCTATGAACATTGGGGTACACGTGGCCCTTCTTTTCACTAGATCTGTATCTTTGGGGTAAATACGCAGTAGTGCAATTGTAGGGTCACAGGGTAGCTCTATTTTTAATTTCTTCAGGAATCTTCACACTGTTTTCCAAAGTGGATGCACCAACTTGCATTCCCACCAACAGTGTAAGAGGGTTCCCTTTCTCCACATCCTTGCCAACACCTGTTGTTTACTGTCTTGTTGATTTTGGCAATTATAACTGGTGTAAGGTGGTATCTCAGTGTGGTTTTGATTTGAATCTCCCTGATGGCTAATGATGATGAACATTTTTTTCATGTGTCTGTTAGCCATTTGTATGTCTTCTTTGGAGAAGTGTCTGTTCTTGTCTTCTGCCCATTTTTTGATGTGATTATCTGTTTTGTGATTGTTGAGTTTGAGGAGTTCTTTATAGATCTTGGATATCAGCCCTTTGTCTGTATATATTTGTCTGAAGATATTTGTGAATATCTTCTCCCATTCCGTGGGTTGCCTGTTTGTTTTGTTGACTGTTTCCTTCGCTGTGCAGAAGATTTTTATCTTGATGAAGCCCCCAAAGTTCATTTTCGCTCTTGAAAGAAGTTGCTGTGGCCAATATCAAAGAGGTTACTGCCTATGTTCTCTAAGATTTTGATAGATTCCTGCCTCATATTGAGGTCTGTTATTGATTTTGAGTTTATCTTTGTGTATGATGTAAGAGAATGGTCAAGTTTCATTCTTCTATACATAGCGGTCCAATTTTCCCAGCACCATATTGAAGAGACTCTGTTCCACTGGATATTTTTTCCTGCTTTGTTGAAGATTATTTAACCATAGAGTTGCGGGTCCACCTCTGGGCTCTCTATTCTGTTCCAATGGTCTATGTGTCTGTTTTTGTGCCAGTACCATGCTGTCTTGGTGATCACCACTTCGTAGTAAAGCTTGAAATCAGGCAACGTGATGCCCCCAGCTTTGGTTTTTTTTTTTTTTTTTTTCAACATTTCCTTAGCAATTCAGGGTCTTTTCTGGTTCCATACAAATTTTAGGATTGTTTGTTCTAGCCCTTTGAAAAATACCAGTGGAATTTTGATCAGGATGGCATTGAAGTATAGATTTCTCTGGGCAGTATAGACATTTTAACAATGTTTATTCTTCCAATTCATGAGCATGGAATACTTTTCCATCTTTTTGTGGCTTCTTCAATTTCTTTCATGAGTGTTCTATAGTTCCTTGAGTACAGATCCTTTACCTCTTTGGTTAGGTTTATTCCCAGGTATCTTATGGTTCTTGGTGCTACAGTAAATGGAATCGATTTTCTAATTTCCCTTTCTGTATTTTGATTGTTAGTGTATAAGAAAGTAACTGATTTTTGTGCATTGATTTTGTATCCTGACACATTACTGAATTGCTGTTTGAGTTCTAGTAGTTTGGGGGTGGAGTCTTTTGGGTTTTCCATATAAAGTATCATGTCATCTGTGAAGAGAGAGAGTTTGACTTCTTCTTTGCCAATTTGAATACCTTTTATTTCTTTTTGTTGTCTGATTGCTGTTGCTAGGACTTCTAGTACTATGTTGAACAACAGTGGCAAGAGTGGACATCCTTGTCATGTTCCTGTTCTCAAAGGGAAAGCTGTCAGCTTTTCCCCATTGAGAATGATGTTCTCTGTGGGCTTTTCATAGATAGATTTTATGAAATTGAAGAATCTTCCCTCTATCCCTATACTTTGAAGAGTTTTAATCAGGAACGGATGCTGTATTTTGTCAAATGTTTTTTCTGCATCAGTTGAGAGGAAGCTAATTGATTCAACTTCCAGCTCCTCTCCCTTCCCTATAGGTTAGTTGGATGGGACTGAGAGTTTCAACTCTCTGATCCCATGGCTCATCCTGGGGGCAACTGGACCCGGTCCTTAGCTACATCCAAAAATCACCTCATTAAATAACAAAGGGCTCCTTTATTTCTCTCATCACTTAGGAAATTCCAAGGTTTTTAGGAGGCACCAGAAATAGGGACAAGACCAAATAAGTATTTCTTGTTTTATATCATAGTATTACAGGGCTGGACTCACCTAGGAAATTCTTCTATTTTTAGTGTTGGCTTGGCTCATTCTTGTTCTCAGATAGTTAGTTGATCTGCATGGGGCTGGCTAGTCCTAGATGCCTTCATTCCCATGATGGATGGTTGGTGTTGGCTCTTGGCTGGATGTCTCACTTTCTGGCACAGCACAACCAGAAACTTATGAAAGGATCGGTTTTCTGACTGCCATTTCATGCGCATGATTATTTAACATTTGTTCACACATCTGCCTATGTCCTGCCATGGTATGCTGTTTCTAGTCTATTAAGAAAAATAAATCATTGGGGAGGGTATGTGCTATGGCAAATGCTGTGAAATGTGTAAGCCTAATGATTCACAGACATGTACCCTGGGGGAAATAATACATTATATGTTAATAAAAAATTAAAAAAAAAAAGTTAATGCATAAGGAAGTGAAGACATAATAGATAAGTAGTCAAAGGACCCGCTGACCTTGGCTTAAATCCAGATTGCTGCTTCTTGACCCATAGGTGCCATCTTTCTTCTTTCACTCAAGGAGACAGCCACTTTACCACTGGCAATTTTCTGAATTTTTGGTGGCTGAAACTGGGTTAGAAGCAGATGTTTGCACTTCTCTGCATTAGTCAGAGACCTTCACTTAAGGTTATAGGGGAGACCATGCACTTTGCAAGATCAGTGGGAATGAACCCATGACCTGTGAAGGGCTTCCTGTCATTGGATTCAAACTCCTCTCTAATTTCCATTCCCTTTACCCATCTCTCTCTCCTTAACATTCCAAAGAATGAATGTTGTGTGAATTGTGGTATGTGTGGGATGCAATTGATTCAGAAGGACTTACTTATCATAATACTGTAGAAACGGAATATTGAGGTTTGACAGGCATCACGTCTTCCTTCAGCATTGCCATGGAAAGTCAGAGTTCAGTCCTTGAGGAATAATTTCATAAACAAAAGCTGGGGGTAACTTGGCCCAATAATAAGCCACAATGACAAGAGAACCAAAAGGTACAAGGGCAAAGAAAGAAAAAATCGAACATTGTTCTGAGCTCGTTTTGAGCTAGGCGTTGAATTAGTGCTCTCATTTGGTTCCTCTTTTGAGCTAGGCACTGAACTAGTGCTCTCATTTGGTTCCAGAACTACCAAAAAGACAGCTGCTTTAATCCCAGTTTTACAGTTTTGCAGCTCAAACAGGTTAATAACTTGTCTCGGTTACATAGCAAGTAATTGGTGGTGCTTGGGTTTTGACTACATTTTTTTCTGATTTCAGTGTCTGTGCTCTATCCATTTCACCAGGGTAATAGATTCATCTTCACAAATAGTAAAATCTCATTAAGAAAATCATATTCTCCATGTTATACAGGGTTCTTTTGTTCTCTCTTTCATAGTTTAATTTTCATGTTCCATGAGTTCTTGAATCCATGATAGTTTAAAGTACAAAGGATGTCATAATATCCTCGACTCTACAGACTGCCTAGATTTATCCTGACCCAGGGTGTTTCTTTTCCTCCCTTGTTAACAACTGGTGATCAGAACAGATAAAACATGCAAATGATGATCAGCCCATTTGGTTGATGGTTAGGTGCTTGGAAGGGAAAAAGACAAAAACAGTCATTAAAACAAATATGTATAAGGGACTTCAGTTGCCTTTATTATCCCCATCCACCACTATTCTTGAAAAGAGTTTGTTCACATGCTCTGAGTACCTTATAGCCTCTCCTGATTTTGGAAAAAAAAAAAAATCCCCATAAAGGAAGACCATGCAGAACCTTTGGGCGTTTATTTCGTATGAATGCAAATATCTCAGAAATTTCTTTCCAAAGAAGAAAAAAGGTCATCTTAGGAAAACGTTAATTGATTCTGCTTATTACTGCTAGCAGTTTGGGGAACTAGGAAGGAATTATCTTTATCACTTTGGTGCCTCTGTTTTTATACTTATTCTGGCTTCTTCTACTCAGGCTGTTTAATTGTTTCTCTGTTTCATTAAAAAAAAAAAGGTGCAAAAACCTGGGCAATGATTTTTGTTTCCAGTTCATAAAATTGTTTAGTTTAATTATAAATACATTTGTGTCTTGTTATAGTTTATGCATCTGAGATACTCACACTAAGTCTTTGCCCTGCTTCAGTGGGAAAAGCAAGTCTTCCTATTTTTCTGTCTTGCTATTTCTCCTCTGTCCCTAAAATGATACTCACTGACCGTAGACTATATTGAGAGGGGGAGGTGTGCAATAATAACTAAGCATGGTTTTCTTTGGACTACTTACTATGTGCCTGGCTTTGGAAATAGACTTCTTATACATTTACTGAATCCTTGCCACACCTTTGTGGGATTGGTGCTGTTAACCCCATTTGACAGACAAGGGACTGTATGTTCAGAGGGTTAAGACAGTGGCCAGAGTCAAACAACTATTAATGATGAAATTGGGAATGGAAACGTGTTCTATCTGAAAACAAACTCTGAACTCTCAGCTGCTATACTTGCCTCTCTAAGGATTTTGTTAAACTTTTAATTTTAAAATAATAGGAGATTCACATGCAGTTGTAAAGATAATAGAGTGTAGACCCTTTTACCCAGTTTCTCCAATAATATCTTTTTTTTTGTTTGTTTGTTTTTTTGTTTTTAGACATATTTCTTTTCTTTTTTTTTTTTTAATTTTTTTATTAACATATAATGTATTATTTACCCCAGGGTACAAGTCTGTGAATCATCAGGCTTACACATTTCACAGCATTTACCATAGCACATACCCTCCCCAGTGTCCATATCCCTATCC
>CM052799.1:144785310-144802017 GCA_028533885.1 Nasua narica
AGTAACTTTATTCCTTTTATATTAAATAGCATATAGCCTGACTTCAAGCATTGGAAAGTCTCCAGTTAGTCTGAATAGTGATCAAGTATGACAACATCCGACACAACTTTGTAATATATAAAGTGCCGCATAAATGTATTATCACTGAAGTAAAAATCCACTAGCTGTTAATTCAGGAAATTGGCACTTGAAACACTCATGGCACTTGAAACCAACTTTCATGTCTGAAAGATGTTTTAGGACAGAAACAGATCAATCCCATAATATATTGACTTATTTTCTGTTAACAATTCTTTCAGTTTCAGATTTATTTGGTTGCTAATTTTTTGAGTTATTTCTATTAACATTGTTTTTCTTTTAAAAATATTTAAGTATTAGTCTTGTATAAAACATTTGTCCTTGGGTTTCTTCCTAGAATGCACTGCATATTCTACTTATTTATCAAAAAACGACTCAGAAATAAATTCACTCACTCAACATGTCTACTGAGTACCTACTATGAAGCAGGCACTGTTCTAAGTCCCAGTTAATAGAGTACGCAGTATTTTTTTAAATGCTTTCAGAGAACTTATATTCTAGTGGAAGAAGCGAGAAGACAAAGAACAAAGAAAATCTTTCTAGTTTTGCAATTTCTGTGAGTGATGCAAAAAGAAACAAACACACACCAGTTAATGTCTCCTGACTTCTACCATGATAAAACAAGCACAACCTGATTGTTAAATAAAGAGGGGAGAAGGGCAACATTTGCCGAGCTGAATGAACAGGCAGAAGAGGAGGTGACTTTATGGTAAGGGCAGGAAAAACAAGAGAGGAAAAGGAAAAAGTGAGCAAATGTTCACGAGAGAACCCTGCAATATGAAATGAAATGTGCATGAGAGAAACTGCGAATGGTGACAATACGGAGTGTTTGCTGATGGAGGTAAGACTCATTGGTTCCTGAACTCCAGAGCTTCCCGGGGAGAAATCTGAAACTTGGCCGCGCACACGGAGGGCAAGGACAAACCGACAGAAGAGGCTGCCTCTCCAGACGGGCAGGAGGTGGCGGGTTTAACAAGCAAGGGAATTGACTTAGGAGTCTTGTCTCCAGAAGCCGCAAGGTACAGGGATCGCCACGGCCGCCTGCCAGAAACTTAACAGTTCACATAGACGCCTTACCTGGGCTAAGTCAAGGGTGCCGTCTAGGTGATCTGCAGTCGCCTTGCTCGCTAACAGCTGTGTCCTTGAACATACTCGGCTCCGGCGCGAGAAAGGCGCGCGGAACGTGCGGACCGTGCGGAACGTGCGGAACGTGCAGCGGTGCATTCCAAGGACCGGAAGGGGGGAGCAGCGTCTGAAAGCCAAAGTCCAGCTCCCGCCTTGAGGGTCAGCGGGCGGTCACGTCCATTCGACGACCTCCTCCAGCAGCTGAGAAAGGCTGGAACCTTTTGCCCTGTGATAACTTATAGGGAAGAGCTCACGGGCCAAGCGAGCAGGGGAGGGGCCAACCCCCTTGCGGGAGGAGGGGGCACGTGTGAGGTAGAGCTGAGTAGGAGTTCCTAGTCAGGGTGATTTATCCAGCCATTCATTCATGCTGTCGCTGGGGCCACAGGTAAACAAGAGATACAGTCCCTGCCCTCCTGTGGTGTCTAGTTGAGGGAGGGTTTCAGACACTCTGGGAACAAAAATAAATACATATCCGTAAATCCTGCCTAACACCCTGAAGGCAAAATAAACCGGTGATGAGAAATGATGACATGTGGTTTTGGGTTTAACTGGGCGTGGGAGCGGTCACCGGAAACTAAGAAAGAGGCATCTGAGCACAGACAAAAAGGATGAATAGACATCAGCTGGGCGGTGGAGTGGGCTACTTCTGGGAAAGCATTAAACACTGGCGGTTACTGGTGAGAAAAGAGATTTTGGAGACTGAAGTCATTCAAAAATCCCCAGTGTCTGTGTGCAGATGACTCATTTGAATGTTGCTATATAATGTAGAATATTTTCCATGAGTTAAATTTAATATATAGCCATGAGTTAAATTTAATATATAGCACTGGTGTGCCGGAGCTAGTTTGAATTGACTCAGTAGGTCCCATTGTAAGCATCTCTTCCTAAATCTGTGTTCAGTGATGTTCAAAACTGTAGCTTGAAATTGGCCTTGGTCAGAGTAAACCTCATGGGAACTGAGAAAGGCTACACCTGAGGGAATTTTTTTTTTCCTTCCAGAGAGCTAGTTGTTAAACATTTACCAACACATCACTGCTCTGATGTCAACGAGTGCTAGGATGGTGAGGCAAGAAACACCTGGAGAAAAGCAATAAAAAGCAGTACTTTAATTAAACCATTTTAAGTAAAAATTTGATATAATATTTTGCTATTTTGCCAGTGGTTTAACATCTTCAGAGAGAAATTATCAAGGTTATTTGGAGAACAAAAGAGAATAATCACACATTTAAGTTTGCTACATCTTAGCGATTTGCTTAATAACAATGGTTCTAGAATTTACCTAAATATGATAACATCACTCTTTTTTTTTATAATTTTATTGATTTATTTGAGAGAGAGAGAGAGGAAGGGTGGCGGGAAGGGGCAGAAGGAGGGAGAGAGAAAGAGAGGCAGACTCCCTGCTGAGCAGGAAGCCTATTGCGGGCTCCATCCCAGGACCCAGAGATCACGACCTGAGCCAAAGGCAGACACTTAACCAACTGAGCCACCCAGGTGCCCCTGATAACATCACTTCTAAAAAGAAAGTTGCAATTTTTTGAAAACTCCAACACATCTTATTGATTCGAATTACTCCTTATTTATTCAACTGTAATCATTCAAAACCCATCTTCTGATTACTAATTATTGTGCCAGGCTCAGCATGGGAAATACCAAATGTGAATAATGATCCTAGGACTCAGTGAGTTTTCAGTGTAGTTGGAATGGCCAGGCTTTAAAATAAGAAATATTTAAATAATGAAAAGCTACCAATATTAATGAATGGCTCAAATATTATGAGATGTAAGATAGAGAGGGGTAAGCATAGGCAGAAATGATGAGGGAGAGGTGTCACAGAGAGCTTAAATGGGCCAGGCTATCGGAAATGTGCAGAATGTGATTTTATTGTTACAGAACAACCTACCGTGTTGCTGCTGGGAATATAAAATGATGCAGCCGATCTGAAAAGAGTACGAGATTTCTTACACAACTAACTATGGGTTTACCATAAAATCCAACAATTGCACTCCTGGGTATTTCTCCCAGAGAAATGAAAACTTATGTTCCTCCCCAAAACCTGTACACAGATGTTCATAATGGCTTTATTCAGAATACCCCCAAATTGGAGTGGGGGCAGAATTCCAGTTTCTTTGACCATTTAGCCTTGAATGGAATGAATGACTAAACAAACCAAGGTACATCTATACCATGAAATACAATGTGGATAGATCTCAGGGGCATTATTCTGAGTTAAAAGGCCAATCTCAAGAGGTTACTTACGATATGACTCCATTTATATAGCATTCTTAAAATGACCTAAGTAGGGGGATGGAGAATAGATTAGTGGTTATCAGGGGTTAGGGAGGGGCAGAAGGAAGGAGGTGGCTATGGTACAAAAGGATAGTACAAGGAATTATTTTGTATCTTGCACAAAAGTAAGTGCATTTAGAACTGGAATCTGAATAAGGCCCACAAATTATATCAATGTCAGTGTCTTATTTGTGACATTGTACTACAGTTTTTCCAAGATTTTACTGTGAGGAGAATCAAGGTGAAGGGTACACAGAAAACCTTCTGTCTTGTTTCTTCCAACTGCATGAGAATCTATAATTATCTCGAAATAAAATGTTATTAAAAATTATAACAGGGAGTAGAAAAGAGAACATGATCTCCACAATACCAATTCACTGTTATAACAATAATGGCCATTTATTTTATTCTCGTGGGTAGTAGCTGGATAAACACAAAGAACAGGATGGGGTTTATTTGACTGTCTCAAATAATAATGTATGATTTTAACAAGGCAAAGATTTCAGTCTTAATTATTCTCCGTAAATATGGGCTATGAGAAGAAAATAGTACTGAGTTGCGTTGGTGTTTCCTCTCTTATTCAGGCTACTCCAGCACTGATGAGTGTAAGTGTCGCGTACCTCCTCCATCCCCTGTGGCTCTTCGGAGGGGACTAACTTGAAGAGTTATAGCTGTGACAGCAGATTACCATTTAGGCCATCTGAGCAGAATGCTATACAAACAAAGTGTTTCTTTCCCTACCATCTCTTAATTTTTTAAAAAATATTTTATTTCTTTATTTGAGAGAGAGAGCAAACAGGGGAAAGGGGCAGAGGGAGAAGGAGAAGCAGGCTCGCCGCTGAGCAAAGGGCCTGACTTGGGGCTCCATCCCATGACCCCGAGATCATGATTTGAGCTAAAATCGGGTGCTTAACTGACTGGGCCATCCAGCGCCCCCCTTCTCTTTATTTTTTAAGATAGGAGACAATCAGGAACTTTGTAGCAGAATGGATCCCTTATCCTGCTATTGTGTTAGAATGTATAACTTTAGGCTCAGAATGACAGTGAAGCCTTATTTTTCATTTGATAACGCAAAAACAAAACAAACAAAAAACCCGAGGCAGTAATCTGTTTAGTTGAAAATCACAATTGGAGGGTTTGGATCTTCATGTACAATAAACCCCACCCCCAACACACACACTCAAAAGAGACACATGCTTTACATTCTTCTTATAAATGAATATTGAAAATTATTTAGAACTTACTGATGAAACCAAGCCATAAATTTGACATTTGAATCTGCCCTCTCTTGAGTAGCCCCAGGTACGATCCAAAAGCCACAATTTAATTTTAGACCCAGAGTGAAAGGTTTATGACCATGTTATTCAAACAAACACATGTTGCTGTGAAATACCACCATGGCCAGGCCATCTGTTTATCTGGGCGATTTCATTTAGTACACAGATCTGATGGATAAATCAGCTGCTTTTTGGCATTACGGGGCCTGCAGAAAAGGCCAAAGTCTCTAATTCAGTTTCTGCTCATCACTGGTCAAGCGAGAAGCCTGAATCAGAGGAGAGCAGCAAACGGCTAATTTCAATCTGCAGGCTCTGATCTCTCTTTCTGCAAGCTGTCTTTCTAGAAGGTCCCTCAAGTTAGATCAGACATACAACCGTACATACATTTCTGATGCTTGTATGACTCAGCCGGGTAGTGTCTTAAAAATGCTAATGACATTGTTCAGCCTTTTTGGCTATTTCACAGGCCACTGCTTTCAAAGCAAAGGTGTTTTAAGATATGAGGTCAAAATAGAGTCACTGGTATTAACTGGGCATTGCTCTGTTAGTCAATAAAGATCTCATGTGGAAAATTTAATAAATATATATATTATATGTATTTACTTTTTGAATATTTTTATATTCAAAACAAATTCAGATAGCAGATTATTTGCCTGTACTTCTTCATGTAGGAGAGGGGAATAAATACAAATGTGAGATCAAACGGACGCAAAGTTCAAATATCTACTACTCTCTTTCTTGACCTGCTGTGATTCAGGCAAGTTACTATACCTCTCTGAACCTCACTTTCTGAATCTCTTCCCTCATCTATAAACAGGAAAACTACCCCTCCAAGTTGTGTGAGAGTTGACCCAACAATGAGTACACAGTTGCAGGTTAAATGCTTGCTCAAATCTTTCCTCGAGCTTTTCTTAGGTAACAGATCTCCTTGGGTTGTGAGAATTGGTCCAAGAGTTGGCATACAGTAGGTGCCCAATAAATGCTTGCTCTAGCCCCTTATTGAGATTTTCTCGGGTAACCAAGTGTAAACCACTGAACAGGACCAACTGTTAATTCAAGGCACTGTGTGCAGAGTGGTTCTGAGCACAGATCCGGAAGTCAAACTGCCAAGCTGTGAATACCAGGCTCTAGCACTTTCTGCGTATATAACTCAGGACAAGTTATTTCATCTTTTTCAGTAGGAGTCTCATCTGTGAAGTGTGGATAGTAATAGCATCCCTACCTCAAAAGGATTACATAAGTTAATATAAATATAAAGCACTCAGAGCACCACGTGGCATGCAGCAAGTGCTGGATAAGGGTTAGCTCCTGCTACTATTATTACCATGTGTTTTTTGGAAACTTACACTTCATGGCTCGTATCTATTATTTGCAATGACCTTTTTTTTTTTTTAAATCAGTCATTAAATAGATCTATTTCTTTTTCCATTGTTTTGTATTAAAAATACCTGAGTAAATCCAGCTCTCTTTTTTTCCCTGCCTCATCAATTCTTCCTGGGTGAAATTAGGCTTCAAATGAGGGAATCGATGACCTTATGAGTCTCTCCCAGGAGGGGAAGCTGGCTCTAAGGTTCTTTTGAATATCTGAAAAAGGGGGGATTTTTCTGGTAAATCTACCCTCGGGCTTGACATTCTCTAGGGTTCCTTCCTGCATTAAAATTCTGTGAGGAAATCCTTTTCCACTCTTGGAGATGATTAGGGAGAAAGAAACAAGTTTATCTAAATCTCCATGGGAAACAAATGAATAATAAGAATGAAACTAAGACACCCTTTCTCCCTTCTCTTCTTCAATGATGAGTCCAGTAATATATTTCAAGGCCATTCTAACATGATAACTTTTACAAAGCTTCCTTTTTGCTTTCCACTTTTGGGAAACAGCATATTTAATTATACTAAATAAAAACGTCCACAACCCAGATTAGTAGCAGTGGTCCTCGCAGGGAGAAAGATGGCACTGTTGGACATGTGTTTTAAGAGAATCGGCGCTGGGGTAATGGATTTGCACTGTTCCAGAATATTCTTACGCTCTGCTTCTCTTTGACCAAGGTAATATGTTTTTTGTTTAAAGATTTTATTTATTTGACAGAGAGAGAGACAGGGAGAGAGGGAGAAGCAGGCTTCCTGCTGAGCAGGGAGCCAGGAAGCTTGACAGGGCTCGATCCCAGGACCCTGGGATCCTGACCTGAGCTGAGGGCAGGCGCTTAACGACTGAGCCACCCAGGCGCCCCTGACCAAGGTAATATGTTTCGGAGACGGCTGCCTCAGGCTAGACACATAGGTTTTCTCTATACCCGTGGCACAAAGCACAGCCGTCGGTCCACACTGTCAGGCTCCTGAGGTACTGGGGACAGTTGTGTGCTTTACTGATCACCCAGACTCAAGGGCGGTGTAAGCCACCAAACGGGTAGGGGTGGGAGCTCATCTCATTCAGCTCGGGGATCCTCCAAAGTAAGGGGACCGAGATAGGGAACCACCTTTAAAAGACATCCTGGGTGGGGCACCTGGGGGTCTCAGTTGTTAAGCGGTTGCCTTCAGCTAAGGTCATGACCCCAGGGTTGTGGGATTGAGCCCTGCATGGGGCTCCCTGCTCCTCAGGGAGTCTACTTCTCCCTCTGCCTGCCACTCCTCCTGCTTGTGCGCTCTCTCTCTCTCTCTGTGTCGAATAAATAAAATCTTAAAAAAAAAAAAAAAAGACATCCTGAGTATTTTCTCTTTCTTCCCTAAGAAAAATGTCTGTGTTCTCATCCTATTTCCCAGTCTGAGTCACAACACATTTATGAGGCACTTGAACGCTCCTGGAACTCGTGGAAAGCTAGTTTAAGGAAAGAATTCTAGTGTTAAAGCTTTACAGAGAGGGTGCCCGCCCACTGGGTGTGGCTCTGGAGCCGGTGACAGGAAGTCCTCCTTCCCTAGCTCTGCCCTCTTTGGAGCTGATTCCTCGGATTCGCACTGCAAATAACTTGCAATTTGAGATGAATTGTTTTTGTCTTTAGTTGACCTTTGAAAAACTGAAGGCTACCATGGAAAAATAGGAGAGGACATATGATCACATATATATACAGTGCTCATCAAATAGACTGTTTCAAAAGCTTAGCTGCGAAAATACTCAAGGTCCTTAGGAATGGGCTTGGAGGCGGCTAAATACCGCTGGCCTATGAGTTCTTAGGTGACTAAGTAATTCTGCACCAAGGTCTCCTGGGAGCGGCAGCATGAGAGAGAAGAAGCCGGCGGCCCGTTGAGGTTGGAGTAACCTGACCTGGGTGGGTGGGGGGGTCCCAGGGCAGACCCCACCAATGCTCCAGCCAGACACACAGTGACCGCCAGAAGCAGCTACGCTGGGACACTTCAATGCCATGCTTTTTTTTTTTTTTCCCCTCAAAAGAAGCATTTTGCTAAATATAACTAAATATGATCTAATTTTTATACTGAAAAGACTTTTCCAAGACAAATTGGGAAAAAGTGTCCTGTCCCACATGTTCTGGTTTGAGGTTAGGAAAATATAGCCTTTAGAGTAAGGAATGCTTAAGTCAGAGCTGGGAAACTTCGTGTGCCGCCAAGGAAAGAGAAGCTGCTGACAATCCCAGAGCGCCCACGGGGGCGGGACCGGGGGCAGGGCCACGCTTCACCTGACCCGAGCCTGGGGGCGGAAAGGCAATGAGTTCGAGAACCCCCCAGCCAGGCCTTCCAACTGGAGCAGGTCCGCGGAATAGGGAGAACAGGGCATCCCGAAGGCACTAGAGCTGCGCTATGCCTCCAAAAACCCAAACCACATGCGGGCCCAGCCCAGGAAGGCGTCTGAGGTTTGCCGCCGTGGCTCCTCCGCGCCTCGGTCGGTTCTCGTCCTCTGCAAACACAAGACTTGAGAGCGGTTGCACTAGGAAGTCACCCAAAGAGGGTTCGTTTTAGGGACAACAATTTTCATTTATTTTTTAATATCCAGAAGACACTCATTGCTCTAGGAGCTCAGAATTCCTTCTAGCCTTCCTGTATGTGTCCTGAGTTTGTGAAAGGCTCCGTGGTCCATGGAGTTTATCTCAACAAACACAAGTTTACACTTCTTTTGTTTAAAAATTTTATTTACTTATTTGACACAGAGAAAGAGAGAGCATAAGTGGGGGGAGCCAGAGAGGGAGAAGCAGACTCCTGGCTGAGCAGGGAGCCCAAGGCGGGGCTCGACCCCAGAACTCTGGGATCATGACCTGAGCCAAAGGCACACGCCTAACCGACTGAGCCCCCCAGGTGTCCCCACACCATTATGAATGTTCTGCTCTACCCACTGATTGTTCCTCTTGAACATGAGAAAATACGTTACACACATAAGCTAAGACGCTGCAAGGGTGTGATTTCACAAGTGAGGAGGGGGGAAAACTCATCAAGAGAAGCACTATTTTGTGGCGGACTTCCTTCCTGTCAAAATGAGAAGTTGTCCACCACTCCAGCCACTAAAAATGTTTACCTTGAACTCAAGTGTAACCACCTTTGTGTGTTTAATGCTGTTTGTGAGACCATAAAAGTAATATGTGGTTTTCATGGAAGATCTAAGAAAGGGGAAGCCTCTTATACTGTTGGTGGGAATGCAAGTTCGGATAGCCACTCTGGAAAACAGTGTGGAGGTTCTTCAGGATGTTAAGAATAGAGCTACTCTATGACCCAGCAATTGGACTATTGGGTATTTACCCCAAAGATTCAGAAACAGTGAAAAGAAGGGGCACATGCACCCGAATGTTCACAGCAGCAATATCCACAACATCCAAACTGGGGAAGGAGCCGAGATGCCCTTCAACAAAGGAATGGATAAAGAAGATGTGATCCATATACGCAATGGAATATCACTTAGCCATCAGAAAGGATGAATACCCACCATTTGCAGTGACATGGATGGAACTGGAGGGGATTATGCTAAGTGAAGTAAGTCAAACAGAGAAAGACAATTATCATGTGGCTTCACTCATATGTGGAACAGAAGCAATAGCACAGAGGACCATCGGGGAAGGAAGGGAAATCCAAAGCGGGAGAATTCAGAGAGGGAGAAGAACCATGAGAGACTACAGACCCCAAGAAACAATCTGAGGATTACAGAGGGGAAGAGAGTGGGGGTAGGGGGTGACAGGGTGATGGGTTTTGAGAAGGGCATGTGGTGTGATGAGCACTGGGTGTTACACTTAACTAATGAATCGATGAACGCTGGATCAAGGACTAACTGTGTACCACACAGTGGCGAACTGAACATAATAAAAAAAATCTTAAAGAAAAATCTGAGGAAACATGCAAACATAGATATAAAATAAAAATCAATTGTAACCCCATAAAGGAATGGCTGTTAACATTTATTTACGTTAACATGAATTCACCCAGCTTTATATGTACATCGTTTGTGATAAGTGTATCACACTGCCCATATGCCATACCATAGCAGCTGCGACATAACTGAGATCACAGAACACAGAATTGTGAATCTTCCCATTTCACTTAATACCAGATTGTTAGTATTTACTTTGGTTTAAAATAGTCTTCGAAGATACTTCAATGAATACATAATGTTCCATAGTATAAGCGTATAATTACATATTACCTTTTCTCCATTAATGAATTTTTATTTTTTCCAAATATTTGCTTTTTTAAATAATAATTTAAAACAAATGTTAACACATGAATCTTTGTCTAATTGTTTTACTATATCCAGAGGGTAGAGTGCTCAATGGGAAATTATTAGGTCAGGAAGTGTGGGTTTCTTTTTAGAAAAATGCGTTAGTTTATATTCCTAGAAGTGGTGTATGAAAGTATTGCTTTATTATCCCATTTTCAATACTAAATATTATCATCTAAAAAATTCTCTATTACTCTAAGGAGTGAAAAATGGCCATATCATTGTTGTTTCAAGTTTCACAGTTTCTAAGAGGTTTCATTTTTCTAGGAGAAAAAGCATGACTGTATATATGGCATATTTTCTTCAAAATATCTATAGTAGTTCTACCCAAGGAGCCTTCCTTAACTATCATAAATGGAACCACGTGGTGATAACTATAGTATTCTCAGGGTAGAGTTTCAAGAGACTCTCACCGGTCTGTGAGGCTATACCTTATGGAATCATAGGAGACCGGTTACAAAAAGGGGGAGGGAAGAGGGGGCCATTTTGGGGAAGAGGACAGCTCTCAAGCCTGGAGCAGTGCCACAGCGAGGAGGCCGGGTCAGAGATGCCCGGGAAGAGGACCCTGGACACCGGGGAGGGAGGTGCTGGAGGAGAGAGAAGAGTCTTCGAGTATGTAAAGGTGTGGAGACAAATACTGTGTGAGAGCTTATCTTCCTGAGGACATTTCTTTTGGGAGGCCAGCCTAGAATGGATGCTGGCATGGGCAGGAATCATGAAGCCCTCCAGCACTTCGTGGCAGACAAAGATGTGGGCAAGAAATGCAGCAGGTCAGACCTACCCATCTGGTAGCAGATAGTGGAAAGATGTTCGTCCAGGAAGGCTGAGGATGCATCCAGAGTGTAAGATGGTGCCAGTCGCCCAGGCAGATAGCACTTGCCATCAAGCAAGTTCACTGAGTAGTCTTTGGTGGGTGTCCCTGACCTTGACAGGGCCTGGAGAGCCCCAAATGTGAGGCTAGATAAGGGTGTTTCAACATGCAAAGGCAGACCCTGGGCCCTTAGCTATGGCTCAGAGGATAAACCAGCAAGGCCAAGGGGGACCCTGGATGATCTGAGGATCTGGACGAGTTAGGTCAGATCCTTGGGCCCTGACATCCCAAGAGGAGGCCAGTCACTAGAGCTGACGTGCGAGGCTGGGCCATTGGGACAGGAATGTCCTCAAGACTTAGGCACCAACTCCAAACATTCTCCTGGCAAGCCCTGGGACCAAGCCCAGATGCTGCCTCCTGTTGGGGCTTGAGAGATCTCAGCTGTGGGGACTGGCAGATGGAGGTGGCAAGGGGCCAAGAATGTCATCAAAGAAAACACAGAGAGAGCTCTTGAGGACACCCCAATGAAACTCAAAACACTGCGTTTCATTCTCACTGTGCAAGCTCTTGAACAACTGGAAACTTCAAATGATAAATTGCAAGAGATTTATGGGTGACGAAAAAAAAAAGCATGTACTATAAAAGGCCCAATGGGGCAGGAGCAAAAACTAACCGGTAAAGCGGGCTAACCGGAATGGAATGAGCAGTCAAATAGAGTATGTTTTGTTACCAGCAAGGGCTGGGGGAGGGAGGACTGAAAAGCAGGATGAGGATTTGTAGGGACATATATATTTTTTTAAAAGCCAGATTGTAAATCAAGAGCATGAGATTATTGATGACTTTAAAATGGCTAAGGTATTGAACTGATTTTCTTAATCTGTCTTTAATAAGAAAAATGGAACCAAGCAGTCGTTTCAATTAGGTGGTAATGTAGAGTTTGCAAAAACATCCGCAGCTGGTAAGAAAAACCTGGAGACTGTGTAAATATGCAGCTCAGCAGGTCTTGATGAAATTCATCCTTGAAGTCATGCCTGTAAATAATCCACACAACTTGGGAAAAGGGGTAGACAGAGTGGGAGTGGGTGGGAGCAGGGGGGAAGGCCGGAGAAGGCAACTGTGGGGCACGCCGTGGGGGTAGGTGCTATGCCAGAGACACATGAGAGATCTCGTCACGGCCTTGGGAGGCGGGCATGATAGAGCGCTACGGCTCCAGGAAATACCGGGGGGAGAAGCAGTTTGGAGCTTGAGCAGGGAATTGCAGGTGGGGGTCAATGTCTTCATGTTTTCTCATGTGTCTTTAACACCTTCAAGACAGTTTGACAGGTCGCTGTGAAAGGCATTGATGGAGAGAGCTATCTTCGTCTTGAAGAGCCTATGTTGCATTTTGTTCGACCCAGCAAATATTTCACAAATACATATTACATGCCTCTCCTGTTCTGGGGGAGCGATGGAGGAGGCAAAAATGGCGTGGACTTTCGACTAGGGCAGACATCAAGAGGGAGCACTTGAAATGGGCTCGAAGGATGAGAAGGAGCCCAGGCAAGAAGACAGTGTGGACTCTCCCTAGAAAGGTTAGAACAGCGGGTAGAATATGCTGGGGGAATAGTATATTGGCTGGTGGGAATAGAGAGCGTGTGCTGGGCAGTGGCATCGAGGCCTGCGCGACCACCGTCCAGGGCTGGAGGGAAGGAGAATGGGAAAAGAAGAGACACACGGAAGGGAGCAGGAGGGATACCAAGGCTGATGGCACTTGAAGTCAACTTTATTTTTCAGCTTACACGGTTTTATAGACATGGTTACGTAACAAAGCAGGATATCCACGATTAGGGCAGCATATGGTTCCGCCTTGGCCTCAACCATAGTTCCTTACTGACCATTTCTTTTGTCTTAGTTCAAACTGTACTTCCCTCATAATCCAGAAAGTCTTTATTTAGATTACCCCAACCTTCTGTCAGCAATCTTTAATTGTGCCTTGCGGTTGCTTTGGTCTCATGGCTCCATGTACACAAGGGCGGAGGTCAGGTCGCCTGAGGTTGGCGGGTCACGGGAGCTTTTGCTCACCCAAACCTCAGCCTCGCACTCGGCTCCCTACACAGTGGGAAGGGATAAGTAGAGAGGAAGAATGCCAAGTTGTAAAAGGTTAGAGTACTAGAAAATAGGACAAAATGTGAGTTGGTCAGCAAGGAGTTATTGTGGCATTCTTGAGCAAGATGGTGACATGAGGAGTAGACTCTAAGAAAGATGTTAGGTCCTGGAGAATGCCAGCAGGATCAGAGCATGGAGAGATGAATAGAAAGGTATGCCCTCAATAGAAAGCCACTTTTCCTGCCACCACCTGGATCTAGGCCACCACACCTCTCCATTAAATGCTTTAACTAGCCTCTAAGCTAGACTCCCAGTGCTGTCCTTCCTCCCTCTTTGGTCAGTTTCAAGATGGCAGCCAGAGTGATCCTGTTAAAGCATAAGCAGATTATACCTCTCCCCGTCACAGATCCTTCTTGTGGCTCCTATCTCATGCAAGGAGAAGCCTAAGTCCTTACAATACCCCACAAAATAGTACCTGATCCAGGGCCCACCTCCCATTCCCTCTCAGGCCTCATCTACCTCTTCTTCCCTCACTCATTCATTGCTGTTCCTCAAATTAGGTGGTCACAGTCCTACCACAGGACCTTTGTACTTGCCGCTCCCTCTGCCTGCATGGTTCTTTCCCCGAGTACATGGCTCTCCACTCCTTCACACCTTTACTTAAATATCATCTTGTCAGTGAGGCCTTCCCTGGTCACTCTAACTTGTAAACCCTATGCCCCTAATACTGACTCCCTTCCCTACTTTGTTTTTCATTTATACTTCTAACATCCAATTTTTTTTCTAACATCCAATTTTTAAACTAAATTGTTTACTGCCTCTCTCCCTCTCCGTCCCCACAAGACAGATTTTTATTTATTCTGTTCGTTGTCATAGTCTTAGCACCTAGGGCAGAACTTGGCCAGGGCTCGACCCTATGTACTGAATGAGTGGATGAATGAATGAGTAAATGAATATCACAGAAAGCTGAGAGGGGTTGAGGGTGCATAGTGGGTGAGAGCTGTAAGAATGGAGAGAAAGGGGATCACTGTATGAGCAACTGCACAAAGCTGCCAGAGTCTGGATTCCCCAAGGAAGAGTTAAGGAAGCATGTGTCCTCTCAGCAGAAGCCCGGCTGTTCCCCGCCGAGTCTGAATCTGGGCTGATAAGGCCAGAGGTTGTAAAGGGGAATCATCTCTGAAGCATGATAAACATCCAAATGAGACCCATTAAGTGACCTGCTACATGAATAAACCTCAATCTTTCCAGGAAATTCCTAATGAGGTTTTGAAACACATACTTTTTCTCCTTCTATCTTTAATTCTGCTTGATATTACTACAAAAAAAATCTATTTTAATACTGTTCAGAATTCTAAAATCAGTATTAATGCATGTTCTACACACCTCAAGAGTTCTTTTTTAAAATAGCATGTAGAGGTTTCTTATGACAAACATAATCCGTTGTTTTATAATGAGAACTCTCAAAGACCCTCACGTATATGGAAATTGAAAATAAGGAAGAAAAAAAGATTATGAGTGATATGAAGGGAAGGAATGTGAATGTGAGGGTGAAAAAACTGAGGATAAAAACAGGAAATGGATGGAGTCAAGGTTTTTCCAAAAGTGCTGCTATAGATAAATACTTGTGGGACTAGAGTCAAGGTTAGATCAAAGCAAGAACCGGCAAGTGGGTGGGGGTGCGGTGGGGGTGGGGAGAGAGAGAAGCCAGAGCGGGGCTTTGTATGAAGTGCTCCCCATCCTCTCGGCATCCATCTGGCCATGTGCCTAAGCAAACAGAAGGTACATGTGGAAGAGCTGGGGATCTGAGAGGACCACAGTCACTTATGAGCGTGGAGGAGGACTGACATGACCTTGGTCATGACCATGGTCCCTTGCTGATGTGCAGCAGGTCTGAATCAGGCCATACACATAGGTGTGCAACAAATATCATACCTTTTCTGTTCGAAGATTGTTTCAAAGTCCTGGGGTCCTACACAGAGCTGAGACGGTGGTGGTGGCAGCAGCACTTGGAAATCTGGGAAATTACTGCTCTGTCCCCTGCTGTGTCAGTCCCTGTGTCTCTCCAGGCCCGCCCCCGTGCTCTTCTTTGCCAGGACCAGGAAACAGGACAGCCCAAGCTCCCTATTTACCGGGGGACCATTCCCTCTGAGGCTCTGCTCCACATGCAGAAATACCACAGGGAAACCACAGGGAGAAGTCTAGATTTCCCGTGGGACTTACCATCCTAGAGCATATTTTTCAGTTCGAGAGAAACTGCCTTCTCTTCAAACTATTCTCAGAACGATGGTTTTAGGCTTTTAGAGGAAATATTAGAAAAGAACAGTACGAACCTCCCCTTGAGTTGGGAAAGAGAGAGCGGCAAAATACAGGCAGAGAACATAACGTATACCACCCCTTACCATCTGCAGCGCCTTCCTAGTCTATAAATAAAGAGCGACCCCGGCTTCCTTCAATGTCTCTCCCGGTGGGAGTAGGGGAAACAGAAGAACTTGCGGCCCTAGCCCTCAGCCTGTGACCTTCTGCCGGAGGCTCCTCACCACAGAGCTGGGGTGGAGGGGGCATTCATCTCTAATAAGTCCTTGCACACCCAAATCCATCTCGGCATCTGCTTCCAGAGATCCCAACCTGCCAGTTCTTCTAGGAATAGTCCTGGAAAGTGGTCAATAACATGGGATTTGGAGCCAAATCACTAGCCACTTGGCAGGCAACGAGGACCCCCCCCCCCCCATCAGTGATAAACAGAACACGGCATCCCCTGGCCCAAGGTGATGGTCCAATAGGTGGTTAAATGAAAATATATATCCCTGGAAAGGAACGAACTAGCAGGTGAGGTTTATTGGGTGTTGAGAAGGGAGAAAGAGTAACTATAAAGACAGTGGGATTAGAGGCTTATTGCTTAAAGCCATTAACATACAAAAGGTAATGAAAAGCTGCAGGCAATGAATAGGCAGATAAAAGCCAAAGGTGAGAGCCAGAGGATCTCCTTGGTAGTTACAGAGACTCTTACATCCTGCACCTGAGCCCCAAGCCCAGAATTAAATCCAGTGCTGATCTCCAGAGACCACTAAATAACCCACCAGGGTAGACCTTAGGAGCTATGCGCCCAACTCAAGACGTACCCCCACCTCTCCTGCTGGCTACGGGGCCCATGATAGGATTAGGTCACAGAATGACCACCTGGAGTCAGGCTGGGCCCAATATGGGAGAAGAGGGACTCTGGTCCAGAGGAGCTATAGGCCTAACCAACATCTACCGGCCAAGGCCAAGGCCACACCAGTGGCACTGGACTCTGAGGCTGCTCAAGTAAGAGTGGAAGGGAGATGCAACTTTAGGGAGACTACTGATTTGATGCACTCTCCAGAGGCTCAAGATTCAGACATTGGGATAACCCTCCCTCC
>CM052799.1:144802117-145141868 GCA_028533885.1 Nasua narica
AGGTCCAGCAACCCACCAAAGGATTAGGTTCCACAGAGAGGCCTGGAGGACAAACCACGTACCAAGGCCATCAGGAACACGCTGGTGGGAAGGGCTCCAGCATCACTAAACTGTTCAGCACCGTTGAAAGGACCACAAATGGTGATAGGAGAGAACCCCAAATGATAAGATCCCCAAATAACAGAGGCCAAGTGGGAAACCGCTGGCAGCAAGCCAGATGGATGCAACTGTCTCAGTGAGCAGGTGGGGGACAGTAGCAGCCACGGGGGCCTGACCTGCAGCATCGTGAGCCAGGATCCCCGGGCCAGCACCAGCACCTAGGAACTTCTTAGAAATGCAACTTCTCATGACTCCATCCAGACCTACTGAATCAGAAACTGGGATAAAGTCGGAGCTTCATCAAGCAGTGCAGGTGATTCTAATGCAAGCTAAAGTTTGAGAACCTCGGGATAGAACACAGGTTTAATAGGACCGACTTTGGAAAGCAGGGCTGTGCCAGAAAACCCAAGAAGTTGGAATGAATCATGGCAGGGGATACCCGGGCTAGGACGTCCTTTGGATTTTAGAAAAAACTTTGCTTTCTCTTTAGCCAACAGACACACAGGAGTTGACAGAAAGTCACAGAACCTTCAAGTCCCTTTACCCCCACCCACCCTGCCACTTGGGCAATGTCCTATTTGGGTAATCGTTGGCTTTGAGTTCTGAGCAATGAGCAGCTCTGCCCCTTGATCTTTTGAACAAAGTATCATACCGCCCACTTCTGCCCCGCAAAGCTGCTGCTTTGCTTTGATCTGAGCAGACGAAGAGGTCAAAAGCACCAATCCCACATTGTCGCTTTGGGTTTTACCATCCGTAGGAAAGGGGGTGTGTAGAAAACGGAGAGGGACCCTCAGGAGAGTGTGGACAAGAAGGCAGAGCTGTTCTTACACACAGTTTGTGAACTGATGGCGATGTGGAAATGTGGGAGACCGGAACTTCAAAGGGCCATTTAAAGTCTGAGATATGAACTAATTATTGTCTGGACAATTTGCCACCTAATTTCTCTCTTTCTCATAGCTATTTCAGAAGGTATAAAAGGACCTTCCCCCCTTATATGTGCCTTTTGGTGAAAGCATAAACCTACAGTTCAGGCTTTTCCCAGAACCTCTGGGAAGAAGAAACTTGCAGGAAAATCCCTGATCACAGGAGTTCGCAACTGCATATCTAAGCACCAAGACCAATCTTCCCCACATTTGTACTCTTGCACAAACCATCTATGTATGTAAAATATGTCTGCGTCGTTGTTTAGCAGGCCATTTCCGACCTATTCAACACCTAACTAAAATCTATGTCCAGAAAGCCTTTTGGATGGATCAGAATACGTTCCCCTTTGTTGCATTATCATTTTATTCCAACACATTTTTTGACATTCTGAGGAGTGAGATGTGGCTATGCTCCCAGAGTAATGAAGGCGGAGACAAGGCTGTTTGGGAGTCTAGCAGTACAATGGGATGGGCAGATCTTCTTCCTCCCACGAAGAGAAAACCAAGGATAGCTTGAGGGTGGCAGCTATGGTTCCTGATCACCATATGTCATACCAGTTAGAGATGGCGTCGGTCAGGGACATGTCTGCAGCCGCCGACTGTACATGTCCCTTCCCAGCTTCAGTGGTGGTGTGTCCGTAGCTTCAAATTGACCACGGTGGGATATTCACAGCGTGGGAATCAGAAAGTGCTGTCAACCAGGTTTTTTTTTTTTTCAAATCCAGCAAGATTTATCAGTACCTTTGCCACCTGTATTCTTTTTAACATTCCACATCTCCTTTGAAGAGGCTCATGCTTTCCTCTACATTCTTGAACATAAAGAATATATTTATAATACCTATTTTAATGTGTCTGTCTACTAATTCTACCTTATAGATCTGAACGTTTGGCTAACTACGGGTCCAATCCAGCCCGAATCCTGTTTTTATATGGCCCATGAGCTAAGAATGGTTTTACATTTTTAGAAGGTCATAGACAACAAACAAACATTATTAGCCATCAGGAAAAAGCAAATAAAAAATCCGATGAGATAGCACTTCACACTTATTAGGATAACTATAAGCAAAAAGACAGATAACAACCATTAATGGGGCTAGAGAAAGGCTATAGAGGCTATAGAAATAAAAAAATGATGTTGATGGGAGTATAAAAAATGTAGCAGCTTTGGAAAACAGTTCGGCGGTTCCTCAAAAGGTTAAGCCATAGAGCTGCCATTTAATCCAGCAATTCCACTCTTAGACATATATGTAAGAAATATAAACACATATGTTCAGAGACTGGTACATGACAGTTCATAGCAGCATTGTTCATAATTCATAATTACTTCCCCAAATTGTAAACAACCCAAATGCCCATCGACCAACAAATGGACAAAATGTGGTCTCTCCATACACTGCAACATCCCTGGAATATTATTCAGCAATAAAAAGAAGTGAATGATAAATGATAAAGCACGGATGAACCTTAAAAGCATGCCCAGTGAAAGAAGCCAGATGCAAAGGACCACATGGTATGTGATTCCATTTATATGAAATGTACAGAATAAGGAAATCCACAGAGACAGAAAGAAGTCTGATGGTTGCCAGGGGCAAGGGTGGGGGTGGTGTGGGGAGAGTGGATGGGAGTGGGTTTCTTTTGAAGAAGATGAAAATATTCTAAAATTGACTATGGTAATGATTACCTAACTCTGGGAATATACTGAAAAGACACTGAGGGACGCCCGGGTGGCTCAGTTGGCTAAGTGGCCACTCTTGATTTCGGCTCAGGTCATGATCTCAGGGTCCCTGGACGGAGTCAGCTTCAGGCTCTGTGATCAGTGGGGAGTCTGCTTGAGGATTCTCCCGCTCTCTTCCTCTGCCCTTCCCCCTGTCGGTGCTCTCTCTCCTATAAATGACTCTTATAAATAAATAAATAAATAAATAAATAAATAAATAAATAAAATAAAAGGGGTGCCTGGGTCACTCAGTCATTGGGCGTCTGCCTTCAGCTCAGGTCATGATCCCAGGGTCCTGGGATGGAGTCCTGCATTGAGCTCCCTGCTCAGCAAGGAGCCTGCTTCTCCCTCTCCCGATCTAGATGCTTATGCTCTCTCTCTCTCTCTCTGTCAAATATATAAAATCTTCAAAAAAAATAAAAAATTAAAACTCTCAGTTTTATACTTTAAAAGGATGAATTTGATGGTATTTCAATTAAAAAAAATTTTAAGCGGTTCTCGGACTTTACCATTTCACAGACCAGTAAGCGCATCCATTCCCAAAACAAAATCCAGGGGTCTATGATAGATACCAATTTATTTTGGGTAAGTAATGATATTTTTAAAGTTACTGAGGCACCTGTGTGGCTCAGTTGGTTAAGCAACTGCCTTCGGCTCAGGTCATGATCCCAGGGTTCTGGGAATGAGCCCCGTGCTGGGCTCCCTGCTCACTGGGGAACCTGCTTCTCCCTCTGACCCTTCCCCCCTTGGTTCTTCCCCTTCTCGTGTTCTCTCTCTCATTTGCTTTCAAATAAATACGTTAAAAAAAAATTGATAGTTACTATCTGATATCATTTCATAAAAGCAAGCATATTTTAATACCCAAGGATTAATAAGGAATGAAGAATTCTTTAAGGGGAATACACTTAGCTTCACTAAAAAAAAAGTATTAAGTAGTTTTCACAAGCACTTATAATAACATGTAACCGATCACGTTTCAAGCACATTTCTAATACTGCCTTAAGCATGAAAGTACTTCTGTTGCTATTTTTAAAATCTTTTTTTAAAATGGATTCCAGTATAGAAATTTACCATTTCTATAAAAGATGTTTTCAAATCCTGAGTTTTACAGTCATGTCATTAGGTTATCATTTTTTATATGTATTTTAAACATAACTGATTTATTGATAATAAGGTAAACGGAAAACTTCAGTTGATAAAAACTTTATTCAAAACATGTCAAGAACTATACAGTTCAAAAATAAAAGATTATTTCTGGTAACTTAAAAATAAAGAATATCTATAACAACCACATTAACTCTACAATTTATAATACAATCTCAAAATCAAAGCTAATTTTTGTATTTCTATATTTTGCCACATTTGAGCTAAAATTGCCTTCCTTCTCCCACTCCATTGTTATGCAACCCTTTTAGTTTTAACACTTACAATACAACTTGAGCGTTTTCTGACAAGCAAGAACATATACTATGGGTTTCTTCCTATACATAGTTCAAATTCCTAGAAACTAATTTTTACTAAAAATATTTTTAAAAGAAAAAAAGGGGAGAAACAGGTTAGTAAAACATTTTATTTGAAAACAATGGGTAGATTAGTATTCTGAACTGAGCTGCACAAGAATACATTTCTACTTGAAGACTCTCCAGATTATTCGTTATACGTTTATATAGTACGGGACATTTGCAAGATGCTTTACACCCGTATTAGTCAAGACTCATGACCCCCAGGTGCTGTGAAATAGTATAATTAACCTCAGTTAATGCAGGGAAACCAAGGCACGTGGTCAGATCTTCTGAGGGCCACAGTGAATTCTTATTAGCTTCTGACTTATGCTCAGAGCCAAATGCTTACTTATGGAGTACATTCATTCATTTAATGATGGGAGTAAACGTAGGTGGGATCTGCTGTGGGAGAATTAGTTTTGGCTCTGGAAGTAAAAAGTTCACAGCATGGATAAGGAGAGAGGACAATTTCAGTGTGAAAAGGGTTAATGGGTGGAAAATTAAAACCAGAGGAAGCCTATTCAGATAGAGATCACTTTTCAGAATTAAAAATAGCAAAACAAGAATAGGACAAGAATTATAGCTATAGAGTTTCTCATTTCTAAGCTCAGGGGCTTTTATAAGATCACTTTATAAGTAGGACCTCTCTTGAAGACGACCCTGAAATATCTTATTTTCCCTCCATAAAGCCCCGTGAGGTACAGAGCACAAACTTACAGGGTAAGACTGAGGACAACAGAAGTGAAGATGATGTTAAGACCACAAAGATTGGGAACAGATGTTCTATCTTAGAGCATTGGCTTAGGAGTAGAAACAGAAGGTAGAGAATAAACAGGAACTTTTCTGCATGGACAAGTGGAATAATCCAGGGATCCAGTAGCCACACCAGCTACTTATATTTATTTATTTATTTATTGTACAAAGAACTTGGCGTTTTAAGTACACAATGAAACCTAAGGTGACAAATGCTCTTTTGGGTATTGAATACGCAGTAAGTTCTCATAAGACAGCGTGAAAAAGCAGAAGCATTACTGAGCCACAGTGCGGGGAAGTGCAAACCAATGCATTTAGGGCGATCTACTGCTGTCTGTAGTCGAAATGTGAGGGACACTGAGCTTATCAACATGTCTTGAGAGAGGAATTTAAATTAGCCTGATCAACGCGCTAGCGTGAGGGTTAAGGAAAAACACCGGTCGTTATTGGAAACTATTAAAAACCAAAACAGTGACACCCCATCACTTGATCTGGCCTTCATAGATCTATTGTGAGTTATGATGGGACATTAAGAATGTTTGGGGTATATTCCTAACCTCTGGAGGAGACTCATAAAACATCTCTTCATGGCTGTCAGACATAGTTGTAGCAGGACGGGTCAGAGTTCTAAGCCAGTGTAGCAAATCTGATGTTCTGGATTCCCAGAGAGGCTTTCCCTCTAGGTGTCCTTTAATTGACTGTCACAGTTCAATCCCAAGTCATGAGGACCAGTTTAGGCTATGATACCAAGGATCCTTCTGGGAAAAACCTCAAGAGGGCAACTGCTTGGTAAAGAATACAGAATATAGCTAGTCCTTTTTGGTGCAGGGAGGTAGGTAATTTGACACGTAATCATGGCCTTAGACCCCAAAGACTGATTAGAAAATTCCTGGGAGTGGACCAGTGGAAGGGAGTTATTCCTAAGCGAAGACACGGAGAATCCTTTTATTTATCCATGGCGGCTTCCCTTCTCCCTGAGATGTGGACGGAGCTCCCACATCATGCTCTCAGTTGATGCTGTGTGATAAAGCGGTACATAGTGTCATCCGAGGCTTCAACGTTCTTTTTCATTTTGGTTTACTCGGCGCCACAATCAAACTGAAACTTCAGAATAACTAACCTAGTAATGAAAATGCAGTTGAAATAACTCTAATGTTTTATGTATTTTGACCATCAAGGTAAATAGGACCTTTCTGTTCCCACCCCTAAACTTTTTTGCAGAGATAATGTTAAAGCAAATATGATAAAGTAGGCCTGAAAGAGTGAAATGTTTGCAGATGTGAGGGTTCTTTCGTGCGTGTGAATGGAAAATTTTTTTAAAAAATTTAAAGTGGCCCCTTCTCCCCTCTGTCCTTCTCTCTCACATATCGCCCCTGCTCCCTGCCCCCCAAGAAAGGAAGGGTCCTCACTAAGGAGAAATGTCAGCAGGTGTGATATCCTGAGGAATCCTGAGCAAATTCCGTTACATTCTATGTAATTGAAATTATTTTCGCAACCTTTAGTTAGTCCGAATAAATACTCTGGGGGTGGTCAGTTAACATTTGAAGAATCCTACTTGGGGGATAACATCCTCCAAAGGTTGTTAGCTTCCAAAAACTCTAGATTCTACCACCAGAGCTTTATCTGTAGTTTAACTCCAGAGACTTTGTCCGTAAATGATTATTTTCCATGGCCAAATTACTAGCATTAAAGGGGCATGGACTGGCCAAATACTGCAGGTTACTCCAGCCCTCCCGTCAGTAGGGTAGGGGACTCTAGCCAGCCCAGGAGCCCGGGATCCCTTCATTACTAACCTGTTCTGTGTCTAGCAGTTAAACAGAACTGGGTCGCCTGACACTAAACATACTGGAATATTGGTTTTGCTTCTAATAAACCTTTTGCATAAGATGCTGTTGAGTTCCCTCAAAGAACAGAACCGGACATTTCCAAGCTTACAGGACAGGCTGACTGTTACAGGATGCCTGCTTGCTTGTAAACATGACGGGTGCAGAAATTGGTCTAACAGCTGACTGCAGTGTAAAGAATCACCTGATGAGGTTGGGGGTGGGGGGGTGGGAGATGAGCTGCAGCCCTCACCCACCTCTACCTACTGAAAGTTACCAGAACAACCCAATCCTTGCAAAGGACCAAACTGGCCAAGTCCGGTTCACAACAATTTTCTTTAATAGAGGAAATGTAAATTCCTTTATAGGTATAATAAAAGTAATCCAGGCAGAGTCTATTGCTGAATAGGCTTGCAAATAGCAGTTTCCAGTTTATCAGAAGAACGGGAAGTCCCTGGTCCTCCTAGAAGATCAGCAAACAGTCCAAGGATGAAGAATCTTGTGAGCTAAGCACACGGCTGAGCCACAGGCGGGGGCCCTGACATTTCTACTTTACACTCTTCCTATTCTTCTGGTTTTCCCCCAAAGCCAGCTAGTCTTCCGTCTATCCCCCTCTCCCTGGGAGTTCAGTAAAGGTGGGACACACCAAACGGCAATCAGCGTATCCAAGAACTAAGGTGAAGCTGTTAGAAGTTTGGGCCCAAATTATTCTAAACCAGCCGGGATGGGGTGGCTTTAACTATTTGCTTGTTTTTACAGCTATGGTTAATCGAACAGATGTAAGTCTTTCTGAGCATTTTGAGAAGTTCAAAAGCTAAGTAAAAATGAGCATATGTGCTTCCTTTTGTTTTAATAAACATTTCTTATGGGTTTTCTCCTCTGTATTTTCTTAGACTTCTGTTAAAAGGCAATCAAGAAAACATATTCCCTAACTCCTCTCCAAAACAGCAGC
Source organism: Nasua narica (assembly GCA_028533885.1). NCBI lineage: Eukaryota > Metazoa > Chordata > Mammalia > Carnivora > Procyonidae > Nasua > Nasua narica. The sequence goes on from CM052799.1 coordinate 144,809,884, forward strand.
AGACTTTAAAGAAGTCACAGCTGGCTGGTGATAGGCACGACCCGCGGGTGTGCAGCCCAGGCGTGTGAGCCTTTCCATCCCCACAGGGGCTCCCGGACAGGGGACACACAGGAGTTTGGTCCTCGTCCATAAGGGGATTCATGTAAGCTGCTTGTCCGGGAATGCCATCCATACCACAAACTCACTAATGTAGCTGTTATTAGTAGTAATCTGCAAACTGAGAGCAACCACAAGTTATGGCAACATGCACCTGCAATTTTAGACCAGGCTTAAGAGGCTAAGCTCCAAATATCAAGCTTTCCATAAGATAAAATAGGTGTTATCGTAAAAGAAAGTGCAAGTCCCACTTGCACTTGGCTATACTCAAATTGGGTCAGATTAAAGTTTGCATTTACCACTTGGGTCTCCCCAGTGCTGGTGAAGGCGGTAGAAGTTTAGGTTCAACATTTAATGATAATAAGAGTCAGAGGCCTTTTCGGTTGGAAGAGAACTTATAATTTCCCATCTATTATTATCTTGTTTAACTCTCACATTTTGGAGAGGCTGACAGGGAGGGTAAAATCTCTCCTTTATGGACAGTGGGCAACTGATGTCCTAGCAAGGTTAGGTGACTTGCCCAGGTTTCCATGGCTAGAAAGGGGTTAGCTGGGAGTAGAATCTATTCTTTTGGTTCTTGGTTTGTGGTCTGTCCTTGACACCCCAGGGAATAAGAGGCTTGAAGGAAGGTTCTATTGTATGTAAAGAATAGTACCAGGAGGCCAGCCTAGTGCAGGATAAGAGTGTACAATGAAAAACGAAAGTGAATTTCAGATTACTAGGAAAGAGAATTTAGGAAATCATCCTGAAAAGATGGACAAAGAAATTGTGCTGTCCTTGTGGGTCAATGAGGCCATGAAAGATGGACGAGGGAACCAGTTCATTTAGTTTATAGGGCATTTATTTCTTCACTATCTATCATGTGTGTGTTACAGGGAGGTCCCTCACAGGTTAAGAATTTTATGTTACAAGTCCGAAAAGGATAGACTTCTTTAAACTTAGAAAATAAAAGAAGGCTAAGGATAGGAGAAACCTCACAGAAGAGCAACAAATCACTGCCATTGCAGAATTAACCTCAATTCATTTCGCATGATGTCAGACCAATCCTAGACAGCGCAGAGGCTGTACTTTGGCATGGTGTGCAAAGAGCCTGGTGACACGGTGACCATGCACACTCCTGGAGCCTGGGCTGCCTACACAGCAGGCCTTCGGGGCTGCACGTCTGTGAGGGAGCACACACGCTCCCCCTGGAAACGTTAAGCTGTGACCACAAGTGGATAAGCGCTCTGGGGATTTATTTCTGTCACCGTGTGTTTTAGTAAACCAGTTATGGGAAGGGTCTCTAGTATCAGCTCTGGATTATAACACTCACTGACCTGTAAGAGCCTAACTTTCACATTTAAACAGTTACCATTAAGTCATCGAAGCTCTAAATTTAGAGATCAACAGGCTAACTTCGGATGGCATTTTTTGGTTGAGGGGGCTGGCTGATCAAACCCTTTTAAAGCTCCTTTCTGTTGCACTCAAGTACTCAGAGAGAACAGATGGGATACACCAGGATAAACAATCCTATAGCGATCTGACCCATGTAAAGGGCCAATAGCTATGACATCTACTAGTTTGTCCAAGAATTATTGTAGCTGACAGAGAAGCCAAGAGGATAGTGAACTAGCTGGCTATAAGGCAGCTGTCTCTGCCCTGAAATTTCTTTTCTGTAACTACATCAAAATGTTAAAAATTTTAGAGTGGGTTCTTCTTGGTAGGGAGGGCTCTGAAGACAGGCCCCAAGGCTCCTAAAACCACCCCAGCCCTTCTAAATCTAGTGAAAACGAAGACATCTTTACTCCCCTCCCCAGGTCCAAGATGAGTTTGTGATGCTAATCCAGCAACCCAGCAGGACCCTAGAAAATCATCCCTAATGTGTAAAGCATTTTTAAAGCTTTCTAAAGGAGGTGATCTGCCACCATCTCTCTTCCTTTGTAATATCTAGTATTTATAAAAACGCTTCACTCTCAAGGAGAACTCTGACCAGAGCCATCCTTCGGTTGGGAAACAATTGTGAGGATTCCTCCACCTTCAGCTACACTAATTCACTGATGGGATTCCAAGTAATAAAGTTGAATATGTTCTTTCCATGTCATCTTGCTAAAAAAAGGGCAGTAAACTCTGAGGTAGCACAGTGATACAGCAAGGAGGGTTCTTGGGATTTACCCTTTAACTCCATATGACCCTATAGCCTTGTCAATTACTAAAATGCTGAGTTAGAGTTTAAGCATCTTTTCTCCCAGAATTCTTGGTCCCCCAGGCAATAGGGGCAGACCATGTGACTACTTTAGAATAACCTGGACAACTGGTCAGGTTATTCTAGTTGCCTGGCAACTAGAAAAAGGGGACAAGCACACAAGCAGGAACCAGAGCTGGCACATGAATCACAAGGTATCTTTGGTATCTCATTAGAAATCTATGTTCATGTTCTCCTGCCCCCCTCCCCGAAACTTCGGTTAGAAGCATGTACTCTTTTATTAGTACTTATGTCATTCTTTCCTAATCTACAACAAGTCTATGGTGTTTTTCATATCTGTGACATACCTCTCATCTTCCAGAACACAGAGGAAAACAATGCTTTCCTTAAGACGTGAGGACAGTGGCTGACACTTGCGAGGGCACCTGGGCCCCTGCTCTGCTCACCCTGCGATAATTACTACCTTCAATCTCAGTGAGGCGACGTTGGCAAAGGGGAGTGAGAAAACTCAAGACACGGATGTTTGCGGGCACCAAAGTGTTGCCCTGCTGAGTCAGTCACTATGTAATCTGCTTGTCAGCATCCCTTCACTCTTATTCTTGACCAGGTAAAAGAGGGTGGGGGGATAAAGGACAATGTGGGGATTGAGCGTATGGGCCATACTGAAGTGGCACTTTTTCAAACATTTTTTTTTCACATTTTCTACCTGGTTTTTAAGAGTAGGAGTTATTTCACGGTGATTTTCCAGCAGGCTTTTCTGAGGTAGATAAAACATGGATGAGAAGTAGTCTGAAGCAGCAAGAGGGCAGCTGAAGCCTGTGTGGATAGGATTAGTTTGAAAGGAATTTTGGAAGGGAAAGCTGAGCCTGTCCTATACAATACTACAGAAAGGAGGGACAGGGCTCAAGGCTGTCCACCACTTAGACGAGGCTTTTAGAATTTAGTAAGTGGGAAATAGGCTAATCTGGCTAGGAAAGAACAGAACTGGGGGAACAACAGCGGAGCGAGAGCAGAACCTTAGTGAGAACGCAGCTAATCAAGACTAGGCAGAGAACAGCACAAAACGTGTCCCTCAGGACCTTAGTGATCAAGAAAGAACACAGATTACAGTTATCACAAGACTTAAGCAACCAACAGGCTTGAGGGTTTCAACTACGTTTTTTGTTGTTGTTGTTGCTGTTTTTGGATAAAGAGCAAATTCTGCCTCTTTCCTCAGGCTTCCTGGTTGCACAGGTACTGTAATTGCATTAAGCAGGTCAGGGAAAGCCAAATCTCGATGAAATAATTAGTGAGATGGATTCTGAAGTCCTTTTTCTGCTCATCTGAGTTACAGATGAACAGGCTGGCCTTCCTAAAACCCATTCAGGTTAACACCCCCAGCTGGGCCCTTTCTTTCTGGAGAATCACTGCGGCCATCGCGGGCAGATGCTCGACGTTTAATGAACATGCCGTTGCAGGCCAAATGTTAGTGGTTAAACACTATCGTCACAGAAACACACAAAGCTATTGTCACGTTCACAAACACAGCTGGTGGCTAAGAAACTCTTAAGGAAGGAAGGAAATTGGCTAACGGCTTCAAGCCATTCATCACGACTTCCGACACAGGTAAATTGGGGTTGTTTTATACGAGAGAGAATAGAATCGTAACCATTGACCTCAGTTTCTCTCCCCAATCTAAGATTAAACGTTTGTCAGGCCATCCACTGGAAAGAGAGGGAAATCACACGTAATGTTCTCGCGGGTTGATGTAGACTCTCTCGGGCTCGTTGTTTTGACGGTGTTTGCCAGGACTCCGGTCTTGGAAGCATATCTGACTGTAAAGGGGGTACATCTGCTGAATCCCATCTTCCCCCACGGGATTCTCATCTTCATAGTCCAATCTCCTGCTATTTAGTCCATTCTAAAAATTCAAATATTGCTTACATTAGCAGAGCAGCTGTTTGCATTTTGCTAGCACTTTGGTACAAACAGGCAAGAACTGAATTCATTATTGTCCGTGTCCCTGATTCATTATCCCACAAGCTACTGAAAGGCAAGGTAAAGTCCAACAACTTATCACATTCCAGTCCTGCGTTGCTTACAATACCTGAATAAGAGTCACAGCAGCTCCTAAATAGAAAGTTATGACTAACGGGAATATAGTCAATTTCAGGTTTTGAAATTTGGAACCGGTATCGGTTAAACTAGGGAAGAACGAGGCTGTGAACTTCTGGAGTCCCTGGGCAATCCTCAAGCTGGGGCTGTGTGGATGAAATATACAGGGAATTACATCCAACAGCCAAAATGAAACCTAAAGAAACCTCAGGATTCAGTGCTGGGGAATTAGGGAAAAGACAGTGAAATGAACTGGTATTTGACTATGCCCAACAGAACAGAATCAGAAATGCTGTCAGAGCTGACACCATCAAATGAACCCCCAAGACGCTGCTCTGTGGCATCTCTGGTACTAACCCTTCTTGCCCGGTTACCAGTTTCATAAAACTTGGTTACTTCTAAGATGGGCAAGCAAGCTCAAGGACTTTACAAAATCATACTGTGGATGCTCAGACAGCAGACAGGTGACAAAAACAATTTTCATGGAAATCAAATGATATTTTAATAAGTATACTAATAAGTCCACCTGGGCAGAACCCCAAGCAGGACCTCGTTACTTACAGAGTGCTGGAGACCGCCAACCTCTCTTTCTTTGAACTGAGTCTGCAAAGGCAAGTGTTCCGTCTGGAGGAAGAAAACAACAAGACAAGCACTTGGTGAAACACATCAACCAAGACCACGAAGACGCCCATTTTTAAAAGAGCCCTTCATGTCTCGTCAAATGTATGCCAACTAAGTAAATGTTCCATTTGAGGAGGGGATAAGTAAATACATTTCTTGAGTTTGTCTCTCTCTCTCCCTACTCCAGATCTCCCCCTACTCCAGACTTCTTCTGGAGGGAAGAAAACAGACGGAACACAGGCTGGAGAAGCTCTCACGGAAACTTATTTATATCTTACTCGGGGAGGACTTCGCATAAAAGGTCTCTTACCTCTTCTGCAGAAGAATCTGATACTTTTTTTTTTTTTAAAGATTTTATTTATCTATTTGACAGAGACAGACACAATGAGAGAGGGAACACAGCAGGAGCAGAGGGAGAGGGAGAAGCAGGCTTCCCGCTGAAGAGGAAAGGAGCCCATGTGGGGCTTAATCTCAGAATCCAGGGATCATGACCTGAGCCCAAGGCAGATGCTTAATGACTGAGCCACTCAGGCGCCCCAAGAATCTGATACTTTGAATCAGCTAAAACTGATTTGGGGGTGGTAATGAAAAGTTATTTTTTGTCCTTATCTATAGATACATACATACGGTCACCCTTCTCTTCCTGAGAGCTACTCTCTGCCTTCCACCCCTCCACCCCGTGTCAGACCATAAAGGGGATTCCTCATGTTCAAACCTCACCCTAGGAAGAATCCCTCAGCTTCCCATTGGCTTATAAATGCATCCTTACCCTTCAGCCCCCAAGTCAAATATTAGCTCTTCCAAGAAGCCTTGCACAAGGCATATATTACTGTAATTTATTTGTTTATATTTGCTTGTCTCCTTCCCTAGGATTGAGGGTGCTAGCTGGGAGTATTTTACAAACATTATGTCATTCATAATCTCTCTAAAAATTCTATGAAACGGATGTTTTTATTTTACGGATGACTAAAACTGAGGCTCAGAGTGGTTCAGGAAGGTGTCTCCAGTCACACAGCTGGGGAGCGGTGGATCGTGATTCGCACATGGCTCTGGCTGAATCCTAATCCTATATTCCCATATCCCCTGCCGCTGGCTCAGTGTCTGGAAAAGAGATGTTCAATACCTGTAACAGAAGAAGGCCTGAAGTCCTGGCATGTACGCATATCTATCAACATGTCCTCCTTTTCAGTGTCTTTCCCCCCCATGCTGTCCTTTTGGCCTGGAAGGTCTGCCCCTTAGTCTCTGACCATTGAAATACTACCCCATCCATCTCGGCCTGGCTGAAGTCAATTTTTTTTCCTCCTACAAGGCCTATCAAAGTTCGTTTCTTTACTCCTAGTTTTCTTAATTTTCCTGTTTATATCTCTATCATAGCACACGCCATTGATCTATCTGACGACATCTGTACCTTTCAACCCTAGTGAAGAGTGAGAGCCTTTCCTGCCCATTGTCTTCCAGCTCCACACCCTAGCCTGAGTCAGTGGTTAACTAATGAATTTATTGAGCTCTCAACGATTAAGGCTTGATATCCCATGTTAAGGTTATCCAAATTATAAAGTATGTCTGACAAACTTGTTCCTCTTACCATGTTCCGCATGATTCTCGGGTGTTTCCCTCATGACCACATGAGATGGACAGTACCTACTGGTGAAAGCCCGAGGCAGGGCCAACCTCACGGAGTGTGACCAGTCACACAGGGCCTTGTGTTCAGAAGGTCCCACTTTGGGCTTGAATGCTCAGTGGTTGCTGCCATCTCAGATTCTGTGTTTTGTAAGTGGTCTAATCAAACAGTGGAGCACCACTCAAGGGTGTCCTCTCGTGCTGCTTGTGTTCGACTTGGTTCTTGGCCCCCACCCTCTTACCCTGGCGTCCCAGCTCCCCCTCGCTTTCCCCTCCCTGTCCCTGTCCAGTGACGGTGCTGTCCTCTGCCCTGGCAGGGGCCTGAGCGCTGGTACAGGGAAGGCTCTGGTCAGGACTGCACGGCCCCTGCATCATGGTATTTCTGGCAGGTGACTAGAGGTCATTGTCTCAGTGAGGACAAGTCTGTCACCCACATCTAGAAACCTGATATCACCGTCTTGACATGGGTAATTTTCAAGAAGAGGCCCCACATTTTCATTTTATGCTGTGTCTCACAAATTATGTGGCTGGTTCTGGTCCAAGGAAAATAAATTTAGGGAAAAAAAATACCTAAAATTAAATTTGTTTGCTGTTTTAGATGATCCTGGTTGCTATTCTTTCCTTTACCAATACAGGTAATTAAAAAATTATTCTACATCAGTGCTGTTATCTAATTTGACAAGAGACAGGCAGTTGGAAGCTTCTGTGTAGAAAGGGCAAGTATCTTTCTTCCCAGTGGTGGCAGAGTGGAGAAAGCAAGAGTGCAGTCAACACTGAAAAGAGACCATCTTCTAGAAATACAGTGATTACAGCCTCAAGAGTTCAAGAAAACATTGGGTTGGAATATGTGCTGCTCTATGTTTATGCTATAAAATTCCAAATGGCAAATTTAGTATGACTAGGAAATAAATTGCCATCCAGATTTTCCTGAACACTCAGGGTCGTACTTACATTTGGTCATTGTTGGCGAAACATAGTGACAACCTATATACCTTTGGAAGCCAGGGTTCACGGCGGGTGGGATGAACCACGTGGCATCCCGAGTAACAATATAGCCAGTAATAAATTAATAACATTAGAGTGTTACAGAGGCAAGAAAATCTGTTTCATTTCAATAAAAAGGGATTGCAGAGAGCTGTGGCTTTTCGAGTAATAATAACATTTCTACATTTTTCTTAGAGTATAAGATACATAATTAGCCAGATGAGGTATATGTGAAAATAAAGGACAAAAAGAGAGAGTTTTTAGAACCGAGCAGGAAGAAACGGTGCCTGGACACTCTGAAGAATCTTCACTTGCACTGCATGGATGACAAGCATATGTGTAAAGTCCTCTTCTCTAGCCAATATTGTAAACTGTCACTAACAAACCACTACCCCTCATGGGCGCCCATGAATTTTGTAATATAATATTGAACAAAATCCTATGAAAGGAAGTACCACACATCCTAGAGACGGCCCTGCTTTAGGGACCAGGGGTTATGGAAAAGTATGCTGCCCTTGCCTCTTGCCTCGGCGTTGTGCAGCCATCCAATGTCTGACAAGATACATAAGGAATTTCATTAATCTAATGGTGGGTGGGAATACGTGTTCTATTTCTGCACTCCCTAAACTACCTGAAATGTTGAATATCTGACTTAAAAAAAAAAGGTTAATCAACAGTATATTGAAAAGTGTCTTGTGTAATACCTTGCCTATGTTTGGTGCTTAGTATATGGTACTAAATTGCCTTACAATATTTTAACTAATGGATACACGGCATATATTATTTTATTATTCTTACATGTTTTTCCCTAGAAAGCCTTGGGCTACTCTGAATCCCAAATACATATTTTGATTTCCTTACTGGTGTGTACTATCTTGTAACAACTTCTATTGAGCTACAACCCATAAGCACTTCCCTCATATCTTAAGTCATGTAGACTTTCTGGCTCTAACGCTTCTTCCTTATAAAGACAAGTGATGGGTTTTTTACTTATGCTTCTTCCAGTCATGATGGAGAACTAATACCACACTAGCCCTCCTGTCATGAAAGACACACCAGAAAACTGGACCAAATACAGGAAACAACAGTTGTCAGACACTGGATAACTGTGCTGCACAGGACTGGGATCTTAGCGATGGAAACACACATGGCGATCCTGTAATAACCCTGGTGATTTTTCGTCGGGGTTTTTCTGATTTTTCTGCTGATCGGGGAAGAGAAAAACCCAAGAAGAGCACAGAGCCTTGCTGAGCTGAGGGGACAGAGTTCAGCACTCAGGCAAGCTGAGGTGACTGTACGGTAATCTGTCGGACAGGGTATCGACGAGAAGGCGAATCCTCACTGGACATGCAAGACATTCAGTAGAGGCCCCAAGGTCAGGCTTTAAAAGTAAGGTTGAAATAGCTCCAGGGTACAGAGTATTCTAGAACAACCCTAACAAAGCTCAAAAACAAGCTTCCAGAAGAACAAGCTGATCTTAAAGTAAATTAACCGACTGCCAAAAAACAACTCGATCCTTACTAAGGAATGACAGCAAAATTCAAATAACTGACAAGGTAACATTCACAATGCCCAGCATTGAATTAAAATCTACTGAACATGGGGGGGGGGGTGTGGAAAAAAGGCAGGGGAAAAAAATAAGTCAGTAGAAATGAACCCAAAAGTGACAAATAGGGAATTAATAGATAAGAACTTTAAAGCACTTTTTATAAATATGGGTAAGGATGTAAAAAGATGTGAAAATAATAGGAGAACCAAAAACTATAAAAGAACTGAAAAGAAGTTCTAGGACTGAAAAAATACAATATCTGAATTGGAAAAGTCACTGCAGGGTCTTAACAGACACCACAAAAGAAAAACCTAATGTATTTGAAGACCGAAACTCTCCAGAGAATGGATGGAAAAAAGCTTAAAAAAAATTAAACATAACTTTAGTGATCTGTGGAATAATATCAAGAGATCTACCATTTGCATAACTGGAATCACAGAAGGAAGGAAAAAATATTTGAAGAATTGTTAAAATTTTCCAAATTAGATGAAAAATGCATCAATAGTAAGAAGCTCAATGAACTACACTAAGGGTAGACATAAAGAAAACTATCCTGATACATGTCACACTTGAATTGCTGAAAACAATAATAAAGAAAATCCAAGATGCAGCCAGAGGAAAAAGTAAGATACAGTATGTACAGAGAAATAAAGATAAGAATTACACTGGCCATTCCCCCCCAAAAAATGAACTCACACCCAACCATGACAATAAATATATTTAATAAGAATAGACTACACAGGGCACCTGGGTGGCTCAATTAAGTGTCTGCTTTCAGCTCAGGTCATGATCTCAGGGTCCTGAGATTGAGCCCTGCATCGGGCTCCCTGCTCACCAGGCCTGCTTCTCCCTCTCCCACTCCCCCTGCTGGTGTTCCCTCTCTCACTGTGTCTCTCTCTGTCAAATAAATAAATAAAATCTTTTTTAAAAAAGAAATAAAGTCAGGGATTTTCAGACTGGGTAAATAAGCAACTCAACTAGATGTTAGCTATGTGAAATGCATTTTAAATATAAAGATATAGATAAGTTAAAAGTACGGGGAACGGAAAAACACGTACCAGGAAAGCATGATTCATTAAAAAGAAATTTAAACCAGAGTGGCTATAATATCAAAGTGACTACAGGACAAGGAAAGTTACCAGAGATAAGAATCTTTCAGGGGTGCATGGATGGCTCAGCCGGTAAAGCATCTGCCTTCGGCTCAGGTCATGATCTCAGGGTCCTGGGATCAAGACCTGTGTCATGCTCCCTGCTCAGCGGGGAGCCTGCTTCTTCCTCTCTATTTCTGATTTTGAAATTATAACAGAGTTTAGTGAGTAGTCAATAACAAAAACATACCTGGAAAACTCAAAAGTGTTTAGAAACCAAACAACATACTTTTAAATAACTCAATGGCCAAAGGAGAAATAGTAAGGAAACTAGAAAGTATTTTGAATTGAATGAAAATGAAATTATAATATACCAAACTTCTGAGATTTTGAATAAAAGAAGTACTTAAAGAAAGGTTTATAGCTTTAAATGTTCATATTAGAAAAGAAGAAAGTCTCAAATTAATGATCTAAGCTTCTTCAGGAAGCTGAAACAAGAAGGGCAAATTACATCCAATGGAAGTTGAAAGAAAGAAATAAGAAAGAGTGAAAAATCAATAAATAAACAATGGGCAAACATTCTACAATATTAATGAAACCTGAAAAGCTGGTTCTTAAAAGATTAATAAAATTGGAAAACCTCTAGTAAGAAAAAAGAGAAAACATAAACAAATATCAAAGGAAAAAGGTGACACTACAACTGATCTTATAAATTAAAAGATTAAGAAAGATATGCTATGAACCATCTGATGACAATCTCAAAAACCTAGATGAATGGACAAATGTCTTGAAAGACACAATTACAACCCTTTCCACAGAGAAACTCCAGCCCCGGATGGAATCACTAGTAAATTCCATCAAACAATTAAAGGCATCTTAAATTCTTTCTGCAAATGGGGGGGGGGGGGGAGAACACTTTGTAACTCCTTTTATGAAATTAGCATCACCCTGGTACCAAAACCAAAAATATTACAAAAATAGAAAACTAAAGATTTTTATTCCTAAATCCCAAAACCTGAAACGAAAATAACCCTCAATGGTTGAATGAATAAACAAATTGTGGTATGTTCATAAGATGGGATACTACACAGACATGAAAGGAAATTTATTCACGCAACAACATGGAACTCAAGAACATTATGCTGAGCAAAAGAAATTAGACACAAAAGAGCATGCTGTGATTCTCTTTATGTAAGTTCTTTTTTAAAAGCCTAACTAACATACTGTGATAGAAATCACATTAATGGTTGCCTGAGACAGGAGGTGTTGGGGGGGATGGTGGTAGAGGGTACGTATGACACATTTTTCTGGTCACAGAAATGTTCTTCATTGGGGTAGTATTCACATGAATGTATACATTTGGCAAAGCTTATCAAACTATACACTTAAAATGGAGCATAGTATTATGTAAGTTATATCTCAATAGAGTTGAATATTAAAAAAGTTATACCTTTCATTTTATCATAGTTATTCTATTTTGAAGGAACACGTGTGGAGAGGCAAAGTAGAATGGGAAGTAATTGACACAGTCTGGAATCTGTGATACAAGTACCTAGTAAATTTTTAATAAATCATCACAGATTGTCCTTGATGCAGGAGTTTCATGGTAGTATCCAACTGCTTGCTTTGTTCTAGTGACTGAGTCTCATTCTATAGAGATGATTTCACAGCACTAAAGGAGGAACACAGGAAGAAATGGGTACCATACATAATTCACAAAATATGGACTCCTTAAGGCATCAAGGATATTACATTCCTAGCTATTAAGTACCTCTCTGAAAGAATTTATAAAATATTACTAAAAGGTGAACCGAAAGTCAATTTTCCCTTTTATTTCATTTTTAATAACTGTGAAAGTGTTGACATGTTACGTGAGCAACAAGTATAAAGAGTGTGTTCTAATCAAGAGAAATTTACAACGTTAATTAGGCACTTGTTTAATGAGATACATAATTGTTACTGTTCTCCATGATAATTAACCATAAGGGTAAGCTATTCACATGAATGTCTCTTATTATTATAGTAGACCCTTGGCATTCAGAGATTTAACATTGCTGGTTTTAACCATTCATGAGTCAATTTAAAAAGGTTATGACAGGTTGTAAGATTGTAATTTGTAATTTTGTTGAGACACAAATTTGAATCAAGACCAGGGAGGCTTCTGTGATGGGATAATCATTTAGCTAGTTAATGAGCTTAGCAACCACTTCAATATCCACTTTTCAATGCGTCTTTGTTATTCTCAACTCATATATGAGTTTTATAAAAGGGGTATTTAAGAATGTAGGGTTTCTCAAAAGCTTGTGAAGTATCCTCTATGAATGTCAATGAGGAGTGCTGTATTATTAATCAAGCTTTTCCTTTCAAATTTAGAAATGGTTCCTTATTTTTTTAGTTAATCCTTACTTCTGCAGTATCTACCATCGATCATGATCAGTGCAGATTGCCACAACACATGCTACAGGTTAAATGTATAAAGTTGGTCTGGATCTTATTCCCTAAGATGTGGGATTTATTTACTTACAACTCCTCTTTCCCAATGTCTGAGAAGTAAGGTTCATTACTATGTTCTGTCTGTACGTCCATCCTATAATCCCTTTCCCGTTAACCCCCTAAGAAACAGGGAGGTTTTCTCTAAACCTCATGTGGTGTTTACTGAGCATCTGCTGCATGATAGCACTCATCTTGGGAAATCTGGGCCAGTTGAACTGGAAACCCCAGGGTTTGATTTCCTAACTTCAAGGAACAGGGCAGAGTTATATCTGAGTTGGGTCAGAAGAAGGCAGTGAGCACCATAAAAATAGAATCTAGTTCATTAGTACTCAGCAATCTTGTAAAGAAAGACTGAAGGAGAAGGTCTAGAAAGAAGTTGGCTCAGTAATGCCAACATGGTGAAAAGAGACATTGTTCCACTCAGCGTAGGCAAAAGAACAACCATAACTTGTAAGAACTGACCAAAAATTCTACCTCTCCTCCATGCCACTTAAGGTAGGTATTGTACAGGATGCTTTAGCTAGGATTCAAATCCACATTTACGTAGTTACAAAGTCCGTGTCTTACAATGTCACACAAAATTGCCTATCTTCCTGTCTTGAATATATGCTGTCTCTTCCTAATGTGACTGCAGAAGGAGGACTGAAAAGCAGGACACTGAGCCCTTGAAAGGAAAGAGGACGGGAACTACAGGAAAGCTCAGTCCTCACCAGCTTTGCCACCTGCTCTGGGTTATCTGCATCTGCACTGGTCAAATAAAAGCTAGGTCCTGTGTTACTTCACCCCCTGCTCGGGCTCCAGCTTCCATGGAAGGAAAACAAAGAGAAGGCTTTCTTTGAAACTCTCAGACTTTTTAATCTGCTCCAGGCCAGCGCTGAACACAGAATGGTCATTCACTATGGGATAATACTCTTTAAAATTAGTTCAGAGGGCATCTTCTCTCCAGTTTTATTGTTTGTTTATAATCTTCAGTAATTTAGGTAGTACCTTAAAATGCAATGTCCACTCCTCTAAGATCTAATATCAAAAACTTCAGTGAGGCAGGTACAAGAAGAAAGGACTGCAGAATGTCCTATGGCAAACTCTTCAAATGTGTGCTTAAATCATGAGGTTTATTTATACGACAGAAGAATATTGGATAATTTATCTCACAAGGTAGCATTGGATTTTTCTCACATCACCAGAGAATTAGAACAGCTAGGCTGTTGTTGAAAATGTTGTATTATCCAAAAGGGAGACCGTGTTCCTCCTTATCGTTGGTAAATAAATTTCATTACTTCTACTGAGTATACAGTCTAGATTTTAATTTTTCAAAGTGAAATTTGATATGACACATTTTTTTTTTGATATGACACATTTTAATGAAAATTCTTATCTTGGTTTTGGCCTCACTTAATCCTTACATTAAAATACCAAGACAGAGGGCGCCTGGGTGGCTCAGTTGGTTGGACAACTGCCTTTGGCTCAGGTCATGATCCCGGAGTCCCGGGATTGAGTCCCATGTCGGACTCCCGGCTCTGTGGGAAGTCTGCTTCTCCCTCTGACTTTCTCCCCTCTCATTGTCAGTCTGTTGCTCTCTAATAAATAAATAAAAATCTTTAAAAAAAAAATACCAAGACAGTGATACTTCACTAAATTCTAATGTGGATGCACAGCCAAGCATCTACTTAAGGCAGACAGATGATAAAGGTGATGGAAAACTACTTGTGAGCAAACCAGACATCCACATCTACTGCTAAGATGTCCCCGATCATAAATCCTACCCATTTCCAGGACACAAATGATTATCCATGCATTCCTATACATTATTTTCCACAACTAAATATTTTAACATCAGAATGCTATGCTTTCCCTGCCACAATGGGCATCTTTGCTCTTCAACCCCTTACCCTAATGCTACACCATTATTACCCACTCATATCACTTTATCTCCAAATTTGCCCACAAGGTAATCCTTCAATTTGACTATTAGTGTAATTTCCCCCACACACCAAATACCCTCAAAGAAGATATTAATTGCTTTTTAGACATCAAGCACAGTATTGTACCTCCCAAGCCACTCTACAGAAATATTATCCATCAGATACCTTGTGAAAAGATGTATTCTCAGAGAAAACATGACAAAAATGGTCCCATTTCTAGTTTAGTTATTCTCATAGTCAAAATTTTACATGCTAAAATAAGAACTGAACTCTAATTCCTCTCTAGAAACTATTAATATGGGCCTCCTCCCCAATCTCATATTTAATCCAGTGTCTAAGTTCCTTAACTTGTAGCACTGAAAAAAAGATATCTGGCAAGACTTTCTTTGTGGTTAATAATCATGTTACTCTTAGCAAAAAAGATTAAAAAAAAAAAGCTAAAAGAGCCTCCTAAAATCTTCAATACTGAACATATTTTAGATTGTGGGACAAAAGAACATACTAAATGTAGAACATCACTATTGTCTTATTCTTTCCTTTTGAAAGGTGAGATAACATAGGAATCATTTCCCTTACCAATAACCTCCTTTTTCCATTGAGGGTATCATTAAAAAGTAGAAAATAAAATACAGAAAGGTTTTATCAGTTTGCTTAATGGTTACTTATCCCATAAACCATCGAAGGGATCCCTTGGACATATTTAGTTAATAATTACATGTATTTTCCTTTGGGGTCTTAAATTTAATTGAATGGTATTCTGCACCATTTTCCTAAAAGGAAAATAGAAAATATAGACGGTGTGCCCTGTTTCTTCTTCTGAAGGAAGATAATCTAATAGCAATAAAGAAGGTGAGGCAGAAAGAGAAATCATCTGCTATGGAAAACTAATATTAACCTTTGGGGACAGCAATTTTGTAAATATAAAACCCAGAGTAGGCAGTTTTGTTTGAATTAGAGAAGTAGCTGGACTCTCAGCTTGGCATTTCCCTGCACACAGGCACTAAAGTCTTCAACCAGCCGCACAAAGGCACCCTGAGGGAGAATTCTGCTCACGAATGAAGCACAACCAGAGCACATCAGCGACTGACATGGAGGTTCACAACACCAGCGGTCAGAGGAGGCAAGTGAAGCAAGTCAGACACAAAAGGAGGGGAATCCTTCCAGTGAGGATATGTTGCTTACCTAACAAAAATGAGTCAAGGATCTTTTTTGTTTTCAGTTCACTCTACACTGTCAGTATTGCATGTTTACATAGTGATGTGCTCTTATTAGATGCTACTCTTCGTTGAGGCAAGAAACACTGCTTCCTAGAGGTAAACAGCAGTTAAAATAACATTTTGTATTCACGTACCCATAATTACACAGCCAAACAGAGCTTGGATGTTTTCTATTAGCCCACAGAACAGGCTAACCACCACCAAGTACATCTACTTGATCTGGGATTCAAGAATGCCACTGCAAGATCTTGGCCTTCACTGGATGGTCAAAGAAAGGAGTGTCGCTCTGTTAGGACATGAACATTTCCATTATTTAAAACTCAGAACCAAATGTGGACTTTTGGGGAAATAGCAGAGGAAGAGAAAAACATTTTTAAAATATGAACTCAAAAAACATTGAAATAAGGGGTGCCTGGGTGGCTCAGTGGGTTAAGCCTCTGCCTTCGGCTCAGCTCATGATCTCAGGGTCCTGGGATGGAGCCCAGAATCAGGCTCTCTGCTCAGCGGGGAGCCTGCTTCCCCCGCTCTCTCTGCCTACCTCTCTGCCTACTTGTGATCTCTCTCTCTCTCTCTAATGAATAAATAAATAAAATCTTTAAAAAAATTGAAATTAGGGTGCCTGGGTGGCTCAGTTGGTTGGGTGACTGCCTTTGGCTCAGGTCATGATCCCGGAGTCCCGGGATCGAGTCCCATATCGGACTCCCAGCTCTGCGGGAAGTCTGCTTCTCCCTTTGACCTTCTCCCCTCTCATTCTTAGTCTCTCTCTCTCTAATAAAAAAAAAAAAATCTTAAAAAAATTGAAATTAACTATTGACAAAAGTTATCTACCTGCTGCTCACGCTGGGATGGCCCCAGGCTGTGGGTGACCCTGGCTGGAACTGTTTCCTCGGGAGCCATCAGAAGGTGTCCCAGGCGTCAACAGCTCTTCCCCCAGGTCCAAGCAGTTAGTTCGGACATGGTGTTTACGAGGAGTGCCATCATGTTTAGGATGTCTGCCCTGAGATGGGATGGGGATTTGGGTTCTGCTGTCAATGACAACGGAGTGCTACCCAGGTGAAGTTAAGACTTCTCCTAAATGGCCTGGAAATAGTCTGTCCTCTGAAATAACCTCATCATTAGCAAAGCTCTAATAGGGATGCGAAAGAATTTATGGGCCACGGCCCTCCAGGAATTTACAATCTTGTTTCATGTGGCTTGTCTTCCGGTTAAACAACAAAGCAAGGGAGTTTGAATGCAAGCACCTTAAAAGTGGGAAACCTATCTTATGCTTTTACTTTTCTTTTCTACCACAGTACTCGGTGCACAATTAAGTGTAGAACCATATAACCCCCTGTTGATTTGATATGATTCTAACCTTGAATAGCTGCAGGTCCACAACTTCTTATCTGAAACTTCCAGGAACAGGTACAGTTTGGAATTCTAAATTTTTCAGATTTTCAGAAAAGTGAGATTTACTCATTCCACATACATGTAAAACATCTCCAGCAGGGTCTGGTACAGGACCCTATAACCAAGCATAAAACTCTTTGTACAGGGGAAAAAATGAGTATTCACATCAAATAAAGAAAGAAGTGGCTAACTTAACTTCATGAGAGTCAACAGTTCAGGTCAAATTTTGGTGTAAAATGAGTTAGGAAAAACTTTAGATGCTTAGAGATTTTTGAAATTGTAGAGAACGCTGTGTCCTGCAACATACATCACAGGAAAGACAGGAGTTCAGAGGTTAGAAGTCAAGATAAGCGGTGGAGAGGCGGAGGTTAAACAGGTTTAGAGAGGACCCGGACTTTCCTGGTGGGATGGAAGGACTCATGGGGCCACTCTGAAGGCCCTGGGTTAGGTATGATGAGTCCAATCACAGAGCACCAGAGTGGGAGTCCTAAGCCTCTAGAGCCGCACAGATCCTAGGTTATGAAGCAACATGGTGAAAGCAGGGCCTGAGAAACACTAACTAGCCAATGTTAATGATCGTTATCAATGATGGTGAGCATGGCTATGCTATCCAGATTCTTCCTCCTGAGCACAGGATAGCTCCTGGAGCTCTAGGTCTCTCTAGAGCACAGGAGAATCCAGGATTTGGATACAAATAGTAGAGAGCAGAGAAAGGGAAAAGAGAAGGCAGAAAATGCCAACAGATCTACAGACCTAAGTCAAGTCTGTGGATCCTAGAAGCTTGTATAAAGAGAAGAAGAGAATACGGCGTGGCTATATATTTCATTAAGGCTTATAGGACAAAAGGTGTATTTGTCGAAAAGGTTAACAGTGTGGATGATAGCAGAGATTACTACCACAGATTGAGTGGAATCGTGAGAATGATCGCATTTCATCCAGGAAAACAGAACATACATTTTCAAAAGCACGGTGAAAGGAGAAAAATACCTGCTCACTTATAGGAGAGAGTATATTATAGGGGCTGGCTAAGGGGCGCAATGACAGCAATGACAGCGCTTGAAGAGAAGACAAAGACAATAAAATCCCCAGGGACTGAGCAGCTCATGCTACATTGAACTGATTGAGGCTGGGGAGGAGGAGGAGAAGTGATGGAGTGACTGTGCATGAAGCAGTAGGTAAGACTTTCTCCGCCCCAATAAAAGATGGAGGTGAACCAGAGTTGAATCAAGGGATTCTGACTGAAAGGACCATGCATGATTGCCAGTGAAAGAGCTAGGAGAGGTGAAAGCCCCTCGAAGCCTGCGAAGGACAGGAGGCAACAAAATGGGAGGGGTTAAATGTTCTCACATGGAGGAAAACGCTGCTGCCCACATGAAGATGAGGAGCAGCTGTGAGTTCAGAAATAGCCCTCCCTTGTTCATAGAGATGAAGCATGTTGTATTAAGGAAGGGTGGCATGCACTTGGAAGAGAAGTCGTGTTCTCCCAACAGCCCCAGAATGGGTAACACATCAAAGAGAGTAAGCACATCTGTTTATTAAAGGAAAAGGCATAATGTTTGCTTTTGAGAGTAGTCTTTTTTTTTTTTTTAATTGCATTTCTATGTAAGTTGCTTGGAGGAGAAGAGGGAAAGAACATACTCCATGCAAGTAGCTTCAAAAGCTGCAAAAATCTTTTATCACTTTTCCTCCAAAGAAGCTCACAGTCTTTGCTAGAACATACAAAGGTTCTTAGAAAGACTTGTGCAAGATCTCACTGTAGGTCTGGGTGCTCTACTGTGTTCTCAGAACAAATGAGGCCTCCAGCCCATCTGCATGGTACATGGAGGATCAGAGAAACAGCCAAGAGGAAAAATATCCTCCTAATAACAATTTGTATGTGGAGAATTCCATTAAGGATGAAAGTTTCACTTCTTAGTACGGTCAACAATTGAACCGAAAGACCCACTTTATTTTTCTTCTAAAATCAAGTTTGAATATCATATCATCTTATATTTAGTATGGTTTGGGGAAATATAAATTTTTTAAAAATACATGCATGAAGAAGCCAGATAGTTCAAATTGCTTCTGTGATAGTTCATTTTCATTTATGGATATATATTTTAGCTTAGCATCATTTCAGTTTCTGCACCAAGCTAAAGGGCCCAGAAGGACACGTGATGTGCATACATGCTGAGTACTTGTGTGTCTGGGTGCGGAATGATGGTGAGAGGCACGGAAGGAAGGAAGAGAAGCATGGAAAGAAGCAGCTGCCATACACACAGGCAAAGAGAAAAGCACCAAGAGCAGAGGGCTTAAAATCTACATGCAGAACTCATGGAGAAAAGTCATAACGTATGGCAAGTATCCAAAAGAAAAAGGGGTGTAACAGTACAAAGCCCTCAATTTATTTGTTTTAGACGATCATTTTAGTTCAGTCTGCACTCGGTTCAAAACAAGAAAAGGCTCAGAATATTTAGATGAATAATGCCAACAAGATGCCTGAATGTTTCCCTATTGTGTGAAATGTCGACAAAAAACATCTACTCAAGTACTTGGCTACAAATCTGCGCAACAGACCCTTAACAGAGTAAGCTGGATGACGAAGTGAGGTGTTCCAGGAAAATACGTGCCCTTCAGTGTAGCTAAACTCTTTTTCTAACTTAACAGGAGATGACATATATATGTATTTCAACTGTTTTTAATTTAAGATGGTTTTTTTCCTTCTGAGTTTCCACCCATATGTGCAGTGGGGTCATATGATATCTCCTTAGAAATAGCTTTCAAATGGCAATAGGCACTGGAGTATAGACCTCTGTTCTATACAGATGCAAAGTCACCTGAGGTGTAGAGAAAGGATGATGTATTAAATTGCTGCCACTGAGCATCTTCTGGGTACAATCCCAAAGGCTGTGGGACAACGCAGCTACTAAAGTCTGATTGTCCTTAATAACTGATGAATCAGAAGCAGCAGACTTGTTTGGTCCTTTCCATCTAAGGAATTCCAAAATGTTAATGCTAGAAGGGCCTCAGGAATTATCCAGAAACAAATGCCCTCCTTTCACATAGGAAGGAAGAGAGTTCCAGAGAAGCCAAGGTATTTCTGCAAGGATTCACACATGGCAGAGATGGACCAAAAATCTTGATCCCTACTTCTTGATGCCCAGACTGGTGATCTTTCCAGTATTTATCTGCAATTCAATGTGAACTCTCAAGCTAGACTGCATGGGTTCTAATCTTGGCTTTCATAGCTGGGTGACGGTGAAGTTAGTTATTGTTGTGAGCTTCAGTGTGTTCATGTGAAAGATGAGGATAATCCTAGCATGCACCTCACCAGGTTGTTACGAGGACCACACGAGTTAATACATATAAAGCACTTAGGGCAATGCCTTGCATTTAACAAATGTTAAATAATTGTAAGCTCTAATTAGTGTCAACATATGTTCTCTCAAAACAGGTCTAGGAGAGCTCATTACATTTCAGTAACGGTGGAACAAAAACCCTGAAAATAACCACGTACAACAAACAGAAGGAAGAACAGTTTCATTTTGCCTGAATCACCCCTTCCCCTAGGCTGGCTCTGCTTGGTGAATGCCTGGAAAGAACTTCCCAGCTACAAAGAATTATCCTTGCTGGAAAGGGTGGTGGGATGACCATCCAGCTCCCACAGGGTTTTGGAGCACCACAGAAAGGATCTGAGTTTCATCCCACCCACAGACAGGCAAAACTGAGAGGCAGAGTCATCGAGAAACAAGGAAGAGAAGGGGTTAATATCGGCCACACAGCAGAAGCAACCAGGGTTCTCAGTGACCTGCTCAGAAGAGGAACCCAACAGCTTTTGTCACTGGAAAAAAAAAAAAAAAAGCCTATTTCTTTTTTGAGTGTTGAGTTGTATAAGTTCTTTATATATTTTGGATACTAACCCTTTATTAGATTTGTCGTTTGGAATTATCTCCTATTCAGTAGGTTGTCTTCTAGTTTTTTTGACTGTTTCCCTTGCTGTGCAGAAGCTTTCATTTTGATATAGTCCCAATAGTTTATTTTTGCTTTTGTTTCCCTTGCCTCAGGAGACATATATAGAAAAAAAGTTGCTATGGCTGATGTCAGAGAAATTACTGCCTGTGGTCTTTTCTGGGATTTTTAAAGTTTTAGGTCTCACATTTGGGTCCTTAATCCATTTTGAGTTTATTTTTGCATATGGTCTAAGAAAGTGGTCCAGTGTCCATCTTTTACATGTTGCTATCCAGGTTTCATTCTCGACACCCCAAAAACCATATAATACAATTAAAAATGGGCAGAAGAAATGAACAGACATTTCTCCAAAGAAGACATCCAGATGGCCAACAGACACATGAGAAAATGCTCAGAATCAGTAATCATCAGGGAAATAAAAATCAAAACCACAAGGAGATATCATTTGATACCTGTCAGAATGGCTAAAATCCAAAAGGCAAGAATAACAAGTATTGGTGAGGATGTGGAGAAAAAGGAATCTCATGCACTGGGACAGCTACTGTGGAAAACAATATGGAGGTTCCTAAAAAATTAAAAATAGAACTACCCTATGATCCAGGAATCACACTACTAGGTATTTATCCAAAGAATACAAAAACACTAATTCAAAGGGATGCATGCACCCCAATGTTTATTGCAGCATCATTTACGATTACTAAACTACGGAAGCAACCTGCGACCATTGATTAATGAATAGATAAAGAAGATGTGGTATATATACACAATGGACTATTATTCAGCCATAAAAAAGAATGAAATATTGCCATTTACAACATGGCCATCTAGAGAATATAATGCTAAGTGAAATTAGTCCCAGTGTCAGAGAAAGACAAATATCATATGATCTCATTCACATGGAATATAAGAAAGAAACAAACAAAAGAAAAAAAAGAAAGATAAACCTGAAAATGACTCTTAACTATAGAGACCTGATGGTTACCAGGGGGAAGGTGGGTGGAGTGATAGGTTAAATAGGTGATGGGGATTAAAGAGTAGACCTATCACAGTGGAAAAAAAATAAAATGATTTAAAAAATTACAAATGAATACCAGTTTCAGATTTTTAAAAATAGGTACAAGGAACAACAGATTTAACAGAGTTTCAGATGCCTTTCTTGGAAGTATAGTATCTTAGTTATCTTCTAACACTCATTCTGGTCAAGAAGTTTGACCAATCTTTGATGTCAGGCGCAATCACTTCTGAAATACAACTACTCTTCGCATTTTATACTTTTGTAATTAATTTTCCTTTTTGTTTTATAGATAGTAATTCTTTATTCTTATTGGACTTCTTTTTTTTTTTTTTTTAAGATTACTTTGATAGTATTCCTAGCTCTTACTTGTTCTCTTTCATTGGGCAACCTTTTCCTGATTTTGAATTTTCCATTTACTTTATAGATCTCTCCTACTCATATGTGCAAAAGAAGCAACACTCTTTTTCAAAATATTATTTATCCAAGAAACTGATCATGACATTGAATAAAAGATTTGAAAAAGTCACTGTGACATGAAAGTATTCATTGATGAAATAACCACCTATAAAATGAATTTTCACTCAAATATCTTTCCCTACTTAATTCCATTTCATCAGCATTAAAATCATTGCCTTTAATCTTTCATTGGTCATGAAATGTTGTGACCATCCAATAATGTCAAATACAATACAAATATAATGTAAATAGATTATAAAGTGATATTATAAGCCTTGCAAAGATTTACTTCCCTATATTGATATCTACTTGACCTCTAGTTTTATACTTACATGTTTCAAAAGGCTCTGGATACAAGAAAAT
Source organism: Nasua narica (assembly GCA_028533885.1). Classification (NCBI taxonomy): domain Eukaryota; kingdom Metazoa; phylum Chordata; class Mammalia; order Carnivora; family Procyonidae; genus Nasua; species Nasua narica. The sequence goes on from CM052799.1 coordinate 144,832,921, forward strand.
ATATAGAAAAAGCAAATTAAATTTTCCAAAAATAGCTGTAACATTATTTCCAACCACACATGCTTTTCCAGAACATAGTAACACCCCAATGAGAGGTGGAGTCTATTGCCTTGAATCTTTGAGTCTTGAGCTGCTACGTAAGAAAACTTGCTCTCCTGAATTTGCCATGCTGGAGGGCCCATGCAGGGAAAATAGAGGAAGAGAGAGAGAGACCCTCATGAGATAGGACTGCAAACTGTTCCAGCCCCCAGCTGTTTGAGTCTTTCCAACTCACGGACCAGAGAAGTGAATGAGCATTCAGACATCTACAGCTCCAGCCACCATCCAACTGAAATTTTGTGAGAAACTCTGAGCAAGAAAGAACATGCTAGTAATAAATGATTGCTATTTATGTTGGCTATTAAGTTTGGAAGACTTGTTACGCAGAAATAGGAAACCAACAGATTTTAGTACTTGGAAGTAGGGTGCTACTTTAACAAAACCTAAAACACAGCAGTGGTTTTAGGCCCAAGCTACATGCAACTACTGGAAAGGCTCTGAAGAGAGAGCTAACGACAAAGCTTGACAGCCTTCAAGAAGGCTTTTGGTACACATTTAAAGGAAGGTTAGGAAAATGTTATCAAAGCTGAAGCAAAGGGAATCCTACCATATAGTGAGAAAAGTTTAGTAGCATCGTTATCTGTCATGATACAGAAAAAAATGATAAGTATAATGAAATGGTATATTTACCTAAGGAGATTTCTAGGCAGAATACTCTAAGTGCCTACTAAGTTTTCTTTAAGCTGCATGTGAACAGAGATGTTATTTTTTATTAAAAGAATTGTTTAATATTCTACACCAATTTACCCTAGGGTAAACTGCAAAGTGAGGTCCCTCCCCCAAATTGCAAGACTTTGACAGTTTATAGAGACAGAATCCTGAGAAACCTACATGGAAACAGATCTTAAGGGTTTTAGATCAGGTGGATTGAATATAATGAATCAAACAAAACTTGTTTGTACAGATGTACTATATAAAGATTCTTGATTCAATATAGTATTTTGAGTGGCTACTAGTAGCTCTAAGAGTTCAGTTAGATGACTGAAATATAGGCCCAAGGATGAAGTACACTAAATGAAGGTGAAATTCTAAATTTCCTTGGGATACCACAGAGGAAAGTATCTATAGGCTTAAGGAGATCAGATGTTGAAGCAGATTTATCACGTAAGGCCTATTTTAAACACGCCTCCTCTGTACCCTCCAGGTGCATCCTGGGAACATTTCTTGACCAACTTCTGCATGAAATGCATTCATGAGGGGAGCTCTGGCATCGTTGAAGAGTCCTTACAGTCTTCCCTGGAAGCCAAGAGTGACAGTGGATACTGCTGCCAACCTAGAATCCATATGTGTTTTACAGTTCTCCCCACCCCACTTTTACTCCACACCCTCAGGCATTCTTACTTTCAAGATTACTAGAGATACACATCCATTCTTTCTCTACCTCTGTTCTCAACAGTTGCTCTTCCTTATGTCCCAATCTAATGTTTTTCTATGAGTTCCAATGCCTTAATTAGAATAAAAAAATTTAAATCAGAAAATATGTGCCCACTATCTGAAAAATCTACACAGTGTGAACTATTTAAGGTAAAAATAGGAAAATAGCAGGTCTTCAGATATGGAGGCATGAATGTTAACAATACCTCATTTTGATAATCCAACCACATCCTCTCCTTTTATTTGTTTTGAGTCGTATCACTTTGGCTACCTACTTCTCACAGCAGTTCAGAATTTTAAGGAATCAAAATTTCTGAATTTTGACTGTTAAAACATTAACATTAGTTAGTTAAAACATTTTCAACATTTGGAATTTTGATCTAAAATAATGGTTAAACAGAAAAATAATTGGCTTAAGAAAATCAATATAACTGCAAGAAGTCTAGATTAACAAAACAATTCTTTATTGCTGGCTGTCAAACACATATACACACATGAATGGAAGCAAACCATTTTAACCAATGTAGAGGGGTAAGACAAAAAGAGATAATAATCTAATAAATGCACTTGATACTTGCCATCCTGGAATATTGCATTTTGTTCCAGAGAACAAATTTCATGAAAAATAATGAACTAGAATTTTCTCAGGGGAGAGAGACCAGGGAGGGAAGCTAAACTATATCCTAAAAGAAACAGTGAAAGATAACTGCAACACACTCCAGTTGGTTGTAGAAAATAGCAGGAGCAAGTCAGAGAGCTTGAAATATCGAAAGCTATAAAACAATTACTGGAAGGATTGTTGTAAACATTTAAGGGACGTAGGAAAAGCATCTGGATTAAAAGAAATATGTTCTTAATAGACAGAACTTTAAATGCTGAAAGGAATTTTAAGAATCATAGAAATCAGAATCAGGACTAATTAAGCTGAAAGAGGCTAGATTTCTAATTTCTAGCAATTTTAGCTATCAAAAATGAAATCTAGTACTTTATGAGGTAGTGGAATTGCTAATGCAAGTATTTTAAGTTGAGGCTGGATGACTACCTTCTTAGATATTGTTGAAGGAAATTTTGTCTTGGGTGGGGGTCTAGGCTACAAAACCGCAAATGACATTTTCAGCTCTGGAGCAGTGACTCCCATTTGCCTTAAGCACCTGGACAACTCTCTTCCTTGGCAAATTAGCTGACCCATAATGTCACATTTTCCCTTTTTTTTTTTTTTTTTTAAGTAAGTGCCATGTGGATCTTTGGCAGTTAGTTCACTATGGGGGGGGGGGGGAACCAAAAACTACTGTCAAACACAGGATCACTCAGTTATAGAGGACTTTAAAATAAAAATACAAATGAGTCACTTCTTGTGAGGCCAAGAACCATATCACATGTTCATTATAAATCCTTTTTATAAGAATTTTAATGAGGATAGGAGTGAGAAAATATTCGCTGAGACAGTTTTTGGAGTTTGGACTTATCACATATAGTACCATAGTACTGTAAGAACAGAAAATAATGAAAATTAACTAGAAGAGCCAACATGGAAAATAATTCAAGTATACATTAATTTTATAAAATTAAATACAAAAGTAGACTTATAAGTAGGAATTATTACTAATTATCTCAACATTTAGTACAGTGTTTTTAACTTTAGCCAATCTAATGGGAATGTAGTGACATTTCACTGAGGTTTAATCTGTATTTCTCTGAGTACTAATGATGTCAAGCTTCTTTTCCTGTGTTAACTGGCCATTAGCATATCTTCTTTGAGGAAAAGTCTATACAAATCTATTTTTTTTTTTTTTATTGAGTTGCTGTCTTCCTATTATTGAGTTGTAAGACTTTATTTATTCTGGATACAATTCTTTTTGTCTGATCTATGTGTTGCAAGTATATTTCCCCAATCTGTGGTTTCCCTTTGTCTTCTTTTTTTTTAAGATTTTATTTATTTATTTGAGAGACAGAGAAAATGAGAGAGAGCATGAGAGGAGAGAAGGTTAGAGGAAGAAGCAGACGCCCCGTGGAGCCGGGAGCCCGATGTGGGACTCGATCCTGGAACTCAAGGATCATGACCCGAGCGGAAGAGCCGAAGGCAGCTGCCCAACCAACTGAGCCCCCCAGGCGCCCTTCCCTTTGTCTTCTTAATGGTATCTAGAAGATCAAACCTTTTTAACTTTGATGAGGTCTAATTTATCACTTTTTATTCTTTTACATTCCATGTTTTTCTGTTCTCGTACAATTCACGTGTTTGCTGCATGTGTGTGCGTGACGTGTGGCTACACAGTTCAACACGCAGTTCCTAGCTCAGCGGTGCAGAACCGCAGTAACATTTTCAACTTTGTAGTTACCTTTCCTTGAATAGAGCCTGCAATTTCTCAGGTTCTACTTAAAAGTAAAGCTGCTATTTTACATCATTTTTCTAAAGAGATATTTGTGGTTTCCATGGGAACATATACATCACTAATGAGGCATTTAAAATGTTTCAAACAAATACATTTACAGGGCATTTCTTTTAATAAACAGGATTGATAGCCTAAATAATTACTGCCCGCCAAACAGCTGAAATTGAGATTATTACCTTTTGTAAGTGCCAATGAATTTAAAGTAGGAATCATTATAAAGCTAAGTATTTCCTTTTAAGACCTTTAACAATTCTCATTCTTCTAAAGTTACTTATGTGTATGAAATATTCTGCAGTTAGCAAGTTTTATATCTCATCTAATTTTCATTGTAGTTAAAGCTGCTGTAAAGATATCATTCAAAGCTTTAGTATCTATGTGAGCAGTCAGTTATAATTGTAAACCAACCATAAAACAATGTATAATTCGCATTTACAGAAGAAAACTTTTTCTTCTTTAAAAAGAGCCAAAAAAATTTTTAAAGTAATTTTTGCTTACATCAAACTGCTTTTCATAAAGACTCAATAGTATCTGGAAATGCCAAAAGACCTTGAATTTAAACTCAATGAAAACACGTACAAGAATAGAGTTGGTTACCTCCAATGTATGTGCTTTTAGTAAGTCATTAGCTAACTAATCAAATATATACATATTTTATATTAACTATACATATATATTTTATCTATACACTCAGAATCATATTAAGTTATCTATGAAGAAGGAAAAAAAAAGATATCTATGAAGAAGACTGGTCCCAAGTAACTCCAATGTTACTTTTTAATCCACCACCTATATTATTTTCTTAAGGGAAAAGGGAATCAAGAGAAAGGACTAGAAGGGCCTTAAAATTAAACTTGATTCCCAATGCAGAAATGCCTCCAATAACATACAACAAAAGACAACAACTGAGTCCTTTAAACAAGGCCAGTTAGGAAATATATTTGACCTCCTGAGTATCAGGCCCATTATCATATAGACCTAATTAATGGAAAGGTCTTCTTTATAATAAGTATTCAAATCTATGTTCCTATCACGTTCTGATCCAAATTCTGTTGTCTAAAACTACAAAGAAAAATTACACTCCCCACATCAATGGAACAAGAGGAAATGATCATCATAGATTCTCTAAATGGACTTGAGGCCAAGGAGAGGCTGCCCCAAAATGTACCACTTTGTCATGTAGATTATTTTGAACTGAAAACAATCAAGGCCCAAAAGACTCAGGAAGAAAACTTTGCCTTCCCAGTCCCCTCCAGCTGCCAAAAGAATTCAGATAGGAAGACAGCTATCACCGTAGATATGGAAGATAACCACATTATAGTAGGAACTAGGTATGACAGATAAGGAGAAACCTAGAGAGGCCTGTTAAATCAAAGTCCTCTATGTCCCATTGCTCCTAAGTGGCCCAACAAATCATTTGTTTACCAAACATGTACTCTTTTTCATCTTCCTAAGAATTGCTCTCCTTCCCTTTGAAGTCCCAGACCCCTCCCACTTCTTAGTTGAGAAGGACAGGTATACCATCATTCTGTTACCTGGCTCTCCTTGGAACTGCATGTTTGCATGGATTCCCGCTACAAACAAAATTAAATTTGATTTTCTCCTATCGGTCGATCTCAGGTCAATCTAATTCTTAGTCCAGTTAAAAAAAACCTTGTAGGGTAAAAAAAATTTTTCCTCCTGAACAAACTCAAGCTGGGTCTTAAAAAGGACAAGAAACAGACCTAAAGAAGTCATCATAAGGAATGATCCTGTCTTACATCTGCATTTGCTAGTAATCAGCAAAGACACAGAATGGGAGGTGTTTGTAAATATGTAAATGATTTTCATAAAATGATTTTTAAAAAAATACTCGAAAGGCATCAAAGATTCAGACTAAAATGCCACTGCAGATAAGTTCTCTGTCCCTCCCAAGAATGTCTTATTAATTCCTCAACAATGAAATGCTATTTACTCTGAAACACAAGATTAAACTTTTAATTCACATGTCCAAGGAAACAGATGCTACTTTGAGGCTTATTTCTTCTTAGACTCAGATTCTCAAATAGCAAGCGATATTATAAAAAACAAAAACATGAAGTCAACAATAGGCTAATTGTATGCCCTTCACATATTTCTAATTAAGCAAATGTTAGTAAAGCAAACAAAGGGAGATTACTGTACATAAAACTGAGGGAACAAACATCTTGGTTGAAAATATGTGCCAAAGAATCAACAAAATAAATTTGGAATTTGGAGTCATGTCACAACCAAACTTAACCAAACCAGTGGTAAAAACATGTCTAAGGAAAGAAAGGGGTAATCCTGTTTACTATCAGGCCCAGGAACAGGAAATTTGTATTATGGTAGCTTGTAACTATGGAAAGTTAATCTGACAAATTGCCAAGACAGACTGGGTGAGAGAGTCCCATACTCATATCAGAAAACAGAATAATTTAGCGGCTCTTGGTCAAATGACTATGGTTAACCCACTCAAGGATAAACTGTGGTCTTGACCACCCAAAACAAACTCTTTTGGATGTTTTACCATCTATTAGATTTTTTTTTTTTTAATTTCCTAATTTGGGGCATTTTAAAAACTTCTAAAACAACAAGATACTGAATTTAATTTAGTATTTCTAACTGATTTCTAATTTGTAGCATTTTTTAAAAAAATTAGGGCCTGTGTTTTATTAATAAGTTTTTTTTTTAATCAATGAACTTTAGAAACATTTAAATTTAGTTCATTCAAACATGGCTTTCTTCAAATTTAAGAGGTTTCAAACATATATTTTTATTCTAATGAAAATGTTCATTCTAATTTTATCTAAGATACGTGAATAGATTCAAAACAATCAAAAGTATGTTAAGTATTCAGGGGCTACCTAGGTAACTCAGTTGAATGTCTGACTCTTGATTTCGGCTCAGGTCATGATCTCAGGGTTTTGAGACTGAGCCCCACATCAGGTTCCATGCTCTGTGGGGAGTCTGCTCGAGATTCTCTTTTTCCCTTTGCCTCCCCCACACCCTATGTGTGTTCTCTAAAATAAGTGAGTCTTAAAAAAAAAAAAAAAAAAAAAAGTCTGTTAAGTATTCAGTAAATCTGCCATGAAATGAACTGGTTTTAAATGAAGTGACCTATTACCCATGTTCTGGTTTTTCTTAAATATATCTTATGCTATTTTCTTTTGGAGGGGCTGAGGGTATGCTGCCCCCCGAGATGGGCCATTTTGGCACGTGGACTATTTTGAGCTAAAGGCTATCAAGACCCTGTGGGCTCAAGAGAAAATTTGATCCTCCCTTAACTATATTGAAGAATCTAATTTGTACAGTCTTCCCAGAATAAGGGTTATTATCAGAGATAAATTTTATCTGAGTAACCCATCTATATGGCAGGACAAATATTTATTTATCAAACATTAATTCTTTTTCATCTTCCTATAAATTGCATGGCTTTCCTTTAAGTTGCAGACCCCTACTCTCTTTCTCCTTAGTTTAGAATGACATATTTTGCCTATCTCTGGAACTTCCATGTTTGTGGGGATTCCCTGGACATACACTATTAAATTTTATTTTCTCTTGTTAATCTGTCTCACGTCAATTTGATTCTTAGTCCAGCTACAAGGACCTTGGAGGGAACAGGAATTCTTGTTCCCTAGTTACCACACCATTTTATGAAAATAAAAATATTAAATAAATTATATAATTCATAGCAAATCATAAAATTAGAACCCTAGGTTATTCTTCATTTCTTAGAGTCCTCCAAATAAGATTGCTGTGTCACATGAAAAAATGCTCAACATCACTCGGCACCAGAGAAATACAAATCAAAACCACAGTGAGATACCACCTCACACCAGTCAGAATGGCTAAAATTAGCAAGCCAGGGAACGACAGATGTTGGCGAGGATGCGGAGAAAGGGCAACCCTCCTACACTGTTGGTGGGAATGTAAGCTGGTGCAACCACTCTGGAAAACAGTATGGAGGCTCCTCAAAATGTTGAAAATAGAGCTACCCTACGACCCAGCAATCACACTACTGGGTATTTACCCTAAAGATACAAATGTAGTGATCCAAAGGGTCACATGCACCTGAATGTTTATAGCAACAATGTCCACGATAGCCAAACTATGGAAAGAACCTAGATGTCCATCAACAGATGAATGGATAAAGAAGATGTGGTATATTTATACAATGGAATACTATGCAGCCATCAAGAGAAACGAAATCTTGCCATTTGCAACGACATGGATGGAATTAGAGGGTATTATGCTAAGCGAAATAAGTCAGTCAGAGAAAGACAATTATCACATGATCGCTCTGATATGAAGAATTTGAGAGGCAGGGCAGGGAGCCGGGGGGGGGCGGGATGGGGAAGAAAAATGAAACAAGATGGGATGGAGAAGGAGACAAACCATAAGAGACTCCTAAACTCACAAAACAAACTAAGGGGCTGGGAGGTGGTGGGGTAGGGTTATGGACATTGGGGAGGGTATGTGCTATAGCAAATACTGTGAAATGTGTAAGCCTGATGATTCACAGACATGTACCCTGGGGCAAATAATACATTATATGTTAATTAAAAAAAAAAGATTGCTTTCTCTAATTACACTTTGGAAAGTGACTATCACAGTACAAGTACTTTTACAAATCCTTAAGTTCACATTGGTACGTTTTATTCTAAATTAAATATTCTTATATTCTTATCATCTTAGGAAGATTTTTTTAGAGGAAGCCGAGATGTGAGAGCCATAAACTCAAAGAAAGCATTTTGAATTTAACTTTCAGAAATGGAGAAGGAGGCTGGGGTAAAGGCATGGGAATAACAGAAGTCAGATATACTAGGGAGACCTCTCAAACAGCAGTCTCAAAATTGGGGTAGGTGCACCTGGGCACAAATACATGAAATCAAGACCTTCCTGGAAACTCTGGGATAAAAGACTGTTCTGCCAATACCTAGGAGAATTTTGATCATAAATAGCCTGAGAGAGTTTCCCCATAGTATTTTCATGTCAACGGGTAGTAACAGATATTAATAAATTAATTTCTATTATTAATCTCTATTACTATTCTCTGCTAGGAAATCAAGCACCGTACAGGCATTAAGACCCCACTGGCACAACACACATCACAATATGAAGGTAGTTGTCTAAAACAACTCTTCATTTAAGTCAGTTTCATTTAACCAAGGACTCCATAATTGAATCTATTTTAAAGTAAGAGTCTTAAAAAAAGAGGGAAAAGTCACTCAGCAATGCTTACCATCATTCACTGAATGAATGAATGAACACTGTAAGTTTAGACATAGGGGATAGGGGTAACACTTAACTTTAATAATATGTTATTTACTTTATTCTCTCAGAAGTCCATAGGGAGCCTTTACCCTTTTCTTGTTTGTAACTTGTCAAAAGAACTTCAGGAAAACAAACCAAAACAGACAAACAAAAAACAACCAAGCAACAAACAAACAAACAAACAAACAAAAAAACAATTGGCTAGGACTAAAATTGAGACTAAGTAGCCAAGTTCAAAGTAAAATTAGATTAATAATGTCCATGTAAGGATTTAATTCACAAATAATGAAAAAGTCTATTCTCTGAAAACAATTTACTTTGTTCTGAACATTTAAAATAAATCAGTTCTCTGCCCAAACTTTTCTACTTAAAGAGGAATCACTTCCAGGGACTCCTGGGTGGTTCAGTCGGTCCAGCGTTTGCCTTTGGATCAGGGCATGACCCCGGGGTTTTGGGATCCAGTCCCACCCTCACTCCTCACTCATGTGCACGTGCTCTCTCTCATTAATAAATAAAATCTTAAAAATACATACATACATAAATAAATAAATAAAGGAAATCATGACCTTTTAAATAAAGACAATTATTAGGTCCTCTAAAATTTGGGAGAGGGGCACCTGGGAGGCTTAGTCGGTTAAGAGGCTGCCTTTGGCTCAGGTCATGATCCCAGGATCCTAGGATTGAGTCCCACATCAGGCTCCTTGCTCAGCAGAGAGCCTGCTTCTCCTTCTCCCTCTGCCTGCTGCTCTGCCTACTTGTGGTCTGTCACACAAATAAATAAAATCTTTAAAAATAAATAAAATAAAATAAAATTTGGGAGGAAATTTCACTCTACTCAGCCTAATGCATTTACCTTCAGTAGTTCTTTCACTTCTACTTACTCATGGTCAATCAAGAGTCACCCCTAATTAAGGCTTATAGTTCCCTGATGGCAGTATGAATTTAACACAGGTCTCAAATAAACCACTCAAGATTTCATGTTCTGATTGTATCTCAAGTATGAATAGTCTAAATTTAATTCTTTATAAAAACCAAGGAAAAAACCAAAATTTAAGTAAATTAATGGTTGGGATACTACCTTTATACCTGAGTGCCAAGTAGCATTGAGCTATTATTTTGTTTCCCCAAAGTTTAGCGTTATATCTGAGTTAATGGTTCAGACTTAAACGTAATTTATGAGGTCCTTTTTTTTTTTTTTTAAGATTTTATTTATTTATTTGACAGAGAGAGAGATCACAAGTAGGCAGAGAGGCAAGCAGAGAGAGGGAAGCAGGCTCCCCGCCGAGCAGAGAGCTCGATGCGGGGCCGATCCCAGGATCCCGAGATCCTGACCCGAGCCAAAGGCAGAGGCTTTAACCCACCGAGCCATCCAGACACCCCAGTTTATGAGGTCCTTAAAAAATATTTTGGTGATAACATTAAAAAGTTGAGCTTCATTTCCAGTTATTATGAATAGTGATAATTCTTGGGAAATGAGAAGATATTACAAGTTGATATCTTGTTACATATCTTGCTTAAAAACAATGATAGAGTGGCTATAAAAATTCCAAACTGTTTAAAATAAATTTTCAGGGCGCCTGGGTGGGTCAGTGAGTTAAAGCTTCTGCCTTCAGCTCAGGTCATGATCTCAGGATCCTGGGACTGAGCCCCGCATGGGACTCTGCTCAGCAGGGAGCCTGCTTTCCTCTCTCTCTGCCTGCTTCTCTGCCTACTTGTGATCTCTCTGTCAAATAAATAAATAAAATATTTTAAAAATTAAAATAAAATAAAATAAAAATTTCTAGGTATTAACACAGGCAGAAGGATGAAGTAACACTGTATATAAATTCTGACATCTTCCATGTTCCCCCAGAATTCCTGGAATTATCCTCAGCTAGCTTGGGAAATTCTGACTTCATAAACAATTTTACTATCACTGCAACTCAACAATTATTGAGTAGCCTCTATACAGAGCAGTTTATTAGATCTCAAGAAAGGTTACAAAGGCAATAGCAGTCATGGTTTTCAATTCAAAAGAACAAAAGCAGAAAAATGGGAGAACTACAAATATATTTAAGAATAGTGAATATGCAATTTTTATAATGAATTAGTTCTTAAAACTCAGTGCTAAAGATTTGAAAGGAAGAAAAAAGATGGTATGTTTATAACATCGAACCAAGTGGAATTATACTATAAAGTTTTATGAAAAGATGTTCTCCCTCCTGGATTGCTCAGAACATCTTAAAAGACCAACATTTTAATTCTTTTACTTTAATTATCTATCTATCTATCTATTTATTTATTTGTTTTTGGTATTAAGTATTGGTAGCTAGAATGAAGCCAGTTCTTTTTGATCATTTAAACTGCATTAAACATTCAATCAGTAGGAAAAATAGTTCTGAGTGTACTACTGCAAAAGTTTTTCTGTTTTGCTTTTGTTTTCCTTTCTTTATACAGTCCTAACTCAGGCAGTTCAGCTACAAATTAGAAACAGACTGCAATGGGAATAGAGGTCAGAAGTTTTTAATTTCTTTGAAAAAACCACATAATCAATGTGCTGACACTGGTAATACCACGAAAAATACTGACATGCAATTAAACTCAGAATCTTTATCACTTAGAAATCATCACTCCAGGTTTTCCAGATCAGTAGTGGTTCATATGTTTAGAGTAAGTCCAAAATAAATTTTCTTAGAGTATTTCTATAATTTACAGTAAGTCAATATAACTCGATCTCAACCTTCTTAATTATAATAATGTTAGATTCCATTTGATTCTACTAAAAATAAGTTAACAACATGACTCTAAAACATTTTTCCTTCATGGACCACTTATTTAGGTCTTATTTTAAAAATTTTTGTCAAGCATCTTCTCCATGATAATTCCTTTTTAATACAGAGATGAATAAAATATATAAAAAGATAGTGTGGGCTAGGTTAGGTGCTATGGGCCACAAAACACTATTAGAGGAGTCGTCTTCCTAATTTCCATATTTCTCAGATGAGGTGAGAATTACTCATACTATGTATGTATCTTGAAAATACTAGATACTGAAGGAACACTAGTGACTAAGGAAAACTGTCTTTAAATTAATTAAATTTCCTAATTGGTGATGAATTTTATACAGGACAAATAAAAATAATGTATCATAAGAATATTTTAACTAATATTTTAATAGCAATTAGCAAAAATAGGTATTACCTCCCCTACCCCACTGCAGAGAAAAAGCATACACTGTCATCATATATTCACTTCACCAAAATTAAGAATTTTTGCTCTTTGAAAAGTCAGTTAAGAGGATTATAAGCAAGAGAATGATAGAAAATATTTCCAAATCACATATCTGACAAAAGAATGGTATCCAAAACTTGGGTACTGGGCTGCTATAACAAATTACTTGGGCTGCTATAACAAATTACCATGTACTCAGTGTTTAAAGAACATTTATTTCCACAGGTCTGGAGGCTAAGATTTTGGTTCTTGGTAGAAGCCCTCTTCCTGGTTTGCAGATGGCTACTTTATTCGATTCGAACACAGCAGAGAGCAGAGAAAGAAATAAGTTCTCTCCTGTCTCTTCTTAGGAGGATGCTAATCCCATCATGTGCACTGTTTCCATTTTTCATGGAAACAGTGAGTACTCATTGATGAGTACCCTCATTACCTGTAACCTCCCAAAGGCCCCACCCTCCAAAAATCATCACACTGGGGGTTAAGGTTTCAACATATGAATTTGGGGGGACACAAACATGCAGTCCATAACAAAGAACGTTCAGGATTCAACAATAAGAAAACATTCCAATAAGGGGCGCCTGGGTGGCTCAGTGGGTTAAAGCCTCTGACTTCAGCTCAGGCCATGATCTCAAGGTCCTGGAATGGAGCCCCACAACGGTCTCTCTGCTCAGCAGGGAGCTTGCTTCTCCCTCTCCTTCTGCTTGCCTCTCTGCCTACTTGTGATCTCTCTCTCTCCCTCTCTGTTAAATAAATAAATAAAATCTTAAAAAAAAAAAATTCCAAAAAAAATGAGCAAATATTCGAATAGACACTTCACCAAAGAAATTAAATGGATGACAGATCAAGTAAAAACAAATGTTCCACATATGAGTAACTAGGGAAAACACACAAATTAAAATCATAATGAAGTACAACCACACATCTATTAGAACATCTGAAATTGTAAAAGTCTGATCATAACAAATGGTGGGATAAGGGTACAGCGCAACTCACACACTGCTGGTGGGAACATAAATGGTAAAACCACTTAGGATGACTTGGCATTTTCTGAAAAAGTTACACCTTTTAATTGCATTTACCATATGATCCTTCTATCCAAACCATATGATCCCTCTATCCAAACCTAGATGTTTACTCAAGAGAAATGAAAACATATATTTATGCAAAAACTTAGACACAAACGTTCATAGCAGCATTGCTTGTAATAATTGAAAATGGAAACAGTGCATTTAAATAAAATGTAGTATATCCTCATGGTATACCTATCTAAAAGAAATAAACCACTGACCAACACCACATGAAAGAATCAAAAATCAAAACCATTATTATGTGGAGGGAAAGAAGTGACACCAAAAAAAAAAAAGATTATGATTCTATTATATAAAATTCGAGAACATGTAAATTAATAGAGAGAGACAGAAAGTAGAGTCAGTGGTTGGGTTCCTGGGGATGTGGAAAGGGAGCAGGGGCATGAGGAAAGAGGAAGATTACAAAGGGGCATCACAAAACTTTTGAAAATGATGGATATATGCGTTCTCTTAATTGTGATAATGTTTTCACAGTGTGTGTATATGCTCACGTGTATATTTGGGTATCGTGTTTGTGTATTATATGTAAAATATATCAAACTCACACTTTAAATATATGCAATCCATTGCATACCAATTATAAAGTTAATAAAGTTTAATAAAGTTTTTTCTAAAAAAGGAAAAAAGATGTCGTCATAGGAATTTGTCTATTCGTCAGTAAAATGTAAGCTCCATGAAGACAATATTTTTTTTTCATGTCTTACTAACTACATATTTCCAGTACTGGCACATAAGAAGTATTCAAGGAATATTGGTTTGATAAATGAATGACAGAGAAAAAAAATAGAATTGTGAATCAAAAAATGTAGACACCATACCTTTTTAACTTCATTTTAAGCACTACAAAATTTATAATAAAAGTATCAGTAATTTCTAAAGGAAATATATGCTGAGTTTCATGAATCAAAGTACTATCAGCTTTACTCTACTAAAATAATTTCACTGCTTGATCTCTTTAATATTTGGATTAAGAATTATATAGTTTCCTTTTTAATAATAACAGCAAATACATAGCACTTTCTATGTGTCAGGCATGTTCTACTGTTCTGTGTTCTATTTTCTAAGGATATAACCTATGGCAATTTATTAATCTACATGACACCTTATAGAGTAGGTTTATCTTTTCCACATTTATCAGATTGATTAGTAAGAGCTTTTAGTAAAGATATCACTCCTTTATACTTGAAATATTGCATCTATACTTCATTTGAATATATTATTTCAATATTATTAGTTTCTAAATCATTATTTCTCCCAAGCTTTATTGATCACAAAACTCCCTCGCCCCATAGACCAGAACAAGGCCCTATAATTCTTTGACTACTTGTCTCAATAATTGCCACTAACTATTAATTGGAGGCAATATGCAAGATGCAAACATTTGTGCCAGTCGAGGCCAAAACCATGCTAGAAATACTCCGTATTCATTTACTTGAAAGTAATCCATTCAGTCACATAGTTTTCCCTAACTTGGATGAAAAATGTTAACTCTTTTGTCACCTTTCTCCCTCCCTTCGCCCTGACCCCAAAGCCTATAACTACTGGTAGTATGTGAACAGGTGGTAAAATATTCAGATCCTGGGAGAAAACCAGAACACTGATGATAATTAACAAAAGCAGCTTATCTAAAAAATATTATTGGAAAATGGTAGTGATGTGTCTGAAAGATGAGTTTTGAAAGGAAATAATGCAAATGTATAAAACTATACAGTACTAGTAGGCGGACAGGTTCAAGAATGAAATATGGCATGATTGGTAACAATTAAGATATCTGGAGGACATATCTCCAACTCTAGAACTTGCTAATCCTCAAAAAATTAAAAAAAGAGCTACCCTATGATCCAGCAATTGCACTACTGGGTATTTACCTCAAAAATACAGATGTAGTGAAAAGAAGGGCCATATGCAATGTCCACAACAATCAAACTGGAAAGAGCCAAGATGCCCTTCAACAGATGAATGGATAAAGAAGATGTGGCCCATATATACAATGGAATATTACAGCAGTATTCAGAAAGGATGAATACCCAAATTTTAAATTAACATGGATGGGACTGGAGGAGATTATGCTGAGTGAAATAAGTCAAGCAGAGAAAGTTAATTATCATATGGTTTCACTTACTTGTGGAACATAAGGACTAGCATGGAAGACATTAGTAGAAGTAAGGGAAAAATAAAGGGGGGGGATATATCAGTGGGGGAGAAGAACCATGAGAGATTGTGGACTCTGAGAAACAAACTGAGGGTTTTAGAGGGGAGAGGAGTGGGGGGAATGGGTTGATCTGGTAATGGGTATTAAGGAAGGCACGTATTGCATGGAGCACTGGGTATGATACACAAACAATGAATCTTGGAATTCTACAACAAAAACTAATGATGTACTGTATGGTGACTAACATAACATAATAAAAATAAAAAAAATTTAAAAATAAAATCAGAATTCAAAAACATTTGAGCGCAATCATATCAATTTATCTTATGTCAATGGAAATACAAGATTCACCTTACTGAACTTTTTGTACCACAAATTTGGATACCAAGAAGTAATGCATATACTATGCACACTGGAATTAAAAGATAAAAGTTTCATTATCTACTTATGAAATGTTTAAATGGTCATAATTTTGTCTGATAAATAAGCACATACAAGAATGAAAGCTTACGTAACGGGAAAAAATGTCGTATTAAACACTTGAAAAGATGCTAAAACTCACTACTAATGAGATTACAAAATTAGAATTTTATACACATACACACATTTTTTACCTATTAGATTACCAATAATCAAGTAGAACATATATACTGTTAGTAAGGATATAGAGAAATAGGCACTTTCAAGCATTATTCATAGGAGTGCAAAATAGTACAATATTTATAGAGGACAATTTGACAGGCTCTATCAAAAGTATAAACACGTTTACTATTTGATATAGCAAGAGCAAATCTAAAAATTTATACTGAAGATTATACCTGCATAGAAGCAAAATACCATATATACAAAACTATTCACTGCAGCATTATTGGCTGATTAAAATATTTTGACATTATAAACTATGTAATATATGCACATTAGAATCTTCTGTAGATATTAGAATGCAAATGCTCTGCATCCCAATAAAAATAGATCTCCAGTAAATCTTAGGAGGAATGGCAGAATATTTAATGCTATATACAGTTACACTTTATACAAAATGGGTGTGTATTGTTTCTTTTCTATGCTTAAATAAACCATATTAAGACAAACAAGAAATTCATAAAAGTGATTTTCTGTAGGGGGTGCTGGGCATAGGGTAAATAGGAATGGAAATGGGAAGGAAACTTTAGAAAATGCCCTTTTATATTGTTTTGTATGTATTACCTACTCAAAAGAATATGTAGAAACACTCTTCTTTTACAACACTCTGCCATAAGCATTTACAAAAATTTACTAAAGAATGTGATATGCCATAAGAAATTATTGGGGGGAAAATCTTAATTTTCCCATAGTAAATTTTGCTTAAGTATTGCCATAGTCCATATGACTGACAATAATATTCTAGTCCAGTAATTCAGGTTTTCAACTGATCTCTATTTTCTTATGCTATAAAATCACTGACAGATGGGAATAAAAGCACTGTAAAATTAGAAACTATAGAAATATATATATTATATATATAATATTATAATATATATTATATATATTATAATATTGTATATTATTAATTTATATTATAAATTATATATTATATTATAATATAATATATATAAATTCACTAATTTCCCCACCAATGTCAATCCCATGATCTCAGATACAGGTTTTATAGAAATTATAATTTTTAATTTTTATAATTTTTACTTGGACTCTTAAATTTTTTCATTGGCAACAAACACTGTCAGTTATTTGCCTTGAGTGATAGGTTCAGTTCATTGATTTATGAGAAAATGTCTGCAAAATTATTCAAGCCTGAATGGCATAGTTTGTTAGTCATTCTTTTACATAAAAATGGTGTTCCATAAAAAAGGCAGCTAAGTTCAGCCTGGAATTCACTCACACAAGAACTTTATGCATATATCCCATCTAACACAGAATATTTATAAACACATGCACATTTACATATATATATTTACATATATTTGAAATAATGAAAACTGATCTGTGTATTTTAACACCTGAAATACTGTTCATAAAACATTTTCAAGGTTGCTAAAAATTTTAAAAATTACCAAAAATCAACTGACATAATGGTTACTTCTACAAATGTGGTTACCAAGGAGGAAAAAAAAATCTCACGGTATTTCAAGAGATTAGAAAGTTTTTATTAACATGTCAGCATTGTGCAAATAACTTACAGTATTACTGCTTGACTGAAATTCCTGCTATGATCCTCAGTAAAGTCAAGTAACAGTATCTATTTCATGGAAGCTACTAGACCTGACTTTCCAAGAATAAATGCTATTTTTGGCTGAACCAGAGTATTCTAAAAGATTTACATTTATTTTTATTTATTTATTTATTTATTTATTTATTTATTTTAAAAAGTCCACTTTCTTTTTTTTTTTTTAAGATTTTATTTATTTATTTGAGAAAGAGACAGTGAGAGAGAGCATGAGAGGGGAGAAGGTCAGAGGGAGAAGCAGACTCTCCATGGAGCCGGGATCCCGATGTGGGACTCAATCCCAGGACTCTGGGATCATGACCTGAGCGGAAGGCAGTTGCTTAACCAACTGAGCCACCCAGGCGGCCCTAAAAGATTTACATTTATATCCAGATTTTTTTCCATATCAGAAATCAAACTCTATTTGCTATGTATATTTTTCCTGAAAATGATCCCCTGAGCATTTTAGTTGATTTGGGAAATATTTTTTCACAGCAGAGTATACAACTCTCCCAATACAAGGCGAAAATATAGCATTATTCATAGAATGGAAATTGCTGTCCAAAATTCTAATATAAAGAAATTTTATATCAGTGTTCAGAATTTCATACTGAATTTGAAGCTGGATGAGATAAAGAAACACACTAAACTGTAAGCAACATTAGCCAGTCTGAAAAATACGGGTCTATAAGAGAGTGGGAAAGCAATTTCTAGAACAATATGTATTCTATGATCACATTTTTGTAAAAAATATATATATATTTGTAGATGTAAATATGGATTATATACACATAAAATAAAATTCATGGAAAAAAGTGTGGGAGAATATTTAAATTCGTAACAGTGGTGATCGCTGGAGAAGGAAATTATATATTTTGTGATGGAGTTATGAAAAAAGGACTTGCACAGTTGACTCTAAATTTCTGTAGTTTCTGATTTTTTTGTCGTTCCAAGAATATACTTACGGATTACCTATATAATGTTAATCCAACATAACAAAAAGGTAAAATACATTTTAATGTTATTAGTTAATATTTTTTTCCTGAATGAAGACTCAAATTTTGTGGGATTATTACCTAATATGTGACAAGCTGGTGATATTTCTTAATTAATCTTTGCCTTGAGGGAGGACGTTCCTTTTTTATTTCTCTCATACTTAAGCATGCTTCCATGTATCTTCTCTGCAATATGGTAATAGTTCCCACTCAAGGAAACTGCCTCTTCACAATACCAGGCCTCATCCTCCTAATTTACATTGAGAAGACAACTTCTCAGGGATAAGTGTCGGCACCATTTCCACAAAAGCAACAGTCACACAAAGTAGACAAATGTGGGTAGTGAGGAAGTGCTTCCTTCTGCAGCTTCCCAAGCGAAGAACAGTGGTGAGTAGAACAAGTGTGATCTCCTTAAAGCCATGGAGGCATTTGGGAGCATGGCTTAGTGACCTAGTTATCTAGACGGGCTGGGGGCTAATGACTTTAAGCAGGCATTATCACATGACTTTAAAGGTGACAAGTTATCTAGTGAAGTGGGACATTACAAAGGCATTTAGTATTACAACATGCTGTCATTGCATGAAACTAATCAGATACTAATGGCACACTTACATATTTCTTGGTAACTGAGACACAGTTCTGTGTACTTTACATTATGAGATCATAACATTAATTAAAACACAAACAAACAAAAAAAAAAAAAACACAAACAGCCATATAATTAACACACGTTATAATGCATGAATCATTAACAAATTATCGTAGTGATGGATAATGATTTTAGCTTAATTTATTCCTTTTTTTTTTTTTTGAGGGAGATGGCATGTGCAAGTGTGTGCATGCAGCTGATGTGGGGGGCGAGCAAAGGAGAGAGAGAATTTTAAGCAGGTTCCATGCCCAGGACAGAGCCGGAAGCGGGGTTTGATCTCACGACGGCTGAGATCAAAACCTGAGCCTAAACCAAGAGGCAGGTGCTTAAATGACTGAGCCACCCAGGTACCCCTAGCCTAACTTATTCTTAAAAGCTTTATAGAATTAGGAGTTATTTCATCTCTAACTCAAGTTCTTAATCTCTCAAGCAAAATGATAGCAAATAGTTAACCCTCAGCAATATTTTATAAAACCAGTTGTATAGCTAGAATAGAGAGAAACAAACAATAACATTTTTTGTTTTTTGCCTGCTTAATTTCAAGATGAGGAAAAAGTCACAATGTTACTAAATGGTCTCTGATTCCTAGAGTCTAATGTTTGTTATTCATTGCAGGTGCTTGTCTATCAATTTTCTTTCTTTTTTTTTTTATTTTTATTTTTTAAGATTTTATTTATTTATTTGAGATAGATAGAGAGAGAAAGCATGAGAGGGGAGAAGAAGGTCAGAGGGAGAAGTGGACTCCCCACAGAGGCGGGAGCCCGATATGGGACTCGATCCTGGGTCTCCAGGATCATGACCTGAGCCGAAGGCAGTTGCTTAACCAACTGAGCCACCCAGGCGCCCTTCTATCAATTTTCTTTGTAAACATTCCATTACTTTTCCACATGGCTCTTCATTTCCAGCCAGGTTTATGCTTCTGAGTATGCAATTTACTACAAATCAAATTACTCTAATCAACAACTGAGTAATTGCATCACATGTGTCATAACTCCTACCTCCAAAAGCCAGGAAGACTTCCCTAACTCCAAGGATTCTAAAAAGTGTAGGTTCTAGCACTGTCAATTCAAATCATCCAAGAAAAATCTTCGTTTTGTGTTTTTTTGGTACCAAATACATATATAGCAATCATATTTTTTAAACTAATACCAAGGACTTGATGATCAAAAGCAAATAATTTTTCTCCAATCCATAAGCTTTTGTAAATATTTAATTTGAAGATATTAAATAGTAAGTTATGTAATCAATTGATTTTACAGACAGGAATGAAATTATATACAGTTGGGGTCATCCTAGAAAATTACTAACAACTTTCTAAGAAAATTCCCAAAGCTGAATCTAGAAATTCTCTGATTAATTACTAGCTTTGTGGAGGGAGAAGACAGCTTGCTTTCTGCAGCAGTTAACAACTCCAGCTAAATATTTTGTTGACATTTCACACTACTTGTCAAGTTCATTTATTTGTCAAGAGAAATGTGAAGCTCCACTCTTTCTGTGAAAACAAGGAGTCTGAAAAGATGGCGTGTCTTACCAGCTTCTGTAAGACAACAGAGCAACAGAGCCAGTGGCCCCTGGGAGTGACTGTGCCTGCCAGGGAATGAATGTTCCTCTCAGCCCCCAACCCCCGCTCAGGCAGGAGACTGACTATCTGGTCAACTAAGATAAAGAAACTGACAAAATCTTAACACCTATATTCCCTTGGGAGTTTTTCCACCAAATTAAATTAATTGGTGGACAAATAACTGGCCTTATTTGAGCTGAAAACACAAAACACATCTTTAGAGGAAAATATTATAGAATATTCCCACAGGTAAAAATAAAAAACAAAACCCCAGTACAGGGTTAAAGCCCCAAAAGGTACATGGATGTGAGAGGAAGAAAACAAAACTGAAACTACTAACGGTAAGAATAAAAGTATTCAAATATTCTGATGGTTTCAACTTTCCCAAGGAGCGTATATTAATCTAGGTATAGAACATGAGATAGAAGCATTTAATTGACACTTTCACATGAATTATTATAAACTGAATCCAAAAGAAAATTTAAAATTAACATAAATGTAATATGGGGACCAATATTCAAACACAGAATTTTAAACTGGAATATAAACCTTTCATTGCTAAATAAAGGAATGCTAAAATTTAGACCTTGAGTGTACTGAAAAGAAACAAAAATAAAATACATTACTCCAAGGAGAAAAAGCTCTTCATCATACTCTACTAAAGGCATTCAATTTTTCTTTTATATAAAAATGCATATTTTACAACAAATCTGTATGTCAACAAAACTGTATTAACAGTAAGCTTTGGCCATAAGCTTTTAGTAAAAATTTCTAATACAGTGTTGGTTTGTCCTATCCACTCTGGCTTCACATCTTTTCTTACCAATTTGTCAACAGTTTGACCCTTTAAATGTTTCAGAGAAATGATTATGTGTTATTATGCAGTATTTAATGTATAATGACTAGATAATACTCAAATAATACACATTGCTTAGTATTTTTATTTCATTTTAAGTATAACCATGAACACATACCTGATATAGAAGGTCTTTTTGAGGCAAGGCGGGGGATCGTTCTTCATACATGGGAGGTGGTTTATGTGTGGGTGGAAGGTCAATCCTGCATTAAAAAGGTTAATAAATGTGATTGCAACAATTAGCAAAAAAAAAAGGGGGGGGAATAATCAAGGTTCTCAAGTTTTGTGGATATTTTCATTACACTAATATTAGTGTATATGCTTAATTCAGTTCTTATATTTCTATTAACCTATCACAGATGGGGGCAAAAACCCTGGTTTTAAACTTCCAATGTTTAAAGCCGATCTAATTGATTCATTTAAAGTAACTCAAACGGAAGCATGTTCTGAAAATTACGCAAGTAACCTAGTACATAACCAATTTGCTTCAGTATTGCACATCTTTCTGACTATGCCTACCATCGTTTTAAAGATAGTCAAACGTGTGCAATGGAAGGCAAAGTGTCATAAAAGTAATTTAAAAAACTGTATCTTAAAATGATAATGAAGAAAAAGTATATTGCATTTTGGAAATACTTCCAAAACTAATTTTCAAAACCCACAGTTACTCTTAGAATATCTATCATGCAAATTAAGATTTTTAAATCTAAAGACCATTATAAATCTTGTCACCTGAAATGAACAAAGAGGCCATTACACACTCAAGGTATACATTTATTTTTGCCAAAATAATCTAATAAACTTTAAAAAAACCCTACACTTTCATGTATTTAAATATTGTTGTTATAATAAAAATAAAATTAGGTATATGTTGTAGCTCTCTGCATTTTAGAGGACAATTTTTAATATATTCTTATACTTTTGAAGTTCAGCTAATTTTCAATACATGTGATGACTAAATCAAACAAAAATGTTACTAGATTAAAAAATAAAAAGAATGAAATCTATAAAGGCCAAAGTAATTACAAATTTTCTGTGGTTTAATAACTTTTCAATGTGGGCACAAAATAATAATTTTAAATGAACAGAATTCAAACGACAAATAAAATGGTTACATGGTTGTAATTATTTAGCCTACTAGTAAATTATGTTTTTGAAATTGTAGAAAAGCCTGAGATAACTTGGAAACTAAAATGAAGTTAACCACATGCTACTACTGAAATAGTAAAGAACTATAAAGATTATTGTAACTATAAATATTGTAACTATAAATATTAAAGAATCAGTGTTACAGGTGTTGCACTAAAAAGGTACTTTGCAGTCCTTTAAAAGTAATTATTTCCTTTCATCTAATGAAAATCACAACAAATTTACAGCTCCAAGGTGCCATCAGTCATTTGGGTGAGAAAACTGAGGCCCATGGAGGTGATGTGACTTGTTCAGGATCATACCACGACTTTGATCATGATAGAGCTGAGACTAACACTCGGTTGTCCTTAAGAAGATCTATGCTATACCTGTGTCAGATTGGAGAGGCAGAGACATATACAAAGCATTTATGAAGACAGAAGAAGTACATTCTTTGAGAGATAACCTCATGTCCTAATATAAAAATACTAATAACTACGTAAGAAATAATGCCATTTGTGTAAAACATCACGGTTCATAAACATCAGCACCTTACTCTACTCATCACAAACAAGGTAAATAGGAAAAATATTATTCACATTTCACAGATGAAGCAACAAAGCTATTGATGGAATTCAGTGAATTGGGACATTGGTCTTTTGATTCTATAGCAAAGTGCAATTTATGCTTTAACATTCTAGCTCAAGGACTAGGCCCAAAATACTGCTTTCTCTTTAAATAAAAAAGTTGCACATTTTGTACTCACCAAAAGCAAAACAATTTAGGGAAAAAGCTTTAAAACTGGACATATTTGATACTTCTTGGCAGTTCAAAGTAAGATCTAGCTACACATAAGACTGGCATATACAATCTGGAGAAGCAATTAAACTTCTAAGATATTTTGAATCTCTCTTTCAATCATAATTCAAGACCTATGTTTTTATTCAGAAGGCAGGACAAAATAAAGTGCCATTACGTTATCATTTAGAAATATGTCCAATAAATTTGTAGATGAAAAAGGTGTCTAATATATTTGTCTCCAACAGCCCCTTGATACGATTTACCAAAACAGTACATTCTGATGAAACCATGGTTATCTCACAAAGCTCTAACAGTGTCTTTACTCCCATCTCTCAGACATTTCACAGCTATGAGTAGCTGTAAAGATAAAGACTGACTCATACTGAATGTTGAACACAAGCAAAAAAGTTACCTACACTTTGTCAAGATAGGATGGTCTCTTTTTTCGAGGTGTCAGCAGGACTGTCACAAAGACAGCAATGATGAAAAGAGCAAGGACAGCTCCAATTACAGCTCCAGCTACGGCTATGGAAGAGGTCTGCTTAAATGGGACATCTGTAAAGCAACAAAAATTAGGTTTTTCAAACAATTTTAAAAAGAATTCTTGAATTTGCATACCCTAATTTCTAAAATGTTCAAGGACTGATTGCAGCATGTTACCCAACAGCAAGCTTAGAGAACCCCCAATTTGATTATTTTTTGTAGGATTACGCTAATACCCTTCTTCCTTGCAGGATGTCACCTTTTAGCACTTCAGCTTTGTTTTTTTTCAAGTTATGAAAATAATATCCCCAGTCAGACATCAACAAGTCAATCTATTTTCTATGGGCAAGGCATGTCCGGAGGAGAGAAGATAGAGAAAAGGATGAAAACTATTTTAAATTCTTACTCTAAAAAATAAAACAATTTTTTCATTATTCTTTGAGTTAACCAACAATATATATATTTACCATTTTTATTCTAGTAAAACATAAAAGAAATTCTATTAAGGAAACCAAAGGGTTTCAAGAAGGGGTAAATGAAAGACATAAAAAATATCCCATATCAAATAAGTATATCAAAAATGACACTATGTTTTTAAAAAGAGGTATTATAAAAACAGCACTGTTGCAGATAATTTCCCTTAATTCGTTAACATTTAATACAAAGTGCACTGAAGACAGTGTCTTTACTACAGAATTAAATGGAAAACCTTCCCTATCATTGGCTGTAAACACACGACATAATTTCTAAATACCAATTTCTCTTTCCCAGCCTGCACCATAAGTTTTAAGATTTTAAAGATGTATTTAGCCAAAAAACAAAAAACATATTTAGTAATTATCACTTCATATAATCCTGAAAAATTAAGTCACTCTACTTTATGGACATCCAAATAAGGGAATCTGCTAAAACTATTGTATCTATGTTATTTTCAAATGTAAATATGGGTACGACAATACAATCAATCCTTATGTGTAAATATTATTTTGATAATTTCAACATCAAACTTTTTGAGTTAACTACCAAGTACCATCAATACACACAATTTTGTTTTATCTAACTAGTGTTTAATATTGTAAAAATGAAAATACTGCAGTTCTAAAGTTAAACATTCTGCCCAAGCTCATTCAATCAACCACTAGTTGAGAACAAAGAGTAAAATAAACCTAGCTGGGGTAGGTTAGAAGCCTTCACCATTATGCATTTGTTGGGAGAAAATGGTTTTTGCAATATCTAACATAGACTCTCCTTTTGGTCCCCTCCTTGGAAATGAAGAACTCTTAGCTTTCACTTAAATGGACATTCACATAAACTTCTAAATAATTGCAGTGACCACTGGAACTGGACATGGCAAATTTAAAGGAAATTAAAGCACTATCAGCTTTGAAATGTTTCACTGACTTATCATAAGTATTTCCATATACATATGTATTTAGAAATATTTTCCAACTGTTTCTATTAAAATGTGAGTCATACGGCGTTTTAGATTGCTTAAAAAATGTTTTACTTTCTTCTCAATAATAAAAATTTTCTTAGCAAACTATCAACCCTTAGTTCGTTTATTAAGTCATTTTGTTAGTCTCATTCTACACTAAGAACCTTATGCCAATATAAGTAACCCATTTTAGTAAACTTTCAAATGCTGACTAGAATCTAAAAATAGTAAGATATACAATTTTTTGTTTGTTTATTTTTGTTAAAGTAGGTTCCATAGAGTGCAGCCCAATGCAGGGCTTTGAACTCATCACGCTGAGATCAAGACCTGAGTGGAGATCAAGAATAGGACGCTTGGGGCGCCTGGGTGGCTCAGCGGTTTAAAGCCTCTGCCCTTGGCTCAGATCATGATCTCAGGGTCCTGGGATCAAGCCCCACATCAGGCTCTCCGCTCAGCAAGGAGCCTACTTCCCCCTCTCTCTCTGCCTGCCTCTCTACTTGTGAGTAGGACGCTTAACCGACTGAGATACCCAGATGTATTCAGATAATACAATTATTTTAAGCAATATAACCAGCTTACTCATTGAAGACCTTACCCTTATTGGCTAATATATGCCTAATTTATCTTCCCGTTATTGCTCATTTCTCTAATTCCCACTATCTCCATTTGAATATGTGCTACAAGAGAAAAGGTCTGAAATCCAAGGCAATCAAATATTATTCTGCTCTTGTAAATGTTTAAAGATTTGGAATGACCTAGGAATAATTTCTACTCTATACTATCACTTTTCCCACTGTATAAATTCTCTTTGTATTCAGTCTTTAACAAAAGGTCAGTTGAAACCTTAATAGGATTTAAAATGGAAGAGTTAAGGTCTACACACAGAAATTATCAAAATAATATTTACACATAAGGATTGATTGTATTGTCATACCCATATTTACATTTGAAAATACATAGATTAGTTTTAGTAAATTTCCTTATTTGGATGTTCATAAAGTAGAGTGACTTAATTTGTCAGGATTGTATGAAGTGATAATTGCTAAATATGTTTAAATATGTTTGCCCAAGGCTACATGCCCAAGGCCATACACATAGTCAGTGGCACAAATAAAAAATCCCAATGTGTCAAGTATGCTACTTATGCCACACTAGTTATTCTAAAGGTTTTCCTTTAAGGAAATCTTGATTTTGCTAAAGGATAAAAAGCAGCCCTATCATTTTTGCCCAAGTGTACTGAATTCAAATTTGAGGATTATCTTGATGGTAAGGACAAAATTAATACCATATTTATATAATAATACTTCCAAAATTATTTTTTAAAAACTCTGGTTACTCTTTGAATATAGGATTTTCAATGTGCAGATTATACATTCTTCATCAAACAGCTCACCTCCAAGACTTTTCAGTTAATCTTAGCAAAGATATTAAATTTGGTAGTGGTTATAATAAAACATAATCACAGACCTTTCATATCCTAAAGTAATTCCCAATTCTATACACTATTTTTCATATCCTTAAGTAATTCTCAATCCAATAGGCACTATTTTTAAACATTTAAGTTATAGTCTACTTATCTACTTCTGTCCCATTAGCCTTGTAATTCCTAGCCCCAGGACTCTGTAACTGAGTTGACTGTGTGTAGATCTTAGCTCTTCCTTCTCTCTTAATTGGGCATATTTATATAGGTAAATTGACTATGTTAAATACATATATGGGATATATTTCATATTTCCACTTCTGATTTTTCTACTAATTGATAGAAAACTGAAGAATATATTTAAGGGTATTAATAGGTGATGAACACTAATATGAAATGCAAAGGAAGGGCAAAAATTTTTTGCATTCAAGTCAAAGAATTTTAATGAAAATTGAGAATTCAGTTCCAACAGTCTCTTCCACATTTGCCCACATAATCTACATAGACTCTACAGTACAACAAAATAGAAAAAAGTAAGCAAATGTATAAAAACTTGGCATTCTTAAATATTCAGCTAATTTACTGCGTGACTGACATGAAGCAACATTACTATCACCCAAGGAAATGGCCTACTAAATCTTAATGATATGCTTACGATCAGCAGAAAACAAGTCAAAGTGTTAAAATATTTGGCATTAAAGGACTGGTATATGTGTAGCTCAAAAGAATAGCTTCCTATTATCCTGGTACTTATATTAACCCACATATATTGGAAATTCATCAACAAAAACCAAAAAATAGTATTTCCCAATACAACAAAAACTTACTGCCCATAACTAGAGATATCATGCCTATGCCTTAAAGGGAAAACGTTCAAAAATCTGTTAACACATCATACCAAAAGAAACAATAGATATAAGAAATTTCATTACTTTTTGAAAAAATATACATATAACTACTAAACTGAATTTGTCTTTATTACTGACACATATGAAAAAATATGTGAAAGCTATTCAAACATTTGCTCTAATTCACATCTCACAAGATTTGAAAAAAAAATACTATTCTATACAGTAAAATAGAGCAATTTGCTAAAACCACTTAAAATGGGTGAGTATAGAAATCTATAGGCCCTTTTCACACTTTATTTTTTTTTTTCCTTTTCACACTTTAAACACTAGGTCCTAATAATTAAATGAAACATTGTTTCATTTTTTCATTCCCTTCACCAAAAATTCAGTGCTGTAATCACACAATTCACACATTAATGTGAATTATCTATAAACATATCTCAACTTGTTTCCTCCCATAACTTTCACTGTATTACCAATTTTCCAATAAACAGATCTCATTTTTATGTTTCAATAGCCCCCTTTAACGCTTACCTTTTCAATACATCTAGTTCTTTATATCCATCCAAATATTTATCTCACTACTTTTTAATACAAGTTCTCTCTGGGTCAGAGCAGTGTTGTCAGCATCTCATTCAACAAATTTTCAATAGTAACCGAATATGTGTCAGGCACGTGCTAAGTGCCAAGAATGCAAGGATGAATTTTACATCGTCCCTATCTTCACCGTAGAGAGCAAAATCCCCAAAGTGGGGTCACAGAATCCATACATATATATTTTCCAACATAGGGATTATCATCATTTATCCTACCCCTTTTTTTAGGGTAAGTGATAATTACAAAATAAATGTTGTACTAGTACGTAACATGTGGACTGGCACCAGAGCCCCACTGTGTCCGAATGTGTCAGGAGTTCACTTGCTACACAAAACACCCACACCCACAAAATCCGGGGGGAATAGTTCCAGAACGTAATCAAATAAACACTTGGCTGTTCCCTCTCAGCACAGTCAGCATATTGTGACCCACTGTGATATATGAAAGCTCAGCTGAATGAACTTGTAAACACCCTCGATTTAACAAGAGGTCAAGAATATAAAGGAGGCACAACATAGGTACCCTGGGTGACAGGTGAACCTCTGACACATAGACCAAATGAGGGTATCAGTGCTAATCCATGTTATATATTAGTAAGCATTTATTCCCAGTAGATGTCATTCCTGCAGAGAACTGGCAGAATGAAGAGAACACCAATAATGAAAAGACAAATGATGACAAACACCCCAAAACAGCTATGCAAATATCTTACTCTTAATACACAAACTTGATCAGTTACATTGTGAAAAAACCTTGCAGCTTACTGGAATAGGAGAATTAAAAACCGTGGTCATATAATCATATATGATGAGTCAACCAAAAAACCTGAAAGATAAAGATTTATATTCACTCTTATTAACGATAAACCTCACACTAAATCCATACTGTGAAGTAGTAGGTAATAGGAGGGATGAGGTTATCTGATTAGCAGAACCAAACATTTTGAATAGAAGACTAGCTCTAAATAAACAGTAGTTGGGATGAACACTGTTAAGGTCCCCAACAATGTACTTCTTCCACTTAAATCTACTTGTTTCTGAGAGGTAGCATTTTAGCTACCAAGTATCAAAATAAAAACCAAATATCAAAATATACTGAACATGGAATCAAATCTCTGAATCACTAAATCAAAAGTATAAAACCAAGATTTAAAAAAACCCCACGGGGGCGCCTGGATGGCTCAGTGGGTTAAAGCCTCGGCCTTCTGCTCAGGTCATGATCTCAGGGTCTTGGGATCGAGCCCCGCATCAGGCTCTCTGCTTGGCGGGGAGCCTGCTTCTTCCTCTCTCTCTGCCTGCTTGTGATCTCACTCTCTCGCTGTCAAATAAATAAATAAAATCTTAAAAAACAAAACAAAAAAACTCACAAATGAACAATCACATGGTTGGGCTGGACCTTGAATACGGAAAAGGGTGGAAAGGAAAAGTTCAGGTAAAAGCAGCACTGACGTAGTTATTCAAAGCACATGGTATGGTTAAAAAAAAGAAAACAAAAACAATAAATCTAGACATTAAGTAGGTTCCCAGTTAGATCTAGGCTTTGTGCATCTAATGACTGCTAATACCAAAAGAAAAGCACATATGATGTGCCTTCCAATATAAGATACCACCATTTAAGTCATTTTGCCCACCCTCCCAAATTAAACCTTAACCTTATGAAGTTTCTAGACCTGACAATCTACAGAAAATAGACAGATACAACTGGCACAATCCAAACTGGGAAACTGTAGGACACACATGAAGCCATTTCTTCAACAAACAAATTATAAGGCAAAAATCAAGGGAGTAAGGGGAGTGCCTCACAGAGAACATATAAATTGAAAGATCACAATATATGGGTCACATTTAGGTACTAAATGAAACTGCAAATTAATTTTTTGTGTAATAATAAATCTGTTGTTACTTTTCCTAAATATTCCTCCTCTTTTAGAGCTGCTTGCTGATATACTCACAGATGAATTAATGGCAGGACGGATTATGTGGGTAGGAGTTTAAATGGAATAACACTGACCATGAATTGATAACTGAAACAGGTACAAGAAGGTTCATTATTCTATCCTACTTCTGTATAATTTCCCCTAATACAATGTTTTCTTAAAAAGGGTGGCCAGTCTTCTAAATCTAGCTACCTCTGGCTTTTAGATCAGACTGTCCCTTCAAGACGAGGTGTTTCCTGAGATATTTCTCATAAATGAAACTGTGAAATTAGGTATCATATCTTTATAGAAATATTTTACATATAAGGAAAAGGGGCCTTGAATTATCCTCTCAGGTTTTTAAGATTATATATTAAAGTTATCCTACTAAACTCACTTCACTCTGCTTCACCTATAGCACTCAGCAGAAAAGGTAAGTGAACTAGGACAACCCAAAACTGAATGAAGTTTTATCTTCATAAGTTGAAAGGAACATGATAAAATAACTATCATCAAGGTTCAATAAAATGACTCCTAAGGATATATACAGCAAAAGCTTTTGTAAGCAAACTTATCACTACTCAACTCAAAGTAATAGGTGCCAAACAAACAAAAAAACCTTGCAGCTTACTGGAATAGGAGAAAACAAATACTAAACGGAATACATTTTTAGAACACAGAAAATGTGATATGCCATGTACTCTATTCAAAGAGGTTCTTTCAATGCATGAATTTTCATTGGTATAACAAGAGAAAAACCAAGCTAATCCAATCAAACTATGCTATTTAAAAACAAAACAAACCAAAAATCCCTGCTGCTCACTTTAAGATAATTTAAAGTTTAGGAAAACAAGTATAATTTTAAACATCAGAGATAGAAAACAGGGAGGTGATTACAATTAGAAACAATGGCATTTATAATGAAAACCATTATAATGTTTATAAGTGAAAACACTAAATGCCAACTTACAAAACATCTCGTGAAATATGTTCGTCCAAATGAAAGCCAATATATATATAATTTAACTTACGTCAAACTCATAACAGCAAAAACATTCAAAATTTGTTTTAACTGCTAAGACTAGAGAAACAGATAATTCATGATTGTGGAGAATATTATTCATAATGTGTAGATTGAAAATAGGAATTAAATGGTCAATTAAAAGCAAATTCTGTAATGGCTAACCTACCAACTTAGATGCTCTCTCAAACTTCAACTGTATCCTTAACCTGATATTGTCTTATTTGGGAAGAGAAATAAAATAGATTTCAAATTCCCACAAAAACTTAATTAAAATATTAATACAAAAATATTAATATAAAACACACACACAGACTCATACACACACTCTCTTCTCTCTCTCCATCAAACAACGAGTACAAAGAAGGTAATACAGAGACATAGCTTTGTTACAGAAATATGCCTCTAAAGAATTTTTTAAAAGCTTTTATTTAAAGATTTGTTGCATGGCTATTAGGGCTACCACCTGATAAATAACTTGGTAAAAAATATCACTGGTACAAATTAAAGTTAAATCCAAACCCAATACACCAAAAATTTGAAAAAGGAGCTTCTTATGGATAATACATTTCCAATTAACAAGTAAACAGAAAGAACAATTAAATTTGTATATCATTCCTCTATTAGAATTAAAAGGTCAATATGCATACCATTTCTTCCTTTCTTATATTTTACACTGATTACTTCTACACATTCGTAACTTCTTGTTCATATGCCTTTACTGTTTATCAAAAACAAAAATCAAACTCAAATAAGATGTTTTCACATATAAAATTGTTATATTTATCTCAATTTTTTGCACTCATACATTGTACTTCCTATAAGCCCTTCTGCTACACATTTAGCTAGGGTTATCTTTAGAAAACGTTCCTATATATGGCTATCAGAAGCAATACTTACTACTGAAAAACCTTAATGGTTTCTTTAAATGTTAAACTTATCAAATAGAAACATTTTAGGCACATGGTAAAATATTAAATATTTCAAATATAATGTATTCCTCAAATGTCACTTTTAAAGTTAACCCCTAGCCTATTAAACTTGTAATTATTTTAATAAAAATGGCAGGAAAAAATAAAAGTTGCATTCATCATCCCTGCATTACTGAAATGTTTTAACCAGTGTGAAAGAAAACCCTAAAGTGAATACAAAAAATGAAAACCCAGTTCAAAAATAAAGAAACAAAATAAACATGGTCAAAATAAAACATTCTTCCATCTTTTCCAGAAAAAGAAACGGTTTTTCATATGTACCTATCAATTAGCCGTGTATATCATTGATATTAAAAAATTAATTTAACAAAAATGTTTAATGACTATTCATGTTCACAAATAAGTCTCTATGTACAGTAAACAAGTTCTAATAAACAGCAGTGCAATGCTTCGAAAAGTCTTAACTAGTATCAGATTCTTAAAATTTTGCAATCTTTTAGTTTGCCAAATGATTTAGTTTAAGGATACAGAATGTATCAAACACTCACTTGTAGTTTTCCATGTCACTCTCTCCCATCAAAAAACAAAACAAACAAAAACAAAAAAAGCCCACCCTAAACACATAATGGCCACAAAATAAAGGGAGGTCTTAATCACTAAGTATTTATATTTTCGAAATGCAGTTCTTAAAATATATTGCTGATTTCCTTCAGATAATACTCAAGTTGAGACTTTATACAGTGATTATCCTGCTCAGATTCATATAGCATTTCAAACCATTGTTTTAAAGATAAAATTGTAAACAAAAAGCCACAAATTCACATCTTCCATGGTGAGAATTTTAGATCCAACTTTCTTGTG
The DNA here is from genome assembly GCA_028533885.1 of Nasua narica. NCBI lineage: Eukaryota > Metazoa > Chordata > Mammalia > Carnivora > Procyonidae > Nasua > Nasua narica. Next base: position 144,866,213 of record CM052799.1, read on the forward strand.
GCCATATCAGTGCTGGATTTAAATGAAAACATGAAGTCTACTTCAATCACAGGGTATTGCCAATAAAGTTTCCTTCCAATGACTTAGACCAAAGAGTCTTAATATTTGTGTATCAGTGGTTAAGTATATTAAAGCCAGATATTCTTAACAATGTATCAGTGAGCTTACCTGTATCCTTAGCTGATATTATAGTTTTAGACTAAGTGTGTGAATGTTTAGGAAGAGAAAATGGGTTCCTAATTTCCACAAAATATTGCTAGTTCAAAGAAAGGAAATTATGCTATAATGGTTTAGAATAAGGCCTTGACTACTTGCAAAATTCTATGATCATCTTAGAACTTTGCCTTATAAAACACTCCTTTAGATTTGATGAGAATCATTAGGATTTGAGTGGTTGGGGGGTTTAAAAAAAAAGTACCTACTCTGCCTTTTTATTAACAAAATAATTTATTTATGATTTTTCCTACTAACTTCCACTTCAATTCCCTGGCAAAATACCTAAGGCAATTCTACACAGTCCTTTTTCAAATGAATCAACAGAAAAAACATATTCTTTGGGCTTCAAAAATTATTACAATTTTATAGGACTCCACCATAGAAGCAATTTATAATTACCTCACAAAAAAGATCCACATGTGAAGATTTAGATAACATTTCTTTTTCAAAAGATACATGATTTCTGGAAAGAATATACTTAATGAATTATGCAAAAAACAAAAACAAAACAAAAAACCTTATGATGTTTCCAGTTTTAATTGGAAAAACAAAAATCTTGAAACAAATACATACATTTAGGAGGAAAAGAGGGATAGTTTGCCAATATCCATCAGCAAATGTTAGTGACTGGTTCTATAATTCAGATTTTTCTCATTAAACCTCAAATTTACAAGTTTATTCTAATTTTTCTATATATTTACCCGTTTGAACAATATCACTATCAGATGACTAAAACAAGATGGATTAAAAAATTCTTTGTATAGATTCTTGGCTGACATGTCTCATTTCTGAAAACAAGTACTCCAATCCTAGCTTACTCATGTTGTTCCATATACTGAAATGCCCTCTCCAAACTATATTTAACTGCGTACCATATTTTCATTATTATTCTTATATTTAGGATATAAAGCATTCAAACGAAACTATGCCACTTAACATATGAAAATCCATGTTCATACAACATTTAAGAATTGTCCTCCAGAGATGAGAAAAATTCTAATAATTATGTTTAAAAGGCATGTTTTTATTATAACTCTTGTATGTATTTTGGACAAAAATACTGACCAGCTAATTATGCTCTTCCACACATCATGTTCACTGAGTTTACTACCACAGTTTTAGTGCAACAAAATATCTTTGAAAAGCCACTCTACAGTAATTACGGCAAGGCTCATTAAAATGCAGAGGTAAAGATTCCATTTGTATAGAAACTTAGAAAATAATGTTTGAAAAGCAAAGGTGTTTCATCAGGCTGAATATTTTTTTGTATACTAAAAATATATATAAACATTTCTTGAATTAGTTTTATAGTCAATTTTGATGTAGTATCATTTAGTGGTGATAAATTTTGAGAGGTATATGTTTAACAAACATTATACTTGAGATTATAGTCTTAGGTAAACATTTAATACACAATGCCAAGGTAATTTCCTTTTTTTTTTCTTTTTAATTTTTGTACCAAAAAGTCATACATTTAATGTTGACATTTCTTCTTACCTGTGTGCCTCAGACCAATAAAGTACTCTGCATTAAAATTTAAATCTTGAGACAGTAGTACAGCATTGAAAAAAAAAATTGTAAAGCAGCTCAGATACATTGAACCCAGATTTTACATTTTCATTTGTCAAATTAGAATATAAAAAGTAAGCTTGAAAATCAAGTTGAAAAAGCTTATTCTTCCTCAAGAAAAAGTATGAACAATCTGAAAATGATCAACTAGTATGAATGAAACATTGTACATAGGTAAGTCACATATAGTGGTTGCTAAACATACCACTCCCTCCTGGAAATTACCGAACCATCTAAGTGTGAAACTAAGTCATCTTCATTGTCGTCGTAATGTTCATCGCTGACAAACTTCATTCCCATTTTTAGATCTTCATAATAATCCATTGGTCTTTCAAACCTACTGAGATTTTCTACATTGTTCCACTGTGTTTTTTCAGGCTCTTCTAAATAGTCTTTCCGTATTAGATTGTTCACTGGATTTTTGTTTTCTTTTTTCACACTGTCTGGGTAAGAATCAAGCTCATCTTGTTGAAGAACATCTATTTGTGATTCTTTTTGCATATCTGATGGTGGAATGTAGTTCTTGGCAAAGTAGTCTCCACGAAACGTCCGTCTTCTCCTATAGCAGAATATTCCAGCCAAAACACTTACAAGTACTATGAAGAGAGCCCCACCCACTACACTAGCAATGATTGTGCCAATTGTGTCATCCTTAATTGTTGCCAAAGTTGACAATGGGAAAGGCAATTTTTTTGGTTCTGTTGCTAGATCCTCGATGTCAGCTGTTGAGGGATGCCACTGAATTGTAGGCTGAAGGGTGGTAGTAGTAGGAGGATCTAATGGAAACAGTAAAGATAGACAAGACACAGAAAGGCAAAGAATGTCAATGCAGGCTGATTCGGCAGCAAGTTGAAAAGACAGCACAGTTAATGAATATATATTCATAGTAACAATAGTTTTTCATTCTTAAGATCAGAATGTAGGGTACTTATGCATTTTTAAAAATAATAAAACTGACATTTAGCCAGTTACCAATGAAGTAAAAGGAATGAAAAATTATCTATGGTGTAAATCCTAAGTTATTCTATTCCAAGTTTAAGCATGGTATTGTATGTCAAGGAATACTTTTTTTTTTAATGGAGAGCATTAGTTAAGTGTCCTATATACAGCTGGCGTAAGAATTATGACACAAAAAGATGAAGTAATCCAAATGTACATTTTCTTAGCCAGAAGAACAAAGAAATAAAATGAAAGAATAAAAAAAAAATTAAAGTATGTTTCTTAATATCCATCTTTACCTAATTTCATTTACTTTTGTAAGATCTGAACTTATCTTTAAAAGAATGAAAAACTATAGAGGTCTTGTTAAGTGGCCATAGTATAAGCTGTTGGTTTAATAATTCTCTCAAAAATATTTTCCTTAAGTAAAGAGAAATCTTCAATTTTTAGAAAGGACACATGTAGTACATACCATTATTAAGTAATTTAAAAATAAAAAACATATGTTTAAACTGCATTAGCCAAATGGGCTATATTATCAAATGAGACTAAAAGACAAAGACAGTAAAAACATGTTACAAAGTGTTATAAAAATGTCATCACCATGTCTATATCCCATGGGTAAGATATTTGAACATTTAGGAAATTGGAAGAATTTCAATCATATCTGCAAATTTTAGTGTCGCATTGCTTTAGTATGGAGTCTCAAAGAGTAGCTAATATTTTAGAGAGAACATTCTAATAACACTTAATATTAGATGCAAATGATCCTGTGTATCGCCATTAGGTTACAGAGTAAATAGCCATTAATATTAAAAAGCAACTAAACATAAATAGTAAAATTAAAGATTGGTTATTATCAATTAAGTGGTATTTGTAGGTCATGTTATACAAAACTCTAGAGTTTGAAGAAAAGATGAGTTAAAAAATCTTGAATTTCTTCTTTGATAAAAATAAATGACCTGAATGGTAATCTCCTATAATTAATTTTTAAATGAGTGGTATTGATAGAGCTTTTAAAAAATGATTGTTAGAAAAATACTAAAGCTACATGGGGTAAGTTATTCTAAAATTACAAGCTAAAGAAAAATACTTACTGAAACAGGTTTCATCACGGAATGCCATATGTACAGAATGTGGTAAAAATTTAGCAAGTACAATATAAAATTTAACAAGTACAGTATAACTAATTTCTTATGAATTTAAACCAATACAACAGGCAATCCTGCCAAGTACTTTGAAATGAGTATTAGTTATCATATTATATGTAAGTGAATCAAGGAAGAGTTTTAATTTGTAAGAACATATTATTCATTAGCTGAACAAATTCAATCTTAAAAAAAAATTGTGGAATTGTAGGATCATTCCTAGTATAAAAATAGTAAAGCCTATCATATAAGGCAACTTCAGAGAACCAGGATATTAAAGAAATAAATTAAAAAGTAATCATCTGTCAGATAATTCATGTATTTTCTGAGGTGGTAGGACTAATGGAAAAGTTTTAAATATTAATGTCATCTTTACAATGATTTCCAAAGAAAAAAATATTACAATAAACTGGAATCAGCATGTTTAAAAATAAGTACAAATCACCTAAATATTTGTAGTTCACACATTTTTGTGCACATAAGATTTTAAAACTTTTTGATAGCTCTTAATGAAATGCTATTTTTCTCAGAACAATGTATGCACCTCAACTCTCACCAAGTATATGATACACAACCAAGTATCCCTTAAAAAACAAACAAACAAAAAAAACAACAAAAAAAACCCCCACACTGGTATCTTTTATTTCTACTTGCAATGTTCTTTATATAAACACAGATGAATGGCCTCTAATTATCTCAGATTTTAAAAAAAAAACAGCTTTCAGATAATCTAACTAAAAAAAGAGAGTAACCAAAAAAAAAAACAAACAAAAAAATTCCTATTTTAAAATCTTATTTAATTTTGTCAGTGGTTCTAGAAATTTTTTAACTTGTCATCCCGTCCTCAACGAAATAAAGATAGCACAGCCTCATTATTAATATGATTCCATGAAAGAGGGACTATTGTTAATAATTATTTTGTATTTTAAGCAATGGACATATATATATATATATATGACAATGCACACAAGACATTTATTCATGTTTTTGAATTCTTGCCCTGCTCCAAAATAATTACAGTGAGAGTTAGAATTTGCATAAAGAATCAAATGACTATTTTGTAATCACTAATAGCTACTTATTTACCATAATTTAAAATCCTTCCCCACAGCATTCCTTATTTCTTCATTGTTCTTGGATATTATTTGCAGAATGTGTGATAAATGGGTATATAACAAATGTAATGAACTAATACAGACTGTGAGTTCTCTACAACCAAATGAGGAAGATTTTTTTTTTCAAATTAATGAGTTCTGCCAAACAGGAAAACAAATAGTCCAGTAAGGCTTCAATAGCTATAAAGTATATTTTAGCCTAATATTAAAAAAAATTAAATGAATTTCTTTTTCTTTTAGGCTGTATAAGAATTGTTTACACAACCAAAATCTATGAATTTTAAAGCTTAAAGATTGCTAATTATGTGTGGATTCTTATGCCAGATATTACACTTAATTCACAAAATCAATAGGATTCAAAATTCAAGATTTGCATAGGAATATTCTTTGAGTTTTAGGCATGGGAGAATTTACATGATATTTAAAAATTTGTTGCTCTACTCTCAAAGAAAAGTACAAAATATCAGGGAAAAACATAACAAGGAGCAACTAGAAAACCAAAATTTGCAGTAGTCATTTGGTATCGGACAAAGATTCGCTATACCTCCATGAGTAGTAAGTGAAGTTGAATATTGCAATCTTGGATCAATCACCTTTTGTCCAAAATCTTACACTTACCAATGGAAAAAATGTAGAATAAAATTGTAATTTCCCCCAAATAGAGCTGCTAACTATACTCTGTTCTGGATAGATCTTTTAGCTTCCAGTAATAAGATGCATTCATTTTAGAAATATTTTAAAAAATAATTGCCTAAATTTTTATATATCAATTTTAATACTGAGGTAAAAACTTTTTTCTAGAGGAAAAGGGGTACATATAATTTACAATAAAAAAAAACAGCTTGATTGTTTACTCTGGATGAATTATGGCCTTTCATTCTGATAAAAGCCTACTAGGATTTACTAGACATTTTGGAAAGAGATTCATGAAAAAATGTTATTTGCATCATGCCCATCGTGTGCCAGGCATTAAGTGCTGAGTATTCAATGGTAAATGAACCAAACACAAATTGCTTAAATATGAGGATGGATAGATAATAAGTACACAAGTAAGTATACAACTACAAACTGTAAGAAATGCCATGAGAAAATAATATGGGGGACTGTTCTTAGAGTAAGTGATCATACAAAGACAAATAATTAACATCAAATCAAGCTTAAAATTTCTCTAAAAATCTATTCAGTTTTACGTAATTACATAAATGCCATACAAACCTGCTTTTCTCAAGGTTCTCTTCCTTTTTCCTTTAATTTTCCATTGTTTAGATATGAAGATTGCTACATTCTTGTAGTCAGTAAGTAGATGCTCAAAATATTTTGTATAATTTTTATAAATGAGCATTACATTGATAATTTGTTATTTACAGCCACACCCATGAAAAAAATATATTTTTAGCTCTAAATGTATTTTGTGAGTACCTGAATTTACACACTCAGAGTAACAAAAATATCCATAGTAAAACAAATGGAATGTGAAAAATATAAGTTCTCAGTGGCTTAAGGACTGACAATAAGAAATATCCTAATTTCATTTCATTAGAATGTCTTCACAGTAGCATTCTATTTCACGCTCAGTAACTCAATATGATATAGTTCCACACTGAGTGACAAACTATGTTATTTAATAAACCAGGTCATCAAAGTCAACATCCCATTTTATTTATGAGACACTTATGTCCAGGGTAGCCACCAAAAAAACACACAAACCAACCCAGTATTTGTTCTCAGGTGTAAATTGAGAACCTAGAATAGTACATACTACCTATAAAAGGAATACTTAATACTATGTAACTGAAAAACTAACAATAAGCAAAGATCTTAAAATGTATATAAACTTGCCACATAGACATTTTGACAGTTCTTTAAGTAAAGTAACGTCACTTTACATATGTGGTTCAGGTAGGGTTACTTTATTATATATGTATTTGGAAAACCTCACAGTGAGGAATCTGTATATTAGCAAATATAAATAACTAACTAGTACATAGTGTTATTATGACTGTTGTTACAGGAATAATTTAAGTAACTCATTTTGCAAGTAGATAATAACTTACCTGAAATGTAGATGACCTTTTGATCACTTCTTTGACCAAGAGAATTGGTCACTTTACAGACATAAACACCAGAATAATTGAAAGTCAATGGATGGACAAAATGAAGAGTATTGTCTGAAGTCAATAAACCATCAGGCCACTGTCCATCCAACCTAGATTTTAAAAAGCATGAAATTATTTTAAGTATCTTCAAACTTTATTCACTGACAGCTATTTAAATAAAATATTATACTGTTGAGATGTTAGTGAAAGAACTGGCATTTTTTAGGTAAAATTCACCATGAAATGGATATATATAAGATACAAATTTTCATTTCAATAAAAATGAAGTTATTGTTAAAATCCATTAAGAATACCCACTCTTTCAAAATAGCAATTGACATAAGTGCAAGCAGGCCAACATATTAGAATGAGAGGGAAGGAAAGAAAAAAAATTAGGTGATTTTAAAGAATTATATTTTGAAAAGTAGAAAATTAGAACATATTATTTGAAGACCTGCAGTATTAAAAGAATTAAAAATAATTCTCAGTGAATAGATCTATTCATGATATATCTATAAATTTCTTAAGAAATTTAAGATAAAAGCCATTTAAATACATGATAATGTTTTAGCATCTTCTGGTACATATTTAAAGAGCATCACTTCATACTGAGTGATTCAAAGACCGTTAGTTTCTCATTCAAAGATAGTTAGTTTCTAAAGCATCAAAAAGTGGGCATCTGTGATAGTAAAAATCAAAGTACCATTCGGCAGCAATAATAACTTTTTAAAAACGATATCTATACTAATTTGGCTAAGAGATATTATCTAGTGTATGCATTACTATAAACCACAATAGGAATAAAATCCCACTATGACAACTCTAAAGCTATTTATTGCAATGGAACTAAGTATACTGTTACACATCATACTGCCAACCTTAGCATACCAAAAAACACCCCAAGAGGTATTTATTTTGAAATTATTTTTAAAGTTTGTCAGTTATTTTTTAGGAGAACTAGAAGTCAAATAAACTAAGCACTCAACTATTACAATTTGATCTAAGTAGATTTTCAAAAGGTTCAGTTATTCATTCATTCAGCCATCCATTATTTAATTGCCAGGAGCTTAATATTAACCATATTCTGCTCTGCTGGTGTTGCTGAGATACAAAAGTAAATAAGATATTGTCTTTGCTTTCAATGATCTAAGTACACAGAACACTGACAACTAATTACGAAGAGAATAAGAACAAAAAATAATAAAAATGTAGAAAGAAACAAAACCAACACTGGACAACAGGAGGAATGATTTTGTTCTGCAAATCCAACAGGAGTAGGTGGAAGAACAGTCAATAAAATCCTTTACAGTGCAGGAACTTCAATTTAGCATAGAGGAAAAAGGTAATATTCTTACATGGTTTAAAAAAAACCCAAAAACATCCAACCTCCTACAAAAACTTTGAAAAGAACATTTGTATAAGCACTGACTTTCAAAAGGTGAACTTCTTCTAGGAGGATGAGAATGAATGCGGAGTATCTAAATACCTATTATCTCTCTGTACTTTGAAGCCCAAATTCTGATCCCTTTAACTTTGAGAAATATAAAAATGGCTTATAATCCTTTACAGTTGCTTATTCAAATAAGCCACAGTCAAAAAAATCTAAGTATCACACTGAACCCACAGCAAATGACATGCAAAACACCTTCTATACTCTTTTACCTATGTTACCTGGTTTATATTCATTGTCTCTACCCTCACAACTCTAAAATGTACTATTATCAGTGAGGAAACAAAGGTCTTACTCAAAAAGACACCTCCAAGTACAAGTAGTAGGAAGGGAACTTGGAATTGCATGACTTTTAGAAATAACCTATTCCACATCTTAACCAATGACTGCTTCTCACTTTTAAGAAAATGTAAATGAAAAAAAAACTATCTTTGTTTAAAGACAATAGATTGACGAAATACAGTTTCCTTGCTTCCACAAAATCCCACCTAAAACAAGAGTAAAGGAATTAAAAGGTATTAAAAACCCACAGGAAGAAAGAGAAAAGGAGACAGAATTCATTAGAGAAGATGTTTCGACAAACTTCTAGGAGACAGAAAACAGATGGAGGAAACAATATATGCTTTGAGCCACTGTTTCTCAATAAAGAGTGATTGTGTCTCCAGGGGACAACTGGCAAGTCTGGAGACATTTTTCACAATGGGGTAAGAGGTCAGGGATGCTACTAAACATGCTGCAATTCATAGGACTGTCTCCCACAACAACGATTTACCCAGCTCAACATGTCAACAGTGCCAAGGATGAAAAGCTCCACTTTGGGCTGAAAGTGCTTCCAAGAGGCATATGAATGTGAATGCAGCCAATCTGGTCCAAGGAATCCAAGATTTGGAGTTTGACTCACTGTACTAATACAGAAGGCCAGAGTGAAGCAGAGGGCTAGAATTATGGACATTAGTTGAAAGTCGAAAAAATAGACTCCTCTCAACTCTGTACAGATACTAGGCATTTACGTTTTAAAAGGAAGAATGAAGGTTAATTCAATAAATAAACTGAATGGCCACCAAAATAGACTTCCACTCTTCCTGAGTGACATCTGAAACTTCCCCAAGGAAATAACTCTCTACCTGATCACTCTAACTGGTATCTACTAATGAGTAATGCCCACTATAAAGACAGATTCTACTCAGAATTTTAACACATTTTAATATTTCAATGTATCACTGTGAAATGACTGGACAACTGAGAAAATTAAGGAATATCTATAAAATGAAAAAACAAAGGGAAAAAAGAGGAGAAAATAAGTAAGAAGCAGTAAAAACTCTCTGAAGAGGAAATAACTTTAGTATTGTTTCTAGGAAGAAACAAGACATTACATCCATAAAATAAGAAAAAAAAATGCAATGAAATGAAAGAGAAATAAGAAAATGCCCAAAAAAATAAAAGTATAGAGGCACCTGGGTGGCTCAATCAGTTAAGTTGCCAACTCTTGATTTTGGTTCAGGCTATGATCTTGGTGTTTTGGAATCAGGACACCCTGCCAGGATTTCTCTCTCTCTCTTTCCTTCTGCCCCCTCCAACTGCTCCCCCGCCAAACAAATAAATCTTAAAAAAGAATTTTTAAATATACCCCCAAAATGTTTTAAATCAATTAAGTCAATAGGGGGAAAAAAAAAAACAAGGAAATTTCCTAGGAAAAACAAAACAAAACAAAAAACTGAAAAATAAGAAAGGATGTTTAGTATATAATAAGGAGGTCTAGTAAAAGCAAATTAAAAAAAGGAGGGGAAATAGTCAAAAAAATGACAAAAGTACACACAGTTGGCAGATATAAGGCTCAAGACTAAAGGGATGCTCCAAATACTGGGAAATACAAATGAAAACCTTAGTATAACAGTTTGATATTTCACAGATAAAGAGAACTAAGGATATTCTTTGAGGCTAAGTATTATTAGCCTCAGGGAAAACAAAGATCTTAGATGAAAGAAAACAGAATTCCAGTATACTACTGTCAGTAAATAATACTTAACTGTCATAGGGAGGCAAACAATGATTACAAAGTTAAACTAAAAGTGGCTTAATTTTATTGGGATTCATGAAGGTAGGAACATGTATATGGATACCTTTGTGTGTGAAGAGGTAGATATAAAATTAAATTTTCATCTATCACAATAAGAATGCAGTAGATAGTATTAAGAAGTAGCAATTTAAGACCAACAATGGTAACTACCAGAAGGAATTGCTAAATGGCTAAAAAGAACTGCAGGGGTAGGAACGTAAGGGAGAGGTGGGACACAGAACACTCAGAAACCCTTAATTTAATTTTCAGCCATCACTATCATCATGTATTACACCGATTAAAAAAAAACTTTAAATATGCACTTACGAATACTTTTCACCTTTAAATAATTTCCCTTTAGAAGTATCTGACATTATTACCTGCTCCACACAGATTTGAAGGGTGGTGGATTTGCATCAGCATTACACTTGAGATTAACACCTTTTCTTCCAACAAACCAATTCCCATCATAGCCTGTCACCGAAACTTCTGGAGCATCTATAAAATAAATGCATTAACAGTACAAATTATCTTTTGTTAATGATAAATGCAATATATAACGACAAAGCATTAACATAATGACTAAACTTTAGAGGAACAGAAATCATTTTTCCTTCTGTCAATATACATAACCGGTGTGGAAAACAGCAGTTAATAAATACTAGTTGACTGAAAAAATGAGTGCATGAATGGACAATGAGTACCCAAACACTAGGCAACTATAGCATGTACAGTTCTAGTTATTACGGACACTGAACATAAGGATATTCACAAACATATAATCACCAAAAACAAAATATAAAAGTCCTATTATGAGAAGTGTAGATTTATCAACAAAGGAAATATTATACTTAATTTGATGAGATGTGGCATGTAAGTACCAAGTCACCATATAAAACTGTCTTTAAAGAAATGTTTAATCTGAAAGAGAATATCCCCCGAGAGATACAAAATCAATTACAGAGATTAGATTCCCTGTATTATAATCAATTAATTTTCTATGGGTAAGTGGAGATGTGACACAAACTTTCTAAGGCTATAATTACAACTAAAGTAAATTATCTGTGGCCTCAACTGTTCTAAAACATTAAATTTCATCCATTCAATGCACCCAAATATCTTTAGGTATATGTGCACTATAGTTAGTTAAATTAGCATTATCCATTAAGTTTAGGCATTTAAACCATACAATCCAATAAGAATCATTCATTCAATCATATTGTTTAACTCCTAATAAGTGGCAGGCACTGTTTTAGGCATATGGCATACATATAGACTCTGTATTCATAAAATTTACTTTTTAATAGTTTTTAATAAGAGGATATTTTTAAAGTATTAAACTAAAACCTGGTATGAGAGCCAAGAAGGAAAAGAACAGGATGATATAGAGAAGACTGGGGATTTAATTTAGACTGGGGATGAGGCTGGGGAATGTCATGAAAGCTTCTCTAAGGAAATGTCACTTATGCACGGTACAAGGATCCTCCTGTGAGTTACCCAGTAAACTGGATAAAGAGTATATGACCAGATGGGAAATTAGAGAGAGACCAGGTCAGTTTAATTCTGTCAGGGAAGCTTGATCTATTATCAAGCAAGGTTTACAAAAAATAGTAAAAAATTTAACTTTTACAAAGGTACAAGTAATTACTTTAGTAATTTTAAGAAAGAAATGCCTGCTTCTTAAATACCAAGAATTAACAAACATTTTTGTAACTTATAATTGGTACTAAAAATGCTGCTGATAGAACAACACAGAGCTCTGTGAGTTTAATTTCTTTTAATAGGAGGAGGGAATAGGTACTAAGGTAAGGTATCCCCAAAGTATACCTCCAAATTTTGAGATCTGAACTTTGGATATATAAGATTTTATCTCCTCAAACTTTGTTCACATGTTTTATAGGTTCCAATTAAAAAGAGGAAAAAAATCATGAGTACTCTAAGAACATTTTAGGAGTAAGCCAATAAATCTAAGCCATAATTATATGTCTTACATTAAGAGAAATATTTTTATATATTTAGGATTGCATTCAAGCAAACAATCAAAAGGCATAATGTACACAATACAAATTGAAGAAAATTTCAGTCATTACTAGATATCAGGAAGGACAAAATTTATATGGGGAAAATAATAGTACTTACAATTGGGATCTGAATTTTACAAGAAAAAGGAAAAAGTTAAGAGTCTGTGGAAGTCAGGTAGGAAAAGGAAAAAGAGAAATTTTAATTGGATTCTCTAGAAGTGCAAGAAGGTATCTGCACTTAAGAATAAAATGAGAGTGACATTCATGTAAGGTAACTTCTCGAGTTCAACCCTATAAATGTTGAAAAAGATTCTTAGAATTAGCTTTAGAAACCATTACATCAAGTGTAATGAATATGTGCAATTTAAAATTCTATGTACGTCATAAAAAAAAATAAAACACTAAGAACACTAACACTTCCTTCTGAAAAAGAAGTGTTCATTATTCTTGTTTTAAGTTATGTGCATTATCACTCTTTCTTCTGCTCAAAATTTTTAAATGCCACACATAGAACATTTCAACAACTGAGCTAATATACAGGAAAAAGTATACACACATACGTATATACACATACAAACTTTATACATAAGGAAGCATCCCTTAACAAAAAAATAAAAATAGGAGATGGACCAACCTTTGAACCTTATCTACAATGATTATCCCAATGATGTCTTTAAAATACTGTCTTACTATATGAGAATTTTACAACATGATCAGTAAAATGAGATGAGAAATAGTATTGGAAAAACAGATTTTCAAACCAGGGGCGCCTGGGTGGCTCAGTGGGTTAAAGCCTCTGCCTTCGGCTCAGGTCATGGTCTCAGGGTCTTGGGATTGAGGCCCCGCATCAGGCTCTCTGCTCAGCGGGGAGCCTGCTTCCTGCGCTCTCTCTCTGTCTGCCTCTCTGCCTACTTGTGATTTCTCTCTGTCAAATAAATAAAATCTTTAAAAAGAAAAAGATTTTCAAACTAATTAATATGCATCTAGGCAATAAAAGATTCTTGCTGAAAACACCATGGGTAGCATCAAAAAAACTGAGTAATAAATTAATCAAACTGGCAAAGTAGTTGTCTATAAGTATTGCAGATTTTGAGGTATATATTTCCACAATTTGCTTAAGCCCAGCTTATTTTTAAGGTCTAAAAAGGAGAAGGCTAAATAATTTTAAGTTGGAGAGCAACTTTAAAGTCACTGTCCATCTTTACAAACTAATAAGAAATGTTCTGATTAAATCAAATTTCCACGAAGGTATTTTTAAAAATTAGGAAAAAAATGTCACAAGGAAAAGATGTAAGGATACCTGAATATTAAATATTCAAACTAACAAGTCTGACATGAATTATGTCACAGGAAGAAAATTAAAACAAAATGCACGATGTGTTTAAAAGCAAATGTTATCCTTTACTTACACTGTATATCTAATATGAAAGAATATCGGATGTCCTTTTCCAAGGCTGGATGTTTTACAACACAGGTAATCCGCCTCCCTCTAGCAAATCTGGTTGGAAACAGTTTGTACTGGCTGACAATTGTTGCCGTTTCATTTGGAAAAGAAGTTGTAGTGGATTCCATTTCACCAAGATCACCTTCCCAGTCAATATGTGCAACTGGTTTTCCAGTGGCTGCAATACAGATGGCTGCTACCGTTTCATTTCCTCCATCAATTAAAGAATCTGGCCCTTTTATCAGGCTCACAGTGGGTTCAACTGTTTAAATTTTAAAAAACAATTAGTCACATTTCAATGAAGAATATATTTACATCTTTCTAAGCCATAACTAGCCATATTTCAAAAACTTAGGGGCAAAAGCATATAAAATCTACACACACGCTTTTAAGTAATCCAACAATGGCTGGATTTTGGAAGAGGAGAAGATCATGAACCAAGACAAACAAGAAGCTCAGCGAGACTTGAAAACCTGAACGAAGGTTCTCCTTAGGAGAGGTACGATTTTTCTTTATAGGGACCAATGAGTTCTCCCCAAAGTTAGTATCTGAAAAATTCCTGTAAACTGGATCATAATTTTCATTATGAGATTTTAAGTATGACTCTGAAAGGGGAAAAGATGTAGTTTTAAGACATAGTGCTTCATTTTGCAGCAAAAACGCTGACAAAAAAATATAAATTAACTTACCAGTGTGGAACCTACACTGTTAAAATGGAAGGTCAATAATAGCTATGTTTATTAGAATGTGTATTAGAATGTGTATCCCATTATCTTTTTCTAGTATAAGAAATCTCCTCAGCAAGTGAAAGTAACCTTAATGTTTGGACCCTTTCAATCTACTTTCCATATATCCTACCTATCTCTTCACATTTTCCAGCAAATTTCATGTGTTTCTTTCTGCATAAATTCCTGTCTCACCTCATGAATTGTCTCAAGCCTATAGTTTATTCCATATATTAAGTTTTTTATCTTAATAACTTATTCATTTCCAAAATTTCTGACTGATTTTCAATGCCATCTGTTCTTGATTTGTATCTAAATATTTTTGTTTTATAATTTACTCAAGATACTAATATTTTCCTTATGTATTTCCTTATGTATTGTATGAGATGTATTTTCATCTGGTTTCTATAGTTTCTTGTTCTCTGCAGAAAGTTTATAGATTGACATCTCTTCAAATGTTCAACGATGCTGTTTAACAAAGGAAAAGTACATACAACACACGTAATGAATACTTTGTAGTAAACATCTGTGTAAACACCGCACATCCTAATAAAAACAGTACCTCCCAGGTCGCTCAGCATGTCTATCCTTGATCTTAACACCTACTAGCCCAAGTATGAAATCATTATAGTGACTTTGGAAATAAATTTTTGCTTACTTTTCATGGCAAATCTACAAGCAACAAATGCAAAGTTAAACAACAATTGCATTTTACCTGTTTCTGAACTTTGGTAGTAAACTATATGCATTTTTATATAGTTTTTCTTTGATTCGACTTTGTGCCCCTGAGATTAGTTTATTTGAGAACAGACTTAAATTATTATTTTGGAATTCAGGATTTTTTTTCCTCTTACTTTTTAAATCATTTAAATTTATATGCAATTCTATAAATTATTAACTGCTGTACAGTTTATTTACCATTGGACATTGGTGCTATTTCCTGTTTAGTATAAACAACTTTATAAGAAACATTCTCAATGGTGTACCTTGGAATATTTGTACAGATGTTTCTCTAGTTTGTCCCTTATAATGGAATTGCTACTACTATTTTTATTTTCAATAGATAATGCCAAAAAGCTTTCCAAAGTAAGAATTTACTACCAATCTTAGAGCTCCTGTAGGTCCAGACACTCACCACAGTTGATATTGTCTGACTTCTCAATGTCTTTCCATCTTACATGTATATAATGGTGTACTGTCGAGACTGTATTTTTTAATTTCTCATATTATGAATGAGGTTAAAGGTCTTTCCATGTTTATAGGCCATTTGGAATTTCTTCTGCGAAATGCCTATTAAAGCCAATGGCTTTTTCTTATTGATTTGGAGGGAGAGCCCTTTTTTTTTTTTTATTACATGTGGTAAAAATATCCTCTAGCAGTTTATCTTTTTGCCCTATAGTACGTTTTGATGAAGCGAAGTTTTTAATTCAAATGTACTAAAATTTATCAGTTTTTAATTTCCCTTTTATGGTTAACTGCTTTTATACACTAAAAATTACTTCTCTACTTCAAGGACAATTACTATGTTATTTTTTTATAGTTTCTTGTTCTCTGCAGAAATTTTATAGATTGACATCTCTTCAAATGTTAAACGATGCTGTTTAATAGTCTGTGTCTGATAATTCTGACACCCTATATCTTTGCATGTCTGTTTCTGTTGTCTTATTTGTGCTGCCTGCTGCTTGTGGGTTCTTCTTTACTTGTATACTTGCCAATTCAAGAAGACTATATGCCTGTGTTTGAATAATTAAGGGAGAAATAATGTGAGGTCTGGAATAAAGGTACTTTTCCTCTAGAAAAGATCTGAGTTTTCTTCTGCCAAACTCCTGAAATCACTAATCAGTCTATAGGATCTCCTAAATTTAAGATCAAACCACTTAGGTCACTATAAACCTATAAATCTATAAGAAGGCTGGTTTACGTCTAATTTCCTACTACTCCAAAAATGTAAGCCCTTGGATAGCAGGTGAATAAGAGAAGGGTTATTAGACATCCCTCTTCCTGAGCAGAATGACACTTAGAAATCTGTCTCTTGCTTCTCAAGGCTTTCAAAATTGCAGCTTACCATCTCAGGTGTTTCTTCTGAATTTATCAGAAGTCCTTAGGTTGAACGCGACTTTCAGTACTAGGCTTATTTCTACTTTTTTTCCTCCTCCTAGATTTTGATCTACTATTTCTCACTATGTTCTTACTTCCTTGAAGCTTTCAATGGTATTTTATATTTCACCCCCATGGGAGAGTTGGTTTGAACAACTTATGCCATCACTAATAGAAGCTTTTATCTTTGAGAACTTAAAAATTTAAAGTCAATTTTAAGTTAGGTTATTTCTGTTTCTTCTGAAGGGAATTAATCTCCTGGTTGTTGTTTATTGGCTTTCCAATAAACAAATCTTTCCAATTTTCCAAATCTCCTGTTGTTTATTGGCTTTCCAATGTTACTTTTCTCATATACTTCGATATTTTAGTTAACTTCTCTGTAACTTTCCCTGTCTATAGCAGTTTTGCTGTTGCTTCCTCTTAAGATGCTACCAATGCCCTGTGTACTCTGAATGGAGGGAACATGGTTTTCTCAGTTCTGTGTGAACATCACATGTTAGTGAAATCTAATGTTTTCTGGTGGTTCTTTCCCCAACCTCCAAAGTTTCCTCTCCTATGGTCACAGATCAGTACTAACCCAAAGCCTTCAGAGGGCCCTTCCGTAGCTCTCTAAAACATACACTCTCTCTTTGATGCTCTTTGCTTTCCAGTATTCTGCTCCACAAATTCTAATCACCTGTCCTCTTTGAATTCCAGTATCTCTTTTACTCCCTGATACCATCGTTCTCTGCTTCAAATTCTTGTCACTGAGTTATACCCTGAAAACTGCCTAAGGAGGAAGCTAGAACATAATAGGGACTCACCTTGTTTGTTTTCCTTCCTTCAGGGATCATAATCCTACATGGCCTATTGTCCAGTGACTACAAACTGTTTCTTATTTGCCTGGTTTCTTGTTCTTAGAGAGAGGGTAAATCCAGTCCCTGCTATTCCATCATCCTCAGCAATGGAAGTCTATTTTTTTTTAAATTATGTTCAGTTAGCCAACATATAGTGGAAGTCTATATTTTTATTGCAAAAGTAGTCTTTCTAAAAATTAGGAAAACGGAAAAATTATCCACAACTACAATACTCTAATGCAATTATTATCATCTACTTCCACTTCTCTTTTTCTAGTTTCTATATGGATGTAATAATCATGGCATACCTATAACTTTTTTGGTTCTTTCCTCAGGCAGCAACACTTCTCTTAACCATAATTTTAAAAGCTATAAAATATCCCATCAAGAAGAGTAAGCAATTGCGAAACAACTGTTCTACTGTGGGGCATTTGTTGTTAAATTTTCCCAAAGCTTTTTTGTTATATCACATTCCCTTAATTCCTTTAATTTAATGAGAAAGAATACTACCACTCCACTGAAATTCTCATATTACCACGTAATATACAGGCTTAATATTTTTGTTTACCATTTTCTTTGACCAATTTGGTAGAAATTCAAACTTTGACACAGTTATTCACATTCAGTTCCAAAAGAATTAAGTACTAATAATGCCTTAAGGTACCTGTTCTAAGCAATGAATTGCCTTCTAGACTATTTAGAATACTAGCTGTGCACCATTCTTAGGAAAACTGAAAAAAATGGTTATTCAAATCATATTCTACAGTGCTCAATTCTCACTGTGGAAAAAAAGCTGCTAGAATAATCTTAAAAGTTTTATCTTCTCCTGATGTAAGTAGTATTACTTTACCTTAATTTTTTTCAAAGCTCTCTTCGAGCGCTTCATTTCTATTTCTTCTAACCTCTGCTCCAATAAATACTGGGTTCTGGGCTTTCAGTTACTGTATGCACCTCCCTTAGAAACGTTTATCTGATATACAACTACTATCTGCATAATCCCTAATTTTCTTCAATTTTTCATACAAAGCTTGATTCCACAGTTTCTAACTACCTGTCTGGTATTGTTTGCCTATATATCCTCAAACTCAATAAAGCAAATGCTGATCTCACTATCTTAGCCATCCAATCCCAACACCTGGTTTTCATTCAGACACGCTCACTGGAATTTATAGTAATATAACTTACACAATCACCAAGGTTCGAAACCAGTTTATGCTCAAACCTATCTCTTGTATCTAATCAGTTACAAAGTCCTGACAGATATTCCTTTGTAATAACTCCCTTCTTCCCTCAAGTGGCAGAAATCAGAAAATTAATTTCAAGATTTCATGGCCATATGACCAGGGGATTATGATTTTAGTACATCTTCATTTCAATCCATCAAAAACACCTGCCCGATCTTCATAAATCTTCATAAATCACAACTTTTATCACATTATTCCCTAAATCTAGTCTATTATGACTTAAATATCCCTCTAAGCAAGGTGAGAAGGTGATCAAACCAGTGTTTCTCAAACTTTATTCTGTATATGAGTCACTTAGAAATCCTGCTAAAATGTAGACTTATCATTCAGTAAGTTTGGGAGGGGCCTGAAATTCTGTATTTCTAACAAACTCCCAAGTGATGCCAATGCTGCTGGTTCAGCAAGCACTACTTTACATAGCAAGAGTCTGAGGGTAGAAGAAGGGAGGCAAGAAGTACAACACCTTATACCAACTTGGCATTTCTAGTAATACAAAGCTCAAATTCTCCATCACGACATTCAAGTTACTTTAATGAAGTCCTACTCAAACTTTCTAGCCTTAGTTCTTGCACTTTACATAAATCCTCTGAACAATCAACAAATTATACTGTGGTTCCACTAATGAGAGTTCTCAACAATGAGCAACCTCTCCCCTCATCTTCCGGAGGACACTTGGCAATGTCTGGAGACATTCTAAGTTATCATCACTGAAAGACTGTTACTGGCATCTGGTGGGTAGAGGTCATGGATGCTGCCGAACAGTCTACAATGGACAGGACACCTCACTACAACAAAGAATTCCAGCCCCAAATGGCAACAATGCTGACGCTAAAAAGAACTCTGCCTTAATGTATGCTGCTTCTGCCTCCCTGCACTGGCTCATTTATTCTCTCTCTACTTACTTTCCTTCTGCTTACCCCAAACCTATCCAAAATTCAAGGGCTGGCTCAACTATTTTTTCTATACAACTTTTGTAAACTACTAAGTTTTACCAATCCATTCTTACACCTATAACACTTAAATGGTGTATGACTGCTGTATACCAGGAACTCTTGTAGGCCTTAGAGAGACAATGTTAAATTTTAAAGTACAGAGTTGCAGTCCACCATGTGTTTATAATGGAGAAAACACACAACAAACAGTATGGTAACTACTGCAATAGATAAGCTCAAGATACAATGGCAAAAGAGGAAAAAAAAAATCAAACTGCAAGTGGGTATATATTTCAACAAGGGCTTCTAAAAGGATGTGGTTTGATAAATAGCAGTTACATGCAAGAACTTAGGAAGAGAGACAGAAAGAAAAAAAAAAGCAATCCAAGAAGAAAGAAAAACACATGTAAAACATAAACAGGTCTTACCAGAACTGCAAATAGTTTATCATGATTATTAAATATGTATTGTTAGGAAAAGTGGAGAAAGAGATGAAACAGATGAAGCTAAACACATAGGCATGGGTAAGATCATGACCAGTCTTGTACTATAAACAGTCTTGAGTTTTAAACTATGGAGTATTATATTAATTTAGGGACAATTACTAAAATTCAAAGCAAAAAACCGCCCTTACTCCCATGGGTTCCCTCTTTCACACACAAAGTACTGTTTTCTAGCCACTGAACATTTTTTGTGACCTTTTTTTTTTTACCCTGACGGCCTGCACTTGACTTTTCAGGAATTTATTTTATGCCTTGCCTTCTTTTTCGTTTTGTTTTGTTTCTCTGTTTCTGGACATAGTCTTTTTTTTTTTTTTCCCCTTAATGTTACATTGGTCACCCTACAGTACATCATTAGTTTTTGATGTAGTGTTTCAGGATTTATTGTTTGTGTACAACACCCAGTGCTCCTGCCTTCTAATCAAAGTTTCTCAAAAGTATCAGTTTCATAAACATGAGTTATATTTTCCCACAGCTGCCTGGGCAGTGTCATAAACATACGAAATCCTCAAATATTTAATTTTATTTCCATTTTTAAAAAGTATCTCACAACATGAAAAAATACCTGACAAGAGCTGGACAAAATGGCTTTCTTGCATGTCAGAGACCCTGAAATGATGCCTTTAAATATTAGGGGTGGTGCACTTGCTTGCTGCTCTGGAAGCAGACACTAAGACCAAGTGAGGAGCACAAAGGGCTTTTTACTAGGGTGTAACACCCAGAGAGAAAGTGAAGAAGGAGGGTTGAGGGGGGAGCTATCGGCAGATCCAACCAAGTCCCCAACAGACAAGCAAGCAGATGCAGAGCAAAGGCTGCCTGTTAAGAGTCCTACTTTGATTGGAAATGGCTAAGGTTACTATTACTCCTTAATCTTTATTCTGGTATTCTAAAAATACGAACCAGTATTTCCAAAATACGAACCAGTATATACTTTTGACTGCAAGTGGCTCTCTTAACGCTAATAAGCTCATTTTAAATTCCACCATAAAATCTAACAGTTATCAGACAGGAAAAAGCAGAAGACTGCTCATTATAAGCAACGGTCCAAGGATCAAACAGCTATGAAATCCACAGTAGCAGAAATAAAATCTTTTTATTTCAGAAAACATGATTTCACAAACATGAAGTATATCAATGGTTCTAAAACAACAATCATTTAAATAAATGGACAAGCTTATTTTAAAATGCAAATTTAAAGTTTGAAATAATGAGAAAGAATAATGAAAATGTAAAAAACACTCAGCACTTAGTATTATAAATAAAAAACAATCTTTCATGAAGAAAGTAAAATAACTAAAAACCACACAGCATTATATAGATAGGTAGGTAGATACAAAATTTTGTTTAAATTGAGAGAGCCTAGAATCACAGATTTTTAAGACAAAACTTGAAAAATCACATTTGAATTATTTCAAATTATTTCAAATCTAGGTTTATATATATATAAGTTAATTATTTTAAAATCTTGAAAAAACTTTTATTATAATCCTTGCCAGTACCACCAAATATGCAATATACAATTGTATATATATTGTATATAAAATATACCTACCTAATACAGTTACAGTTGTAGAGGATTGAGCATTTCCAAGCGGGAATGTAACAGCTTTGCATATGTATTTTCCAGAATCAGAAAATCCTATGTTATGTAGAGTAATTGTTGCATCATTAAGTGAATAGTTTTTAAATAAGACTCTTCCCTGATATTCTCCTTGAACAGAGAATCCATACTGAGGATGATGAACTGCAACAGTCTGTGAACTTTTGCCATGGATCTTCTCCCATGAAATTTGTGTTATAGTTTCATTTACTTCAATTAAACACTTCAATGAAACATTCTTTCCCCACACTGCTGTGACATGTGGCTCCACAATAATTGGCCCAGCTAAGGCACCTATGGGGGGAAAAATAGTTCTTAAAATAGAAAAAAGTTATACTAACATATGATCATTCTCCCTCCCTTCTTGTTTCCCTCTGTCCCTCCCACTTGCCCTTCTATAGGTGCTCACCTGCATGTGCATGCACATTCACACACACATACACACATTTATGACTAAATAACAGGAATAACTCAAAAGAGGTTGATGTTCCTGGGGCTGAAATGTTAGACCCAAAGAGTGACTCTCAAATAAATAAAATACCTGCCAATATGTGTCGCAGTGGAAAAAGCACTAGACTGGGCCAAGAATAAGCTCGGAAGGAGATCATTCCCCAGTCAAGCCTCCAGATGAGATCCTAGCCCTAACTGACACCTTGACTGCAGTCTTATGAAAGACTCTGAGGCATAGAACCCAGCTGAACCATGCATGAATTCCTGACACAAAGAGAGATAATAAATGCACATCGTTTTAAAGCCACTTAATTTTAGGGTAATTTATACTTTGCAATAGATCACTCATACGAGCAGGATCGGTCAAATCAAATATAATACCAAAGTATCTTCTGGAGGGTTCCTCTATCAAGAATCTCTATAAAAAACTTCATTTAAGGAATAAATATGTTTTGAAAAAAAAAAAAAAAACAAACTTCATTTAAGATAGACCAAGTATCAGAAAGCATTAATTAAAAAAAATTATGTAAATGTGAAATCAATTTTTTCTATCTTGTGGATGAAGAAAAAAAATCCCATAAGCAAAAGTTAAAATGAAATGACATCAAACTTCTCCCCTGTAATACTGACTTCCTTGGGCCAAATCTAAATTATTTTAGGACAAATAAGACCAATATTTATGAATATTGAAGTCAAGCAAGATGCTGCTCATTGACAAGTATATTAGAACATATATTCAAGGCCTTGAAGAGTTTATGAATCACATGTCTCCTGATAAAATAAATATTCAAATTCAGAAGTAAGCCAGTATAAACACTCAAACATGGAAACTGTAAAAATATAAATTGTCTAAACAGTATCTTTGAAATTTAAGGTATTATTAATATTTTTAAATAAATACAAAAATGTAGAGGGTATCACTTAAAAAATGACCAAGAAAAATTTATTTAAACATGTTCAAAGAGTTCTAAACAACAACAAAAACTTTACAAATTTGTTATTTCCACTAGCCCTTTTTGGGGGAAAAAATACAAATGGATAAATAAAATATAAATAAAGAAATAGGCAAATTGTGCCCCCAAATCATAAATGAATTTTAAAAAATAATAAGTGAAGAAACAAGAGAGTGAACTGTACCATTTAGGAGATGACTGAAGATGTATTACAAAAAAGGACAGACAATACACAGTGACTATACTTAACAGTTATGGAAGAAAAGGTTTCTTTTTAACCATTGTCCCAAAAAAGTATCAAATCCTCAAAATTTACTACTGTGTTCTGTCATGCTTTCAAGTACGGATAATTACTAAGCTTTTAAAATTAATCCAAGACATATAAATTCTATAAGTACTGTAATTATTTCAGCAAGCTATCATAAGCCTAGTACTAAATCAGGAAATATACAAATAAAAGAACAATTTATGAATATTAAAATTTTCATATATTATGAAATAATACCCAGCTTTGTGATTAAAGACACAATGATGAAGTAGGAAATTCCAAGAATGTAAAGATATTTTTAAACTATCACACTGAAAGCTCACATTGCCTTCCTAATTTGATGCTGAAAAGGCATTTTATAAAATTTAGCATTCATTATTTGATTTTTAAAAAAACTCTAACAATGAGAAAAAAAAGGATTCTTAATAGTAAATTCTTCTCAAATCAGTGGCCATCACATCTCCAAACAAACAGAAACAAGCATAGAAGAGTGAACTAAAATAGAAAAAGGGGCATTGCTATTAAAAAAGATCGAGACAAAATGGTGCAGTATCATTATCACTGTTCAAATGACAACAGAAATTCCAGTGCAATGAGTTAAAAAGAGAGAGAGAGACAGAGAGAGAGGGAAAGAAGGAAGGTAAAGCATTAGAAAGGAACAGCTGGAATTATTATTTGAAAAACCTGCTACCTGAAAAATCTAAGAAGGCCAAGTAAAGGGTGCATATAAAATATGGGTGCTTATTTTATGGGTGCATATAAAACATGGAAAATATATTCAAAATTTATAATCAACATGTTAGGATAGGTGATAACCTTTATAAAATTTATTATAGAAAAAACAATATTTGCAAAACATTAATATTTCCAATGCCCATGAATAAAGTTGTAAAGAACCTATAAACCTGAGCAATTGACTTGAATAAATTTAAGATATGACATGTTCCTGTAGGAAAAATTAATACTATTTAGACATCCTATCTCCCCATACCACACAAATTCAACACAACTGCAATGAAATCTCTGATAAAAACTCGTGAAACAAAACTAGGGACAGTAGCTAAGAAATAATTAAAAAACATCAATGGTCCAGTAGGAGGGGAAATGCTAAAGTAAAAGTAGTAAAAAGCTTACTATTAGTATCTGCAAACAACTTAAAGTACACAAACTGACCAACATATACATATATGTTATATATAGCATATACATGTGTATATATATTAGTATGATATACAACACAGTATTTTGTATAAGTGGGGCAACAGTGAATTAGTCAAGATGCTGAAAGGACAAAAGCTAAATACTTGGAAATAGATCCCTGCTTTACACTACGCACACACACACACAGAGGACTGAATATCAAAATGTAAAATACAGGCACATATGCCTGCACATATATTGACAATAACTTTGTATATTCTGGCAAATAACATTATTTGGCAAGTAACATACATTACTCCTAGAGAATGGGATACTGAGGATTAAGGAAAGAACTTTTAGTTTTTACTTTGTGTTCTTCTTTGATGTCAAAATCATTTATAAGTAATGTTCACAATAAAAGCAAATTAAACATAAGAATGAACAATTAAATTCTCCTCAGGTGGAAATGGAGAAGAGATAGGGTAAGGTGTTACAGACTGAGTATTTGCACTTCCCCAAGTTTTTATATTGCAGTCCTAATCTCTAAAGTGATAATGTCTATATATGGGGCCCTTGTGTGGTAATCAAATTTATGAAGTCATGAGGGTAGAGCCCCTAGGGTGACATTAGTATTCACACAAGGAAGAAAGACAAGCTCTCTCTCTTTCTACCATGTGAGGACAAAGTAAGAAAGTGGCTGTCTACAAGTCAAGAAGAGGGTCCTCACCAGGAATGGAATCTGCTCATACCTCAATAGTGGACTTCTTAGTTTCCAAAACTGTGAGAAATAAGTATCTTTTGTTTAAGCCATCCAGTCCATAGTGCTTTGTTAGAGCAAACTGATCGCTAAGACATTAAGTATCAGAATAACTGGGGAGGGATAATGCTAAATCATACCTCCTTACAACTGGTAAGAACTATGGCCTAGTGAGCTAACCATTACTGAAGGGGAGTATGTGAAGACGGGACAAAAAAAAAAAAAAATGAATCCACTGACTCAAAAACATATTTACAATATTTAAATATATTCTACAGAATTTAAGTAGGGAAAGCCACTATCAGCATAAAAGGTAGAAAAGCCACCTAGAAAAAGGTTAATAGATTTGACCAGAAAAAGTGACCCCCTAGTAAAGAGCTTGAGTAGATTTAAAAAACTACAAATGGCTATTTTTAGTAAGTGTTTAATTTTAATCATAAATACTAAGATAACTATCAGGCTTAACTTTTTCATCTTTTGTTTTAATATCTAGGAGATAATGAGTAATCTTTACTTTCCAATTTTTCTACAAAATTATTCTGGGTAGTTTCTGCAAAAGTAAACTTTGGCATAATTTCTGTTGTTTCAATCCTTAAGTCTCTAAGCAAGTTTTGATAATTTGGTTCTCCCTTAGATTGCACGAGCTTCTAACAATATATCTCCTTTTTTTGTGTTTTACTCAGCTAAAGTTAAGTTTCTATTCCCTGCAAACAAGTGTATATATCTTTCCAATTCTAGACAAAACCCAAAAGTTCTAAGTAAGATTTTGCTCCATGGAATCCTAAAACTGTGGAGAAATAGTTTCTCCACCATAGTTCTTATCCAAAATCACTATTCAAATGCCTCACATCTTAAGGTCTCCCAAACACTGAGACTATCCCTTCCCCATATGGAGTTTGACATGAGAGCAAAAGTGTATACTGGAGAAACATAAATGTTTATTTCTAAAGATCTAAATTATTTGAAGTAAGTCCTTCGTTAAGAGTGATGTAAGTCTAAAATTTAAAGAGACTAAGGAACAGCAAAGACAAACCTTTCATAACCAGGATGACCCTATCTGACATTGTCAGAAAGTATTCCTGGCTACTGTATACGCTAGAGGCCAAAGAAAAACATACCATTTGTACCATTAACTAATTAATTTTCCTTCCGGGGAGAAAGAGAAGTAAGTGTTTTCCTTCTACCTGTAGCTCCCATGAAAACATTAGCACTGTGAAAATAAAACTGTCTGGATTTTTCATGTATATTTGAACAGTCAGGATTTAGAGTGTACAGAGAACAAAAATCATTTGGAAATATTCAAAAAGAATTGTGACAGAAAAATAAAATAATGATTCACGTACTATAATTTCTATGGGTTATTTAAAAACAAAAACAAACAAAATGGCTTGACATTCACATTAGAGATCACATTAAGGTGTCTGAAATGCAAGTATAAAGTGACAACAGTTCACTTTCCTACCTCTTCCACTCCCAACAATGAACCAAAAAGTAATAGAAGTTATCACAAATCTATCTTTAACTACCTTTTTGGTACTTCAATATTATTATTATTATTTACCATATCTCATTTTCAAACTATGGAAACGGCAAGCATCTTGGACATTTTAGGTCCCAGGATCTTTCAGATATTACAATGTACAAAATAGGATATGCAAATATTCTACAAATCAAACTTTACTGTACTCTATGTCCGGATACAAATAAAACCTTCAAAAATCTCTAGGTATGGACCCTTTCAGACTCCTCAAAATTAGAATGATTCTTAAAGCAAAACTGAAGTACTATACATTTTCAAGAAACTAGCAAAATCACAGTATCTAGGTATTCTTGACAATTTCAGCATAAATTTTAGATTAATCAGATTTATCACTAGCATATTCAATAATTAATCTGAACTATTTTAAACCAATAAGTGTTTAAGTCACATCAGCTTTAAAAATGTAAAAAAGTCTTTTCAACAACATCCCCAAACAACACTTTAAACAGAAATAAGCATAGAAGAGTGAAGCCAAGTGAATTAAATAGTAATAGTTATATTTAATAAAATATACTTAACTGAAAACTCAAATACTATTAAAATCTGAAAGAATCTCTTAACTTCTTGTCATGTTTTAATTAGAAAGAATAACTCTTGAGATCATAGGAGGTCCTATAGCTTAAGAAGAAACTGTATTACATACTAAAAATGATGGAGAAAACCCAGGACATTCATTTAGCATTATGAATTAGGTACATATTTTATGCCAGGTACTGTTCTAAGTACCGAGTATAGTACTGAACAGCTGCCCCTCTCTTTATACAGTTTATATTCTAATCGGAGAAAAAGAATTAAAAAGATATCAGATAATAAGAACTATGGAGGAAAATAAAGGAAGATTAAATAGCTTCCTTTATTTCCTAAAAGCTTAAAAAATAGCTTTTTTAAAGGTACTAGCACAGCTTTTTGTTGATGTAGGAGAAAGAAGATGGGATTTGCATCAGGATGATAAAAGTGGTAGTGTAAAGCAGTAGTCAGATTCCGGATATACTGTATTATAAAACAACAACAACAAAACAAAACAAAAATAGGATTGTTGGTGGAACAAAAAACTGGGTCTGAGAAAAAGAGAGAAGCCAAAAAAGTTTTTGGCCTGAACAAGTAAAACAACAGAGCTGCCATTTACCAAAACGAGAATTAGCAAGTGGAACATTTTTACGGGTTAGAGGTAGACAGGAATTTAGAAGTAGTTTTGGACTTGCCTGTTTCACAACCAAATGGGTATTGTTGAATAAGCAGCTGGATATATAAGAAAACGCTGTTCTGGAGAAAGTGATAGACTGAAGATATAAATTTAGACTAATCATCATATAAAAGGTACATAAAGGCATGAGACTTAATGAAACCACCTACAGAGTATTAGCAAGATTAAGACCAAGCATCCATGGTGCATTCAAAAGTTTGTAAGTTGAGTAGAATTCAAAGAAGAAGACAAAGACTAGACAGGAAGAATGAAGAATCCTGCACTGTAAGTGAAAAAAGAACCTAGAAAGAGAGAGTGATCAATCATTTAAAATACTACCAATTGGCCAAAAAAGAAGGACCAGTACAGTAAGTAACCAATGAATTTAGCAACTGTCTTAGTGAGTGGTGAGGATAAACGCCTGACTAGAATAGATTTATAATAGTATAGAGACCTCTACTTATAGACAGGGGGGAGAACAGAGATTTACCCTCCTGTTTGAAACAACCATTTCAAAACAATAATCAACAGGCAACAAAGAATACTGATCCTAAGAGACAGTAGACATACAAGGTAAGCCCAGTAATTGATCTCAGCTTACCATCTGGAGTGGATTCCAAAGCCTTAACAAAGGGAGAGAGAATCTAACAGCCAAGAAATCTCCCTGAGTTTTATCCAACACTGTACAATCAAGCAAGAAAAAGAAGTAAAAGGCATCTAGATTAGAAAAAAATAAAAATATATTTGAAGAAAATAACCATATGTGTGAAAAATCTGATGGATTTTCTACAAGAAAGCTACTATAACAAGGGTGTTTAGCAAGGACAGTAGTCTCTATATACCACCTAAGATCAATATACAAAAATCAATTTTATTTCCTTGTGTTAACAGTGAAAAATTGGGGAAAAAGCTTAAAACACTGTTATTTAAAATACTATTAAGAGAAAAAAAGATGAAATGGGGATAGATCTGACAAAAGGTATGAAAAACCTATAGTTTAAACTACAAATTTGCTGAGGCACCTGGGTGGCTCAGTTGTTAAGCATCTCCCTTGGGCTCAGGTCATGATCCCAGGGTCATGGGATCGAGACCCACATCCGGCTCCCTGATCAGCAGGAAGCGTGCCTCTCCCTCTCCCACTTCATCTGCTTATAGTCCCTCTCACCGCCATCTCTTGTCAAATAAGTAAATAAAATCTTTTAAAAAAACCCACAAAACTATAAAATTTGCTAAGAGAAATTAAAGACCTAAATAAATGGAAAGATAAACTTTTCTCCTAGGTTAAAAGACTCAATATTCTTTCCTTTTTTAATTTTATTTTTTCAGTGTTCCAAGATTCATTGTTTATGCACCTAACCCAGTGCTCCATGCAATACTTGCCCTCCTTAATACTCACCACCAGGTTCATCGAACTCCTCAGTTCACCTAACCTCTCCCTCCTCCACCCTCCAAAATCCTCAGTTTTTTTCTCAGAGTCCACAGTCTCTCATGGTTCATATCCCCCTCTGATTTCCCCAATTCACTTTTCCTTTCCTTCTCCTAATGTCTTCCATGTTATTCCTTACGCTCCACAGGTATGTGAAACCATATGATAATTGATTCTCTCTGCTTGACTTATTTTACTCAGCATAATCTCCTCCAGTCCCGTCCTTCTTGATACAAAAGTTGGATATTCATCCTTTCTGATGGAGGCATAATATTCCATTATATATATGGACCATATCCTCTTTATCCATTCATCTGTTGAAGGGCATCTTGGCTCTTTCCACAGTTTGGCAATTGTGGCCATTGCTGCTATGAATATTGGGGTACACAAGGCCCTTCTTTTCACTACATCTCTATCTTTGGGGTAAACACGCAGTAGTGCATTTGTAGGGGCATAGGGTAGCTCTATTTTTAATTTCTTCAGGAATCTTCACACTGTTTTCCAAAGTGGATGCACCAACTTGCATTCCCACCAACAGTGTAAGAGGGTTCCCCTTTCTTTCTCCAAAACCTCGCCAACACTTGTTGTTTACTGTCTTGTTGATTTTGGCAATTATAACTGGCTTAAGGTGGTATCTCAATGTGGTTTTGATTTGAATCTCCCTGATGGCTAATGATGATGAACATTTTTTTCATGTGTCTGTCAGCCATTTGTATGTCTTCTTTGGAGAAGTGTCTGTTCATGTCTTCTGCCCGTTTTTGATGTGATTATCTGTTTTGTGAGTGTTGAGTTTGAAGAGTTCTTTATAGATCTTGGATATCAGCCTTTTGTCTGTAGTGTCATTTGCAGATATCTTCTCCCATTCTGTGGGTTGCCTGTTTGTTTTGTTGACTGTTTCCTTCGCTGTGCAGAAGCTTTTTATCTTGATGAAGCCCCCAAAGTTCATTTTCGCTTTTGGAGACATATCTTGAAAGAGTTTGCTGTGGCCAATATCAAAGAGGTTACTGCCTATGTTCTCCTCTAGGATTTTGATAGATTCCT
Organism: Nasua narica; assembly: GCA_028533885.1. Taxonomy (NCBI): domain Eukaryota; kingdom Metazoa; phylum Chordata; class Mammalia; order Carnivora; family Procyonidae; genus Nasua; species Nasua narica. The sequence goes on from CM052799.1 coordinate 144,896,959, forward strand.
GCCTCATATTGAGGTCTTCTATCCATTTCGAGTTTATTTTTGTGTATGATGTAAGAGAATGGTCAAGTTTCATTCTCCTACATACAGCTGTCCAATTTTCCCAGCACCATTTATTGAAGAGACTCTCCTTGTTCCACTGGATATTTTTTCCTGCTCTGTCAAAGATTATTTGACCATAGAGTTGCGGGTCCATGTCTGGGCTCTCTACTCTGTTCCACTGGTCTATGCGTCTATTTTTGTGCCAGTACCATACTGTCTTGATGATCACAGCTTTGTAATAAAGCTTAAAATCAGGCAACATGGTGTTTTTCAGGGTTTTTTTGTTTTGTTTTTCTTTTTTTTTTTTTTTTAAACATTTCCTTAGCAATTTAGGGTCTTTTCTGGTTCCATACAAATTTTAAGATTGTTTGTTCCAGCACTTTGAAAAATGCCGGTGGAATTTTGATCGGGATGGCATTGAAAGTATAGATTGCTCTGGGCAGTACAGACATTTTAACAATGTTTATTCTTCTGATCCATGAGTATGGAATGCTTTTCCACCTTTTTGTGTCTTCTTCAATTTCTTCCATGAGTGTTCTGTAGTTCCTCGAGTACAGAACCTTTACCTCTTTGGTTAGGTTTAGTCCCAGGTATCTTATGATTCTTGGTGCTATAGTAAATGGAATCGATTCTCTAATTTCCTTTTCTATATTTTCATTGTTAGTGTATATGAAACCAACTGTACACTGATTTTGTATCCTGCTACATTACTGAATTGCTGTATGAGTTCTAGTAGTTTGGGGGTGAAGTCTTTTGGATTTTCCATATAAAGTATATCATGTCATCTGCAAAGGGAGAGTTTGACCTCTTCTTTGCTAATTTGAATACCTTTTATTTCTTTTTTTGTCTGATTGCTGTTGCTAGGACTTCTAGTACTATGTTGAACAAGAGTGGCGAGAGTAAGCATCCTTGTCATGTTCCTGATCTCAAAGGGAAGGCTGTCAGCTCTTCCCCATTGAGAATGATATTCACTGTGGGTTTTTCATAGATAGATTTTAGGATGTTAGATTTTCCTATACTTTGAAGAGCTTTAATCAGGAACGGATGCTTAATTTTTTCAAATGCTTTTCTGCATCGAGAGGAGCATGTGGTTCTTCTTTCTTCTCTTATTGATTTGTTCTATCACATCGATTGATTTGCAAATGTTGAACCACCCTTGTATCCCAGGGATAAATCCCACCTGGCCATGGTGAATAATGTGCTGTTGGAGCCTATTAACTAGGATCTTGTTGAGAATCTTGGCATCCATATTCATCAGGGATATTGGTCTGAAATTCTCCTTTTGATGGGTCTTTGCCTAGTTTGGGGATCAGGATAATGCTGGCTTCATAGAAAGAGACTGGAAGCTTTCCTTCTGTTTCTGTTTTTGAAACAGCTTCAGAAGAATAGGTATTTTTTCTTCTTTGAATGTTTGGTAGAATTCCCCAGGGAATCCATCAGGTCCTGGGATCTTGGTTTTTGGAAGGTTTTTGATCACAGCTTCAATCTCGTTACTAGATATTGGTCTATTTAGGTTGTCAATTTCTTCCTGTTTCAGTCTTGGAAGTTTATAAGTTTCCAGGAATGCATCCATTTCTTCTAGGTTGCTTAGCTTATAGGCATATAACCATTGATAATAATTTCTGATGATTGTTTCCATCTCCTTTGGATTAGTCGTGATCTCTCCCCTTTCATTCATAATTTTATCAATTTGGGTCCTCTCTCTTTTCTTTTGGATTAATTTGGCCGGTGACTTATCAATCTTATTGATTCTTTCAAAGCACCAGCTTCTAGTTTGGTTGATGTGTTCTACTGTACCTCTAGTTTCTAACTCATTGATCTCTGCTCTAATCTTGATTATTTCCCTTCTTGTGCATGGGGTTGATTTAATTTGTTGTTGATTTTCCAGTTCTTTAAGGTGTAAAGAGAGCTAGTGTATTAGGGATTTTTCAAATTTTTTGAGTGAGGCTTGGATGGCTATGTATTTCCCCCTTAGGACCACCTTTGCAGTATCCTATAGGTTTGGACTGATGTGTCTTCATTCTTATTGGTCTCCATGAATTGTTTAAGTTCGTCTTTGATTTCCTGGTTGATCCAAACACTCTTAAGCAGGTTGGTCTTTAGCCTCCAAATGTTTGAATTCCTCCCAAACTTTTTCTTGTGGTTGAGTTCCAGTTTCAAAGCATTGTAGTCTGAGAATACGCAGGGAACCATCTCAATCTTTTGGTATCGGTTGAGCCCTGATTTGTGACCCAGTATGTGGTCTATTCTGGAGAAAGTTACATGTGCGCTCAAGAAGAATGAGTATTCTGTTGTTTAAGGGTAGAATGTTCTGTATATATCTATGAGGTCCATGTGGTCCAATGTATCATTCAAAGCTCTTGTTTCTTTATTGATTTTCTGTTTAGATGATCTGTCTGTTGCTGAGAGTGGCGTGTTAAGATCCCCTAAAATTAATGTATTCATATCAATATAACTATTTTGATTAACAGTTGGCTTATGTAGTTGGCTGCTCCTATATTGGGGGCATAAATGTTTACAATTGTTAGATCTTCTTGGAGGCTAGACCCTTTAAGAATGATGTAGTGTCCTTCTGTATCTCTGACTACAGTCTTTAGCTTACAATCTGATTTATCTGATATGAGAATTGCTACCCCAGCTTTCTTTTGAGGTCCATTGGCATGAAAGATGGTTTTCCATCCTTTCACTCTCAGTCTGGATGTATCTTTCAGTTCCAAATGTGTCTCCTGTAGACAGCATGTGGATGGGTCCTGTTGTTTTATCCATTCCGCAACCCTGTGCCGTTTTATGTGAGCATTTAGGTCGTTCATATTGAGAATAATTATTGAAAGATAAGTTTTTATTGACATCATGTTGCCTGTGAAGTCCTTGTATATAGATTCTAAGTTCCTGTTCTATGTCACTCATGGGTTCTTTTCTACATTTACAGAACCCACTTTAATATGTCTTGTAGTGCCGGCTTGGTGGTCACATACTCTTTTAATCCTTGCCTTTCTTGAAAGCTCTTTATCTCTTCAACCATTTTGAATGTCAGCCTTGCAGTCATTCTTGGCTGCATGTTCTTCTCATTTAGTGCCCAGAATATGTCTTGCCACCCCTTTCTGGCTTGCCAGATTTCCACGAACAGGTATGATGTTATTTTGATGGGTCTTACTCTGTACATAAGGGATCTCTCCCCCCTAGCTGCCCTCAGACCTCTCGTCTAAAATTATAATTTGCAAATTTCACAATGATGTGTCTAGATGATTTTCTAGACTTGTTGATCTTGATGGGTGTCCTTTCTGCCTCTAGGATATAACACTTGTTCCATTCCCCAGATTGGGGAAATTTTCATTCAGAATTCGGTCAGTTATATCTTCTGGTCTTCTTTCTCTACCCCCTCAGGGATTCCAATAATTCTGGCATTGTTTCATGGCGTCATTTATTTCCCTAAGTCTGTTATCATGGTTCCTAAGCAGTTTGTTCCAGTTCTCCTCCTGACCTTTCTTCTCAACCATCTTGTCCTCTAGATCACTAATTCTATCCTCTGTCTCCATAACTCTATTTAGATTAGATTGGATCTCACTGATAGCATTTTTAACATCTGCTTTACTGGTTCTCAGTTCTGCCCTTAGAGAGTCTACATTGTTATTAATATTTTTCTCCATCCTAGCCATTGCCTGGATAACTGTTACCCTGAATTCCCTTTCTTTTTTTTTTTTTTTAATTTTATTTATTTATTTGACAGAGAGAGAGATCACAAGTAGGCAGAGAGGCAGGCAGGGGGAAGCAGGCTCCCTGCTGAGCAGAGAGCCCGATATGGGGCTCGATCCCAGGCCCCTGAGATCATGACCTGAGCCAAAGGCAGAGGCTTTAACCCACTGAGCCACCCAGGCGCCCCCCTGAATTCCCTTTCTGACATACTGTTTTTGTCTATGTCCAATAGTCCTGAGGGAGAGGGCGCAGTCTCTGGATTTTTCCTCTGTTGGGTGTTCCTCCTCCTAGTCATTTTGATGAGAAGTGGACGAGAGGATGTATAGCTGAATATCTCACCCACAATCCAGGCAGGGTGCACCTTAGGTCAATCAATTCTGTCAAAAGTCCATTTGCTGCAAACAATACCTCGTGGATGTCTGATCGCTTAATCAGTTTAGTCTTCACAGTTGCTCAGAGGCCACTGGTGAATGCACGCCTGGGTGCTGAACCATGTGAAACAAATCATCTTAATTACTTCGGGCCTGGCTTCTTCTTCCAGTTCTCATTTTTTGAAATTCCTGCGATGGTTACCAAATAAATCCGCGAAGGGCTCTAGCCCTTGGACAAAGCATGGAAGGCACCGGAGAGTTGAGTTTTGGTGCACCGGCTGAGCCCTATTTCCTCTTCTAATGTCACCTATCAGTATACAGAAAAGATTCCGTGCTTCTCCTTGTCATAAATCTGATGGGACAGGCCCTTGTGGGGGACTGCATGTTTGAAAAACGGACTATCGGATTATTGAAAGTCGTCAATATCGGATGACTATCAGAATCCATCCCCCGACAGTCTAAAGGTGCAACTTTATTTTTAATAGCCAAAAACTGGAACCAACCCAAATGTCCATCAACAAATGACTGAAGAAACAAATTGTAGTACAGCCATACAATAAAATACTATTCAGCAACAAAGGAGAAAAGCCAAATAGAAACAGAGGGGATCATCTTTAACCAGAAAAAGAACACTTTTTTAAAAAAACCTACAGTTAACATTATACTAATGGCAAGAAACTAGCTGCTTTCCCAGTAAGATCAAGAACAAGGCAAGGATGCTCCCCTCTGTTGTACCTTTTCAGCATTATACTAGAAATTGTAGCTAATTTAAGAAAGGGAAATAAAACAAAGTGATTAGAAAAGAAGAAATAAAACTTTGTTCACAGATGACATGATTGTCTACATAGAAAATCAGAAAAAAAAATGATAAAAAAACCTCTTCAAACTAATAAGCGGTTATAGCAAAGCTGTAGGATAAAATCACCTTCCTATATGCTAGCAATGAAAAGTGGAATTTCAAATTAAAAACACAATATCTTTACATTAGTATCCAAAACTGAAATATTTGGATATAAATCTTTTTTTAAAGGTTTTTTATTTATTTATTTCACAGAGAGAGAACACAAGTAGGCAGAGAGAAAGGGGAAGCAGGCTCCCCACCAAGCAGAGAGCCCGATGCGGGGCTCGATCCCAGGACCCTGAGATCATGACCCAAGCTGAAGGCAGGGGTTTTAACCCACTGAACCACCCAGGCGCCCCTTGGATATAAAACTTAACAAAATATTTACAAGATCTATGTGAGGAAAACTACAAAACTGATCAAAGTTATCAAAGAAGAACTAAATAAACGTAAGCATATTCCATGTTCATGGATAGGAAGACTCAATATTGTCAAGATGTCAGTTCTTCCCACTTGATCTATACATTAAACACAGTCCCAGGCAAATCCCAGAAAGTTACTTCGTGGATATCAACACACTGATTCTGGGAGAAAGGGAAGACCCAGAATAGCCAACACTATATTGAAAAAGAACAAAATCAGAGGACTATCACCACATGACTTCAAGACTTAGTTTAAAGCTATAGTAACCAAGAAAGTGTGGCCCTGGTGAAAGAATAGACAAATAGATCAAAAGAACAGAATAGAGAGCCCAGAAATAGATGACTATAATCAATATATTTGGACAAAGGAGCAAATGCAATATAATAAAGAGATTATTTTCAACAAATGCTACAGGAACAACTGGACATTCACATGCAAAAATATCAATCTAGACCAATCTTTTTTTTTTCCTAAGATTTTATTTATTTATTTGACAGAGAGAGACGCAGTGAGAGAGGGTACGCAAGCAGGAGGAGGGAGAGAGAGAGAAGCAGGCTTCCCGCAGAGCAGGGAGCCCAATGCGGGGCTCGATTCCAGGACCCTGGGATCATGACCCGAGCCAAAGGCAGACGCTTAACGACTGAGCCACCCCTCAATCTAGACCAATCTTAAAGCCTTCATAAATATTAACTCAAAATGGATCACAAACGTAAATATAAATTGCAAATCTATAAAATTCCTAGAATACAAACACAGGAAGAAACCTACATGATATTGGAGGTGGTGATCATTTTTTAGACACGACACCAAAGACATGATTCAAGAAATAATGGACAAGCTCGACATCATCAAAATAAAAATTTCTGTTCCGCAAATAACACTATGAAGAGAATGAGAAGACAAGTCACAGACTAGGAAAATAGATATGTTTGCAAAAGAAAAGTTGTAATAAAGGGCTAATATCCAAAATAGAGAACTTTTAAAACTCAACAGTAAGAAAAAAAAATTTTAAAAATGAACCAACCTTAACACTTTACCAAAAAGATACAGATAACAAAGAAACATATGAAAAGATGCTCGACATTGTATTATTAAGTAATTGCAAGTTAAAACAACAATTAGATATCACCACACACCTATTAGAATGGCTAAAATTCAAACACTGGCAATACCAAATGCTCACAAAGATATGGAGCAACAGAACTACCATTCATTACTGGTGGAAATGAAAAATGGTTATAGCCACTATGGAAGACAGTTTGGCAGTTTCTTAGAAAATTAGATATACTCTTATGCTACAAACCAGCAACTGTGTTCCTTTGTCTCTACCCAAATAAGTAGAAAATTTACATCTACATAGAAACCTACACGTGGATGTTTATGGTAACTTTATTCAGAATTGCCAAAACTTGGAAGCAACAAAGGTGTCCTTCAGTAGACGAATGAATCAACTATGGTATGTCTGGACAATGGAATATTATTCAGCACTAAAAAGAAATGAGGTATCAAGCCACAAAAGCCATGGAGGAACTTTAAATATATATAGCTAAGTTTAAAAAAAAAGCCAATCTGTAAAGGCCATATACTGAATGATTCCAATTACATGCTATGTTGGAAAAGGCTAAACTTTGGAGACTGTAAAAAGACCAGTGGTTGCCAGGAGTTGGAGGGAAGGGGGCAAATAGCTATAAAATATCAAGAATTTTTAGGAGAGTAAAACTACTCTGCATAATACTATAATGGTGAATCCATGTCATGCATTTGTCAAAACCCATGGAATGTACAATACCAAGAGGGAACCCAAATGTAAACTATGGCCTTTGGGTGATGATGATCAAGTGTCAAAGTGGTTCATCAATTTTAACAAATGTATCACTCTGGCAGAAGATGCTGATGGGGGTTGCTGAGGGGAAGGGTGACTAGAGTGCATATGGGAACTCTCTGTCCATTTAATTTTGCTATGAACTAAAACTACTCTTAAAAAATAAAGTGTATTAAAAATTTTAAAAAGGAATACTTATATAACCAAATAATACAATAAAAGGAAATAAACTGATACATGCAACAATATGGTTAAATTTAAAAGTAATTATGCTGAAAGAAGAAAGCAAGAGTACACAAAGTATAATTCCATTTATATAAAACTCTAGAAAATGCTATCTACTTTACAGTGACAAAAAACAGGTGCTAGCTTAGGGGAAGGGGGATAGGCAGGGATGGGATGGATGATTTACAGACAATACAAGGAAACTTTTGGGAGTGATAGATAATATTCACCATCTTCACTGTAGTGAAGGCAACATCTTTGTTAAAACTTATCAAATTGTAAACCCTAAGTAGGTGCAGCTTATTATATGTCGCTTATACCCAATAAAGATGTTTTATATAAAAATGAAACTAGGAGAGAAATTGGAGCACATTTTGTATATAGATAATTTGAGATGATTTTTACTATAAAGACAAAGAGATCAGATAGTAGCTCAAAAGATTATGCATCACAAAGTCTTTTCTTAATGAGAAATATTATAGCATATTTTCATGCTGACTGAAATGACTGAAAGGAAAATTTGAGACAAGAGAAGGCACAGTTGTTAAAAGTGGTATCTTTGAGAAAAGACAGTGTGGAATTGGACTCTGACAGATATTGTTAGCCATTTACTGTACCTCAGTTGTAACTGGCAGTCTACCTTTACAGATGGGTAGGTATGGTAGTGAAAGTTCTTTTCTGACTACTTCCATTTGCTGTTTAAAACAGAAAACAAGGATTTCATGTGAGAATAAGAGAGGATGGCTAGAGGCTTAAAAAGATAAGATGTAAAACAGCAGTGGGGAAAGAGTCAATGGAATGAAGTATTCAGGGTGTGACTTCTGAGAGTCCCCAAGACTTTTTCAGATGGTTAATAAAATCAAAACTTAGGTCACAGTGGTTCCAGATAATTATCTTTTTCATTCCCTTCTGTCATGAATATACAGTGGATATTCTAGAATATATGGTATTTGGCAGGTTAACTACAGAAGCAAGAATGAAAATCCAGTTGTTACTCAGATGTTAAAAACATTTGCAAAATAAAGAAGTATGCCACTCTTATCACTATTTTAATAAAAGATATTTATTTTTCATAAAAATATTAACATAATGATTATTTTTGAAGGAATTAAAGTATTTTAAAATTACTGTTTTAATTTTTAATCAAGTAAACACTGGCAGATAAGATCCACACTAACGAAAGCTTGCTGTAGTCCTTGATAATTTTAAGAGTAGGAAAAAAAAAACCCACTGACAGGAAAATGTACTTTTCAGGGTAGTACCAACAATCACCTGCAATTACTACTCTTGAATTATGGTGACATCCATCAGCATTCAGCTGCCTGAGTAAGGCATGGAAGAGACAAAAAGTATGTAAGAGTTAACCTAGGTTGATTGAGAGTTTTACCAGGCTAGCAGAGATAAAAGTTGAACTAGGGGATGATGGTACAAAGAAGTGAGTTCAGTGATAGACCATATACTTTCACCTCCTCAAGAAGGGAAGAAAAGGAAATAGGATCAAAGGATTATACAAACCAGTGCAGCTGAAGATTATCAGAATTAAAGTTCTAAGCAAAGTGAGATGAATAATGTGAGAAAGTGGGGAAGTCAATTTCTCTGAAATTCAGTTTTCACATTTATAAAATGTCTCACCACCTTACAGTTGTACATTCTTGAAAATTGTCAGTTTTTACATACCATTTTATTGGATTTTCATTTTACCATTTCATTTGATCCCCATACCCTATCCCTTTCCCCCCCAAAAAAGCACATTGTGAGGTAGATAGGTAATTTTTCCCCCATATGACACATAAAGAAAAAAAAAAAAACGTACCTGGAGTCATACAAATAATAAGAAACAGTGCAATCTGTCATAGTAGAATCAGGGAAAGCTTTGTAAGAGATGAAATCTAAGATTTTCATAGGCTAGGAAGGCCAGTGCAGGTTAATCACAAATCCAGTATTAGGCCAAAATACGGAAACTAAGACTAGAAGTCTGAATCCAAAATGAGTAAAGGGCAGTAATCAGAAATGACATGGTAGAGAATAAACTAAAACTAAAACTTCTAATTATGCTTTGGCACAGTGTTTAACAATTCCTAGAATAGCTCAATTGCCACATGTGGCTAATGACTACAGCACTGAATAGTACAGCTATATAACATTTGTTTCATGGGGTACAGAGTTCTAGAATGGAAGTTTAATAAAAGATAACTTCTAACTACAGGTCTGAGTTTTCTACAAAACGCAACAAAAAAATCAGCCCAAAAGAGTTATAATGATTTAAATGTAACCAAACACAAGGAATAATGGATCCAAGAGATAGCAAACTTCTACTAAAATATTTCCATATATTAACACTAACTATAAATTTTATCCTATTGTATCATATCTTATCTTGAAGTAGTAATTTCAGCCTTTACAAAATGCTCTAAAATATTGTTTGTACCATCTACTCTCAATCACTACCTTTCAATTTCAAATAAAGAAAATATCTTGATTTGACCAACATAAATAAATGTTCTCTTTAGTTATTATGCTTAAAAGCACAGTTTCTTCATATTTTCAGAACAGAAGCACAAAATCTTAGATTTGGAAGAGAACTTAGAGAACATCTGATCGAATCTCATTTTACAGAAACATTTGAGGTGATTTGCCCTTAACATATAGCTAGTGGCAAAGAGAGACAAGAAGTCTGGCTTCAAAAAGTAATCGTTCCAACTCCATCATGCTAAGCATATTATAAATAAATTCTAAATGTTTCAGAGAAAGAATATCTATAAAGGGTATTAGTGGGGACAATCAAAAGCATTGATTTTCAAAATAAAAAAGCGTGGGGGGTTGTAATTTTTTTAATTTATTCTTTTCAGTTTCCCAAGATTCATTATTTATGTATCGCACCCAGTGCTCCATGCAATACATGCCCTCCTCAATACCCACCACCAGGTTCATCTAACCCCTCACCCTTCCCCTTCAAAATCCTCAGTTTGTTTCTCAGTCTACACAGTCTCTCATGGTTCGTCTCCCCCTCCCAATTTCCCCAATTCACTTTTCCTTTCCTTCCTAATGTCCTCCACGTATTCCTTATGTTCCACAAGTAAGTGAAACCATACGATAATTGACTCTCTCTGCTTGACTTATTTCACTCAGCATAATCTTCTCCAGTCCCGTCCATCTTGATACAAAAGTTAAGTATTCATCCTTTCTGATGGAGGCATAATATTCCATTATATATATGGACCATATATCTTCTTTATCCATTCATCTGCTGAAGGGCATCTTGGCTCTTTCCACAGTTTAGTGATTATGGCCATTGCTGCTATGAACATTGGGGTACACGTGGCCCTTCTTTTCACTACATCTGTACCTTTGGGGTAAATATACAGTAGTGTAATTGCAGGGTCATAGGGTAGCTCTATTTTTAATTTCTTCAGGAATCTCCACACTGTTTTCCAAAGTGGCTGCACCAACTTGCATTCCCACCAACAATGTAACAAGGTCCCCTTTCTCCACATCCTCTCCAACATTTGTTGTTTACTATCTTGTTAATTTTGGCCATCCGAGATATATAAAGAATTCCTCAAACTAAACACTTAAAAAACAGATAATCACGTTAAAAAATGGGCAGAAGACATGAACAGACACTTCTCCAAAGAAGACACACAAATGGCTAACAGACACATGAAAAATGTTCATCATCATTTGCATTCAGGGAGATTCAAATCAAAACCACACTGAAATTACCACCACCTTACACCAGTTAGGGGGCTGTAGATCTTAAATTAGCACTACTCTCACCAGAGGTGAAATGTTCCTGGGAGATGGATTTTCATAACAATTACTAAGAATTTGGCTCTTTCAATCCTGTTGTAACCTGTGAAATTGTGGCAATTTTTAAACACTGATGAAATAATGAGTTTTAATCCTAATAACATTTATTTCCCCAAATACTATAGTAATTATATTAACTTAAGCTTTACTGTTATTCCAGCAGTAAAATTCATAATCAATATTAAGCAATTTTTCAACCAAAAAAATTGTTTAACCATACTAATGAATTTACTTCTGATCCATTAGTTTACTTTAACCTTATAAGTGATATATAAAAACAGAAGACCAATGAATACATACTCTCAGATGAAATAAACACTGTAAAGAACAGGTACTTCAAAGACACTGATCTACTTTCAATTCTCATAAAGGACATCCTTCTATATAGAACCCAAGTAAAAATTTATACACACATTTATACAACATGCATTAATAATCCAGAAATCTCAAATTTAGGGTTTTATTTAAAAAAGACATCTCTAGGGGCGACTGGGTGGCTCAGTGGGTTAAAGCCTCTACCTTCAGCTTGGGTCATGATCTCAGGGTCCTGGGATCAAGCCCGCATTGGGCTCTCTTCTCAGGGGGGAGCCTGCTTCCCCCCCCCCCCGTTTGCCTCTCTGCCTACTTGTGATCTCTCTGTCAAATAAAATCTTTTAAAAAAATAAAAAATAAAAATAAAAAAGATATCTCTAAACAAGTATGTGGAGCCTATGCCTCAGTAGTATGATACTTCTCAGATGAATTGAGACTTAAATTGATGAGAGGGTAGAACAAAAAAGCAAGAACTTTGGAGCCAGACTAACCTAGATTCAAGAACACACAGATGTCTGAATTTTTATCAGTGTGACCCTGGGTACTGGACAGCCTGTTTCATCACCTATAAAATGGGACTATTATCACCTAATTAACAAGGTTTCACTACATTTTTTTAAAAATTCAAAACATGGGAGTATGCACTGACTAAGCACCAAAGGAAACTCTGATAGAATTGTTTTATGTCCTATTAAAATTTAAATTAAAGCTAACACCTAATTCTATAGTGGCACCGATCAATTCTATAGTAGCACCATATGATAGCATGGTTCTATGACTTTTTTTCTCCCCAAGGACCATTAGTAGCTGAGAGGTAAGCATAAACCATCTGTAGAGCTGTACTGATTTAGAGTTAAGATTTTACAAGGCTGGTGTAAATGAAAAATATTGGGTCAAAGGATTAGATAAAGGAAGTGAGTAATATGGACCAAAATACAGTAGGTATGGCACATAATAAGAGTTCAAATATTTACTGAGTTTCATTTACTGAGTATTAAGTACTAGATACTATCAGGTAGAAAATAGTATACCTTGAGATTTCCAAGAGCTAAGAATACAGAAGAGAAAATAATGCTTCTAAGGCAATGGATATTATGGGTAGAGTGACCATATAATTTGTTATCCAAGCCAAAACATAAATTTTTTAGAGTGAAAGGGAAGTGAAAGAGCACTAATGATAGATAATTATGTCAGAATAACAGTTACCTAGGCATTCTGAGACAAAAAGGGATATATCACATTTATGAGCCACCCCAATCAAGAGTGCCAATGTATAGTAACTTGGGAGAATGAATGAGAGACATGTGTGCAGTGAGAAAAGCTCCATCTAAGAAGGGAAATTTTCTTTTAGGTAAGCCTAAACTATTTTCTTTTAGCTAAGCCTAAACTAGTAATCCTAATTTTATTTCAGTAAATTTACGCAAGAATAGTGGGATTTAGCTAGATTTTAGGCAAAGTAAGTTTTTCCAAGCAGAGAAAGAGCACTTAAGAAAAACAAAAAGAGGAGCGTCTGGGTGGCTCAGTGGGTTAAAGCCTCTGCCTTCAGCTCAGGTCAGGATTCCAGCATTGAGCCCTGCACTGGGCTCTCTGCTCAGCAGGGAGCCTACTTCCCACCCCCTACCCCCCCACCGCCTGCCTCTCTGCCTACTTGTGATCTCTCTCTCTGTGTCAAATAAATAAAACCTTAAAAAAAAAAAGAGATTCACAGAAACAGAAAATGCAAGAGGAGTCTGGGAAATCAGAAAAATCCAGGTATTGGTAAAAATAAAAATAAAATAAAAAATAATAGAGATGAAGCCAGAAAGGCAAATTCTTAATTCAGTTTATTTGTGCATCCATCTTGTTCACTAAATTTAACAACTACTTGTATTGACCAGGCTTCATGCTGAAGAAGGACAAGGAAAAAGAACATTCCTTACCCTTCAGGAAGAGTAAGGACAAATCAGAGAAAGTGTAAATAAGCAGAAGGAAAAAAGAAGCAACATTATAGACTGAAAATTTAGGCAGCCAAAATATGAGCTAGGAAAATTCATCTAGCACAAGTTTACATATTATAGTGGAGAAAAAAAGCACAGATACAGAAAGAGCAATTAGGAGTGTAAAGCTCTGATTATGACCTTATTCGGAAAAAGGGTCTCTGCAGATATAATTAAAAATCTCAGGATAAGAACACCCTGGATTATCCAAGTGGGCCTTAAATTCAATGACAAGTGTCCTTATAAATAACAAACATGGAAAAGACAGTGGCAAAGACCATGTTAAAACAGAGGCAGAGACTGAGTTACACAGCCAAGGAATGTCTGTGGCCACCAGAAGCTGGGAGAAGCAAGAACAGAATCTCCCCTAGAGCTTTCTGGAGGGAATGTGGCCCTGCAGACACCTGTAGGGTAGATTTCTATACTCCAGAACTATAAGAGAATAAATCTGTTGTTTTAATCCACCAAGTTTATGATAATTTGTGATGGTAGCCCTAGGAAACTATCATGGGAGGCCACTACACTAAACAGCATGAGATATAAATGTCCAAAATAAAAGTAGTGACAATACAGATGTAAACAGAAAAGATTATTAGACTTATGGGGGAAAAGTACAAAGGACAGTGCTTAGAATTTCTATCAGTGCAGCTCCACTCTTACACATGTAAAACTGTTGAAGGGGAAAGAAAATGGAAAAAGTAAGGGAGCTGAGTATTACCAGACTATATGCCTACAGTCATTTTCACCACTGTGTGGCGATTTCTCCCTTCTGCATTCTGGTCGAAAGATGGACAAAACTAAATTTCCAAGATTTACACTATAATCCTCCCACCCAACATACTCTCCCTTCCATCCTAATTTCCATTAAAATCATCTCAGCAGCAAATATTGAATCTCGTTAAGCTCTATAATATACCATTCAATATAGCAAGCAATCTCAAAAAAAGCAGTTTTTAGGTCACTTTTTTCCCACTGTCTCCAAGATGCAGATCTTTTCCACCTCTAAAATGGGTCACAAGTGGCCTATGTATATGCAAACTTGGTTATTATTCCTGGTGGCATGACTGCCAATAGGCAAACCTATGACCTATATGAACATTAAAGCAAGAATGATATGTTCCACTATATCTTTCCAGTAAGATCAGGATAGCATCAGAATGAAAACTTGCAGAATGGATATTAGAGGCTTGTAAGAAAAATTTCAGAGACAGTGGTCTTCTGTGCAATAAAGAGTTATTAACATAGTGAGCCTAAACTGGTATCCTTAAAAAGGCCTTCATGCAAGGATGGCCTTTGACTAATGGTGAGTAACTATCTGAGGAAAGTTCTCACCATTAATTGCTAATAGTGGCTCACTGTGCCTAAGCCGTTTTGTACAAACAATAAACTTATGACGAACACCTACTTTCCTTCTAAGAATCTGGAATTGAGATATGTGCTAGGCCTACATGACCAAAACTCTGTTCATGGAGTTTCTAGTGAGCTTCCACGGCTAGCAACATTTCATCCATGTTGTTACAAATCATTCCTGGGGGAATTAAGTGTATGCTGTTTGACTCCACCAGGAGAGGGCTCTGGAAGCTTGTGCCTAACTTTGCGTCATGACCTTTTGCTTAGTGTGAGAGCTTTTACTGTAATAAATCATAACCTTGAGTACAAATATATGCTTAGTTCTATGAGTCTTCTTAGAGAATTACTGAATCTAAGGGTGGTCTTGTAACTCTACAACACATCTTTTTTTTTTTTTTTAAGTATTATTAACCTACAGTAATATATTAGGTTCAAGTGTACAACACAGTCATTTGACAATTGTATACATTACAAAATGCTCACCACTATAAGTGTTACCAGCTGTCATCATATAAAGTTATCAAAATACTATTAACTATATTCCCTATGCTACAAACACATCTTTTTTTTTTAAGATTTTATTTATTTATTTATTAGGAAAGAGAGAGTGAGAGAGAGCATGAGAAGTGAGAAGGTCAGAGTGAGACGCGGACTCCCCATGGAGCTGGGAGCCCGATGTGGGACTCGATCCCGGGACTCCGGGATCATGACCTGAACCAAAGGCAGTTGCCCAACCAACTGCGCGCCCTACAAACACATCTTTTAAGAAAGAGTATCAAAGAGCTCTCCACAGCACAGGGGAAAAAAACAATATAAAGAAGGACTCCGAATTTGAAGACTCGAAATACTTTAACCATTTTTCCACTTGTATTTTACTTTTCACGGATGCACACAAGTTATGATGATTTCTAAAAATCCATGAATATAATACTGGTTAAGTATGAAATAAAAATCCAATAAATACAAGGTGATAGGAAAGTACTGCCATAGGTTGTTTTTTTCTTCCTTAATGGTATATAAAATCCATGTCTCTCTTAATCAATGACCTGACATTTGATGAAATGTGATAACTGTCAAAATTTGATATGTTAAAGCAATAAGTCAGCATCTGCAGAATAAGTATCTCACATAAGTCAGAAGTTAATGTAAATTATAACATTCAAAAAATAAGACTAATAGAAATGTTAAAAGAATTACATTTATATTGTTTCTCCATTCCATATACTTTCTAAATATTTAAGTTAGAATGTTTTATTTACATGAGTGTATAGTTCTCAAAATTTCTAGAAAAGCATTAATATAGACACATTTCATTTGGCTTAAGAGGACAACAAAACATATATTTCGCTTCTAATTTCATAGCTTAAATTAGAGTGCCTTTACGCTATGGAGACAAGTGTGTTACAATTTATTGTCTGTTGACCCCAAATGCACCATCCATATGTGCTGATAAACAGAATTCCTTTAAGCACTTCTTTCAAGTAAATATGGTGTTAAGCTTTCTCAGAAGATGATCCTATAGGAATTCTGCAGGAGGGAGAGGCTCTCCTGCCGTGTCCAATGCAGATTAGAAGTGAGAAGCATGGGTGTGAGGATACTGGGAAGAGCCAGCCCCAGCCATGTATCCCAAACTCAGTCCCCCTACAAACTGCAGTCTCAGCCAGGCAATAACCATTCCTCATAACATAGAAACGAGAGACTCCATGCCGCCCAAATGTTCTCAAGAGTCTACTGCCCCACTAGCGCTAGAACTCCCACTACACACACACCACCACTTTCACTCCCAGAAAATAGCTATTCCTTGCTGAATAATTCCAGACAACCTCCAGCATTCTCTACCACTAGGTGCCCTGAACTATACCTTCTCGACAAAGTCTGAGTCTCTTCTAAGTTTGTCCTTCCTTGCGTACACTCCCTCACAGCCTTCCCATACCACTCAGTCTCCTTATAATTATACAGTTTTTCTTTTATTAAAGTTAATAATTCTTTAAGTTAAACTTTCTGATTAACCTATTGTGTAGTTTCTGGCATCAATGCTGAAACTGACAAAGTTACCTTAAATTTATATGGAAATTAAACTGACAAAGTTACCTTAAATTTATATGGAAATTAAAGTGAGTAGGAATAACCAAACAAAAAAAAAAGAAAAGAACAAAGTGGAAGACTAACATCTTCTAAATTTCAAGACTGTGCAAAATGATATAGTAACAAAAAACATGTGGCAAAACTATATACAATAATCAGAACTGTGTGAAACTAGCCTCAGACACACATAGAGATCAATGGAATAGTATGGAGAGTCCAGTAATAAGTTTATTACGTTTAGGTCAATTGATTCTTAACAAGGGTGCCTGTACAATTCAATAGGGGAAAATAATCTTTCAACAAACAGTCCTGGGATAACTGGATATCCATATAAAAGTCACAGCATACATAAAAATTAATCCAAAACAGATCATAGACATAAATGTAAAAAAAACCTTGTGTTTAAGTGGACAACATCAAGAGAGTAAAAATAAAGCCTACAGACTGGAAGAAAAAAACTGCAGATCATGGATCAAAGATATTTGTGCCTAGACTATTAAAAAAAACCCTTACAGCTCAATAGTAAAATTACAAACAATCCAATTGAAAAATGAGCAAAGGACTGAAATAGACATGTCTTGAAAGAAGATACACAAAGGGCCAATAAGCACATTAAAATACGCTCAACATCATGAGCCATTAGGGAAATGCGAATTAAAACAATGACATACCACCTCACATCCACTCTGATGACTACAATCAAAAAGTCAGATGGGGCAGGTGGGTGGCTCAGTCAGTTAAGCCACTAACTTGGGCTCAGGTCATAACCTCAGGGTCCCCATACTGAGCCCGCCTCCAGCTCTGTGCTCAGCAGGAAATCTGCCTGTCCTTCTCCCTCTGCCCCGCCCCTGCTTGTGCTAGCTCTCTCTCAAATAAAATCTAAAAAAAAAAACAAAACCCCAAATAATAAGAAGTGTTTGTTAAGGACCTGGAAAAGCCCCCTCAATGCTAGTAGGAATGAACAACAGTACAGCTACTTTGGAAAACAAACTGGCAATTCCTCAAAAGGTTATGGTTACCACAGTTCCACTCCTACGCAAATATCCAAGTGGAATAAAGATACATGTTCACACAAAAACTAATACATGAATGTATATAGCAACACTATTCGTAATAACCAAAAAACATAAATAATGCAAATGTCCATCAACTGATGAATAAATGTGATATATCCACACAATGGATTACGTGGCAATAAAAAAGAATGAAATACTAAAATATGTACAACATGGATGAACCTTCAAATCATTATGCTAAATGAAATAAATCAGACATATTAGACTGCATATTATATAACATCTACATGAAATGTACAGAAAAGGTAGATCTATAAAAATATAAAGTATATTAATGATTGCCTAGTACTGGGAGGGGTGAGGGTAAATAGAAGAATGACTGCTTTGGCGGGGAGCAGTGATGAAAATGTTCTAAAAGTGACTAATTATGGTTACACAGCTCCGAATATACTAAAAACCATGAATTATGCACTTTAAACTAGTGAAGTGTATGGTATGTGAACTATATCAATAAAGCTATTATATATTTTAAAAGAAAATAGAGAACTTTCAGGCAAAAAAAAAAAAAAAGGAAAAGAAATTAATCAGGAGATTCTCACTAAAGAAAATACAAAGGATGCTCTTCAGGCAGAAGTAAAAGGATTCCAGATGGAAACTACAAGTTTCAGAGAGAAAGAACTATAGAAAAGGTAAACATATTGCAAAAACTAAATAAACTTACTGTATAAACAATGTCTTAAAGGATACACATAGACACAGATGCTAGCACTAATAGCAGAATAAGGATAGAGTTAAAGGGTTTGACTCCTGTATTGTCTAAAAAGGAATAATATATTATACAACCTAATTTATACTGAACTTTAAGAAAGTCAAGAACGTATTTTATAATCTCTAAATTAGCCACTGAATGAACAGTAAAAAACCACAACACTAAAAATTTAATAAGGGGGAAACAGAATGAAAACTAATATAATGGAAAGCAATGAATAAACGAATAAAACAAAGAACATATGCACAAGTAGAAATTAAAATGTAACATAACAGATTTAAGCCCAACTATGTAAGTGATTAATTAATTATAAATAACAAAATATGCCAAATAAAAGAAAGCTTAGCAGCTTTGATTTAAAAAAATTACGTGCTGCTTACAAGGGATACGTCTTAAATTTAAGAGCACAGAAAGGTTGAAAGTAAATGTTGGGGAAAAGAGAAAATGCAAACACTAACCAAAACAAACCTAATGTAGCTATACTAAAATCAGACAAAGTACACTTTAAGGAAAGAAGTGTTGCAAGAGAGAGTGGGCTATTTAATAATGATAAAAAAGGGTCAAGTGCCAAAAGATAGAACAATTCCAAATTTAATTGTACTTTATAATTCAGCCTCAAAGTATACATAAGAAAACTTCACAGAATCAAAAGGAAAAAAAGACAAATCCTCATCATGGAATATCATTTTAACACACCTCACAGTAATTAACTAAAAAAGTAGGGGGAAAAAATCAAAAGGGATAAAGGTTGAACAATGCAAACAACTTGACCTAATTGATATACAACACACAGAGAAAACAAATAACCGAACAAGCACAATGTACATTCTTTTCAATTATACACGGAATTGTCAACATTGACCTAATGTCTTGCCCAAAGACTGAAATCAGACACAAATTCTTTGACACAATGTAATTAAGCTACAAATAAAAAACTAAGGTCACTAAAATATCTTCATATGCCTAGTTACATAATACTTTTTTTTTTTAAAGGTTTTATTTATTTCAGAAAGAGAGAGAGAGCAGAGCGCCCACGCAAGCAGGGGAAGGAGCAGAGGAGAAGGGAGATGGAGAGAATCTCCCATGCAAATTCCAAGCTGAGTGCGGAGCCTAATGCAGGGCCTGACACCAGGCTCGATCTCACAACCCTGAGATCATGACCCGAGCTAAAACTAAGACTTGGATGCTCAACCAACTGAGCTATCCAGGTGCCCCAGTGATAATTTTCAAAATAATCCAAGATACAAAAAAAATCACATGGAAATTCTTTTTGCATATATATCTGCATACAATGCACACAAAATTATGACTAACAGGAAAAAATAGGCTCAGATGTATATATAAGAAAAAGAGAAAGGCTGCATATCAATAACCATTCATCTCAAAAAACAGAAAAGGAATAGGTAATAAACCCTCCAAAAAAAGGAGAAGTAAATATGGAACAGAAAATAATGTAATAGAAAAAAAACGTAAAATAGAGAATATCCAATAACAAATCAAAGGTGAGTTCTTTGGTTAAGTCTAATAAAACTGATAAAATTCCCTGCAAGACTGAGCCAGAAACTAAGCTGACACAAATCACAAATATGAGGAATGAAAAGGGGCATATCATGCAGATCTTCCAGATATTTTTAAAAAAAGGTAATGAGAGGACATAAAAAAAAACTTCATGTCATTAGATCTGAAAGCACAAAACTGACAAATACCTACAAAAACAGAATGGGTCCTAAGTGACACAAATTTAAAGAAAATCTAAGTAGTACTATAATTATTAAGAAATTGAACTTATAACTAAAAATCCTTCCCATAAAAAAATACTCCAGGTCCAAATGGCTTTATCTATTAATTCCATCTAACAGAGAAAAATAATACAGTTCATATACAGGATAGAAAAAGATACAATACGTCTCATTTTTTTTGAGCCCAGAATAATCTTGATACCAAAACTTGGCAAGATCATTAGAAAGGACTATTCCAAGACAACTGATAAATATAGATGAAGAAAAGAAAATAACAGTCGACTGACTCCAGTGATATAATAAGAGATATACTCATCAAAACCAAACAAAACGTGTTATTCCAGCAACACGAAGATGGGTTTAATATTTTTTAAAATGGAATTTAACACATTATTTAAAAAAAGGGGGGGAAATTTATCCATTCATCTCAAAATTAAGATATAGTATTTGATAAAATTAAACACCATTCATTATAAAATTTCATAGTAAACCAGGAATAGAAACTTTCCTAATCCGATAAGGATTCTACTAAAAACAAATAAACAAACAAAAAAAAAAACTATAGCCAACATCATACTTAATTTTGAAATGTGGGACACTTTTTTTTAACCTCTGAGATTAGGAATGAGACAACGATGCCTGTGATCACCACTTTAATTCAACATCATAGTGGAGGTCCTAGCCAGAGCAATAAACAAAGGAAAAGGGAAAAAAAAAGTATAGGAATTGGAGAGAAATAAGGCTTTCATTTTTCATAGATGGCATGACTGTGTGATGGAGAATCCAAAAGATTGGACAAAGTATTAGAAACAATTGAAGTTACCAAGGTCTCTGGATATAAGTTCATAATATCTAAATCATTAGATTTTTATGTCTGCAAATAATGAGTAAATATTTTTTCTTTTATATTTTATTAACATACACTGTATTATTTGTTTCAGGGGTACAGGTCTGTGATTCAGTCTTACACAATTCACAGCACTCACCACAGCTCATACCCTCCCCAATGTCCATCACCCAGCCACTCTATCCCTCTCACCTCCCCTCCACTCCAGCAACCCTCAATTTGTTTGTGAGATTAAGAGTCTCTTATGGTTTGTCTCCCTCCCTGGTTTTGTTTTCTTTCATTTTTTCCTTCTCTTCCCCTATGATCCTCTCCCGTGTTTGTCAAATTCCACATATCAGTAAGATCATATGATAATTGCCTTTCTCTGACTGACTTATTTCGCTTAACATAATATCCTCTTAGTCCCATCCACGTTATTGCCAATGACAATATTTCATTTTTTATATGGCTACATAATATTCCATTGTGTATATATACATCTTCTTTATCCATTCATCTGTGGATAGACATCTAGGCTCTTTCCATAATTTTGCTAACGGTAACATTGCTGTTATAAACATAGGGGTGCATGTGGCCCTTCGGATCACTACATTTGTATCTTTAGGGTAAATACCCAGTAGTGCAACCGCTGAGTTGCAGAGTAGCTCTATTTTCAATTCTTTGAGAAATTTCCATACTGTTTTCCAGACTGGCTGCACTGGCTTGCATTCCCACCAACAGTGTAGGAGGGTTCCCTTTTCTCTGCAGGCTTGCCAACATCCGTCGTTTCCTGACTTATTAATTTTAGCGATTCTGATTGGTGGAGGGGCAAGAGGGGAAGGGAGATGAAGAGAATCTCTCAAGCAGAGAACTAATTCAACAAAAACATGCATAAAATGAGCCAGCAATTCTACCACTGAAAGAGAGGTACAGGGATGTTCATAGCAGTACTTTTCATAAAAGCCTCAAAATGAAAACAACCCAAATGTCTGTCCAAAATTAAGACTGATAAATTATGGATCAGCAATGGACAGAATACTGCACAGTGGTGTTAAAAAAAATGCTACATGTAACAACATGAATGAATCTCACAACCTCAACAAAAAAGTATTACATAAAGTTCAAAAACAGATGAAACTAATTTATGGTGTTAGAAGTCATAATTGCAGTTATTACTGGGGAAGACAGAGATTTGTGATTGGAAAGAGTGTAAGAGTGTGAGGGGGCTTCCGGAGTGTCAGTTAAGATTTATTTCTTGTCCCAGGGTGATGGTACATGCTCACTTTACAACAGTTCGTCCAACTGCACAATTACAATGAATACTTTTCTATATATGTATTGTCAATAAAAAGTTTGATTATTGCATGAATTTATGTCTACAGCCTTGTTCACAAACTAACTCACACCTCGTGTCTTCTAATCCCGTGTTCACTTGGCACTGATTCAAATCAAGCCTCAAAATCTCACAGTTAACACAGTCAAAACCAAAATCATTACCCCTTTGTCATGAGTTATGTTCCCCTTAAGATACATTGTAACCAAGGTTCCAAAGACCTTGGAAATATGGTCTTTGCATATGTAATTAAAATGTAAGATAAGGTCATATTGGAGGAGGGTGAGCTTAATCCAATGTGACTGCTATCTTTATACAAAAAGGAAAATGCCATGACAGAAATGCCATGACAACTAAGGAAGAGACTGTAGTAATGAAACCCATGGAAAGCTAAAGATTGATGGCCACCATCAGAAACCAGCATGAGACAAGAAAGAGTTCTACCCCAGAGTCTCAGAGGGAATGCAGTCCTCCTGACACCTTGATTTCAGACTTCCTAGGCTCCAGAACTGTGAGAGAATAAATTTCTGTTGTAAGCCACCCAGTTTGTGATATTTTCTTGTAATAGCCCTAAGAAACTAATACAGCCTTCCATGTAATATCTTAATTCTTACCTCAACCTCCCTTTCAGCAATATTTAAATGATTCTCCCATCTGTCTAATATACAAACTCCAAATGCACTCCTCATATACTGGGATCATCAAGAGATATTAACTTTGCCTTTTAATTATCTATTGTTTTTAAACTTTTTCCTTTCATTTCTACTACCACCATCCTAATTCAGGCCTTAACAACTTCACAACTACACTATCCCACTTATAAGCAATATAAGTATTGCTTAAATACTACCTTCCTATGTCATTTTTTCTGTTCCCAAACTTTCAGTAACATTCTATCACATCATATTCAAAAGGTACTCAGCACTCTGGCTCTATTCTACTTTCTTCAATACGTAAATACAATTGGTTCCCCAAGAACACATTTTTAAGATTTTACTTATTTGAAAGGGAGAGAGCACAAGCAGGGGGAATGGCAGAGAAAGAACTCCCCATTGAGCCGGGAGCTGGATGTGGGGCTCGATCCCAAGACCCTAAGATCATGGACTGAGCTGAAGGCAGACGCTTAACCAACTGAGCCACCCAAGCTCCCTCACATTTTATTCTTTATCAGCTAGTTTTTCTCAGTACCTAGAATAATTCTGGTAGACACAGTGCTCAATTAAATACTAACCACCAACATAAACTTATTACTACCTCCACGTCATTGTATTTTACAAGTTCATGTTATGCCAACTCATGCTTTCAAATACGTACCCATTATTTTATTCATTCTTAGTTGAAATTATATTCTATTTTTGCCCCCAAAATTCTACTATTAAGTCCATTATTATCCTACACTCATTTATTCTCAAAATATATCACTTATACCATGAAGATCCAAGCCTTGCCAAAACCTCCCTTTCTTAGACCTTGACATGTCTCTGTAACTTCACCCATCACTTTATTGTCCCCTATGTAGTAGAAAAAAGAGCTTGTTTATTTCTAAGGCTACTCTCTCTCATCTGTGTTCTTAATCTTTCTACTTACTTTCTGTTCCTGGACCTTACCATTACAATGTGCTTCTCCCACTGTCCCTCACCCCCACTCCACCAAAGACAAATATTATCATAAAAACTAAAAAAGATTTTAAGAGAAATTAAGAAACAATCCCATTTATAATTGCTTCAAAAAGAATAAAATACCTAGGAATAAATGTAATCAAAGAGATGAAAGACCTGTATTCTGAAAACTGTAATACATTGATGAAAGTGAAGATAACACAAAAACACATGAAAAGCTATACCATGCTCGTAGATTGGAAAAATTAGTATTATTAAAATGTCCATACTACCCAAAGCAATCTACAGATTCAATGTAATCTCTATTAAAAAAACAACAGTACTTTTCACAGAACTAGAAGAAATGATCCTAAACTTCTATGCAATCATGGAAGACCTTAATAGCCAAAGCAATCTTAAAAACAATCTCAGATTTCAAGATATACTAAAAAACTGTATTAATTAAAAAAGTATAGGGGTGTCTGGGTGGCTCAGTGGGTTAAGCCTCTGCCTTTGGCTCAGGTCATGATCTCAGGGTCCTGGGACTGAGCCCCACATCTGGCTTTGTGCTCAGCAGGGAGCCTGCTTCCCCCTCTCTCTCTGCCTACTTGTGATGTCTTTCTCTCTGTCAAATAAATAAATAAAATCTAAAAAAAAAAAAAAAAAGAAAAAAAAAGTGATGAATCACTGACCTCTACCTCTGAAACTAATAATACACTATATGTTAACTAATTGAATTTAAATTTAAAAAAAGCATAGTACTGGCACAAAAACAGACATATAAATCAACAGAACGGAATAGATAGCCCAGTAACAGACCCACACTTATATGGTCATTAATCTATGACAAAGGAGGCAAGAATATATAATAGGGAGAAAAAGTCTTTTCAATAAAAGATGTTGAAAAAACAGTATCTACATGCAAAAAAAAAAAAGAAACTGGACCACTTTCTTACAGCATATACAAAAATGAAATGGACTAAAGACCTAAATGTGAGACCTGAAATCATATAGCTCCTTAAAGACAAAGGCAGGAATCTACTGGACACTGGCCTTGGCAACATTTTTCTACATGTCTCCTCAGACAAGGGAAACAAAAGCAAAAATAAACATTAGGACAATACCCAAATAAAAAATTTTGCACAGCTAAGGAAACCACCAATAGAACAAAAAGACTACTTACAGCATGAGAGCAGATATTTATAAGTGATGTATAAATATGTATAAATGTATATGTATATATGATCTTGTATAAATATGTATAAATGATCTTATACATGTATACAATGGCTATGTGTACATTTATATATATAAATGATATGTATAAAAGATCTTGTAAGAGGCTAATATTTAAAATACATAAAGAATTTACACAACTCAGGACCAAAACAAAGAATCCAACTAAAAATGAGCAAATAACCTGAACACACATTTTTCCAAAGAAGATACTGAGGGACAACAGACACATGCAAGGATGCTCAACATCACTAATCATCAGGGAAATGCAAATCAAAACCACAATGAGATACATCTCCTTACACCTGTCAGATGGTTAGTATCAAAATAACAAGATAGAACAAGTGCTGGTGAGGATGTGGAGAAAGGGGAACTATATAGTACACTGTTGGTGGGAATGTAAACTGGTGAAACCTCTTGTGGAAAACAATACAGAGGTTCCTCAAAAAGTTAAAAATAGAAATACCATGATTCAGTAATTCCACTACTGGGTATTTATCCAAAGAAAACAAAAACACTAATTTAAAAAAGATATGTACCACTATGTTTACTGCAGTATATTTACTGGTTATGGAAGCAACCTGAGTGTTCATCAGTAAATGAATGGATAAAGAAGGTGTGATATACACACATACACATTCTCTCTCTCTCTCTCTCTCAACAATGGAATATTATTCAGTCACAAAAAAGAATGAGATCTGGCCATTTGTGACAACATGGATGGACCTACAGAGTATTATGCTACGTCAAATATGTCAGACAAAGAAAGGTAAGTTTCATATGATTCCACTTAAATAGAGAATCTAAAGAACAAATGTAGAAACAAATAGAATCACAAATACAGAGAACAAATTGGTGGTTGCCAGACATTAAGGGGTTGAAGGGAAGGGTGAAATAGGTGAAGGAAGTAAGAGGTACAAACTTCTAGTTATAAAATAAGTTATGGGGGTGATAAGTATAGCATTGAGAATAAAAATGTCAATAATATTATAACAACATTGCATGGTAACAAATGGTAACTATACTTATTATGGTAAGCATAGCCTAATGTGTAGAATTGTCAAGTCACTATGTTGTACATCTGAAACTAACAGAACACTGTATGTCAACTACACATTTCTTTTAAAAAATTTTTCTTCAACTTTTTGTAGTGACATCATTAGAAAATATATTCTCCTGTGCTATGAGATAACAATATCCAGTTTCTAAGAATACTAATGCCAGTCTAAGAGGTAAAGCTGTAATATCCAGTGTCTCAAGAAGCAAAAAGCAATGACCTTGACAGACTGCCCCTTGACAGTATCTTGGCTGTAGTTCTGGATATTGTTCTAAATGCGTAGTCTCCTCTGATCTTAATTTCCATACCTGAACCACCTGATATCCCTCAAAAAATTTCCTTGTAATGAAAGTTAAGTTTCTAATGTTTGTAAGTCGGAATTTTGACTGATGTCTTGGTCAACTCAGGCTGCTGTAACAAAATACCATAGACTAGGTAACTTAAATAGCAAACACTTATAGTTCAGAGGATAGGAAGTCCAAGAACAGAGTGCCAGCATAGCATGGTTAGTTCTGGTGAGAACTCTCTTCCTGGCTTAGAGATGGCTGACTTCTTACTGTATCCACAACATGATGTAGACAGGAAACTGATGTCTCTTCTTCTGCTTATAAGGCCACTAATCTCATTATGGGACTCTAACCTCAAGAACCTCTAAATCTACCTCCCAAAGAACCCTTCCTAATACCATCACATTGGGAGTTAGGGCTTCAACATAACAATTTTGGGATGACAAACATTGAGCCCATAACAACTGATATATTATTCTTCCCCTTCAAATTACTTTCTCTTTTCCATCTTTCCCAACAGTAGACCCTACCCTACTACTTCTTAGCTACCCCCTCACTTGTTAATTTTTTGGAATCTGACTTCTAACCACTTTTACTAAATTACTGAGTCATCCATGCACTCCTCTTAACTACTAGATATATTTGTCTATTTATCAAGTAAGTTTTTTTCTAGGTTATCCTCCCTCCTTTTTATGCAATTAAAGTACCGCAATCTTGAAAAAATGTTCCCAGTCCCCTACCCAATTCCCTTTCCTCTTCCTTCGTTTCTCTCTCTCCCCCCTCCTCCCCCCAGACCTCTCGCTCAAACAATTCATCTATTCCAAAAACCTCAATCCCAGTAATTCCCAATTCCACATACCAACCCCACCATCTCATAATAAATTTCCAACTACAGCTCTAAAATATATCCCTGAAGTACAATTTAAATGCCTCCAAAAAAGTTAAGAGATGAAAATTAATCAAACCTTCTACTATCCCTTTCTAGCCATTCAAAAGACAAGCATTAAGTACATATCCAACTCTTCCTTCTTCACCCACTATGATACCCAAACATCAAGTAATTTACTCGAATCCATCTCTCCATTCAAGCCTTTTGCCAAATTGTCATTTGTCTCCACAACTTGTCTTCCATGGACAATTACAATGGTTTTTATCTTTTGTCTCTCATACCTCCAATATATCTTATACATTGCTGTCAATATTCTCAAATCACAGAAAGATGCAGTAGTTACTTGCCTTCAAAAGCTCCTCAATGCCTACCATACGAAGTTCCACTCTCCTCAGCATCAGCAAAGTATTTAAAAATCCATGACTTCCCTACAAAAAAGTTCATGCTTAAACCACATGGGAACACTCCTTCCAGAGAGCTCTCAGTCCAGTGATTTTTTTTCAGCCTGGAATGCCCTTTTTCTTTGACTTTTCCTTGCAAATGGAAATCTAAATTCTTCCTTCAAAGTTCAGCTACAGAATTAGATCTTCTATTAAGTCTTCTTCCATTGCCAATAAAACTGCTCCTTCTATAATCCCACAATACTTTTACATTTCTAAGACAATTCATTTTCCCTTGCATTATTGTTAGTTGTATTTACAAAGCACTTTATTGGAATTTAATAAAGATTTCATTTAATTTTCACAGCAACTCTGTAAATGAAGTATTTAGCCAACTTTACAGGGAATGAAACAGGCAGAGAGGCTAAGTAACTGGATTTAACACACACTCATGCATGCGCACACACACATACATTCTAATTCCAAATCTCCTAACAATTAATTACGTTTTACATTTATTAAGAAAGAGTCCAAAGCCCCTTGCATACATAGTCCTTCCTGTGTAACAGATGCTTGTGTTTTAATATTCTTTTCCCTGTTTGAAATAACTTTGTTTTACTTGTCCGAACTTAATCCATTCTTGAAGACAGAGCTCAAAAGTTTCACCTCCTCTAATTAGCTTTCCTTGACTCTTCCAGGCCTTACTGATCTTTTTTTAAGGATGCTCATACTGCTTACAATGTCCTTACAAATATCTTTCTATATTTTATTTTATTTTTTTATCTTTCTATATTTTAGCATGCAGTTAGTCTTACTAAAGAAACTTGGCACTGACCACCATGTCTTATTTCACTGAGGTATCCTCTAAACTACCTAGCAATCGATTGGTGCTTTATTACCTATTTACTGATTGATGCTCAATAGTCCCCTCATCTATCCCCTGCTCTAATTTCTAAGTCCTTTATTTTCTGCATTGCAGGTATGGATCAACTGTTGTGACTAAACATTATGTTTTAGTAGTAAATATTACTCAACCCACTCCTGAAATTTAAAGTTCACAGGTCAAGTAAGTATTTTAATCATCTGATGGAAGAAAAATCTAGAGTGACTATTTTAGATGACTGTAGAGGGCAGCAAAGCAACAGTAGTATCCCCAAAGAAAGATGTATTTTTCTTAGGCAATTTCAGATTTGTTTTTATATTTTAACAGATGTTGTTAGGATTAAAGCTTTTAGGAGGCAAGACACATTTTTGCATGCTCTATACAAATTTTACCAACTACTTATGTACTTAAACATTTTCACTATCAGTTATAAATATAACAAAACTGTGTCAATGTCCAGATCCTTTTATACACAATATGGAAAAATAAGTTTGATGAACAATGCATGGCTTCAAAATAGCCAACATAACTACATAAGCTAATTCTTATGAATCTAAATGTTGAAATGCTTCTTCATCAAAAAGTGTAAAAATAAGGGTGCCTGGGTGGCTCATTGGGTTAAGCCTCTGCCTTCGGCTCAGGTCATGATCTCAGGGTCCTGGGATTGAGCCCCGCATCAGGCGCTCTGCTCAGCAAGGGGCCTGCTTCCCCCCCTCTCTCTGCCTGCTTCTCTGCTGATTTGTGATCTCTCTCTCTCTCTCTCAAATAAATAAAATCTTTTTTAAAAAAAGTGTAAAAATTATCTTAAATACAGAAAAGAACATCAATAGTCTAAACTGTTTATTTCTTGCTAAGGAGAGATGTCATCATTAGTGTTATTAATTCTAGCCTTGATATGCCTTCTTTTTTTATTCAAAATCAGTTAGGCAACAATAGGAGCTATATCAGCTTTAAAAGAAAAAAATAATAAATTTTTGACATTGCACTAGTGTACAACAAACAGAAGGTAACAACTTGAAAGAGAACAGGAGTTCCTACCATTATACTTTAATGTTGAAGTTCATTCTGGTTTTAATATGAATTAGCCAAAGCTGTATCATAAAATAATCATATGTTTATAATTATATTTATAATAATATATTTACAATGCTTCTAAGAATGGCAAAACTACTATAAAAGTTGGTACAATTGCATTACTTGCACATGTTCCTCAAGGCTTTTCTGCGGTAATTTTTTTATCTTTTAAGTTTAACAAGCAGAAATCAGAGATTTAGAGCAGCTGCTAGAGCCATTAACATATGCAGACTCATGGTTTAGTGAAAAATGCTATGATGGTCTAGCCCTGTGCCCTTAATCAGAAGGCTAGACTAAGTACCTTCTCCCACTTGAATCTCTTCAATAAAAAATAGAGCAGCTTTTTTAAAATTTTTCATTTAAAATAAAGGAATCAGGGTATCTCTAAGCAGATTTAAAAACTAGACAGTTTAATGGGATGACTTAGTCAATATTAAATTGAACTTATAGCCATGAATGATTATCTCTAATCTACATCAAATTAGAAGGGAATTTGGAGTTCACAATGACAGGACACTTGTGAAATGAATCTTAATCTAGCCTGCAATAGCTATGACTAAATTAGAAATCATATTAATAAATTCCAAAAACAATGGCCTATGATATTTCATTAATGACAATAATGTCTACCATGGATAACACATAGAAATAGTTACTACGTGAAAATGTCTTGCCACAGTTTAGCAATACCAACATTTCATTAATATTTTTGTTTTTCCTCTAAATTGAAGCTATTAGAAGAGTCAAGTACTCTTAATTTTATACAATGT
Source organism: Nasua narica (assembly GCA_028533885.1). NCBI lineage: Eukaryota > Metazoa > Chordata > Mammalia > Carnivora > Procyonidae > Nasua > Nasua narica. The sequence goes on from CM052799.1 coordinate 144,927,763, forward strand.
TCTCAACACCAAGTTGGAGTCCTCACTGTATGCACCTATTTTTATAATTGCCTCTTGGTTTTTTCATGTCCTTCCAATAGCAGCACTGACATATTTCCATTACAAAACAATTGACTATCTTAAATTTACCCAATTTATTTCAAAAATTCAAACCCAGAGTGAGATGTGTTATACATAAAGTGAGGTATGTCACACAGAAGCTGCTTAAACTACATATGTCCTGGGATAAATAATACACAACTGATTTTGCAATACCAAAGGAAAAAAAAATTGCACTTTTCCTAGAAAGTCAATTTTGCAAACATCTCAGATTCAAAATGGATAAGACAATGCGGAATCAAGAAAACTAAAGAAAGCAAAAGGAATTTTTAGAAAAAAGAAAAATCAATGAAGAACTAGCTAATCAAGCAACATCTTTAAAACCTACCAACCTCTAACTTATTATATGTATAATATATATTATATATTAATAAATGATAATATAGATATTATATAGATATAGATATATTCTCCCTCATCTTGGAAGGTAGGCTAGGAATGTCAAAATAGGAATAATATCAAATATACAAATCTAAGAATGTATTTTCTAGTGTGTTCTGTAAAATATAGTTTTTGCAACATAATAGGTATTACACAAAAAAGAATGTTTAATTAATTTGTAAAACAGGATATCTTGTGGGAGAATTTCTTAGACTATTAACAAACTAATGCACATAGTCACTTTACATAATGGAGTTATACGGCTAGTTTTTCCCACTCCCAGGTCTTTTTCACTATGGTACTTTCTCCCAGAAACATATCTTTTGAGACTTAAGCTCCACAGAAACACTTTGGCAAACATTGCTCTAAAACATGAAAAAAAAAAGTGAACAGAATGTGCTTGTTAAAAAAAAAAGAATGTCTATGTTTTCCCCTCTAATGACCGCATGTCACATTATTAAACATAGAAGAGGGTAGACATCCAGAGACTAAAGAGTAAAAGATATCTAGGATCAGATAAGAAATAAAATCAAGTTCAGAAAAGTTTCATAGTTACTTAGTACAGCTATTATTCTATTTTATTATTTTATTACAACATGAAAGATGAAATTATAAGTCAAGCATTCTCTTGATGCCATTTACAGTATAGCAAATTTGATCAGTTTCTTAAACAGGAAAAAAAGCAAATGTTGAAATCTAGATAGTTTAAAAAATACTTTGTGTTTATTCTATGATATATGTTATGATACACACAGTGAAGCATGAGGCAAGATCTTTAATACAAAGAGCACGTATCACAAAACAACTTATAATTAAATACTACATAACAAGTATAAAGACTAACTACTTTATAAAGAATTCGCTCATTTTAGGCAAGAAGTGGTAAGAGAAGGCTTCACAGAGAAAATTAACCTTAAACCAGGTACTTCAGAATTTGAGTAGGTAGGCAGGAAGGGTAATGTCATTTTAGGCCTAGTAAGTAAGGACCAAAGAAGGGCACAACCTACTTCAGAGACATGTACAATTTAGACCTGCAGTGATCAATAATGGTAGCTGCCAGCCACAACTGACTACTGAGCACACGAAATATAGCCAGTTTAAATAACTACTGGTAAGTGTAATAAAATACACACCAAATTTCTGACTTACTAGGAAAGAAAATGTAAAATATCTCAATTTGTTAATATCAAATTGCACAATGAAGTGATATTTTGGTTACATTGTGTTAAATAAAATATATTATTAAGGTTAATTTCACCTGTTCCTTTTATTACTTTTAATGTGACTTCAGGATAACTTAAAATTATGTATATGGCTCACATTATATTTCTATTGGACAGTGCTAGATCAGATTAATTTGATTTTGCTGTTAAACTCTTGAAATAAAGAAATTTGAGTGCCTACTACATGCCAAGCACTTCTGATACATTAGTGAACAGTGGAATGTATTCTTTCAGACGAGGGACTATATCTGGTCAAATCATAAATTAAAATGCTGTAATAAATACCACTCATTGAGGAATGAAAGAATCATCAGAAGATGTCTCTCAAAATACAAGTGCCCCAATCCCTAGACTCCATATTCACCCCTTCTGCAAAAATTGTCCATCCATGAAGTCCACGGTGGGGCCCAGGATGTAGTTTCAAAAAGATTTCCTAGTAACTAAGATATGAACACACCTGCACACCCTACTTCTGCTGACTCCAGCTAGCTGAGAACAGTGATTTATAGCCCCCCCCACTTTTAATTTATTTCTTCTGAATAACCCTAAGGCTGAGAGCCTAAAAAGCCTCCACTAGTACAAAGCCAACCTATTTAAAATAAGAATAACTTTGACTCTTTTTAACCATTAACGTTAAAGAAAATCAAAGTTTTTAAAATTTTCCTCTTCTAGTTATAGAGCCACATGTATAATTTACTATCTTACACTTAGAAAATAATCATCTGAGGTGCTGAAATGCATACTGCCAATTCTCAGCCACTTAATCCAGTTATGAGCTGGTATATTTTTACACATGCCTCAAATTCCAGTTTATGAATAGATCTACTCACAGTGCAACAGGTAGTTTTTTTCCTACTCATCTTAATTAGCAGATGACTGTTGGGGAATTGCAAGCACAACCTCCCTGAATGCTATATTAAAGAGAATATGTAAAATTCAGATTAAGTCTGCAATACAATACCCTTTCTAAAATAATGACAGTGCTTGCAAAATGGCTGTACCTAAACTCATAAGGGGTAGCGCTCACTAAAATTTTGAATTAATGACCTATGGTATAATAAGTGAGTCATTTAGGAAAAAACTTAAAGCTCACCCTTGATAAAGATTCACAACAAATTTTATTTAAATAAATGATTAAATATGTCAGAACCTATTATAAAAATAGAAATCTTAAGTTTTATAACATCCAGGAAAGGACACAGATTCAAGACTTTAAAGAATTTTAGATAAAAATATAAAAAGTGATCAAAAGCAAGACATTTATGGTACCCACATTTTGGGATCTGAATGCCTGGCACATAAAATCATCTTTAGTAGTCATTCTGTTACTTACTTAAGGATTATTTGGATTTATCCTAAATGTATATATAAACAGCCATTATTAATTAAACGTCACATCTTTCACAAACTAGTTTGTCTTTATTATAAATTGTTATGAGCACCTTAATGGATTATAGAATATGCTATAAAAATATGTCATTTACTCTCTAATTTTAAAGGGGCAAATTACAAAATGTCAAAATACTCTATTTTTTAACAAGGGTATCCCATCCAGCTTCTTTTCAATAATTTTCAAATAATAGGCAATAAGCCATAAGTTTTACTTAACTACACTGAGGCAAAATGTACATCAGAGTTGCTGAATCACTAAATTAATCACATATAAATATATGGAAGCATAGGTGAAATAAACTAAGATGGTAAATACATACATATGCACACAAATATATAATCGTCCAGCTTTTTCCAATTCCTATTTCTGATGATATAGCTAAGTTTAAGAATGGAAGATTTGGGTCTTTTTGCTTGTTTCTAAATTTTGGTTCACTTTCCAATTATATCTGTTTAGGACGCAGAAAGATTTATATAGGCAGTATGTATTATAGGCCCCAATCTGATACTATCAGTAACTTGATAAACTTAATTGTGACACTTTTCTCCAACTCTACATTTTCAATATAAACACTAATATTCCAAGCAACCTTACGGAATTGCCAAATCTTAAAATGCATTCTACGTCATCAAGGGAATTTTCAATTTGGTTCCATACAATTACACAAGCTAGTTAATTTCACTGTATCCTAATATTCTGAAAACTGGTCTTCTGAATATTTATCTTAAGTAAATTTAACAAATATTTGAAGAACACTGCATTCTATACTCAAAGATGTAGAGTGGAAAAAAAAAAGATGTAGAGTGCAAATAGAGTACGTCAATTACCCAGAAAACTCAATTATTCAAGATATCAGGGTAGAATTTAAGAATAACAAATACCAGGCAGGTTAGTTTCTAAGATACAACCTAATAAATGCTAACATTTGAATGTTTACTATATTCCATGCACCCTATATGTTTTATTTTATTCTTTGATTTAATCCTCTTAACTTTATAGGCAAGGTGATAACATTTTTTTTAAGATGAAAACCTTAAGTTTATTGAGGTTAAACAGCTTGCCAAGGATTCAAAAAGCTAGTAAGTAGCAGCCTTTTTTCAGAATCAAACTGCCTATTTAGTACCTAAACCATAAAGAGCAGAAAGAGAAAGCAAACTTGTACCACCTACCACAAAACCTAATCTCAGTAAGAGCTGACTCAACTGATTTTTTAATTTTTTTAAAAGTTTTATTTATTTATTTGGCAGGTGGGGCAGAGGGAGAGGGAGAGAAGCTGACTCCGCTAGAGAAGGAGCCTGAGATCATGACCTAAGCTGAAATCAAGAGTCAGATGCTCAACCGACTGAGCCACCCAGGTGCCCCTCAACTGACTTTTTAAAAAGTAATTTTTTTTCTCAGTTCACATTCATATATCTTTACCCAATGGGTTAGGTATCCCTCTTCTGGGCAACCCCAGAGTACCTCATGCAGATCTCTATGATAAATGCTGGGCTGTCCAATGAGCAACTATTTCCTTCATGTCTATCATCATAATGCTGTAAGCTCCTTGAAGCCAGGACTCTGCCTTACTCAAGTTTTATGTCCCCAAATGCCTAGCAAGTGCCGAAGTACAGAAAGTACTGTAAGCGCTATTAAAGGTTCAATATAATTTTAGATCTTTTTTATCACCTTCTAACTTCTATCTTCAGATAAAACCTTTATGAAAACGGAAAGTCACAGAACCCTAGATTCAAAAAGGAATTGACAAAGGTCAAAAAGTCTTTACCTTCTCCTTCCTTGATACCATATCCCTGCTAGTATTCTCTACCTTTCAAGAAAAATGGTGGAAGGAAAGTGAGATAAATCTAATCACCTATCAATTAATTATTGCCATCATAAAGAAATACGGCTGATACTAATGTAACATTATGTGTTGACTCTATTTCAATTAAAAAAAACATGGAATTTCTGAATCATGAGCTTTAAATAAATGAGATTTCTGAAGTCACATGGTATCGTAAATCTAGTCTCCTTGACCTTTATACCCAGGAATTTCTTAGGCTTAGAAAACCAAAAGCAAAAAACCTAACAGTTTGTAAACGTTTTAAAAGTTCAGTTCTTCAAATAAGACAGTGTACATCCTCAGAACAACATATATGATGTCATTTTTTTTTACAAGTTTCAGAATATCAAGTCTACCAGTTGCAAGGGTTTTTTTTTTTTAAGCAAACGAACACGATATAAAAATTACCTTGTACTAATAGATGATACTGCAGGTGTTAAGCATACTTAAGGTCGTGCTAAATTTACATAAGCAGTATATCAAAAACAGCAGCAAAAAGAAAAATATATCCATACATGTTGAACAAGTAAAGCATTCTGATTAACAAATCGATAATCATCTCTTTAAAGCCTAAAAATCTTTTCAACTCTAAAACTGACTACTCAAACAATAGTACACACAAAATCTTATCAGTAGTACTATGAATGTCACATCAACAAACAGGTTACATGAAGAAAATTCTACTTCCATACTTATTAAGTACCCATAAGTCAGGACAACTGTGCCCTACTCAAAGACTGTCTAAAACAGAGAGAGGTTGATGGAAAAAAAACCTGTCATAAGGGTTCACAAATTAGGGTGTTATTAACACTATAAGCCAGAAAAGGAAGCTCTTTAAAAGAACAGTGTACACAGTAACACAAAGCTAGTGCCTGTCTCTACAACTACAAGCAGAATTAACTTTAAAAACTTCAGTTTACACGTGCCCTAAATCACGGTCCATTTGCCTATATTACCTGAATTTTTAGGACCTAAAATAAAAATATCATGCCCCTCCAATAGGACATTACTAAAGAGGTTAAAAAAACAAAAAACAAAAAAAAAACACAACTCTTTTCTTCTTCCACATGAAAACCAATGCATTCCTTCAAAAGGAATTCATTGTTTGCTTCAAAAGCATTCAACACTTCACTCGTATAAGCACTATGAAATTATTACTCAAATTCTATATCCTTGAATATCTGCACACACCACTAGTTTCAGCCTTCTATAAGGCTTTGCACAGCTAGATAAGCCTTTATTAGAGATAGAAATAATACTCACTCGGTCCTTAACACAATCTAAATCAGGCTAGTAAGCTGTTAACACCCCCTCCCAACTTTGCTCCCACCCAACTGTAATCCACAATCCTCCCTAATGGAAAAGAACAGTACACATATTCAACCAAGAATCTTGCATCAATTTAAAGAAGTAACAGCATTAAGAATTGTGTTGTGGAACCAAACAGCTGGGAGTGGAGCTACACAAACCTTAGATTAGATAACAAGCCGTTTATCAGACTATACTCTGTAAATCAGAAACTTTCATTACAATGCTCAAAACGTGGTAGTGAACTGGTAGAGGAAATTCTCAGCCTATAAGGGGCACTCAATCTCTTGAAAACTCTGCCTCCCTCATAACCAACTACTACCCTGACACACCTCCGGAACAGGACGCTCTTTCTTCTAAATCACACCATTCCAGAAATCTGCACACATCTCTCCTTTTAATAAATACTGATAAAACTTATGGTTTCGTTTACGATTTCATTAAACACAGATCCAACAGCAGCCTTATGTACCAATAAAAATGTCTTGGGTAAACCAATCTTTACGCAAGCGTTAAGTTTTTGCTTCTCCACCTTCCTCACCAAGTACGAGTCTTAGAAATGAATAACTTCCCGCAGTATTTCAGTATTACCAAAAAGCAGGCAAAGCTAATCCCCAGACTGGTGACCTTACTTTCCCAAATCACCGCCTTCCATTAATAACTTAACGTCCATTTCCCTTGCCTGAGAGATAAGATTTTTTTACACGACCCTTAACAAGTGGACTTCTAGTGTCCGATACCTAGGAACAGAAATTTACAAAGAGACTAACTCCCAAATGTGACAGGAAAACTGTAACATAAAACGAGATTAGAAAGAGACGGGGAAGAGGCGTGGGGTTTGTTTTGATCAGAACTGCCGGAGCACAGTGGAGGCAATCAGCTATTTAACACATAAATCGAAGTCCGGAAGACAAACAACGTTCGCTAAAATAAACATAGACAGTGTGAGAGACATCCCAAACTGGAGGGCAGCGATAGGCTCAAGGCAACGCGACCCAGAGGCTGCCAGGGCAGAACCGGGCCGGACGACCATAGAAAACTGACTGTAGGGGATGCGGCGGGGTGGGCTATCACGATGCCTTCTCCAGGGTGGAAGGCGATGAAGGGTTGAGAGCCAGAGGTTCCATCCCGTCGGGCTCTGGACCCTAAAGGTATCCGGCCGCAGAGCTCAAGTTTCGCCGGGGGAAAAGGAGGCAGCAAACGTGCAGCCTTCGCTCCAGCCCCTAAGCCCGCGCTCTCGGCTTCCACCGCGAAACAGCAAAAAGGTAACGGTCCCCGGAGCAAACACTGAGGAGCAGCCCGCGCACCCAGCACTAGGCGTCCGGCAACGGCAAGGCGAGCGGGGGAGGGGAGCGGGCAGGCGGCCGGCGCTACAATCGCCCGCCCCGGCCCTTCCCCGGCCTCGCCCCGGGCGCGGCGAAAAGTTTCCAGCCAAAGTCCGCGGCACCCGCTCGCGCAGCCAACCGCCGAGCACAACTGCCTCGCCGCCCCGGAGAGCGGCCCGCGCCAGCCCGCCGCGGCGCCGGGACCCTCGGTCGCGCCTCCCTCAGCCCGCGCCGGCCGCGGAGCTTCACCTACCACAGAGCCGGGAGAAGAGCAGCAGCGGGAAGAGCAGCAGCAGTAGCGGTGGTGGCGTCGGGGGTGGCAGCAGGAGTCCGGCCCCGGGGGGAGAAGCGGAGGAAAGTTGTGCTTTGCCGCCTCCGGGACACAGCGGGGCCGGCCCCGGGGTCCGCGCCATCCCCCACCCTCCCCCCGGCCCGCTCGCTCGCCCGCCCCCCCGGCTCCCCCGGCCGCGGCGCCTTAGGCTCTGGGCGGCGGCAGCAGCGGCCGCGGCGCGGCGGCGGCGGAAGGTCCGGCGCGCGGGTCCCCAACTCCCAGTTCTTGAGCCGTCGCCGCCGGCTGACAGTCAGCCGAGCGCTCACGGCTGCCTCGACTCCGCCGTCGCCGACGCCACTGCCGAGGCTGAGGCGGGAGCCGCCCGCCGCCGCCGCCGCCGCCGCCACTCCCCTCCCCCCAGGCACCCGCCCGCCTCGAACTCCTGGGAACTCGGAACGCACCACCCCGCCCCGCACGCGAGGGGGAGAGGAAGCCGACCCTCAGAGCCGGCGCTGGGACTTGCCCTCCCTGCCCGCACAACTCCAGCTCCGGTCTGATTGCCGACTGCAAGCCGCGTCTCCTCCCACCCCGCCCTCCTACACACGCTCCACCCCCTTCAAAAAAAAAATCTCTTCTCTCCACTTTGATAACGGGCTTCTCCCAAAGCAGGGCTTTCAAGAGGACAGGAAAATCTGGAATAGGTTAGTAGGCCCCGCCCCTCGTTCCAGCCTCGTCCCCGCCTCGTTCCCCCCTTCCCAACGTTTCTAATGGTCTAGCCCACTCCGCCCCTCGCGGGTCCACCGCGGCCCCGGCGCAGACCGAGGCGGAGGGTGGCGGGACAATCGTGCTGGCTGCTCGCCTCGCCCGGGCCGCGCTCTCCCTCTGGCGGGGAGCCGGGACAGGAGGGGTCGGGGGAGGGAGGTGAGGAGTGGCAGGCAGGATGGGGCTGCCCTTCCGTTGCCCACGCTAAAGGTCCCTGTCTAAGAGGCTGAACGTAGCCTGCAGAAACTAGTCATCTCCCTCCTTGCCGGGGACGCTGGGGGCTGAAAGGAGAGACTTTCTCCTTCCTGCTTCCCGGGACAGCGGCGCTCTCCGAATCCCTCCCTTTCCAGCTCCACTTCCCCGAGCCTTCCGAGGCTTGTTTGCACAAGGCGTTTTTCTTGCTCATTCTCTTGGGAGGGCGGCTTGGTGGAAGGGTCAGCGGAACCGGGCGAGAAGAGGGGTCCCGGAAGGTTTGTTTTTTCGCTCTTGTTTCTCCGGCCGCCGAGCTATCCGCTGTCCTCGCCGGGCAACTGGCAACAGGAGGCCATGGATTTCCCCCATCGGAGCGCCTAGAGTGCGGTGGTGTTTTTCTTTGGTTTTGTTTCATTTGCATGTTCGCACGTGTAATTTTATCTCCATTGCCTGTTTTGCTCTGAACTGATCGCGGTAAAGCGACCTCGGGAAGTGTTAAGCATTTGCTCGTAAGAGGTCTGGGATCGCCCACGACCCTCCCTCACCCCAGGTGACTACGCGCCCTATCCTCCTCTTCCGCCCGCCACGCACAGCCCCCCCGGTGGCCTGACCTTGAAGCCACTGCCACTGGCCGTTCTGCAGGGGCGGAGGACAGTTTGAACTGTCCCGAGGGGTACTGGAGGCAGAGGACACACATCCTCAGTCCGGACACCATTAATTTTATATGGGTCCTGGCATCCCCACCAAAAGCCAGAAATGTGCTCCCAATAAGAAGGAAAGTCGAACAAGGTTTTAGCCGCCTGTCGTAGCTAAACTAATCTTGCCTGCCTCCAGGATCACACCCCTTCCATCACTAGCACCCCCGCCAACCCTCCACCCACTGGTTTACAGTGTTTTACTCACCTCCAAAGCTACGCACCGTTCTACCCTGCCTACCGCTCTTTTTTCTTTCTCAACTTCCGCTCCCATCCTGTCTCCCAGTGCTGCTTGGATTAGTACCTTTCTTCCTCCATCCTCTCTCTCTCTCTCTCTCTCTGTCTCTCATCCAGCCTGTTTCCTGCAGCCACTCCTTTCCGTCTATCCTCAGGATGTGCTTATGAATAAACCTTGTCCCGCGTCTCTCCCGGAGATCCCCGATGATGATCATAATTGACCAAATGTAGCTATTGTGACATCCCTCAGCTGTGCTGACACCACCGTTTCCCTTGAGAAAATTTCTTTTCCTATTTTCTCATTCTCTAAACCTAATTTCAATGCTAAATTTAGATAAAGCCCACTGTGCAGCAACTAGCTAATTATCTGTTTAGATAGCACTTCAACACGTTGTTGAGAGCCAGTTAAATGTTAAACAACCAAAATTTTAATATCGTTAGCCAATTTCATTCCCCTGGCACTCCCCTGATGGTTCCAGTTTCCAGAAAAAGTAATTTAGCCAGCATTTGAAAAGGTGCCAAAGGCTTAATATGGGGGGCCATTGTGCTATTGCTACAAAGACCATGAGGGATTAGCAGGTTTAGTGCTTCTCAAAAGGATGATATGGAGCTTTAAAAAATATATTTCCTCCATATTTTGGGAAATTGGATTAGTGACATGCTATGATTATATTCTTCTCTGACCTAAGGTGAAGAGAGAGCATGGAAGAGCAGTATTTATAGATATTATACAAGCATTAAAAGAGCACTATGCTGGTTTATGTGCATACAGGCATTATGTTCTAATATTAATCATTTGTGTTGATATAGCATCTTTGGCCAGAGATGTCAAAGCACAGGCTTAATTCCCATAGAAGATAGCAATTACTATTATCCCTACCTGACAAGGGGAGGAACCTGGGCAGAGAGGTTAATTGAAAATACTGTAAGCCACATGTGGTGGTTTTCCAGCCAGACCCAAGTTCTTGCCTCCCACTGGGCACCACTGACCTCTCAAGATTCCTTTTAATGTGAAAAACAAATTTACTGAGGTAACTGAAATTTCTACTTTCTAAGTGTCCAGTCTTATATTATGTTGTTCTCAAATGAAGACATACTTATCCCAAGCCTTCTGTTGGAAATTACTGCTAGCTACAGAATGAGATTTTATATGGTCCAGTTCATTTTCTTTCAAGAGACAGAATTACTGTTGACTTAAAAAAAACAAAAACAAAAGCAAAACTTTATCATGAAAGTATTACTGTGTTTTATACCATTTCAGTTGTCTAACTTTACAGATAAGTTCACCTTTATAGTTTGAGTGACAAACTGGTTCAGGAATAATTATAACTAACTTATTAATATTTCTGGCACCATTAAATCCAAAGTATGCATGTATTTTCCAAGAAGAAAATTATCTGAACAAAAGGCAACATGATCCTATTGCCAACAATGATTTCATTGTTTTGGGTTAAGAGTACTGATGGTGTCCATCCGACTTTCTGCCTCAAAGACTGTTGGCCAATTACCGAGGTTCATTAACTCTTAACTAAAAAACAAAGGTTGACATCTTAACAAAGAAGTAATTATGTACAGTACTGAGCATTTTACATTTACTCAAATAATCCAAATGAAAGGTTTGAGATTGTTACTAGAATTTCATAGCTAACTCTGAAACAAAGAAAGTATTTTATAGTGAAGGTGGGCCATTATGTACTCAGCTCATTCCCCTTACCATCAGCAAATTTTTTATAAACTGCTGCATGAAGAAGTATAGCTTTTCCTTCAGCGGAAGAGATGAGTAATGCTTTGTGGAATGTTTGAACTTGGTACTGTATTTGATAATAAGTTGATGTCACTCTACTAGAATCACAGTCTTCTAAAGCAGAACTATGCAAATAATTAAAATCAAGCTGCAAACCCACAAAAAAGGCCACCCACTTGCAAAATCTTCACCAATGTCACATTTATCAAATGCAACTATTTTCTACTGAAAAGATTCCCCCTATATATTCATACTGATTTCTCCCTCATATTTCCTTTGGATCTTTGCTCAAGTTTCCCTCTATCATTGAGTTCTTCTACCACCACCCCATATGAAGAGCTCCCCTACCCCCAATTCCTATCCCCCTTAACGTGCTTTACTTTCTTAATTGTACTCACCATCTGACGCCTTATGTTTTTATTTAGTGTCTGTTTTCCCTTCACTAGAATGAAAGTTCCACGAGGGTGGGCAGGGACCAATCTATTTTTTCACTGTTGAAGCCCAATCACCCAGAACAGCATCTGCCATGTAAGTCCCAGACCAGATTACTAAATGACCTATAGTGACATAGCATACTCAAGTGTGTGTCTAATCACAGACAAACTCAACAGAAGAATATTAAATTATTAATTTTTTAAGGCCTTGAGCATATGATCATGTTGAATTTTTTAAGCTAGAAGATGATTAGCTGACTATTGCTTAAGATTCTCTATTTAGGGGCACCTGGGTGGCTCAGGTCATGATGTCTTTGGCTCAGGTCATGATCCCAGGGTCCTGGGATTGAGCCCTGTGTTGGGCTCCCTGCCCAGCAAGGAGTCTGCTTCTCCCTCTTCCCCCCACCTGCTCCCCCCACCCCTCTCATTCTCTCTCTCTCTCTAATAAATAAAATAAAAAAAAAAAGATTCTCTAATTACTCCTAATGCCATTTATTCAGCTATCCTCTCTCTACTCAGTATCGACATTTCATACTCCAGCTTTGCAGTACTGTGGCTGGGGCTCTGCAAACTCTGTTTCCTTTACCAGCTTGCTTCCTGGTGGATTCTATCAATAGAAGTCCCTGGAAGGAGGGTGGAAGGTAGGAGTAGGGGCAAGAGACTTGATCTTTTCTGTTTGCTTCCGGCTCCTACCAGCATCCCATCAGCAGTAACAGCCCTTTCCACTGTCTTCACCAGTTGGTTCCAGCCTCCCACTTTTACACTTTTAAGAACCAGACCCATCCTATCTCCGCAGAGGTACCAGCACTGGCCAGCTTGTGCCACTTCTCAGAGGTTTGAGCCCTCCCTCAGCAGGAAGTCTAACCTCTGAGCTTCTGAGCTCTCATAACCCAATCCTTTTCCTTTGTTTATCCGGCTTTAAAGGTGATAATGGCTCCTTATAGTTTACATTGCAGGATTACCTCAGTGTTCCTCTTTTTTGGCTTGGAGACTCCTTCCAAACCCTGTGTAAAAATATCTATTATTAAATTCCCTCAGTACCATGGTATGCCTCCTGTGTTCCTGATTGGACCTTAATTGGCACTCTGTTTTTTCAGTGACTAATTTCCCAAAACTTTCCCTTATAACGGTTATTTTTCTCTGCGTCAAACTGTTTAGAATATCAGAGCCAATGTCAATCTATCAATGAATGTAAATAAAAACAATGAGGTAAATGGACAAAATTTGCTCTATACCATCGGCAATAATCCCATTAACAGACGTAGGTTTGAAATAAGTAAATTTGGTGGTAATTATGTTGGTGTTTTAGTCCTATATGCATATGACTTGTTTTTGTTGTTGCTAAGGTTCTTTAGATTGTGGTAAAAACAAATTTTAGGTGGTTTAGGTGATTTATTTCTTTCACAGAACTCGCTTGCACTTGAAAATCATTATGGAACTAAAAGATAAGAGGATTATTTGGGAAAAGAAATGGACTTCTCTCCCAAACCTACAGTGAAAACAAACATACATTTCACATAGCTATCTAAAGACTAATTCTATAATATACAACTCTTTTGTAGGGACACCAGGGTTCCAAAGGTTACGGTTTGAGGAACTGCTGTTGCGGCAAAAAGAAGAGCTATGCAATATCGGTATGGAAGGTCAGGTAACCTTTTACCTAATTTAGCAAAGGTAAGCTAATTTAGCAAAGATGACTGAACTCCAATGTACTGGGTTCTATATTAGGTGTTGGGAATGAAAACGATCCAAGTCCTAACCCCAAATACCAATAACAGTATTCTTACAAGCAATGGAGGGATGTATGCTAAAGGAGAGAGTAGGGGAGTCCCAGGTTTGCCTGAAAGAGACTGGGAAGGCCTAAAAGCAAAGATCATATTTGAATTGTCCTATGGGTCTACGGCCATACCACCCTGAATGCACCCAATCTCATCTGACTAGACCTAAAGAATGACAGAATTCTCCATATGGATGGCGTAAAAGCAGCAGAGGGAATAGGAGAATGACAGATGGAAGGATATGGGGGCATGACAGGGTATGATGTGTTTTGGAAACCACATGTATTACCAGGCTGCTAGAGGGTTACCTGCAAAGGGAAATTAGAAGGAAGGGGGGGAAATGAGGTTAGACAGGTAGGCAGGGAGTTTTGAGAACTTTATAAACTTATAAAGAAGTTTAGATTGTATCTGGTAGATCATAGGAATAATCAAAGAATTCTGAGGAGGGCAATGACAACATTAGGTTTCCTAGAAAAATCAGAGAGGTGTGTGAAAGCGAGGATGGAGGGAAGGACAGGGGCTTGGGAAAAATAAGCAGAAATTCCAGAAGGAAGTTGTTGTGAGGAGCAGAGCAAAGAAAGTCTGAATTCAAGCAGCAAAGAGTGGATGGAAAGGAGAACATGAATTCAGGAGAATTTTATTAAGACAAAATCATCTATTCCCACAGTGGTCTGAATATACATGGCTAGCGAACAAGTAGTAATGGAGGCAACTTTGGAAGCAACAGACACATGAGCAAAAGGATGAAAAAGGATGAAAGGAGAGGCACTCGAAAGAAGGTAATGAACATATGGGTAGAGGCAGAGGGACATTAAAAGAAGAATGTGGAGAAGAAAATGAGGCCAGGAGATCAAATGAGAGAGGTTGAAATAATATAACTGATGGTTTAATAACTTACTGGGCAAATTTTATAATTTCACTTTATATTATTCCTTTAATTCTTATGGGTATAACTCAGAGATTCATGTAGTGGCCTGTACAGTTTCCTTTATATTATCATTAATAAATATCTGTTGGATGAAAAGGAGAGAAAAGAAAGAAGAGTTTTGTGGATGGCTTCATATTTCGATTAACTGAACAAAAGAAATCTGGTGTCCGTGTAGGTTCAGTATAACAAAGAGCCACTTTTCTCCTCATGGGTGTTTCAACAAATCCTGTCCTAATTAGTCGCCTGAAGCTGTATTTCTAACTTGTACCCTTTGGTATCTAACTCACAGCAGATACTGATCAGCCTCTCCACGTCTCCTGACCCTGAGATTTAAGGAGGCTTTGTAAGGTAACGTTAAAAGCCCTGGAACTTTACTGCCCGGGTTTTAGTCCCTATCCTCTGCTTGGGCAAGTTACTAATCTAATTCTGTTTAAAGGAAACGTCGATTCCTTCTTCACAGAAGAAGTCTGATATACAAAGCCCAAGAGGGGTTAGTTTTTGTTGTTGTTAGTAGTAGTAGTGTTAGTATGTTTAAATATAGATTCAGGAATCGTGTTATCAATCATCGGCAACCTGGGAGTGGAATTTTGAGCAGGTTTACGTTCCCCAAGTGTAATTGAAGTCTTAAAACCAGTTCTGATGAACTCTGCCTACCATTAACCAGATAGTGCTAATTCAGCATTCTTCTTCACCATTTACAGACCTCTGCAGTGGATCTTCTGTGTAGGCAGAAAAATGGTCTCCCAAAGATGTCCACATTCTAATCCCCGACACCTGCAGTTGTGTTAGGTTGCATGGCAAAGGCAAATTAAGTTTGCAAATAGTTATGGTTGCTAATTAGCTGACTTTGAAAGTAGGGAGAGTATCCTGGATTATTCAGGTGGGCCCAATGAAAACAGTCACAAGGATCCTTAAGAGTCAAAGAAGGAAGGCAGAAGAGTCAGAGGGAGAGGTGACCACAGCAAATGGTTGAGGGATGCAACATTATGGCTTCAAAGATAGAGAAAAGGGACAATAACCCAAGGAATATGTCAAGATTTGGAAGATGAAAAAGGCCTATGACCTGGATTCTCTCCTGGAGGTAGACTCCAGAAAGGAATGCAGCTCTGCCCATGCCTTAATTTTAGCCACATGAGACCCCTGTTAGACTCCTAATCTACAGAACTGTAAGGTAATAAATTTGTGTTGCTGTAAGCCGTTGAGTCTGGCAATTTGTTATAGCAGCAGTAGAAATCTAGCTACAATATAGTGAGAAATACATACTTAATCTTTAGTCTCAGGTTCCTGGCACAGAGCTCCCAGAAGCCTTGGAACTTCCTGAAGAATAGAAGAGTGTGTTTGTTATTTAAAAAGCCCCTTTCAACCAGATCTGCATTTATGCTGACAAGGTGACTCTTGGAGGATGGGGCTTAGTTGCTGGAGAAACCAACCTCATGATTAGAGGATTGGAACTCTTAGCCTCACTATCCCTCTCAACTTCCAGAGTGTGGAGAAGGGCTACAGATAGACTGAATCGTCAATGACCAGTGATTTAACCAATCGTGCCTCCTTAATGAAACCTCCATTAAAAATTCTAACTGAAGTGATTGGGAGAGCTTCCAGACTGGTGAATACATGGAGGGGCCTGGAGTGGGGTGCACTCAGGGAAGGCACGAAAGCTCTGCTCCCCTTCCACAGACATTGCTCTGTGCATCTTTTTCCTTTGGTGGTTCCCGAGCTGTGTCATAATAAACCAGTAAACGTGTTTCCCTCCGTTCTGAGAACCATTCTAGCAAATTATTAAACCTGAGGAGGGAGAGTCCTAGAAACCCTCAATATTTTGCCATGGCGAGAAGGACAAGGGACAATTTGGGGCCTGTGCTTGGTGTCTGAAGTGGGTTAGCCTGGTGGGTCTGTGCTAACTCCAGGTTAGAACTGTAGGACACCGAATTGGTATAAAGAGTTGGGAACACCCCTTACCACATTTGGTGTCAGATGTTGGTGTGAGTATAGAGGAAACCTGAGTTTTCTTTTGCTAGTACACCTCCCAAGCCCCCTACTTTAATTTCTTTGGCCAACCCTCAAGCTTACCATAAAACTCAGCACTATTTCTAATCCACTATTTCTAATCCAATCTGGTGGTGCTAGCTTCCCTTAGCACCACTGTGGGCCAATTCCATTCCTTACCAGTCTATTTGTTGTCTTCACAATTCTTAGGACTTCTATTCCACCATGAGCAAATACCCCCATATCCTTGTCTTTAAGATTCTTGCCTTCTCAAACTAAATGAAAAAAAAAAAAAGAATTTTCTCTTAACATTTATTATCTTTTGCATTATCTTCTACAAAAAGCTTCCGGTTTTGGGGCTCCTGGGTAGCTTAGTGGGCTAAAGCCTCTGCCTTTGGCTCAGGTCATGATCTCAGGGTCCTTACTCCATGAACTCTCATTGGATATGATTGTTTCTTATTTTTCTGGAAAAAAAGTAAAACTCTCTCCTAGATAAATTACATTAGTCACCTTCTCATTTAACTTATCTTGTCGCACTTTCCTCTCCCTTAGCATTAATTTAAAAGCTTGTTGACGATAACCTCATCTCCACCCTCCCCCACAGATCAGAACCTGTGGGTTGTTACATTCTGCGAAGCTAGGATGGAAGAGCATAGATATACTCACCTCTTAGAATCAGATCAAACACTTTGAGTATTAGAATTCTTAAAATCCAACTTCAGAATCAGGAATTCCGCTTTAAAGATAACACACTGCTGATAGCTTTGTTGCCCTCTGGTACCCTACACACTTTCTCTGATGGAAATGAAAAGCCAAACAAAGGAGTTGTCCTAATGCATAGAAATAAATCAGGGAGCTACAAGCCAGTTTACCAAGGGAATCAGTTCTGTCCCTTTCATGATAAAAAATGTTAACGCTTAACTGTTGCCGTTCACTGTTTGAAAATATCATTTTGCTACAACTATTGGTATTTGGGAAAATAAACAGGATTTGTTATTGTTTTCATATGTGATTCTATGAAAGCACATAGAATGTGTTTTCTATGTTTTTCCAAATCCAGGTGGCTAGAGCCACAGGATTTGAGGAAGTCTTTGCTTTCTAATTTTCCTTGTCCTTTTTTACTCTGCCCTTTATACATTTCATAAGAATTCTATCTATTTAATACCTTGAATTTGTCTTTTCCTATATATTTCCATAACTATCTCTATGGTTACTTAAATTGCTATGAAATACACTATATTATTGAAAAGATCTAGGCATTCGTACTTCCAATACAACTCACCTGGAGAAACTAATATGTCATTTTTGCCAATCTCTGTTTATAACAGCATGAGAGGAATTCCTGGGGAAATAACCCTTTTGCCTAATGATAAAATAACCTTTCAGAACTATTAAATATTTTGTCCCTGTAGGGATTATTGGCAATAAATGAACTATGAGTTTGAATGCTGTGATAGAAGATACATTTCATTTATTCGGTAAATATTCCAGATCATCCATGCTTTATGGAGTGGAGATATAGCAATAAAGAAGAAATAGAGATCCTTCTCTTTGATAACTTTTCAGTTTAGTAGGGCAGGCAGATATTAAATGAATAATCGTACATTTTTAGTCATAATTTTAATAATGATGTGAGGAAAGGCATAGGGGTACCAGAGAGTGTATATTAGGGGTTCTGAATCCGTACATGCGGTCAAAAATAATTTCATTGAAGTGTCCAAAATAAAGAACTATACAACTCACCACTCAAAAATATTCCAATTTAAAAAAATAGATGGAAGACATGAACAGATATTTCTCCAGAGAAGACATACGGATGGCCAACAGACACATGAAAAGATGCTCAACATCACTGATCGTCAGGGAAATGCAAAGCAAAACTACAATGAGATATCACCTCACCCCTGTGGGAATGGCAAAATCAAAAACACAAGAAACAGCAAGTGTTGGTGAGGATGTGGAGAAAAAAGAAACTTTGTGCTCTATTAGGAATACAAACTGGGATAGCCCCTGTGGAAAGCAGTATGGAGGTTCCTCAAAAAGTCAAAGATAGAACTACCTCATGATCCAGTAATTATGCTACTAGGTATTTGCCCCTAAAATATAAAAACACTGATTCAAAGGGATACATGCACCCCCATATGTATAGCAGCAGTATCAACAATAGTCATTCTATGGAAGCAGCCCAAGTGTCCATTGATAGATGAATGGATAAAGAACATGCAGTATCTACATACAATGGAATATTATTCAGCCACAAAAAGGAATGAGATCTTGCCATTTGCAACAACGTGGGTGGAGCTAGAGTATAATGTTAAGTGAAATAAATCAATTGGAGACAAGTACCATATGATTTCACTTATATGTAGAATTTAAGAAACAAAATAAACAAGCAAAGGAAAACAGTGAGAGAGGGAGAAACAAGCCAAGAAACAGACTCTTAACTGAGAACAAACTGATGGTTATCAGAGAGGAGGTGGCCGGGGTAGGGAAGGTGGATTAAATAGGTGATGGGGATTAAGGAGGGCATTTTGATGAGAACCGAGCACCCGGTGATACATGGAATTGTTGAATCACTATATTGTACACTTGAAGCTAATATAACACTGTATGTTAACTACACTGGAATTAAAATAAAATAAGTCATTTCATTGAGTAACTGTTATTTAAGCGAAGACCTGGAAAAAAATTGGTACCAACCCTATGAAAACTGCATGAATGCATGTGTGTCTGCATGCATGTCTTCAAGGGTCCGGTGTAAAGGCCATAGGTGGTCAGTTTTGAAAAGTTAAGAGTAGGAGCATGTGCCAGTTATATGTGTGTAGCTTTTGACTTGACTCCATCTTGACCTTCCATGTTCTCCAAATCACAGGGCGGGGAGCTCACAAACTACATTTTGCAGACCGCTTTGTCAGCACATTTCCTGTGAATTTCTGCCACTATGCAGCACTGGCAGGACATTTAGAGTAGGAGAAATGGAGAAGCCATTTTTTTTCTTCTTTTCTTGGAACCTCTAGTAGAGCAATTCAGTGGAAGAAGACTCTGGGCTCCAGAAGTCAGTAAAGATTATTAACAGCATGTATAGAACAAGTGTCTATTTAGTCCCAACAGCAATAGGAACCCATACCATGTCTCCAGTGTATGAAAGAGAAGTGAAGGCTAGTGAACTCAAGCCCAGGGTATGAAGCAGCATCCTGATCTTCAGGTAATATCTCACTCATTGAAATGGTCCTTTAATTCAGTTTCTCTGACTGCATACCGTGTCATAAGACTAGAGAGGCAGAAAGGGTCCAGGTAAAGGAATTTTTATAGGTCATGCTAAGTATTTTGGACTTCTTTTAATAGTAATGGCAAGCCACTGAAAGAGTCTCAATAGAGAAGTGTTACAATCAACTTTCCATTTTTAAAAAGCAATCTGACTGCCACAGAGAGAATGGATTGCTAAGAATAAAAGCAAATTCAGTTAAGTATATATAGGAAACCAAGCAAGAAGTGATGATACTTAGAGCCACAATGATGAAAATAGAGAAGTTGACAGAGTTGGAAAGGAATTGGTAGAGCTTGAAGATTGGTTGGATTTTGATGGTAAGAGGAACAAAGTCAAAGCTGATCTAAAGTTTTTGACCTGAGCACAGAGTAGGTACTGATGCCACTCACTGAGAAAAGACAGTAATTATGTAACTAGTTACATTAATTATATCAATATTA
This sequence comes from Nasua narica, assembly GCA_028533885.1. Lineage (NCBI taxonomy): Eukaryota > Metazoa > Chordata > Mammalia > Carnivora > Procyonidae > Nasua > Nasua narica. The sequence goes on from CM052799.1 coordinate 144,948,049, forward strand.
TTTTTAAAGATTTTATTTATTTGAGACAGACAGAGAGAGAGAGAGAGTGCACCCACACAAGTGGGGGAGGGGAAGAGGGACAGAGGGAGAGGGAAAAGCAGATTCTCCTCCAAGCAGGGAACCAGATGCCAGGCTTGATCCCAGGACCTTGAGATCATGACCTGAGCCGAAGGCAGATGCTTAACCAACTGAACCACCCAGGTACCCCTAATTATATCAATATTATTAATAATATAATAAATTCTGCTTATATTAGCCATAGTTGATTTCTGTTACTTGCTTTATCTGAAATTACGAATGTCCTCATTTTAATCATAATGTTCAACCTAATTGATTATTCCCTCTTTCTAGAAACATTCTTGTCCATCAGTTTTGATGACACCACATTTTCAATTTCCCTTTTTCCTCTCTGGCAATTCCTTAGTCCCTTTTGCTAGAGCTGCCTTTTCTTCAACATGTCATTTAAACACTCCCGCTTCTCAGGATTAGGGCTTATGTGCTTATTCTATATCATGTCCAAAATGAACTCATATATTTACATGGCTTGAAATACAACTAATTTGCTGATTATCTCTAAATTTACTCCCCCAGAGTAGACCAGTGTTATGAGTTTTTTTTCTGGATATCTAACAGTATAGCTATCTTATTTGCATGGAGGTCTCACATGCACCCCAAATTCAAGGTTGTAATATTTGCCCCTGAAATTGTCTTTTCTTAGTGAACAGCATCTCCACCTACCAGTGCTCATTTATATATTAATATAATAACAGAATTTATTAAAAATATGTTGGGTAGTTCATTAAATCTCTAGGAGACTTGATAAATAAGACGGGAGACTAGCAGCCAGAAACGGTACCCCAAATCACACTACTGGGCTGATCAGGAGAGGACCCTATGCACTAGATGCCACATCTGGCACCCAGAAGGTTGAATTGTATATTAGACATGTAGGGGAGGAGAAAGTTTTCCTTAATCCTCTTAGCATCCCCAGTGAGGTCTGAAAATTAAACCGACAAAGACAGATTAACAGAGTAAAACCTACTAATTTACTTAATGTAAGTTTTATGTGACAGGGGAGCCTTAATAAGGAAACAAACCCCCAAAGAAACTATTAAACCTGAGTATTTCTTGTCCTAGTCTCTGTGAAGAGTGGACCGTCACAAAGAAATGTGATAAGGGCAAAGACGATAAGGTAAGTGTAGCAAACTAGGGGCAACACCTTGGTCTGTTTGAGTCTTCTCAGCATCCCTTGTCTTCAGAGATAAGGATGTTCCTTTGCTCCAGGTACAGGAAATGCACCTTCTCACAAGATGGTCTTAGGACCGGCTTTCAGGGAGAAGGGGAGGGAGAAGGTCCAGGGTGGCTTTCTTGTATCTGCCATTATCTCAAACTTTTCTGGCTTCAAATCTTCAGCATGTCAAGGTGCCATATTTGGGGATAGTTGTGTTCTGAACCCAGTGAGACACCATCTCTTACACTGCCGCCACTGTCTGAGGTTCTCAGTCTTCCTGCCACCATCACGACCGGCAAAGAGAGTTTCTCAAGCACCGTGTGCTTCATAGGCCATGGCTCTGATCTGCCCCATGCCAAAGCAGAAGCTAGACTGAAACTAGTGCAGGAAGGAATCCAAGAGGAAGACATGAGAAGAGCAAGTATAGGTTACTTTCTCAAGTCATCTGGCTATGAAAGAGGAGCCCGGGAGCTGGAGCTGGAGAGCAGTGTGCTATCCACAGAGTTTTTCCAGACTGGAAGATATCTAGGAGACAGGGAGAAGCTGATGATATTCGGGAATAGAAGATAATCTACAACAAAAGATTACCCAAGTAACGAGGTAAGAATAAACATGATCACACTATTGTCTAACATTATTCTGAGGGTACTACATGGAGAAAATGAAAAAGAGAAATTGGAGATTTAAACATTAGAAAGGGAGAAGTTGGAATTACCACTGTTTGCAGGTAATATAATTGTACACCTGAAAATCCCAAGACAATTAACTGAAAACCTATTATAATTTAAGAATTCAAAGAGGTGACTGATTACAAAATTAACATACAAAAGTTAGTACCCTCCATATATTAAAATGCATTAGGAGGTCTAATAAAAGATAGGATCCACTTACAATAAAAGTGGTGAAATATCTAGAAATAATTTTAACAAGCTATAAAATTTGAATGAAGAAAACTTTAAAACAGAAATCATAAAAGTTGTAGAGGAAACCATAAGAATTTTTTCCCCATAAGCCTAGAGTAGGGAAGGGCTTTTTAAGGATATCACAAAAGCCGGAAGCCATAAAAGTAAAGCTAATAAATCTGACTATAAAAAATGTTCCGCATGACCAAAAAAAAATTACAATTCATATTACAAAAGTTGTCTTTACATATATAACTTCTAAAGATCAAGTTTTTGAAAACACGATGCCATAAAAAAATAAAGGATATGAACAGTTCTTTGAAAAGGAATTAAAGGGCACCTGGGTGGCTCAGTTGGTTAAGCAGTTGCCTTCAGCTCAAGTCATGATCCCAGGGTCTTAGGATTGAGTCCCAAATGGGACTCCTTGCTCAGTGGGGAGCCTGCTTCTCCCTCTTCCTCTGCCCCTCCCCCTGCTTGTGTTCTCTCTCTCTCAAATAAATAAATAAGATCTTTTAAAAAAAAAAGAAAAAGGAATTAAAAATGGCTTCTAAGTATTGGAAAAGATTGTCAATCTTTCTCCTAAAATAAGCAAAACGCTCATTTATATTATGAGATTAGCAAAAAACTTTGTAATGCTCTTTCGTTGGATGAATATTATCACTCTCATGCTTTTTTGGTGGAACTGTGGAGGATAATTTGGCAATGTCCATCAAAATTTCAATTGTGTTTACCCTTTCACTCTGCAATCCCACTAGTAGGAATTGAACCTATAGGTGTATTTCCAATATACACACTTACCTGTTGGCACATTGTTTATAAAAGTTTGGAGACAAGCTAAAAGTTTGTCAATGAGATCGGCTTCAATAATGTAAGAGTCATTTGTAATTAATGTTATGCAGTTAAAAAAGAATGAACAAGTACTTTTGTAACTGAAGCAAGCAAGACTTCTTCAGTGATGTGCAGCAAGTTAAACAAAACTGATACTGAAACTTTGCAGTGAAGAGAGAGAGAGGTGATTTAAAGGTGTGGCACCACCTAGGAGAATAAGGAATTAATGCTGAAAGTCCCAAACTCCCCTATGGCTTGCAACGGAGAGGTTTTCAGGGCAAAATCTGTGGCAGGGGTCTCCTGAGAAGGTGGATGCTGGTGGTTGTAGGCCCATGAGGTCATTTTAGCAGATGTTCTGCTGTCACTTCATCTGGTCCCCTGGGGGTCTTTTCCTTCTCAAGAGACTTGGAATCTGAACAAATGTCTTTATTCTTTATGTTAGAGAATTCATTAGGTATATCTAGTTGTTCTATCTCTAGGTTGCTGCAGGTTAACTACTTGTCCTACAGGTTCCTGTGAATGATAAGCATTCCTACCCTTGAGCCTAGGTCCACGTGCTCCTTTGTCGGTCCAGCCGTGCCTCAGGTGATATGACCTCTACTGTTCCTTCTTCTACCTGAACTGATGAAATGGGCACTGTCTTTACCTTATGAATTAATATTGTTTCCAACTGCATTTTTAAAAATGAAAACAAGATATGTAACAATGTGTACAGAATATTCCTTTTATTTTTTAAGACCTAAGAGAGAATATGTTTGTATGAAGGCCAAGGGCGAACTGGCCCAAGATGAGGCACATTGGCATAAACATTATTTTGAGTTAAAAGCATCAGAATGCAGCAGAATCAGGAAAAGCTCTTTACCTCCCCTCAACAGCTTGCCTGTATGGGGAAGGGAGCCATTAACAAAGATTCCTCTACCTAAGACACTTAACTGTATGATAGGGCAATTTTTGTTCTCCAAACATCTCCTCTCACCTTTCTGCTACTGATCTTCCTCCCCTTTGAATCCCTAGACCCCCACTGCTCTCCTTAGCTCCTGTGAGTGTCATGTTGCCTGACTGTCTTTGTAATTTCATATCTATGTGAATTCCCTGTACGTACAAAATTAAATTTGATTTTCTCCTGTTAATCTGTCTCATGTCAGTTTGATTCTTCATCCAGGCAGAAAGACCTGGAAGGGCAGAGGAAATTCTTACTCCCTGACATTTGCCTACATTTTCTTGTGTGTACATCGAACACTTGCCCCAGGTAGAAGACAGGTACCTGGCACTAGGAATGAAAAAGGGATTTTTCATCATACGCCCTTTTATCATTTTTGAACCTTGCACCATTTTTATATATTGCCCAATCAAAACAACAACATGTGAGCACAAAAAGCCCATGAATTTCCTCGAAATACAGAAGGAAACATAATCCACAGAATGTGTGGAGAGATTGGCTTTGAATAATGATTTCCTCCATTTTTATGGGCCAAAAGAAAAGAGGGAAGAAGTAGCATTGATTTGGTGACAGGAGATTGAAGAGTTGAGGATATTTTTTGTTTGAGGCTTTTTTTTTTAAGTTTCTATTTTTTTTTTAAAGGAGAATGCAAAGTCCTGAGAGTATTAGGAGTACAGAGGGAATGGAATCATAGAAGATAGAACTTGGAAGTAATTTTTGTGGAGAATAGGAGAAGGAACTGACCATGGGAATGTGGTCAAATTATACGGCTATATTGAAGGCCTGGTTAATGTTGGTTATCAGAGATCCAAACTGGTTCCTTGCTGCTCAGGTGTCCAATTTGACTGCAACTCTTAACTGGTTGGTGTAAGAGGTTAGTGAAAGTGAGATGTTTAATTTTTCACTCTTGTGTTCTTGCTCATAGGAAAACTGAGGACCAGGTGGTCTCTGATTTGGAGGACACCATAAGAATGGGTGATTAAGCTGCCTGGAAATACCACCCCTTTAGGAAAAATACCTCATTTTTACTCTTTGCCATCATCTATCACACAGAGGCAAGAACAAATTTACAATGATTTGTTTACACAGAAGCAACACGAATTCAATTTGAATTTCTTAAGTTCTCAGAAATTTCGTGAGATTTGGACTAGTTTAAGCTCCATCTATAAAACTATAAACAGGTTGTCAGTTTAGTGTAAACTTTTTCTTACTTATTTATTACTCATGTAAAATCCAGTATAAGAATCTGTTTTGAGAGGTTTTTAAAAGGAACTTAGACAAGTGTACTGAGCTGAATTTTTAAAATATTCCACCATTTAAACTAAACTTACAAGTAGAACTATATCCTGAATCATGCTGATCTATAGCTATTAAAATGTGAAGAGCAGAAAGCTATATTCATCACCTATTTCTGACACATTAATCTGGCTATTAAAAAATTGAGGCACAGGGGTGCCTGGGTGGCTCAGTCGGTTAAAAAAATGAGGCACAAAAAAGTAATAACACATTATTATTTTCTCAGGCTTTTCACTGCAAATATTATACCCTGAAAGATTCTGCTCACTAGAATTGCTTTTTTAAAATCCTAATTTTTCAGATTGAAAATAAATGTATTTTCTCAGGAATTTAATCTTCAGATGTAGCTAAGACCCTTCTCTCATTTATATGTGAGAAGACACAATAGTTTTTGTTATGATAGGATAGCCTCCTATTGAAAACGAAGGTAATATTCATTCCCTGTAAGTCTGTTGTTGCAAATCTACTTAGGAAGTACTTTGAAGATCCCTTACGTTCATTCTTTTGCCTATGGAGATAGTTCCTTTTCAATGACCAAGCATTACCTCCCATAGTGATCTTTAAATAGCAACAATAAAAAGATATTTTCTTTGAAGTTGTCATTGGAAAAGGTATTATCCTTGTACTAGGCTCAGAGTATAGACTGGATTGACAGGCCTTTTGTGATTAAGTCTTGGTCCTCCTAAAATAGATACTACTCTTCAGTGTTAGGCCAATAGTTCTGTATTTGTATGGCAAAATATAAATTGTACATTTTGACTTTCTGTATAAATCCAGTGGAATATTCCCACTGCATTGACTAGAATCCGCACTTGTGAAGAATTATGAAAACACAAAATACTTTGCATTAAAATAATATAACCATTTCAATAGTAAACAATAGCAAAACATGTTGAAAATATGTACTATTTAATATTCCCATGGTACTAAAAAGGTAAGGCTACTTACAAAATAGAATGCAAATGTGTACAGTATCTTTTTAAAAAAATTGTTTCTGAATACAATGGGGCAACCGTACTTTTTGAATCAGAGAATTCTTAGATTTAAGAGTTCAGCCTTCTTTTATTTCATACATAAGGAAACTTAGGTTCAAGCTCTTTAAGTGACTAGCTCAAAACTACACAGTGTTTTTGATTGAATTCCTTCAGCTGTACATTACAAATAATCTCAGGAATAGTAGTTTAAACAAAGAGTGGTTTACTTTCTTGTATGATGCAAAGGCTAGAAGAAACCAAATGCTTGTGTTAGTTCAGCTGATTAATAACATTTAAGGCCTAGGCAATATCAGTCTTTCTACCACGGTCTCTATAGATTTCTGACTCTTTGCCTTCATTCCCTTCAATGTTCTTGGTCACAAAAGGGCTGCAACAGCTCCAGGCATCATGGCCAAGTTAAAGGCAAAAAGAAGGGAGGATTGGAGGTTAATACATCTCTTTAACAATAGTGAAACTCCCCCCAGAAACGTCTAAGAGACCTCCCTCATGTTTCTTTGGCCAGGACAAGTTCACATGGCTCTGCCTAGTACAGGCCATTCAAGCCTTTTGCAAGAATCATTTAGGAATGATTACGGGATTGACCAACCAACTATGTCAATCATGCACAGCTATTGTGATTTTAGAAAACAATTTTGCTTATAATTAGAAATCAGCCATAGTCTACCTAAATACTCTGAGATAGAAAATGATTCAAGAATGATTAAGTTGCCAAAAGTAGAATTATCTCAGAATAATGGAGACAGAATTAGTAAATGTGTTCCTTTGTCTACACTACCATTAGTATCATTACTACTACTACTACTACTACTATCATCTTACTTGAGGACAGAAACTTGCTTTTCTTTAAACATTGAAATTATTGGGACAAACACATCTCTTTTCAGAAGGATTTTTGTTCTCCTTTAAAGAGCAAATCAGGCTTGTGAAGAACTCTCTCCACTAAATACTGTTCTAGAAGGAGATGGTCCCAGCATGCTTTCAAATTCTCACTTAATTCAGGACCTCCATACCTCTTACTTATTCATTTTTCTTTATGAAAGGCACTCATGGCAGAAATGCGCTATGAAACTGAGAGTCTCACCTAAGGCATGTTTGCTTACGCGGGTGTTAGTCACAAGGTGCCTCAAAACCATATTAAAAGTTAAGATTTATCTGCCCTTCTGCTTTTGGATGTGAGATCCTATAATGAGTCTCTGAAGGAAACTAGAATGAGATGAGGTTGTGACCTCTTAGTTTCCATGAAGTGACACAGCAGCACGCATAATTGTCCAACTGACATTTTGCTCTGTGGAATCTGTCACTCCACTTGGGGTAGGCTCAGGGTGTCTGACTTAAAATAAGGCTTAGCAGTGTGCTATAGTAGCAAGACCACAGGCATTCGTGTGAGAAAATCAGCTTTTGAAGCTCAGTTTCCCCATTCACTAATATACCATGAACATATCTGAACTCTATTTCTTCTTTAAAATGGAGGATAGGGCGCCTGGATGGCTCAGTCATTAAGTGTCTGCCTTTGACTCAGATCATGATCCCAGGGTCCTGCGATTGAGTCTCACATCAGGCTCCCCCCTCAGTGGGAAGCTGCTTTCCCTCTCCCACTCTCCCTGCTTGTATTTACTCTCTTGCTCTCTCTCTCTCAATCAAATAAATAAATAAAATCTTTAAAAAAATGGGGAATAATAATAATTACTTCAAAGATCTGTTTTGAGAATCAAGTGGAATGTTACTTAAGCATTTCATAAATGAGAAAGCGAGTTACAAATGTATCATCTTAATTCAATAATTTCATTGGGGTAGACAGTATCTCATGGATTTATAAAGAATTCTAAAATCTAAATAAGACCGTGTCTAGAAAACTTTTTCCTTCATGTTTGTGTATTCTTTGTCCTCTATGTATTCTTTTTTTTTTTAAAGATTTTATTTATTTATTTATTTGAGAGAGGGAGAGAGAATGAGAGAGAGAAAGAGGTCAGATGGAGAAGCAGACTCCCCGCTGAGGAGGGAGCTCGATCCAGGGACTCCAGGATCATGACCAGAGCCAAAGGCAGTTGCTTAACAACTGAGCCATCCAGGCGCCCCTGTCCTCTATGTATTCTTATGATAGCAACAAAGAAGTAATCAAAAAAGGGTTTGAATGTGTTCATAGTATTAAGGAAACTCTTTTTCTCATTCACATTGAGCTTCTAAATCCTAACACATTTAAAGGATAGTGTATCTGGTCCACTGCTTTTGTCTTAATTCTGTCACTTTTTTTAGTAAGCCCCATTGATATCAAATATGAAGTATTTTTATCTGGGGTCTTCTTTATTTTTTTTTTAAGATTTTTTTTAATTTATTGGAGAGACAGAGAAAGTGAGAGAGAGCATGAGAGGAGAGAAGGTTAGAGGAAGAAGCAGACTCCCTGCACGGAGCTGGAAGCCCGATGTGGGACTCGATCCTGGAACTCAAGGATCATGACCTGAGCAGAAGGCAGTTGCTCAACCAACTGAGCCACCCAGGCGCCCTATCTGGGGTCTTCTATCATAGTTCTAGAAGATGCAAGATTGCTGGACAAAACTAGTCCACTTCTGGAAAAATGAAGAGACCTCCACTTACAAATAAATGTTTACAATCTCCTGTAAATTTATTTTGCAGGTATGTAGATATGCTCAGAGATTTTTATACCAGAAGACTTGGGAGAACAATCAAATATCTTTCAGATGTTCATATGTGTTACCCCCTCAGAGAAACCTTCTCTGGTCCCCCAGTCTAAATTAGGGACCAACCCAAGTTATTTCTTCGCTTAGCAAATAGTTATTTGATTTAATATCTAACTCAGAGGAGTAAAACCTTCATTAAGACCTTGTCTATTTTATTGACTACTATATACATACCCAGCATTTAGCTAACACATAGATGCATTCAAAGAATATTTGTTAAATGAACAAATGAATAAAACCAAAGAGCAGATAATGTTTTTAATGAATATATTCCATATTTATTCACATATTTACTCCTTCCATAACTTGCGGGGTAGAAAATAGGTAGGGAGAGAAGACCAAAAAGAGAGGGGGAAGAGTGAGTTAAAGGGCATTCATGTACTGAGATTTTCTTTTATTTTCCTTTCAGTTCCCAATCCCAAAAGTCTGGGCCAGAGGAAGTAGTGTCAGGCAGTTCTTGAAAGCCCAGTCTGATTGTCCGGTATTTGTGGCAAGGTTTGCCTATCTGCACAAACAGTCCAAATTTAAAGGAAAAAGACAAATAAGGTAAAAAAAAAAAAAGTAAGAGGCATCTGGGAAGCATGTGGAAGAGTGAGTGCTGCTGACTAGTTCTCCCCTTCCCTGCCCTTCATGGAGAACAGGCAGGCTTGTTCTCAGCCTTTAGATTCAGCTCCCTTTGTCTGCCCTAGCAAGAACAGGGGCACATTCTACCTTATACAAAGTGTTCCCCAAAGAAAGGCGATGCTGCTAACTATGAAATTGATTGATGCTCTTGAAGCTCCCAAGCAGCCTGTACTGGTTGCTGTGATTATTATCTTGAAATTAAAAAAAAAAAAGTGCATTTGAAGCAATATTTTCTGGATAATTTTTTTAAATGTGCATGTGTGTGTGGGTATATTGAACACTGTGGAGTAAGAAGAATTAGCGATATTTTTGCAAATGTGATTTCTAGTTGCATAAGCCATAACTCTGAGCTTCTCCCCTAGGTTTGTAAAATAAACAATCTCAGACATGTTCATTATTGATGGGATCCTATTTAAAGAATGGCTTCTAGAGATTCAAGGATTGTACCTCTAATTTTATTCTTTCCCCAGGATACTAGATTTCCTGTTACACTATACAAAATTATAATGCTTGGTATTTGAAGCATACCTTTGTTCTTAAGAATTTCTGCTATATGTAGTCTTTGGCTTGGGGCATATATAGGAAGGTACATGTACCCAAAGGTCTTCTCACAAGGCAAGATAGCCCACAGTGACCTACTGTGTCACTAACCTTCACAATTCAGAGAGGTACACAGAGAAGTTAGAGCAAGAAGCCAGGAGCTGCCTGTTGGCCACAGGACAGCAATTCAGCTCCTGGTCGTTTGGTTTTCTCAGAATTGAAGGGTATATTGAAAAGAGGTCTTCCTTGCTTGATGGAAAATTTAAGCCATAGCATTGAAGAAGGACAAAAGAGAGAGTAATTTGCTGGGTTTTAAAGCTTCTCTCAGACCTTTCTCCCAAGCAGAAAGGAAGATGAGCTCTTATTCCAATCCAGGGATGTAAGGCAGCCATAAGGAGGTAATTATGTATAACTAAATTCACGTGAAATAGGAATGATGGCTTCACAGCTATTTATAGCTTGAATGCTCTGGAAACAAGTAGAAATTTAAGACTGAGTGGTTATGCCAGTGTGTCTATTTTGTGAAATAAAACCCTACTTCTAGAGGAGTAGTTGGTGGAATGTGAAAAGTGGAAGGTTAGTCTACCTGCAAAAGATGAGAACTTGTGAGAGCCTCCTGGTACCTGGGGTGATTCACAGGGTGACCCCAGAAGTCACTTTGCGGGCCAGCTACAGTCTAACTTCTATACATACGCCTGGTTAAATACATTTTCTTTCCTTTTTTTGCTTTACAGTTAAGGGAAAGGAGGGGAAAGCAATCAGAGCTAAATACTATTATTTCCTCCCCACACCCACTCCTATGTACCCTAGGTTTAGTAACTGATAGAATCTTAGAACTGTAAGGGACTGTAGAGATCACCCCATCTAGAACACAACATTCTTGTGTTCTATTGATACACACGAGAGATAAATGGAACTGAATCAACTGACCTACCATAATGCGATGTGAAAGGAAGGATACTGTACAGGAAAGGACAAACAGATTCAAGTGCAGGACCTATCACTAAAGAACTTGGGCAAATCAACCAGTGTCTTAGAACTTAGCTTCTTCTACTTAAAAGGAAGGGTTTGGGGATCCCCGGATGGCTCAGTCGGTTGAGTGTCTGACTCCTGGGTTCAGCTCAGGTCATGATCTAAGGATCCTGAGACAGAGCGGCAGGTCTGGCTCCCTGCTCAGGGGAGAGTTGACTTGGAGATTCTCTACCTCTGCCTCTCTCCCTCCCCCCTCTCTTGTTTGAATGTGTGTGCGTGCTCTCTCTCTCAAGTAAATAAATCTACAAAAAAAAAAAAAAAGAAAGAAAGTTTAAAATAAAGAGTTTGAATTGCAGTAATGGCTGTCAGGGGAGTAGGTTGTGCAAGTTTCCCAGTTGAGACCCCTGTGAATAAAACAATTAAGTCAATGCCTTGAAACTCTAACACTACAATATTCTAAATCTGTGGCATAACAAAGACAGTGTCTCATTCATTTCCTTGATGTTACACAGTAACTTATATCAAAAATATAATAATAAAAAAAGAAGAAAGAGAAAAATGAACTTTTACAATGTCCTTGGAAAGCAAACAAATGACAAGTCACTCTTTACCTGTTTTAAAGTCATTAAAATGTGATTACTGTATTATGTGAACAACCCTGGGTTGATTTAATTACTTTGAAGATAATGACCCAAGTGGACCACTGTGTAATCAGCATAGCTTTAGAGACCAATATTTACTTCCTAGAGGGTTGACACATTTAGATTGGTGATACTATGGTTCATTCTGGCGGTTTGGTATCTATATTTTCCAGTCACTTCCCATAGAATCAGTAAGTGTGTATTGCAACCTACATTATTGTACAAAACCTCTGTCAGGTACAAAGACCAAGCTCACTGATAATCTCAATGACCAACAAGTCAAATTTCAGCAGAAAAAAAAATGCCGGAAAATTGTGTATGGGTTTCAAGCAATTCCCTTTGTAAAACTATTTTTCTTCAATTTCATTTACTGATTTTTAAGTTGACCTTTGAAACATCTTCACAATTTTTCCTCAGAAGCATAAAGTAATATTCACTTTATTTTATTTCTTTGTTTTTTTTTTTAAATTTTATTTATTTATTTATTTATTTGACAGAGAGACACACAGCTAGAGAGGGAACACAAGCAAGGGCAGAGAGAGAGGAAGAAGCAGGCTTCCCGCTGAGCAGGGAGCCTGATTCTGGGCTCAATCCCAGGACCCTGGGACCATGACCTGAGCAGAAGGCAGAGGCTTAACCTACTGAGCCACCCGAGCACCCCGTAATACTCACTTTAAATCTGGGTTGGCATTTAGTCATTTGCGTCTTTTCTGAGAATGTATTTGCCAATGGAAATCTACTGGGGGAACAAATTTACAATTTTGATTTTGTGGCCTCACAATAGATTATTGTTGGATCTTCCCATCAATATAATTTTAAAAATTAATAGGCCTTTTTGTTTTGAGTAGTATACAGAAAACTTGAATGAGAAGTCTGGAAAATTCCCATGTGTCCCTCCAAAACCCCAGTAACTTCCCTCTACTGTTAGCATATTGCATTAGTATGGTACATTTGTTAACAGTTGATGAGCGAATATTGATATGTTATTATTTACTCTGGGTTGTATAATCTATGTGTCTTGACAACTGTACAGTGACAATTCTCTTTTTTTTGTTATAACAGATCCAATACCCTAAATAAATGGACATTAATTTATAGTAGTAATAATCAGAGAAATATATAAAATTGCCTATTTGTAAAGATTTTCAGTTGCCTACTAGAATCACCAATTACATGTTTCACTTTACTCACCATGTTTAAAACTCAAATTTGCTATCTTCTCTCCAAGGAAAATTGTCTCTATAAGTCTTTACTTCTGTCAGTGCTACAGCTTTGCCATCAGCCAGACTAGCAGTTGCTTTATATGCTGGGGACACCACAGTGCAATTAGTGCCTATATGGTTATAAGTGTTACAAAGTTCTTTAACTAGTTTTGTCTTTCTCTGTTAGTGGCAGCCTCAAAATAATAACATCTTGTGGCAATGACATTACATTAAGAGTTGAAAACCTAAGACAGTGATCTTAACCTTGATGTTAACCAGATGTGAAATTCCAAATATAGTCTTGTACCACCTTGGGCTTCAGTTTTCTATAAAAGAGAGGTGTGAGATTAGATGATCTCTCAGGTCCTTTCCAGCTCTGATGTAATTCCTCACTTTTTTTGATTTCCTGTCCTGATGGCTTTTTCTTTACTTTCTCTCGATCTTGCAGCCATCACCCATGTGGGTCAATTTATCTCATGTCTATGTTAGCATAACCAAATCTGGATTAATCTCTCTGGAATCAGGCTCTTCTCCACTCTAGATCATTACTCATAACACTGGCAGGTACTTGTGCTCAAAATACTGCATAGTTTCCTATTACTGCCCTATGAGGCATCAAATACAAATTCATTTGCCTCTCTAAGGCAGAAGTTACAAACTTAATGCCCACACAGGCCAGGTAGGCAAGAGAAAGCGAAGCCACCAGAGTGGGTCCTGTAGCAAAATCTGAGAATACATGTCCTACTAAAAAGGAAGTCGCTAAAATGTGCTGCCAAGTGAGTAAGTAGACTCAGTGATGCCAAACATATCTTTCAATATTTCAAAAGAAACGAAATTTAGGTTTCTTTACAAAATATCCCAATTTTTAAGTGTTGACAACTAAATCAATATTTTCTCTTGTGATTTTATTTTATTTGTTAATTATGTCAAAGATACATTCCAAAGTCAAAATAATATTACAAGTTACAGTTATAGAAATCTTGTTTCCACTCCTGTCTATTCCTCCATGTTTTAGCGCTTCCCTTGTAAGTAATGGCTTTAAGTAGTTGTTGACTGATCCTTCTGTCATTCTTTATGAAAATATAAACATTTTACATATATATTATTTACTTCAATTTCTTACACAAACAATAGCATTCTATAAACATCATTCTGACCCTTGTTTTTTTCAGTTACTAAATTCTGGATCCATAATAGTAAGTAGATATCTTCCTCACTTCTTTACACAATTATATAGGGTTCTGTTGTTGGGATGTACCATAGTTTATTCCAGAGATTAACAAGAGTACAATCCAAGAGCCAAATCTAGTCTGTGATCTATTTCTGTACATACTTCAAGCTAAGAATGACTTTTATGGTTTTAAATGGCTGAAAACAAAATCAAAAGAAGAGTAATATTTTAAGTCACAAAAGTCATATAGAACTCAAACTTCAGTGTTAACAAATAAAGTTTTATTGAAACACAGCCACACACATTTGTTTATGTTTTCTGGCTGCTTTTATGGTCAGATGATAGAGCTGAGTATTACAATAGAGGCCATATGATCACGAAGCCTAAAATATTTACTATTTGGCCATTTACAGAAAAAGTTTGCCTGATTTGTTTAGTCAGTCTACTGTTAAGAGATAGTTTTGGTTGTTTCCAATTTACTGTTATTCTATTTTTTTTAAGATTTTATTTATTTATTAGAGAAACACAGAAAGCTAGAGAGCACAAGTAGGGGAGGAGGAGAAGCAGGCTCCGCACAGAGCATGGAGCCTGGTGCAGGGCTCAATTCCAGGACCCTGGCTGGCATCAAGACCTGAGTGGAGGGCAGATGCTTAACTGACTGAGCTACCCAGGCACCCCTTTATTGCTATTCTAAATGATGCTTTAAGGAGCAGCCTTGAACATTAAGCATTTTGTATTTTTGCCAGTATGTCTTTATAACAGATGCCTACAATTGGAATCGCTCTAACAAAGGAGTAAATGTATATGTGATTGCACTAGATTTTTTCAAATTCCTCCCTGTGGAGATTGTATGATTTTTGCTTTCCTGCTAACAATGAGAGCACCTGTGTAGCCACAGCCTTACCAAACAGAGCATATTATCAGATGTTAATTTAAACCATTTTAATATGCTGGAAAATTCCAACAAAACATATCTAAACATAAGATGCAGCTGGGGATCCACTCATTTCTTATCTGCAATACACAAGTCAGGTTGTGCTGTGAATGAGAGTGTCTGGCCCTGGGGGTGCAAATGGAGACTGACAGCCACCCCGTCCACCCGGTTCTGCCCTAGCGCAGGCCCACTGGCCTCCCCGGAGTAGAGAGTGGTCCAGGCAGAGAGAGTCACCATCTTCTAGTCTGATCATTGAAGGTGCCTTTTTGCAATTTATTGCTATGGGAACTGGGTGACAGGACTGCTGTGATGGAAGGTGGGAAATTGAAGGGAGGCCCCTCTACAACCAGTGACCCCTGTTGGGGGCTGTTCAGGTGCAGAACTCATTTCACCAACGTATTTATTTTTCCTACTTCCCTCGAGTAGGCATTCTCCAAATCCTTCCCATCCTTTAAGCCCCAACTAATTAAGATCCTAACTTCTCAGCAAAGTCTTTCTTAATCACGCCCATTAATCCCTCATTCGTTCATTCATTCATTCATTCTGTGACTTACAGTCCATCACCAAACTGGTTATTTTCTTGATTGTTTTACCTTATCACTTTTCTTCACCCCTTTCTTCTTCCCTAACTCAGCTTTCTTTCTTTCCCCCCACCTCTTCCATAGTAGAGTGATGCATATATAGCAGATACTTCATACCTATAGTGGCCAAGAGTGAAAATACACACTGTGAAAAATGCACTACCTTTCCAAAATTGCATCCGGAAAACACTTGAAGATTCTTACTGGATTAGCTGCTGGGGTGGACTTCTGCATCGGAATGGGATCTGCTGGTCTCTCAGATTAGCAGCAGGGAATATCACGTCAGAGGTAAGTGTGAATTGTGGTTAAGACAAGAAGCTGAGGTAGGAGCCCCCGGAGCAGCAGCAGCAATGAGGACATGGGTGAGGGATGAGGGATGAGGAGCAGAGGACTCAGGATGACTGGACTGGTGGAAAGCTAGGTGCTACAGGGTTACTATTTCCAGATGGAGAGACCAAAATGCCAGGGTCCTGGGACGGTCTCACCAAGTTGTGTCTGTGTAGTAAGAAGTCGGGACTTATGGTCAAGCAGGCTTTTAAGATCTAGACAGCAAATATTTTACACTTTGCAGGCCGTGGGACAGCTACCCCTCAACTACTCAACATGCTGTTGTAGCACCAAAGCTGCCACAGACCCTGGGTCAATGAATGCGTTGTGGCTGTGCTACAAGAACACTCTGGACACCGAAATTTAAATTTATGTAATTTCAGATGTCACAAGATGTGATTTCATTTTTTCAACCATTTGAGAGTATACTCTAGACCACACATCTGTATTATAGACATTGCACTTGCTGAGAGACTAGATCTTAAGTGTCCCCAACTCTAGAGGAGGAAATGATAGTGTGAGACTACAGAGGTGTTCACTAACGCTGCACTGATGGTCATATTGCAGTATAAATGTACCAAATCAACCCTACACTTACACAATGTTGTGTGTCCAATAGACCTCAAAGAAAGAAAAATAAAAGTGTAAAAATCATTTTGGGTTCATAAGCTGTAAAAAAAACAGGCAGTGGGCTATGGTGTGTGGGCCCCCGGTCTAAAGGCTCAGTGCTGATCTAGCGAAAAGCTGAGTACTCATTTCTGTTCATGAAGCTAAACATTAGTCTATTGGAATTGGGATCTTTTTGAAATAATTTTCTTGTACAAAAATTGGTATGCTTGGTCATTTGAAAAGTAGAATTATTATTCCTATTCTTCTTCGTGAGATAGACAGTAATAATGGTAACTATTTGCTGAGCATCTACTATGTGTCGGAAATCTTCATACATTAGCTAATCCCCACAACAAACCTATGAGGCTCAAAAAATTCTGTAATTTACTTGATACCATATAGCTGGTTAGTAACTAATCCAATATTCAAACAGCAAAACAGAGCCAACTGCACATGTACTGATGAAGATAGCTTAAGATTGGGTAAAGGTCTATTATTTTAATAGGGTCACCAGCTAAAACTCGGGGCAGAATTACAGTAAATCATGCTTGTAGTTACCACCATGTTTCACAACTTAGGTGCTGACTTTAAAATGCTATTTGTAAAGTGAAATTAGTAGGAAATTTTAGTAAAAAAGTCTTAGAGCTTTAGATTACGATGTGATGGTCAACAATGAGTTATAGCTTTTCTTGTACTAAACTCCAGTGTTGGAGTGGCTCTAAAATATATATTTGAAGCCGTGAAATGTCTATATATTAGTTATCCAGCCATAAAAGAGGATACAATGGTGCACACACAAACTGAATACTTTTTATCAATGAGTGATAAAGGAAAATATTCCATAAGGGCTTACCCTTCTTTACACTTCTATGAGTTACATAGTGCTCACACATATATTATTTTTACCATGTTATATATGACTCAGTACAACCCAGGATGGTTAGAAGGATGGACATTGTTATTACTATTTTATAAATGTGGCTCTATGGCTCAGTGAATTTCCATAAGAAATTGAAGATTAAGGAGATAGTCTTCAGAAAACATTTTGTACTGGGTCCCTCAAATTATGTAGTGAGTTCTGCCTTAAACCAAAATCTTGTTATGTCATCTATATTCTTCTTTCATTCTCTAAGAATTCTCAAGATGCTTATACCTGGGAACGCCGAACTAGAGCATGGCATGTTTAATCCATGATCTTTGAGTTTATTCATAATCAATCATTTACGATCTTTAGAAGACAACAAAGAAATCTTTTTAAAATCCAGTTGGGAAATGATTTTCTACCTAGAATTCTATGCCTATGTAAATTACCTATCAAATGTGGGGTAGAGGGTCGTCTGGGTGGCACAGTCGGTTAAGTGCCTGCCTTCAGCTCAGGTCATGGTCCCGGGTCCTGAGATAGGGTCCTGAGATTGAGCCCCTGAGTTGGACTTCCAGCTCAGTGGGGAGCCTGCTTCTCCCTCTTCCTCTGCATTTCCTCCCATTCATGCTCTCTCTCTCTCTGTCTCTTCCTTAAATAAATAAAATCTTTTTTTTTTAAATGTGGAGTAGAGAGTAGAAGAAAAGCATTTTCAACCAGCAAAGACTCATAAAATGTGCCTCCAGCAATACTAAGAAGTAGAAAGACATGAAATTCAGAAAATGGTGGTTGCAAACCCAGGACAGGAGTCGAGGGTGGTCCCAAGATAGCAAAGCTGGAGAGCAGCAGCCCCAAATGAAGAAGAAGCTTGATGTGGAAACTTCCTGTAGTTGGGGTAGGAGAGAGAGGAGGGACTCATTTGATAAGTACCTGATATGATGGGACTTCACACAGACACCCTGAAATTTACATTTCCAACAGAATCCTTGAGTGAGGTTGATATTGCTCTTCTGCAGACCACAGATGTATTTGAATTATAGTTTACTGAATCCCACTGTAAGTTACTAATTAACACCTGTCTAAAAAATGAACAAATGAATGAATGAGTGAACTTTTCACCAGGACAAGGGGTTGGAACAGGAAAGTGGATGGTTATAGAGGATATATAGATACAGATATAAAGGATTATTAAAACTGAAGAATCAGGGAAGATAGGTCAAGCAGATAGCTCCAAGTCAAGAGGCTTGGAAATCAAGATTATAGCTAGAGAAAATAAGGTCCCTGTACAGTATTTATGTCCGGGAATGATCTGGAATTTCCCTTAACAGCCCTAATTTAGTGTCATCTATGCTGCATCTACTAGGTCTCAGACATGGCAGGGGAGGGGAACTTTTTCTGTCCATGATTGCAACTAGTTCTATCCAAGACTCCAAGAATCACTGGAGGGAACAGGGAGCACATGGAAATTAACTCCTAATTTTTAGTGTCATATTTTTTTCTCCAAGGCATTCCCAAAATGGGATGTTTGACCAAAACCCTGACAGCTCCTTCTCCAAACTCTCTTGCTTTCAAGTCAGCATAAAGCAGCAGTGCCTGAGGGCATATAATAATTATTATTCATTAATTAATATGTCAACGTTAATATATTAATAATTAATATAATTATTAATAATTAATAAATGTATTAATTAATTTATTTTTATTAATATGAAGTTTCATGGTACAAAAAATGAAATTCTAAAGTAGAGATTTAAAACTTAGAAATAGTGAAGTATGAAGCGTATTTTGTTCTTTTTAAAAAATATTTATTTATTTGAGAGAGAGAAAGAGAGAGGGAGAGATAATGAGAAAAAGAGAGGATGAGTGGGAGGAGGGGCAGATGGAGAAGCAGACTCCTTGCAGAGCAGGGACCCCTGATGTGGGACTTGATCTCAGAATCCTGGGATCATGACCTGACCCCAAGGCAGACGCTTAACTGACTGAGCCATCCAGGTGCCCTAAAACATATTTTGTTCTTAAAATAAATATCATACCTCCTATATGTTTCCAATAGTTCCGATTTCTTTCCCAAATTCAGAAAGGAATGTTGAAGCCACATTTTCAGATTCAGTTGAAAATACCTGTTTTCCAGACTAACTGATCAGAGAGACATGTGTAGTTTCTTTGTAATTTGAAGGTCATATTTAACAAAAACAAATACTTCCACAGCAGAATTCAGAAATCAACAGAAAATTATTGTACCTTGCAGTAAATGGTACAGAACAATGTTTCCTTTTCTTTCAGAAAGAGACCAAGAGATTCATAGAATTGTAGAGTGGGGATGAATCCCTGGGGAGCTCGAGCCCTTTGCATTTAAATCAGAGAAGGAGGAAATAAACAACAGGGAAATGAGTAAGTTTGATCATGCATCCCGAATAGCAAAAGGTAAACAGAAACAGAAACCCCAAAGCCTCTGAATTGAGAGAAGCCTATGGAAGAAAGGACTCAACTCTATTGGAGATACTTATTTTTCAATTAGTCAAGGATATTAGAAACCTCTCAAATGTTGGCTTATGAATGTATCTTGCTTTGAGTTTCTCCAAAAATGGACTCAAGAATTCAAATCTAAGTGGATAATGTGACAGATGACCTTAGGATTTACCACTGGGGAAGTAAGAAGTGAGACAGAGAAGGGAACTTAAAAAGCAAGTTAGCACATGCAAACCCGAGCTGTGTCCTGGGGGAGAACTCTGGAGCCAAGACAAAACTGGAGCTTCATAACTCTCCCACCAACTGCAACAATCAGTCCTTAGTTCAGGCGGGATGAAGCGGGTGGGGCAGAGATTCATTCTTCAGCACTATCAGGCTGCCATGCCTTTGGGCAGAGATGGTTCCACTCAGCGTCAACTGCTAGATTTGCATGGCCCAGAGCAAAATGAGAATGTGGAACCCCTTGCTCCAAAAGCTAGAAAAAGGTGCCTCTTTGTGTCTCTCTCCTTCTCTCTCTGTCATGGTTTGTGTGTCTGCACGTATGCTTGTGTATGAGGCACATGCATATACATGTGTGTGCATGTACATGCGTGTGTTGGTTATTTATTTAATGTCACACTCCCTGTGGCACAAGGACACTCACAGAGCAGCTACAGACGTTCACAGTTGCCTGGTCCCTACCCCATTCTGTCCTACACTTGGGCACATGGCATGGGTTATATGCACGTGCCTGACCCTGATTCTCACCCCAGCTGTGCCCAGGGACCCCCCCCCCCCACACACACACCATGGGCGGAGAGTGGCCGAACACTGGGTCAGGCTAGGGGAGAGGCGGAAAGGTAGCAGGAGAAGAGTGCTGAGTATGAGTGAGGCTCCGAGCCTCCCGTAGATGTTCTTTTTTTTTTTTTAAAGATTTTATTTATTCATTTAACAGAGAGAGAACACAAGCAGGCAGAGAGGCAGGCAGAGGCAGAGAGAGGAGCAGGCTCCCTGCAGAGCAGGAGCCCGATGCGGACTCCATCCCAAGATGCCGGGATCGTGACCTGAGCCAAAGGCAGTTGCCCAACCAACTGAGCCACCCAGGCGTCCCTACCCGTAGATGTTCTAATGTCCCATGGGACTTCATGTACAGGACCCAAGAGTTCAAGACACGCTTACTAAGAATTTCTATATAGCAACTGTGGAGAATGAAACCCCAAGCTCGGGACTCCCTTCTGAGAACTGGAACCCGTAAGACTGCAGAGCTCCTACACTGAAGAAGCCAGCCCTGATTCTGCCAGCCGAGTGAGCCCTCTGGCAAAGAGAGGAAGATGCTCGTCGCCTAGAGCAAACTACAGTGGTAAAACCCAAGGGGATCTCAGGGGTGGGACACCAATAGTGCCTGTCCCAGGTTCAGAGATTTAAACTCTAGACTCCCTTTTCTGTAATTAATTTTACCTTGCTAATGAGATCCCAGGAAGTTCCTTACTTGGCCCTGGACAGAATTATTGTAACACTTCCAGAGAATCTTCCCTTTTGGCTCACTCCCATATATTCAGAATTAATGTTGTCATACATCTCGCCTTAGCAGCCATGCTAACATGTACAGTTTTCCCAAATAGTTTCAGTCATGTATTGAATATATTTATGGAGCTCCTATTAGGTGCTAGACACTGTGGTAGGTGCTGAGGATATAGCGAGGATACATCTGTATCTGCATACATCTGATGTATAGCGAGGATACATCTCGATGATCGAGACCAACAGGCTCCCTACTATAATGGAGATCATGTCTCAAGTTTCTTTCACTCAAGGAAATGTGTACTTGTATCTCACTGAAAATCTCGCCACATCTTGGAAGCAGTGGTAGTATGTGGAAAGGAGAAGTGATATCCTTATTTCAGGTCCATTATAGCCCTTGAGAGTTAGTCATGAGAAGGCAACAGTGACACTTTCCTTCTGTTTAAATCCATTTAGAATCCTTGCTAAGCTATAAATGCAGAGCAAAGTCCCTTGGGTTAATTATAGATTTTGTAAAAATAGGTCTATTTTTCTTTACACAATGACAAGCTCACGAGCATATCATCCAGGAAAATATATGAGCAGTTGTTCTTAATCTACCGTGGTTTTTAAGTGTCATATGTTTGCTCTAAAGAGCGCAGCTTTATACTGAATCACCGGTAGTCGCTCACTGAATTCATGGGGTTCGCTTTTTCTTATCCAAGTGAATTAAACACAAAACTTAGTTTTCCATTTAAGCCTCCATCATTAAAATCTTAAAACTGGTCCTGACCATTTAGATTGTAATTTCTCTTCAATGCTCCTTTAAAGTATAAAAATAGCACTATCTTGACGGCTGCTCTCTGTCTCTCTCTCTTTCTATTTTACTCTATCTTTGGTGTGAAGAAGATTTTAAGAAATAACTCCACACCAAAAAGGCTTTCAGAACTGTGAAAGAAAAATCACATCATGAAACAAAATAATTCTCACTTTGTTCCTGGAAGAAAATGGTCATTGTTTCTTATCTCTGAGGTGGTTCTTGGTATGATGTGTGACACGGCAAGAATAATTGAGAAAAATAGCTGTGTGTATCACAAAAGCAAAACACATCTTTTCTATTCCATAAATAATCATCAGCTCTCACTGACAGTTGATATTTTGTATTGAGAGAAGGGGTGTTTATATTCCTAGATATGATATGAAAAGCCTCTTATCTCTCCTTCACCATATTTGTGGTGATTTAAAATACCATTTGCAGCATGCACTATGTATACTATATGTATAAAGATGTACTACATCTTAGCACGTACCTATTTCAAATGAGGCTGTTGGTCGACTATCCATCTCCTTGTAGGAGATCACAAATAGCTTGCATAAGAAATATCAGAAGTAAAGATCACACAGAAACCTGATTTATGTTGATAGCTGTATATATATGTATGTTATTGATAAAATTATATGAAAAGACAGGTTTCAAATGTTTAAAATGCCATTTTGTGCCACTTTAGTACTTTTATTTTCCATATTGTAAGATAGGAAATGAATTGCAAAATAGTTCATGGGTGAAAAAGGGCAGTGAGGGAAGCAATGTGTCATTTCTCCTTTAGGAAGTCCCTGAAACCAAAGTAACATGTAAGAAATTCTAGGTTAGCCTGGTCTCTATTTGAATGAAATAAATTTTACACTAACTTTAACCTGTGTTTTGATGTCTTTTTTTTACATGTGGCATTGTGGAACCTTCCAGCCCTTGCACGACTTCTCATGTTCTTTCTATAGTCTCCCTGGGGTGTTTTAGCATCATGCCCAAGCCCTATCATGGATTATCACGTGGAGCCTTCCCTTTTATCTCCAGCTTCCCTATCTCCAGCTCTGACCTGCATCTGAGAATGTCTGATGCCGACAGGCCCGTTGTCCCGAGGCCACATGAAGGCGGCCCACGAGCATCTGGACATCCCACAGATGTCCTGCTCACCTCTTGCAGGCTACTCTCCTGGGAGTGGTCTTCATTCTTTCGGGACATTGCTTTCTTTGGCCAGTTATTTCCTTCAACTGATGTGACGGAGTCCCCAAGAAGTCAAGATTTCCTCTAATAGTAACATATCTTCTCTCCCTCCTTCCATAAGTATATTCTCTGCTGAGCTTCCATTTTTCTAGTGTTCAAGTCTAAAACCCCTAATTATCTGAATTCCTCCCTAACACTCGCACCCATATTTAATCCTTAAGTAAACCCTCTTGACTCTGCCTTTAAAGATATCCCAAATCTGACCAGTTTTCACCCCTTAATCCAAGTCTCTGCCGCACCTTGCTTGGGCTACGATAATAGTTTCTACCTGGTGTCCTTTTTTTTTTTTTTAAAGATTTTATTTATTTATTTGACAGAGAGAGTGATCACAAGTAGGCAGAGAGGCAGGCAGAGAGAGAGGGGGAAGCAGGCTCCCTGTCGAGCAGAGAGCCCAATGTGGGGCCTTGATCCCAGGACCCTGAGATCATGACCTGAGCCGAAGGCAGAGGCTTTACCCACTGAGCCACCAAGGGGCCCCTCTACCTAGTGTCCTTATTCCAACTTTGCCACTAGCATAGCAGCTGGATTAATCATTAAAAAATCCACGTCACACTTCTGCTCTAAACACTTTAATGTTCTCTGTCTCACTCAGAATGGACCCAAAGGATTTCTCTTGTTTTACACAGCCCTTTGTGATCTGGCTCCTGGCTACGAATACTTCATCATTTCAATTCTCCCTCGCTTACTCGCCCCTCAGCCCCAACCTCTACATTCATAGAGCTTCTTCCCTTATTTCATTTTCTGCTTTCTGCAACTGTTCCTTCCTCAGAGAGGCCCTTCCTAACTTGGCTAGCTTATAAAAACAGAGGACCTTTCCCTGACCACTTATATTCCACTCTTACTGCTCCCTTAAGTGAATTTTTCATATCCACACCTTCGACTATCAGATACATTAGAGATTTATTTGATATATTTGTTTATGATCTGTCACTCCTCAATTCGGTGGGAATAGCAATGTGATTTGTTTTGTTCACTACTGTATCCCCAGAACTTGGCGAATAGTAGGTGCTCAATAAATATGTATTGACTAAATGGATCTGTCACCCTCCTATAGTGGTGGGTGACTACTGGGACAAAATTCTGATTTATCTGGATCTTTGACTAAGTATTATAATAATAGCATTGCATTCTACTATTACTCTAAGCTGTTATATTGAACAATAATACTACCGCTAGTGATTGAAAAAATATATTTGGTGTTGAATGAATAGCTTCACATATATGGCTACCTTTTAGGGAAAATTTGGCTACTAGTTGGGGTATCTGTACTTAGAATATCAAGATGTGATATTCAAATTATACTTACTGTAAAATTCATGTAGAGGAGAAGTTTTAGCTATTCATTTTTAATTCAATTATATTTAAGATTTTTCTCAAAAGTTATATTTTATATACCTTTTCTTTTGAAGTTAAATAACTGAGAATTATATTAAAGAGGGGCAGAAATTTAAAAAAAGAAAATTTCTTACTCTATTTGTAAGCTTAGAAAAGAAAAATGTCTGTAAGTGGAAAGGACTTTGTTGTTGTTTTCTGTAGCTTACAGTTTTATAGTAAGTGTGGATATGTGTTCCTGCCTTTGTATTCAGTGACTTTCTCTTTTCTCATCAAAGTAATAATTTATTTTCTGTATATATGACAGTGCATTTAAAACCCTCCTTCAGAATAATGTAATTTAAACGAGTCTGTCTTAAAATGTGCCCTTCATCTGCAGGAAGGCTTGATTAGCCCTAAAACTCTATCCAAACACAGATTTTTTGGAAAGTCTTATAAAAGGGTTGTTAACATCCTTACCAACTCAAAATGGTTTTCTAACCTGAAATTAGGTTCATTAATTCCTGGATAATATTATTAGCCTCTAATGGCTCTTATAGATCAACAAGGGGGAACTAAGAAGCATGGAGAGAGATGCAGGAAAAAGAAACAGCCATTAGACCATAAAATAGATAGTAATCAATTGCCTATGTTAACTAGCATTTGGCATCCTTTGAAGTCCTCAGAAGTTTCATTTCTGGGAAAAATAGGAAGGTAAGAAAAATGAGATTTGAATGAAAGATGATCTTCTGGAACATAGAAAACCAGTCTAAAAATCTTTAGACCAGGGTAAAACTTAACTCTGAAAATTTTAATTCAAGTTCTTGAATTAAGCAACCTCATCAAACAAGCATTCCCCGTCATTACCAGAGTATCATTTCTGCAGTGCTGATTACAGAGAATTCCATAATTAGAATCTTCAGTAGCAAAAGAAAAATTATTGTAATACTATTAGTAACACTTTTCACCTGAAAAATGGAAACTTGCCTTCTTTTATCTAGAGTAAGTACTGCTTAAAAGTTGTTGAATTGCAATTATTTTGGTTAATCTTTATATCCCAGGCTGAATGATTAAGCATCAAGGCTTAAAAGTACATTTGTAGGTGTTTTGATGCTGAATTCATTTCTGTCAATGGCCTAGATATTTTTCTTTTTTTGATAAAGGTCATCAGACTAAAATGGTTTAAACCCGTGGTTCTCAAAGTTTGGTGTGCATGTGAGTCATCTGGAAGGCTTGTTAAAATTGCCAGGTCCCACCCCCAGAGTTTCTGATTCAGTAGGTCTGGAGTGGGGCCTAAGAATTTATAGTCCAAAAAGTTTCTAGGTGGCGTTTATGCTACTGGTCTGGGGATTGTACTTTGAGAATAGTGAGCCCCTAGTTTATATTAGGGCAAGTGGTTCCCCGACAAAGCATTTTGTTTGAACATGTGTTCTGGTCTTTAATCG
This sequence comes from Nasua narica, assembly GCA_028533885.1. NCBI lineage: Eukaryota > Metazoa > Chordata > Mammalia > Carnivora > Procyonidae > Nasua > Nasua narica. The sequence goes on from CM052799.1 coordinate 144,974,163, forward strand.
AAAAATGTTGTTTATCATCCAAGACAAAATGTTTGAAATGTATTGCTCAGATATGATATTTAAAATGCACCAAGCTCTCTGCTGTGTCTTACTTCATCTGCTTGGGTCTAACCAACAGTGCATGTTTTCAAGATTGCAGGTCTATGCAGTGTTTAAAAACCTATTGGCTCATGGAATATATATTGGTACAGCCACTGTTGAAAACAGTGTGGAAGTTCTCAAAAAATTAAAACAGAAATGTCATACTATCCAGTAATTCCTCTACTGGGTTTTTATCCAAAGAAAATGAAAACATGAATTCAAAAACATATATGCACTTCTATGGTTATTTTAGCATTGTCTACAATAGCCAAGATATGGATAAGTGTCCATGGATAGGTGCATGGGTAAAGAAAATGTGGGGTGTGTGTATGTGTGTGTGTGTGTGTGTGTGTGATCTCTCTCTATAGAATAAAAAAGAATGAAATCCTGACATTCACAATAATGTGGATGAACCTAGGGGTTGATATGCCAAGTGAAATTTAAGTCAAACAGAAAAAGAAAAATACTATATGATTTCACTTGTATGTGAAATCTGCAAAACAAAACAAACAAATAGAAATGGACTCATAACCACAGAGAACTGGTGGTTGCCAGAGTGGAGGGGATGGGAGGATGGGTGAAATAGGGGAAGAGGATTAAGAGGTACAGATTTCCAGTTAGAAAATAAATAAGTCATGGGGATGAAATGATAGCATAGGGAATATAGTCAATAACATCGTTATAAACTTGTGACAGATGGTAACTACACCTACCATAGTGAGCATTGCCCAACCTATAGAATTGTCGAATCACTATGTTGAATCACTATGCTGAAATTAATAGAACAGTGTATGTCAATTATGCTTCGTGTAAGAAAATGGGTCAGGAAAAAAAGGGTCCTGGGTCATGACTTCTATATCCTAATACCTATCAAATTAATTAATTCAAGAGAATTATAGGTAATATTAAATGATAATCTTCTAGTTTGAATTATTTTCATTGATTGTCTAATTACTTTATTTATACTGAACTGATTTCTGGAACTCTTTATTAATGCACTGAATCTAGCTTACTTCAAAAGAGTCCTTGATCTAGTCTGAACTTTTACTTAACCTTCTTGCCAAAAAAAAAAAAAAAAAAAAATTATGTGATCTGATATACAATGCCAAGCTATTAAGATATGATTCACTATGGGTAGATTCTCATTTAAATAAATTCCTCACATTTTTTAACTATCTTTTGTTCAATTAAGTATCCAGTTTGAAAGAAGTTACTGCTGAAATAAAGATGAGAAATCAAAGAGTAGAAAACCCACTTCCAGGGTCATGGCAATAAAAAGGGAATTGTCTTCTCAAAAGAGTTTTTCCTTAATCCGACCTAATTGCAGTTGTCTCTCTATGCATGACAATAGAACTTTTTAGTGCTACATTAGAAAATGGCTTCTCTCGCTCATTTTGTACCCATTACCTTCACAAATGTACCTAATGTTAAGTCTTCTGTTCTCAGCCTGTCTCTTTCCACCTTAGACATTTAGCAAAACACCAGACACAGACTGGGTCTGTCTTGTCTAGGGCAGACTAGCAGCATTTCCACGGGCATACCACCATTAAGGTTGTCTGGAACTGATGACCTGCCACTGTCCTCTATCATTCCAGGGTGACCTTTGTCATTTTCAGTTTTCCTGATGGTACTGCTATTTTGTGTTTACTGGGCTTCTCCCAGTTTTAGAGTTTGTGAGATGTTTCTGATGTATAAAGCAGCCTAGATTTTTTCAGGCATAGCTTTTCTGAATAACCTGGGTAGAAATTCCCATGGATAAAATAGTCTGATGCAAATTCAAATGTGATGTTACTAAAAGCATCATGTATGAGTATTAAAATATTTGTTACATTGAACTTTGGAACATAGGCAGTGGATAGCATATTCCCCAAAGTCAAACCTTAGTAGGCCATTGCAATGATTTAGGATCCTTTAGGATTCTTCCCTTTCTGTCCCACATTCCATCTTAGAGAACTCACCCATTTCCTATTCTCAGAGCTCTCCCTCAATCCCTGTGAACTGGTACAGATGATTGACTTCAGGGAGACAAGGTGGGGTCTGAAAATGTGACTTAGAATATTAGGTAGCTGGCTATAGAAGATAGTCTTAGAATAGAATGTAGATTCCGAGATGGAGGACATTATCTTTTGTGAACAGAAAAACGGAGGAAAATTGTTTACGCATGGAAAAAGAGAAGAGTAAAGCAAATTAGCACAGAAGAGCAGGGAAAAGGGAGCATTCGGGCTGGAGAGCTCCTATCAGCTTTTCAGTTATTGGCCATCCCGGATGCACTTCCTGTCCCCTGCAATGGCTTTGCCTCAGCTAGCTCAAGTGAATTTCTCTTTCTTGCAACTAAGCAAACAATGCTCAACTAAGATAATGCTTACAGTGAAAAGTTCTTTATTTCCAGTTGGAGGGATAATAAAATAACAGATAACAGACTTAGTATCAGAGCCACCATGCTATCCAGCCAAATGTTTCTCATTGCATTTTCTTTATTAATAATTTAAATCTAAAAAGTAAAAAGTAACACATTTTTTTAAAGCTTTTATTTATTTATTTGACACATAGATAGAGAGGGAACACAAGCAGGGAAAGTAGGAGAAGGAGAAGCAGGCTTTCTCGTGGAGCAGGGAGCCCGATATGGGACTTGATCCCAGGACCCTGGGATCATGACCTGAGCTGAAGGCAGACGCTTAACAACTGAGCCACCCAGGTGCCCCAAAAGTAATACATTCTTATAAAAAATCAAATAATGAGCAATTAAAGAAAGTTAACGATTTGTATCCCAAGTTTCACTTTCTTCTGATGCCATTCCTCAAGCAAATTTCTGTTAATTTGTTGCATAGCCTTCTAGATTTATGTATTTACAAATAAAAAAATTCATTAATCTATGTATCTATGTATCTATATATCTATCTAGTCCTATCTCAATTGAAATACAATGTCTCTTGTTTATTCTTTTCCTGACACAGGAAACATGTATGCAGGACTCTCCTGCACAGAGCCCTTCATGGGTCTGAGGCTGGCCATCAATTATTTCTTAGTTTCCTTTCTCCAGGTTAGGCAATTCCAATTCCATTATCTTTTCCTTGGTAAAATCTATTTCAAACTCATTTTTTCTCTATCTCACTAGAAAAGAAAAACCAGTCTCCAAATTAAGTGCTCTAATAAAATTTTTACAAATCTTTAATAATATAATTTTAATACTGCTATCTCTGAATCAAAGTCTCATCATCTGTATAATGGGGTCATTGACTTAACTAGTCAGTTCTGAGACTTAATTTTGTTTGACATTCAGTTGATTATTCTCAGCTAATACATATTATAGTCATGTATAGTGTGATGTCCTCTCAGTTAATTCATTGTCTCTTTTCAAATATATACCTAAATAGAAACATGGCTTTCTTTTTTAACAAAATGTGACCATCTTAAAGCCAAAGATGGAGAATGGATTTTATTTAGAGATACATTCCCCATTTCTCCACAGTCCCCCCACAATGGTGATCATCTAAATTATCCCCTGTACATCAGCATTTGAATACTTACAAACTTGAGAAAATTCTTTGTAAGTAAAGTAGTTAATTAATGTATGTTTTATAGATTTGGTATTTCCGAGGTAGCAGAATAGCAAAGATATCACCCAATCCTTTCACTTGCAATTATTTTTTAGACCTCTGTTTTAAAATAATTTTTGAAATATATCGTATCTACACAAAGTATGTGAGACTTTTAAATAATAGTAAAATAAATATCTCTGTACTTACCACCCAGTGTTTGGAGATAGGACATTACTAGCACATTGGAGGTGCCTAGCCAAGTATATTCCTTTATGCTCTCTCCTGGAAGTAACTTCTGTCCTAAATTTTTAGTCTTCTTGCTTTTCTTTATAGTTTTGCCTCCTAGATATTTACCCTTAAACATTATTATATTGCTTGGTTCCCTCAAATGTTAAACTTTACACAAATTGAATTACATTGCATGAATTTGTCTGAGATTTCAGCAAGATGATTTTGAAATTCATTCATGTTGGTGAATAGAGGTTGAGTTTGATCACTTCATTGATGAATAATACTTCATTGTATGAATATTCCACAATTTATTTGTCTATTATATGAATTGATGAATTTTGGGGTTGCTTTCCAGTTTTTGCTCTTATTGATAATGCCCACGGACATCCTCAGATATTTGTCTAGCAGAGGGATTTCTTGGTTCCATCAAAAAAAAAAAAAATCTTTTTAAACATGAAGCAAAGGTCCTTAACATAGTAGACCTTGAGAAATGCTTGAGTGAATTAATTTCAATAATCTGATAGCCGATTTAAAGTCTTTTTAGTATTTCCTAGCAAATATGTACCGAGGAACAAATATGAAGAACTTATTTGTAGATGGAATGTATGGTGAAGACTTAGTAATTGTTTAATTTGATTTACCTATTCCAAAAGGAACTATCCCCTTGCTGAAGAAAACATGTACAACAAGAAAGGGATAACATTTCTATCACGTGTGCTCCTTGCTAGGCCACCAAGCAAGAACACATGTGCCCAGCTAAGCCCTCTTAAAACTTCCTGGGACAAGGACAGATGGAGACAAATACAGTAAGTCAAATATTTGCCCAGCTGACTTTTTCTGTCAAATTGGTCTCTGTATGGGTGGCAGTCGACTTTCCCTTCAAGTCTCCTTCTGACCCTGTTATTAACATTCAAAACATTCCCATTCCTATTCCCATGAAAAAGCATTTATTAAGCACTTAGTTATTCATTGTATCGCAAATGAAATCATGGTTGCGAAGTGGATTAAAGCAAAAGGGCCGTATTCTTTAATCCCGAAGAAAGTTTAATAATTTTGTTTAACCTATACCTTCTGTTTAGAATCTAGTTGTAATATCAGTTCTTACCATACAATCTGATTGATTTATATGCCAACAAAGGCCTAGACATTAGGAACCCAAGGCCACTTATGATGTCCTTGCAATCACGAGCAGTTTGCTCTCCAGCTTCCCCCTCTGACAGGAAATATTAAGAGGTTAGGTACTTCTCGCCTTGGAATTAGATCCTTCCACCGTCTCAGAGCAAGGGTGTTGGTTATGATGCAGCATGCTAGATTCCCGATTTTCTTGCGCTGACATCAGTAACCAATCTGATTTCTCTCGCTTGTCTTACCTGAATTCCTGGCTTCCAAATGCTTCGCTTATTTCTTTTGTTTCTTAACAGTGATTATTCTTTATTGCCCAAGTAACAAATGATCATTGTGGATGTAATTGGGGGTTTCCCAATTTACAGTTGAGGTGTGAATAATTGCCCCAGGTAGTGAACAACATTTCCAAATAGTGTGTTTGACTTTACTCATGTAGATATAAGCAAATTAGCAAGAAATCAATCTTTCTCTGACACTCATCTCCTCCCAAAGGTCTTTTTCATATTCCAAGGGTCAGTTCTGTTTCTTCCTATCTTCTTTTCAGCTTTATTATCTTTGTATTTCTTGCAATTAAACGCCTAAAACAATTCTTATGGCGAAATGTTTTTTTTTTAATTTTTAAAGATTAACATATAATGTATCATTTGTTTCAGAGGTACAGGTCTGTGAATCATCAATCTTATACAATTCATAGCACTCACCATAGCACATGTCCCTCTCCAATGTCCATCACCCAGCCACCCTATTCCTCCCACCCCCCTCCCCCAGCAATCCTTGGTTTGTTTCCTGAGACTAAGTGTCTCTTAAGGTTTGTCTCGCTCCCTGGTTTCATCTTGTTTCTTTAATCTAATCTATAGACTTCTAGCTCAAGGTGATGGGAGCACACTTACTAGAAGAGTGCCTGAGGTCAGCTGCCTTCGGCCATCTTTTCTCTGCTTCATAATAGTTACCTGCTGAGGCATTAGAGCTGCTCACACAAATGTCTCCCGCTATAATATTTTCTTTTCTTTTCTTTTTTTTTAACAAAGGCGGACTGCCACCTGCAGCACATCATTTGGATGTGTCTGGAGTCTTGGAAGCTTGACTACCCTACGTTCTCCTACAAATGGACCTTGAGAGCTTGTTTGGAGGTTCTAGCAGGGGAGCGCAGCTACTCGTATACCCTTGACCGAGGAACGGTCCTCTCCTCTATCAGGGAAGGTCGTCCTCTTCGACCTAGCAGACCTAGCGCGCAGCTTCGGAAGGGACGCACATGGAGCGGTGAGGGAGGAAGGGGACACCCGCCTAGTCAGCCAGATCAGCCGAATCAACCCTGGCGATCAATGGGGTGACAGATGTCGCAGCCAGATCACCCTCACATCCTATAATATTTTCTTTGGTAACGTTTTAAGTTAGAAAAATGAGAAGTAGCATATGTTTTTTATCTTGTTAGAGTGGGGATTTGGACTCATTACCTTGATAAAATTGCCAGATAAATACTGGATTACCAATTAAACATGAATTTCAGATAAACCATAATTTTTTTAGTCTAAGTAGGTCCCATGCAACATTTGGGACAAACTTATGCTAAAAAAGTATTCATTGTTGCTCTTAAATTCAAATTTAACTGGTCATCCTGTACTTTAGTTTGTTAAATCTTGAGCTGGCGGGCTTCACAGCGGCCAGCAGATATTGGTTGCTCATTAAAAAGCCACTACCTCCTCCAACACAGGGCTGCTGCCTCAGAGCTGGTATTGCAGCCAAAGTTGGAGGCAACCGGAAGTCCAGTAATCATTTAGAGTCGCTGATATCCAGGAGAATGAGGATTAGAGTGGACTTTATGCTCCAGTAGATTTTGCATCAGCTGGTACAGATCTGTCTGGTGATTCTTCAAGATTTCCAAGAAGGATCGCCTTTCTCCCCAACACCTTCCTCAGTGCTCTACTAGGACAGTGGTGTTCCATGTAAAATTACCCTGAGTTCCCAGGCTAGTTTCTAGATTCTCTTCTGTCCTCTAGGCCACTTGGTCCCAGCCTTTTCTGCCTTGTTGGTGACTTTATTTCTGGGGCTTTTTTGCCTTTTCTTGTCACTAGGCCTCTGTGGGGGTTATCCTAATCTTTTCTAACAGATTTCAATAATCTTGGCTCTTGGGGCAAAGGGGTTTGAGCTCCAGTACTCTAATATCTCCGGAAGTCACTAATCTTATGCAAATACGGTTCCCTCAAGCAATTTCAAAGATAAAAAAATTGCCTATAGCAGCAGCAGCTTCTCTTGAAAAAAGGCAGAAAGGGAAGAAGGAAAGGAAGGAAGGGCAAGAGGGGGGAGATGGAGGGATAAAGGAAGAGAGGTAGAAAAAAAATAGAAATTGCCATTTCCTTACTAGCATTAAAAAAAGGAAGGAAGAAAGAAAACAATTGAAGTTTATTTGACATAGTCAGATTATAAAATGCAGTGTATGTTAAAATTAGGAAAAAATGAAACAGGACTGATTCCAAAATTTCACAATAACCCCTGTAAACATCTTTGGTATTCCCAAGATTTTTCTGTGCGTGCGTGTTTCTCGAGGAGTGTGGTATATAATCATACATTATATGAATGTACAATGTACATACAACTGGGTTCATACTCTACAACCTATTTTCAAATCTTTTTTTTTTTCACTTACTAGAATTGTGTAAGGATATTTCCATATGTTAGAGGTGGAGGAGAAAGAGTATTCCCCAAACCAAGAGGTCACTTTGAGACTGGAATACAAAGCAGGCCGCTCAATAGAGTTTACAGAGTTTTATTCAGGTTAACTTACTACATGGTGGGGAGGGATCAGATGGAGGATGTTCACAGCAGCTGCGTAGGTATTCTCTGCAAAATCCAGACCTCAGTCTGAAGATTTTACAGAGTGAGGGGACATGCAGAATGGCAGTGAGACCAAAGAGTTCCCACACACCTCAAAGTGGTTGCATGGACCTAATTGACAGTTAACCTTTAATTAGATCTTGTGGCAACACCTGTGCACTAGGAAGGCAAAGATTTTGTGTTATCTCTTACAGATTCATGGGAGGCCAAAACAAGCCTCCCCCGCATCATGGGCTGGGCGGGCATTTCTAAGATATGTATTAACCTCCAAGGGACCCGGAAGAGGTTACTGAGCAAACATGAACAAGAGGGAAGGCCACAGATGAGGTCAATCTTGTCAGCACTCCTACACCGTATCATTAAAAATAGCTGTAAAATATCATTTTAAACTAGAATATTTCACTGATTATAATGCTTAATTATACATAATCAATCTCCTATTACATACATATGAATTATTTCCTATTAACAGTTTATGGCTAAGTCTTTGCATACATTTTTTTTTTAAGATAGTACAGAAAGTTCTGGTATATCCTTCAACCAGCTTCCTCTGATGTTGCCGTCTTATATAACCATGGCATATTTACTAAGTTAACACTGTAAATATTAAATTAAAAGATAGCATTAATGTCTTTTTTCTGTTCCAGATTCTAATATATAAAATTATGTTGTAATTAGTTCTCATGTCTCCTTAATCTTTTACAAATTGTTTTTCATGACCTTGGCACTTTTGAAGAGTACCGGTTAGTTATTTTTATAGATGTTCCTCAGGTTATATTTGTCTGATGTTTTCTCATTATTAGACTGATAATATGATCATTTATATGACTTTATGATTTTTGACATGTACTTTAGAAGTCCTTTTACACAATGTGAGTGATAAGCTAATTGAAAGACGTTGTTTAAAGCATGAAATCTTTTAAAATGAGACGTCTTTATCCCCCCACCTTTTTTTTTTTTACATTATATACTTTCACTTTTCAGTATTTTCATGTTGGGCCAAAGTTTTGTTTGTTTGCTTGTTTTGTTTTCTGTTTTATAGTACATTCTTGGAGTTCTTTTTTTTGTTAATTTAAATTCAATTAGCCAATATAATTACAACTACAATGAATATATCATTTATGATTCTAGTTTCACTTTGCTTAAAATAGAGAGAGAACTTAAGCACTTGAAAAGTAGCTCTTCAAGATTTTTACAATTTTCTTTTGCATTTGACTTACCCACATCTAATTTGACAGCAATTTTTTCACTTTTAAAAATTTACATTCATTGAGTCTTTGCAAGGCACTTGTTTTCCATTTGAAAAGCAAATCACTTTCTATTTATTCAGCTTATATAATTCAATTAAATAACAATTACAATAATGAATAGAACTGACATAAGTTTAGGAAAAACATAACTAACTCTTGCTGATATATTCCTTTGTTTTAAATCAAATAGTAAACTTTGAAAAAGCAGCAGTATGTAGGTGAATTTGAGAGAAGACCCCTAGGTTCAAGCATATGCAGAGGGAACTAGTCAATGTGCTTTGTAGAAAGAATGGTGAGTGCTCCTTAATCAAGAAAACTGGTTAAGAAGAGACCAGTAAAGGGAGCAGCTAATGTTCAGCCAAATTGTTCTAACCTATGTAAATTTCCAATTATGTGATAGGAGAATCTCGGTTTCCCTTCCTTTGACAGCAGTAGATCATAGTATAAAACTTGTATATCAAACTAGATTATATAGAAATAATCTATGTTGATAGTAGAAAATACTGTCTTGGTGATTACTAACAAGACTGAATTATTTTTCATCATTTTGCTTATTGATCATCTGTATTTATTTATTTATTATCTTAATGTATTTAGCAGTTAGCAACTCAATCGCTGACTGGCCTTTATTTCAAGGTTTCTAGACTGTGAACTGCTTCAATTATCTGGTAACAATTGTTCTATTAACTGCTGTATCACTAATCTGGGACTGAACTATTGCCTCCTTCTCCCCAGTCAATCTCTGGTGACTCCCAGTAAGAACATTATAAGGGTCTGTAATTATAAAGCCGGATACAAAAAGAGAGGGAATATTCACCAACAGAAGGGGATTCAGCATGCAGATTAGAAATATGTCTAGTTAAGCCTTGCTACTTATATGATCTGCCACCTCTGTCCCTAGCCTCTCTAACTTAATCCACTCTTAGGGGGATGGTCTAAGGGGCCTAAGCTGGTCTAATGGTCTAAGCCGGTCTGAGGGGAAAGACCAGCTTTCCCCTTTGCTGGTCTTTGTAGTGTTCTTGGGACACACTGAGCTTATTCCCATGCAGGGCCTTTGTGCCAGCTGTTCCCTCTGCCAGGAATAGTGTTTCCCCAGTTATCTGCGTGGTTCGCTCCCTTACCTCCTCCAAGTCTTTGCTCAAGTGCCACCTTTACACCGAAGTCTACATTGACTACCCTACTTACAATTGTAACTTGCCACCCCCACCACTTTCGAACTCCAAAATTACTTTTTTTTTCGGTAACATCTACAACGTTACTTATTTATTTCATGTACTTATTTATCACATATGTTGTTTACTTCTGACTCCCATTACTAGAATGAAAACTCCACTCTATAGATAGGCATCTTCGTCCATTTTGTGTTCCGATATACTCCAACATCCCAGGACAGTGCCTGGCATGTTATAAGCATTCAATAAAAATTTGTTAAATGAGGGGCATTTGAGTGGCTCAGTTGGCTGAGTGTCCGACTCTTGTTTTTGACTCAGGTCATAATCTCAGGGTTGTGAAACTGAGCTCTGCGTTGGGCTCCATGCTGGGCACGGAACCTGCTTAAGATTCTCTCTTTGTCTTTCCTTCTGCTCCTCCCTCTACCCCTCTCTCTCCCTCTCTTAAAAAAAAAATGTATTAAATGAATGAATGAATGAATTTTACAAAAAAGACCTTCAGATATGCAAAGGGGAGACACAGGAAAGAGAAGACCGTGTACTCTATCTGGGAAAATATAAGTGCAATTTTAATCAGAGCCCTTTGAAGATATTGCTGTTGTCTTTGATGACCATCCTATAGGAGTGACTTTGGATCTTCAAACCACATTGGTCCATCCTTTGTAGCTCTCTCAGATGGTCTGGCTTACTCATGTAAGCCTATGTTGGTGTTATGTAAAAAGCCACTCCATGACCAAAAGCTCTCTAAATTAGATTCCCACACTCCAGTGCCAAACCATAGCAGTTTTCACTGGAACTTCTCTCGGCTGATTCTTGAATGCTCAGTACTGGGTGAGTCAGCTCAGGATGTTATAAATATAATATAAATATATAATAAAATACTGCAGACTATGTAGTTTAAACAGCAGACATTTATTTCTCACAGTTCTGAGTTAAGAAATCTGAGATGAAGGTGCTGGCAAGGTCAGTTTCATTCTGATACCTTTTCTATCAGTTTGTAGGTGGTTGCCATCTTGCTAAGCACTGATAGGACTTCTTCTTTGGGTTTTTGAAGTGGGGGTGGGGAGCAAGCCCTCTGATATCTCCTTTTATAAGGATGCTTAACCCCACCATGAAATTCCTACCTTTACGACCTCATCTAACCCTAATTACTTCCCCAAGGACCCATTTTTAAATACTATCCCATTGAGGTTAGAGCTTCAACATGTGTATTTCAGGGGGACATAAACATTCAGGCCATAACCCTGAGTGATCAGGACCCTGAGTTCTGCAGCCCTGAGTATGAGAAGTGTTAGGGAACACTTCCTATTCCCTTCTCTCCTAGCTCACCTGCTGGATATCTGAACCAAGACAACAAACTTTTTTTCCCCAACCCTTGAAGGAGAAAGCCAGAGGGACTGCTGTAGGCAAAGGCAATACTGGTCCTCATTTTCTTTCTACTCACTGAAACTATTACTATGTCTTAAAATTTTAAGGAAGCTTTAAGAATTTTTTGTTTTAGATAATAATGGGAAACTGGAGTTTCCACTTTTGTTTGGACATAGAAAGCCATAAAAACTTTTGCCTGCCCCTCACCCCATACTAACAACATACTAATACAGATAGTCTTCTTTTTTTAAAGATTTTATTTATTTATTTGACAGAGAGAAAGAGAAAGAGATCACAAGTAGGCAGAGAGGCAGGCACAGAGAGAGGGGAAGCAGGCTCCCTGCTGAGCAGAGATCAGCAGGACCCTGGGATCATGACCTGAGCTGAAGGCAGAGGCTTTAACCCACTGTGCCACCCAGGCGCCCCATAATCCAGATAGTCTTAAAAAGCATATCTTTTCTTCAATTTAAACTTCAGAGAACTGAAGCTGCAAGGCAGCTAAGGCTACTGGACCTCAAAGAGTGACAAGTCCCTCTAAGGAGGGACAAGACACACACAGGCTTCCACTGTTAGCGGAAGCTGGGAGGCAGAAATGGCTTTCATGTAAGCAGGTGGAAAGAAACCAGTTAAAATGTTAACAAATTCCTGTGGGCTGAGTGTGGGCTAGGATATCACTGATATCCTGAGAGCCCAGTTCACAAGGGAAGTTCACAGTGATTTGCAAACTCTTTTCCACGGGCTTACCCTGGATGTTCACAGCAAACACTGGTCTGGGCAGAAGACCAGAGAGAGCTGCTCTTGCGGCCTCAGAATTAAGATGAGGTCTGTTTGCCATGGGGATAGAGGCAGAAACAGAGAAAGGGCCCAGCCCCAAGGCCCAGGGGCACAGACTCTGCCTGACCCTGGGGCTGGACTGGGAGAATCAGGAACCACCTCCAGTCCCTTAGCAGGAGCCTAGCATCAAATAAAAAGTGACAGTAGTCTACTTTCTGGTGACAGAAAGGTAAGGAAGAGCTTAGTGAGAAATGCCCTCGGAGGCACACACGGACTGACGAACACCGAGCGGGGGTGGGGTGGTGGGTGGTGGGGTGGGGGGTGGGGAACACTGAGAAAAGCCATCCCGCCTCCCTGGCCCTGCAGGCTTCACTCACCTGATGCACAAACCCATTGCAGGAAGAATGTGAGGACAGTGCTCTGAGATGATGTGATGACGAAGCTCAGATGGGACTTGGAAATGGGTTATACAAGGGTTGAGAAAGCAGGTACTTGGGGGTCCATCTTTTTAATCTTTCCTGCCTTACCTGTCTCAAAACTTCTGATCTTAAAAGAATGAGTGTTTGAGGGATGCCTGGGTGCCTCCGATGGTTAAACGTCGGCCTTTGGCTCAGGTCATGATCCCAGGGTCCTGGAATCAAGTCCTGTGGCATACTTCTGGCTCAGTGGGGAGCCTGCTTCTCTCCCCATCCTGCTTGGGTGCACTCTTTCTCTCTCTGACAAATAAATAAAATCTTTATTAAAAAAACAAAAAGAATGAGTGTTTGAGATTTGGGTGCCTCCACTGTTGGCAGCCAAAGAGTCCTGGAAGCCTTCCCAGAGTGGCCAAAGTGGCGACAAGGTGACTAGGAAGTGTACAATATGAGCAATTATCGCTCTGCCGCACTCATTTTTTTGGTCCTTAGTTTTATCATAAACTGTGAGGTTCTATAATTCAAAATCGAACCTTGTGAGTGGTTATTTGTTCTGCCCATGTGAAGGGAAGAATCTGATTTGGGGGAGTCCCGCGCCCACTCCTACTTCTTACTGTGGTTGTCGCGGTTTGATTTTGTATCCACCTCTTGGTCCTCACGCTGGCATTCATGCGGGTGCTGCCAGACTAAGTGGCTATAGCCAGGATGAATTATAGGAAAATTCATTTATCATTGTTTCCAGTGGAATAATTTTTTTCAAACATTACATGCTGGAAAACATGTCCGGGCAATTTGGCTTTATGAAACTTCGGCTAAAAAAATCAATATAAGATCGATGATGTTAAATGTTAAGGTTATTTTTTAAAAACAGTATTTCCCTAGATTCTCCAGCACATTCTCTAGCAATTCTTCTAAGAATCCTGTAAACATTCACAAGAGGTTATAGAAAGTTGAAGAGACAATTCACTTTTCAAGGTTAAATTTATTTCTTGAAAGGCTCTCTACTTTATATTCTGCATGTGAACATAATTGCATAGTTAGGAAACACAGACTCAAATATGTTGATTACAATATAATTTCCATCACTTCATATATGAATTGCCCAAGATTTCAACTTCGAAGTTAAATACAATACATATTCAAAAAGAGAGGGAAAAGCAGATAACATTTACTCATACTGTTTCTCAGAATTTCAACTGATAATATGTTGATGACTGAATCAAACTTGGAATTCAAGATTACCTCGAAAGTGTACAGATGCAATTTTTCTTAAAAAAGCAATGACCACCTCGAACAACTGTTTTCTTCCTAAATAATGAGTTAAAAGAAACTGACAGTTTGGTTTGTTTATAAATTATAACAATAGGCCTGTAATAGGAAAAGTAGAAAAAAATGCCTTAATCTCATCTCATTTTCTTTCATATTCTGGAGGAGCTGACAAAAAGAAAACATAAGCAAGTTATAACATTTCTTTTGTTTGCAGGTGATGATGGTCCTAAAAATAGGGGCAGTTGCTACCTATATTAGAGCTTTGGTGTGTGAATCTGATGATATATCAGTTTTCCAAGGAATAGTCAGAAGGATAAAAGAAATAAAGAAAAGCCCGTGGCATTCCTTCTCTCTGTCCTCTTATCTTCAGATATGAGTTTTCACAAAACAGAAGTTGGTGGGATTATACATTCTGTCTTTTTTGTGTCCTCCTCAGGGCAAGGATGGTCTTTCTTACGTCATTTTTGTTTTTTCAAGATAGTCCTGGATAGTCTTCTTTTTAAGGTATTTTAATTTGTAAAAGAATGTAACAGGCACTTGGAGGGATTTGCTGGGGCCCCCACAGTAGTTTAGAGCTAGCCCTTGTGACATAGACCATTTGCTTCAAGAATTATTTTGTTACATGCTTTCTGAATTAGGAGAACTTCAATTTTATTCCAGTGTAATTTGAATGCCTAAAAAATTCTGTTTATAGTTTTATTCAGGGTTTTTTTGCGCATTTTTATCATTTTTTTTTTCTGAGCCTGAGTTATATATGTTCATTATATAAAATCCAAATATTACAGAAATACATCTGCTATAAACTTTCCCAAAGACTATAGTTTAGACCAATGGACTTTTCACTATGTAGCTTAAAACAGTCTAACAATTGTCTGTGTAATGGATAAAGAGAATACTTTAGAAAATTAGAGTGTAGCTAGGTTTCTCAGAAATTACCACAAGATATGTAGACCTAAAGTTTCATATATCTCTTCTGATCCTTCTTAGGCCTCATTCTGAGTCTGTTCTCTCCTTAGAAATTATGATACCACCATTTTCAGTCCAGCATAAAAAATAGCTCCAAGTTCAGCTCAGAGATCTAACAATACTGTCAGTAGTTGTCCCAAAGAAACTCATTTTGTTTGAATTTAGATTTAGATTTTGGATCATTAGAAATATCTTTAGCTTACTTTCCAAATGACGATCAAATATATAAACCAAAAAGAAGACATCAGAATTGATAAAGTTTGGCTTAATATCATTTGTTTAAGATTTCCTAAATGCTAGTTAAATAATGTTTAAATAAATTATATTTAGTAGTTTTATTGTGCCACTTATGTACAGTAACACCTTACCTATCTGGAATGTAGTTAACCAGCAAACTCATCCCCTAAGAACGTAGCTTGAAACCAAAAATAAAACCAAAATAGATCATAGGAACAAAAGCTCTTGTTCCTCATGTGTAGAAGGACTCCCAGATTCTCCCTCAAAGCCAATTGCTCTTATGTAGCACATAATTTTATTACCTTTTATATAGCCTATGGTTTTAATAAACTTGACTATCAGGTTTATGACCATCTTCAAGGTTAGAAGAATCACAGAATATGGTAGAGTTGCTTCTCCATTCAAAGACATTGGCTATTGTGAGAAGAACTATGAGCTTAAAGACAAAGGTAAAAGAATTAAAAAAAATCTATAAATAACAGAAAAATTTCAGTTGAGATTTGGAGTAACCACTCCTTTAGTGTTCTGTTTTATGCCCTAAGAATCACAGAAACCTCCTTCACACATCCAAGTTCTTTTCAACCTAATTAACCAATTCTTTGGTCTTCTTTGAGGATTAAATGTCTTCTGAGCTCTCTCAGTGGTAAGTACCATGGTCCTGCTCTAGTCTCCTGTGGGTTAGAGGTGGATTGTCCATAATTCTGACCCTCTAACCTCCTTCTAACCAGCTAACCTTCTAATCACCACTCCTTCAGATTTCTTCTCACTTAGGGCCCAGGCTACCTGGCTGTTACTATGATATGGTAGAAAGAACACTAACTTCTGAATACAGGCTGCCATTCACAAATTCCATAACCTGGGGTGAATTACTTAACTTCTATGAATTTCAGTTTAATCATCTGTGAATGGTTTTAATCATCTGTGAATGAGGGTGAGGTCTTACTATCATAGGGGTATTGTGAAAATTGAATATGAACATGCATGCCTAACTATGCACAGTATATAATAAGGGTCCATTATGCCATTATAAACTAGTTACCCTCACTTTCCTCTGGTAATCCTCAAATGCTACATTTCTGATTATTCCACAATCATGGCAAGTTTTGGCACCTGGCTCATTGGCTTCTTTTCTTTCTCAGTGCTTGACATCATCCATTCAATATTACTACTCCATTATTACTTTGCTAATAGCCCATTGTTAGGAGCTGACTTGTGCCTTGGTGTTGGATCTGTCTCATTATTTCCCAGATCTGTTCTATATCTAAGATCTTAAATTCCAAGGTATGTTCTTTCTGTTACTGTCTTCTTTTCCTCCACTTTTTCTGTATTTGCGTTGACAAATATAGTCCAGTAACTCTAGTCAAATAAATGCTTAATTATCTTCCAATATATAAAGTCCACTTTTTTACTTTTTTCTCCTATCTAGAATGTATCTGCTGACCCAAGACTTCAAACATTCATGCAGTGCTCTCTCCTCTCTTGCCCCTTGTCCTTCCACGTTACCCCTCTAAAAATTCCTTATCTATGTGCAATCTAACTTTTCTGTTCACACAGGTTCTTTATCAGATATATTTGTTGCAAATATTTTCTCTCAATCTATGTTTTGCTTAATCATTTTCTTAGTGTTTTTTGATGAATAGAAGATTTTTTTTAAAAGATTTTATTTATTTATTTGAGATAGAGACAGTGAGAGAGAGCATGAGAAGGGAGAAGGTCAGAGGGAGAAGCAGACTCCCGTGGAGCTGGGAGCCCAATGTGGGACTTGATCCCAGGACTCCGGGATCATGACCTGAGCCGAAGGGGGTTGCTCAACCAACTGAGCCACCCAGGCGCCCTTGATGAATAGAAGTTTTTAATTATGAAGTCCAATTAACAAAATTTCTTGTATGGCTAGTACTTTCTATGCCCTGAGAAATCTTTGCCTACTCCATAGTCATGAAGGATTTCTCATGTGTTTTCACTGGAAGTTTAGCTTTTACATTGAGGTAAAAAAAATCATCTGCAATTAATCATTATGTACTGTGAGAAGTAAGGAAAAGGGTCTATTTATTTTTTTCATATACTTAACCAGATTTTTTGGCATCACCTGCTGAAAGACTTTTCTGCCCCCATTGAATTGTTCTGATGCTTTCATGTAAAGCAATTGCTTAAATGTGTATATCTCTTTATCGATGCTCTGTTCTTTAATATTTATTTGCCTTTCTTTATGCCAATACTACTGTTAAAAAACATATCTCTGTGGATTTTTGCAAATCTACATGTCTTGTGAGCAGAGGTACAGATGGCCTTTGTTCTGGATTATTTTTTCGAAGATATTTATATAGCAAATAGTCTTGAAAATCAGAGGTAGTGTCTCCCTCCAGAATAAAAGGCAGGCTTGTTCAATGTCTACTATAACATATATAGTAAAGATAATGTCTCCCTCCTATGCAAAGTTCAGGAAGGCTCTCTGCCTAACAAAAATATTTGGGTTCCCTAAACTCAGGATTCCTCTCCTGTCCTGTACTCTACTGTGTGTTCAGTTATCATCTGATGTATTTTGTGTCATCCTGTGGAAACTGCTACTCAGTGAACTGGCACTAATGCTGATAATCTGGTTATAACTATTACCATGAATAATGAGGTCCTTTATCTCTGATCTTGGAGTGGTATGTGCTCTGCCAGCATCCTTGAAAAGTGAGGCAGGCTACAGATCCAGCATACGCTTTGTCTTGGTGAACTTTCCATGTGTATTTGTAAAGAATGTATATTCTCCCTTTGTTGGATGTAGGGTTTTATAAAATCAATTAGTTTAAGTAGGTAACTACCATTCAAATCTTCTCTATACTTATTTTCTTTCCACCTAGCTGTTCTATCAATGACTTCAGGAGAAATTTTAGAATCTAACACTCTATTTCTAGTTCATGCTTTTAGTTTTTGCTTTATGTATTTTGAACCTCTCTTCATAGGTTCATATACATTAATGACTGCTTTGTCTTTTTAGAAGATTGATTCATTTTTAAACTATGAAATGTCCATCTCTACCTGTGGTAATACTTCTTGTCCTGATGGCTATTTTGTTTGCTAATTACATAACCACTTAAACTGAAAATCGACAATGGCTCCTAATAGCCTTAACAATAAATGTCAAACTCTTAATCTTGGCATTCAAAATTCTTTATTATCTATGGTGTATGCCTACCTCTCCATCATTAAATATCTTGCAGATCTGCCACCTGCACTGAGTATAGTGCCAAACTAAAATCTTTGAGTTCCTAAAATTCCTATGCTCTTCCCTCTTCTATCACTGGCTAACTTCTCTTTATTTTTAGGAATCTCCTGTTTGGAAGAAAATTCTCCCATCCCTTCTCCCAAAGCACACATTCTGGCTTTGAATTAGGTTCTCCCTTTCTGAGCTTCTACAACTGGTTATCTATAGCATAGTTATTATAAAGTTGCTCTATTATTTTTAATTCTCTTGTCTATCTCTCACACCATAGTGTAATTTCATCAAGAAAAGGAATTTTCCTTTCATCGAGGTGCTCAATAAATTGTTATTGGAATAATGAATAGAGCATGATCCATTAGCTGTTCACAGAGAGGATCATGGATCATTAAAAAGATTTTAAATTATATTTCACATGCTCAATTTCAGAAGGCATGAAAGTATGTAATACGGCTTAAAAATGCTTATGTCCAAAATACTTAACATTTTAATATGATGTACATATCCTCAGGAATGCAGAAAACTTATTTAGAATAATAGAAGTTATGAAGTTTTGCTATGATTTATTGTCAGTCCTATATTTTTAATAACAGTGAAGGCAGCCATTTTTTTTGTACACAGAATAAAAGAAGTTAACCTATTAGGCAAAATTAAAAAAACACTGTTTAGATTTCTGCTGAAGAGGTCTGTCAAAATTTCTTTCCACCTAAATGCATCCCCTTTAAGAAAGGTAAGTTCCTGACTTTTTGCCCAGAGACTAGCAAGTCCTGACCCGTTAACTCCTACTTCTGTTGTATAAGTTAATAATAGTCTCCATTTATTATTTGCCACGGTTTGGTGCCTTTACTTGTATCAACAAATGAAGAAGTGAAGCAATTTGCCCTAGGTAAAACAGTTTAGAGGTGGTAGATCAGTATTCAATCTCAGGGTCATGTGACTAAAGCCTGAAAATAAACACCCTGGAGTACCAGAACCCTTTCTGTTTTCACGCTGTGAACTGTAGTTAACCTAGACACTAGCGTACTTTTGGTGATAACCATGGATTGTAAACACAGAACTTAAAGTAAGTATTGTTGCTAGCTGTTTTTGAACAGAGCCTTCTTACTGGTGAATAAAATCTCCATATATATTTCAGGTTTTTTTAATCTATAACATTTTATTGATAATCATTCCTTATGGGAAGAGCAAAAATTCTTCGTGATACAAAGTAATGGCTAGCATTTGTAAGATATTATAAGGCATTTATAATAAAAACAAATGTCTTATAAACACTTTTGAGCTGCTTGAAGAAATGTGTAATATTAAGGTAAATTATTAGTGGTTGAAATGTATTTCCCACAAATCCCACCAGTTGTTTAAAACGCAATCTCACGGTAACAGTTTGTTCAGCCAAGATTAACATAAGCCAATATACACATTTGTAGAAAAATTCAACCCAATTACTTTGAGAACACTGACATATTTTAGATTAAAATGCCAAAAACTCAAATTTTCTTAATAATTAGTTTCAAAAATGACATTTTTTAGAGAAAAACTGTCCTTAAAAACACCTCCATGCACTTATGTTACATCTATTATAACAGATATTGAGTTGCATAAATGGGTAAAATAAAAGCAACTCATCTCAATAGTTATAGCTCATGTTTTTTTCTAGTTGACATATGAAGCAAGTTGCCTTAAAGGTCATTAGCCACGTGTTCTGCAGATAAATCTTACAACTGTTGCTGTTTAACTTGGCAGGGCTGTAAAATATTAGAAATCTGTGATTGAAATCCTGGAAATTTTTGCAAAGTCCTAAAACTTAAAAAATTGAAACTATGGCAAAGATTGTTCATGTTTTTACTGTGTGAAATCAAACGATAGCAACTCCTGGCTTTTTTTACCTCCTCAAATACACCTATGAGCATCTCTTTCTTGGTTTAGGGAAACATATCTATCCCTATATAACAATTCAGTGGGTTTATGTAATTTTTATTGGGACTTTGGGAGAATGGAGAGAAAGCCATGAGAAATATATCTATTACATTACTTTATTTTGTAGTCAGAAGATTAAGGAAAAAAATACGAGACTATAAGGCTGAATGAGTAAGTGTTAACAGAACATTTCAATATGAATACTAGGCAGGGACTAGCTAAAATTATTATAATTTCAGTTGCTGTCTGCATGGAAAATTTAAACTACACTATAACAACAAATCAAGTAGAGAATTTCAGGAATTATGTATGCTGATGAGTAGAAGAAGGAAATTTAGGAATAGATCAACAGAGCAAATAGACTTTAACCATCAATATGAAACTTGTACTAGAACTTGGAGTTCTTATTCCATCATGACTTGGTACAATCTTTCAGACATGTAGTTCTTGAGTTCTCTCTGCTTGGGACACAATCTCCTTTCTTCTCAAATGCCCAGAAGAAGAGTATTCTGTTGATGAAGATCAAGGTCACATATCACTCAATCCTTCGTCTAAATGGCCATATTACTTCTTGGCTATACCATTAATTTTTACTGCCTTGTGGCTATTCCTGAACTATTAACTCAAAATGCAATGGAATTCTTAAAATTTTCAGGGCAGAAACCAAATCCTTTACTGCTTGATATACTCCCATATTGTATTTGCACTTTAAGATTCACAGAAACCTGTCAGGGAAACATGGCTGGTTGAACGAATGTGTTCATCTCCCTGCTCTCTCCCAAATTTTCAGTCAAATTATAGGAAGGAATAAAAAAGGTACTGATTTATACAATACAAGATAATAGGAATGGAAGAGAAGACAGCAGTGGACTAGAAAGATCAAAATTGGGGAAATGTAGCATGTACTACACTTAATAGTGTAGGGGAGGATGAGTATTAAAAGCAAGCACAGGGAGATAACAAAGTGCAAACCTATTCATTTGTCAAACTGTGGAAAGCCTCACACATTAGAAGTAACAGTTAATCACAAGGAGGGGTATTATAGTCTGAAGATCTGTGTCCCCACTCCCCAAATTCATCTGTTGAAATCTTATCCCCCAAGGTCATGATATTAGTAGGTAGGATCTTTGGGAGGTGATAAAGTCATGAAGGTGAAACCCTGATAAATGGGATTAGTTCCCTTATGAAAAAGGCCCCAGATAGCTCCTGTACCTCTTCTGCCATGTGTGGATACCATGAGAGGTCCGTGGCTTCCAACCTGGAAGAGGGCTCTCACAAGAATCCAACTATGCTGGCACCCTGCCTCAGAACTCACGCTAGTACCCAGCCTCCAGAACTATAAGAATACATTTCTGCTGCTTATAAGTCACCCAGTCTATGGTATTTTGTTATACAACCTGAATGAGGAGCGGTAAGCTGAAGGCTAAAAATGAATGAATTGGTTTAAGATACGAATTAGGATTAGACAGTCATCTAGGTACCCATCCTGACCCCATACAGCATGTGCCCAGCCTTCTGCCACCTCCAGAGGAAATGAAAAATTTGGTTTCAGAAGAAATTTAACCACAAGGACTCTAGACTTGTGGTTGTCAGGCACAAAGATAGATGTGGGTAACTAACTAACTCAAAGCAGAATAGATTAAGTGAAAGTGTGTACTGTGAATGATGAGAACACCCTCCCCTCAACCCCCAACCGTCCCCTGCTCAAATCCCGGAAAATCAGCAGTCACCTCCTCCCTGAGGCAGGAATTGTTAGGATCTTTCTGTGAGGAAATTGAAGAGCAACAGAGAAAATAACTATACATACTAACATTTTTGTATGACCTAGTAAAAAGGCTAGCTAGCCCCCCAAACCCTATAGTGAAGTTCATGCTCTCAACAAGCTTTGCCCTCTCATGGAGTTTCTAATAATCCTTAAAGTATATCACCTTCACATATGAATGAGCCATCAAGGATCACCTGCTAGTTGGGGAATTCCTCCAACATGAAAGAGAGCAAAGCAAACAGAGAAAAAGAACTTGGCAAAAATAGAAGCAACCCAGAAATCGGACAAAAACTCTCAAAAATACCCTTAGACAAAATGATGCTATTTTTCATAAAATAAGAACTAGATGATAAAATAATGAAATGATTGGACATTAAGAATGAAATCTTAGAACATAAAAACTTGGTATCTGAAATAAAAAAATCACTATACTGATTGGAATATAAAATCAAGGAAAAATCTCAGAAAATGAAGTAAAAGTCTAAAAGAAAGGACAAGTCAAGAAAAATGAAGGATTGGTCCACTAGTTTTAATGTTTAAATAAAAGATGATCCAGAAGGATGGTATAGAGAAACTGGGAAGAAAAATTCATAACAAAATAATGCAAGACAATTTCCATTAATGAAAGCTATGAATCTCCAGATTGAAAGTGACATTCGAAGGGTGCCTGGGTGGCTCAGTCAGTGAGCTTCTGGCTCTTGATTTCAGCTCAAGTCATGATCTCAGGGGTGTGAGATCGAGCCCCACATCGAGCTCTGGGCTAAGCGTGGAGCCTGCCTGGGATTCTCTCTCTCCCTCTGCCTTCCTCCTCCACTCATACTCATTCTCCCTCTCTCTTTCTCTAAAAAACCCCCCAAAAACAAAAAACCAAAAAGCCTCCCAAAAAACCCAAGGTGGGGTGGGAGTGGTGAAAGTGTCTTTCAAGAGACTTGTATAATTAATTAAAAGAAAAAGAAGAAAGTAACAAGTAACATAGACCTAAACGGAGGTACCGTCTCATGAAATTCAGACCACGAGAATGAGAAAATTCTACAGTTCTTCACAAAAGAAAACAAACAGGTAACCTACAAATTATTAGGACTAAGAATAACATCAGATTTTCAACAGCTATCTTAAGGAGAAATACCTTAAAAACTGTGATAAAAATGATTTTCAACCTTCATAGTCTATCCACAAATTATAAATAACTTGAGAAAACTATACAATGTCACTTTCAAACAAGTCAGGTCTAAAAACGTTTCTTTCCCATTCTCTAATTTTTAGGTAGTGACTCTACAATGAGTTAATTAAAAAAAAAAAGAGGAAGACATGAAATCTCGAAGCAGGAGATCTAACACTAGAGAGAATTGAAAGCAGTTCCCTAGATGACCGCCAACCCAAGAGCCAGGATGAGAGGTGCGCTGCGAGCCTGGAGAGCAGGTTAAGAGGGGTGAGAGTGACTTCAGGTAAAGCAAAGAACTGAGAGGTATCTTGAAAAAAAGGTCCAAGTACATGGAAAAGTGAAACAAGAGCTCTTGGAAGCTGTGAGAAAAATTAGCAATGGATAATATAGAAAATTTAAAATCATTAAAAAAAAGAATTGCTATCTCTAGGGGAAATGAAAATTTCTTTTGTTTGTTTTTAAAGAATATTTGGAAGAAGATGGAGCCTGCTGCACTGATCTTTGAGATCACAGTAGCGGGTACTATGGAAGCTTCCAGTTTCCACTCTAGGCAACATTTCAGGGTGAAGAGAGAGAGGTGCTCTCATTTTCCTACCTGTTCTCTAGGGTACCGGAGACCCTCTTCTAAATATTCTCTGTAAAGGCGGCACTGATTTTACCAGACGCCAAGACTGAGGATCCCTGTTGGGAGGAATCCTTCTATATTGGTCCTCTAATTCTCCAGGGGAAGTCTTTTCTCCTAACACTTCCGTTATTCTCTACCCGCCCTCCTCATTGGCTCCTCCCCCAGAAACAAAGAAGGACTTCATTTTATTGGTGGAGCTGAGGGAGGAGAGGAACTGGGCATGCCTGGCTCTGCTCCTTCCGCTCATCTTGAGAGTGCTCCCTCCAGAGGCTGAGCGGATCGAGGCCTGCTCCTCTGTGCTGTACCAGGTATATAGTTTCTTTCACTGGGAAGGCTCTTGAATGGGGAGGTCTGGTTGGTAATCCAGTGCTGCCAGTCAGTCTGCCCAATCCTGCAGTTCACAATTAGGGAGTCTATTGTTGCCCCATATCTTCGCTCAAGCTTTGGGTAGTAGTAAAGGTGATGCTTTGGTTCCTCCATTAGCCAGCCATCTTGTCCTTAGTTGTTATTTATCAGGTTGAATCTAAGTCACCATTAACTCTATCAGGTATCTGGCTGTCATTTCTTCCGTGTTCTCAGTTCTGCAGGACTTTGTGTGGTCAGCTTCATGGCAGTGTGTAAATACCATTTATGCTAATTTTAAACTTAATAACTTTGTATCAAATTCTTTGCACTGTGAGTACAATAACTCAATTACATAATGAGAAAATGAAGAGATTAAGTTAAATTTCCTTGATTTGCAAGTTATCCACATTGAAAATATAAAAGTTATCAACTGAAATACAGAATAACATTTTGTTTATCTCCTGAGAAAAAATGAAAGTTAGGAATATGAGGATTCAGTAAAGTGAAAGGTTGACAAATATGTTGTATACTTTCCCATTGTATCCCAAGAGAAGGAGTTCAACTCACATTAGTAATTGACTTATACAACAAATGTGCTTTGTAACATAAAATTATTGAGTATTTTCTATGTGCCAGGCAATGCTTTAATGCTAAGGATACAGTAATGAACAAAACAAGCAAAACCCCTACCCTTTTGGAGACTTTCTTTCCTTATACCTTTTCCTTTTTTCCTTTTTCTGCTTTATTGAGGTATAATTACCAAATGAAATACTTTCTCATGGACAAGGCAGATAATGTACCATCAATAGGTCAAATATATAGTATGTTAGAAGGCAATGAGTGTGATGGAGAAAAAAAAAATAGGAAAGTTGAGTATGGAGTGTTGAAGTTGTAGATTAGAACTGCAGTTTTAAAACAGTGCATCATTTGAGTAAGGACCTGGAGGCAATTGAGGCAACAAATTATATTACCATCATCTTCTAATATGGTGTGTATATTACTAAGGGAGTGAGTGAGGTAGAGAAGAGGCCAAAGATCTGAGCCTCTGGACACTCCAACAGTAAGTATTGGAGATAAAATGAAGTGAGCTGAAGAAGAAACAGCAAAGCAGTTTGCAGGAAACATTGTGGAAACAACCTTGAGAGGCCTATTACTATCTGAGCATAGTGAATAGAGGGAGGCTCAGGAAGACTTGATGAAGGTGTTAACTGAACTTGGCATTAGAGAATGAGCAGCACATTGATGGGTAAAGTATTTTAGATGGGTAAAAATGATCACCAAGGCAGTGACAGAGGCTTGTGAAAAAAAATCAGATTTGGAGATTGCTGAGTATTTATTTGATTGTTCCTGGAAAAAGGGTTGGTTGGGGTAGGGGGCTGGATGAGGAGGAAGGTTTGCTGGGGTTGGAGAACTGAAGATGAAAATTCAAAGTCTTTGAAGACCTGGGTGTGCCGTGATTCCTAATCAGGTAAGTGAACTTTATAATGGAGACATCAAAGCCAAGGTAGGGATGTTTTAGTAATATTACTCTGATGACCTTGTAGTTTTGAATGGGGTAAGGTTGGAGGTAAGAAACTGACTTTGTGGGTGCCTGGGTGGCTCAGTTGGTTAAGCGACTGCCTTCGGCTCAGGTCATGATCCCGGAGTCCCGGGATCGAGTCCCATATCGGACTCCCGGCTCTGTGGGAAGTCTGCTTCTCCCTCTGACTTTCTCCCCTCTCATTCTCAGTCTCTCTCTCTCTAATAAAAAAAAAAAAAGATCTTAAAAAAAAAAAAAAGAAAGAAACTGACTTTGTGCATGACCATATCCAAGTATATTGTGGTTTGGCATAGGCACTTGACCTTTTCATACTATGACCTCTGGTAATTCCTCTCCTCAGTTTATCTTAATTCCATTCACCCTTTAAGGCCTAGTTTGAGTTCATGTGTTGTGTGTGACTTTTTAAAATAGTTTGTTCATTCCAATTCCTACTGATCTCTCCTCTCTATGATTTATTACATTGAAAAGAAAACTTTTTTTTTTTTTTAATTTTCACTATGGTTGCACTTTTTTCTTTGTTGTTACTGAAGAATTGTAAAGCCAGAGGACATGTATTTCAATTCCTTTGTATTGCTTTCCAATATGCTGTAAGTGTGCTTGGCACTCTATTTTATTATTGATTTATCCTCATGATGATATTTATGAAATCAGGTCACCTGCTCACTAGAACTCTTTCCTGGGCTCTATACAAGATACATAACGATGTTCAAGCCCTTTAAGTACCCTCAGCTTACTCTTATAGTTTTCTCTCCTGTCATTCCTTACCATTTCCATGTTTTAAATAGTGAGGTTCTGAAAAGATAGATGTTCAACCAGATTTGTCATGATCCCATCACCCAAGCTGCCAGCCTCTTCCTTTGACTCTTATCTATCTGAGATATTTGGATCTTCTTCTTTTTTTTTTTTTTTTGCCCAAATATGTTTATTTTATTTTTTCAGTGTTACAAGATTGATTGTTCATGCACCATACCCAGTGCTCCATGCAATATGTGCCCTTCTCAGTACCCACCACCAGGCTCGCCAACCCCCCCACTCCCTCCCCTCCAAAACCCTCAGTTTGTTGCTCAGAGTCCACAGTCTCTCCTGGTTCATCACCCCCTCCGATTTCCCCCCATTCACCCTTCCCTTCCTTCTCACGATGCCCTCCATGATTTTCTTTATGCTCCACACGTGAGACCATAAGATAATTGACTCTCTCCGCTTGATTTATTTCACTCCGCATAATCTCTTCTAGTCCTGTCCATGTTGATACAAAAGTTAGATACTCATCCTTTCTGATGGAGGCATAATATTCCATTGTATAGATGTACCACATCTTCCTTATCCACTCTTCTGTTGAAGGGCAAAATATCCAGTGGAAAAAAGACAGTCTCTTTAATAAATGGTGCTGGGAAAACTGGACAGCTATATGTAGAAGGATCTTCTTCTTTTTTAAAAAATAATTTAATTGATATATAATTTTCAGATTATAAAATTTATCCGTTTAAAGTGTGCAGTTCAGTGAGTTTGAATATATTCACAGAGTTGTGCAACCATATGATATCTCTTTGCAGAATAGTTTTATTGCACTAAAAGAAACCCTCTGTTATTAGTCACTATGCACTACTTCCCCTTCCTGTTCCTGACAGTTGCTAGTCTACTTTCTGTCTCTATGGTTTGGCTAATCTGGACATTTCATTTAAATGGAATAATACAATATGTGGTCTTTTCTGTGTGGCTTCCTTAACATGGCATAATCTTTTAAAGATTTATTCATGTTGTAGTACTTAGCAGCCCTTTTATGGCTGAATAATATTCCATTATATAGATATACCACATTTGTTTGTACATTTATCACCTGATAAACATTTATTTTCATCAGATAAACACTTGAATTGTTTCTACTTTTTGATGATTTTAAATAATGCTGTTTGTGGAAATTTGTGTACAAGTTATTGCATGAACATATGGTATGATTTTTCTTGGATGTATACTTTGGAGTGAAATTGCTGGGTCCTATGGCAACTATATCTTTAACCTTTTGAGGAACAGTTCTCCAAAGTGGCTGTAACATTTTGTAATTCTAACAGCAATGTATGAGGGTTTCAATTTCTCCATATTCTTGGTAACACTTGTTATCATTTTTTTTTTAAGTTATCTTAGTGGATATGAAGTGGTATTGTTGCAGGTTTGATTTAACTTTCCCTGATGGCTAATGATGATATTGATCATCTTCTCTTGTGTTTATTGGCTAAATATATATGTATTTTCAAGACATGTCTATTCAGTTCCTTTGCCTATTTTTTAATTGAGATGTCTGTATTTTCATTATTGACTTGTTAAGATTTATTATATTTTGTATACAAATCCCTTTTTAGGTATATGATCTACAAATATTTTCTCTAATTCTTTGAGACCAATTATCACTTTTTTGATGCTGTTAATTGAAACATAAGAGTTTTTAATTTTGACTAAGCTCAATTTATTTTTCCTTTGTTGTTTGTGTTTTTGTTATCAGTATTTAAGAAACTCTTCCTTACGCAAGATCACAAA
Source organism: Nasua narica (assembly GCA_028533885.1). Taxonomy (NCBI): domain Eukaryota; kingdom Metazoa; phylum Chordata; class Mammalia; order Carnivora; family Procyonidae; genus Nasua; species Nasua narica. Next base: position 145,002,505 of record CM052799.1, read on the forward strand.
GTTTTATCCCCATTTTCTTCTAAGTGTGTTACAGTTTCAGCTCTTATATTTATGTCTGTGCTCTATTTTGAGTTCATTTTTGTATGAGTGTGAGTTAGGGATCCAAATTAATTTCCTCTATGTGGCTATCCAGCTGTCGTAGCACCATTTGTTGAAAAGACTGTTCTTTCTCCCGTTACATTGTCTTAGCACCATTTTCTAAAAATCTATTGATCATAAATATATGGTTTTGTCTTCTTTAGATGTCTGTCTTTAAGCCAGTATGACACAGTCTTGATCACTATAGCTTAATAGTAGGTTCTGAAATATGGAATCTCCAACTTTGTTTTTCTCCAAGATTGTTTTGGCTGTTCCAAGTCCCTTGAATTTCTATATAAAAATATAAGATCAACTTGTCAATTTTTACAAAAAAACCCAGTTGGGATTTGATTAGGGATTACATTAAATCTGTAGGTCGATTAGGGAAGTATTACTATCTTACGAATAATTGTCTTTTAAGCCCCGAAAATGAGATGTTTCTCCATTTATGTAGATTTAAAAAAAAATTCTTTCAGTAGTGCTTTATGGTTTTCAGAGTACATGTATTTAATTTCTTTTGTTATATGTATTGTTATTTGTGTGCGTGAGATGCTATTGTTAATAGAATTGTTTTCTCAGTTTTGTTTTTAAACTGTTCATTGCTAGTTGGTAGAATTCAAGTGATTTTTTACTACTGATCTTGTTTTCTCCAGTTTTGCTCAACTTGTTTATTCTATTTTTGTTGTGGATTTTTTATATTTTATATACAAGATCATATGATTTGCAAAACAAAAATGATTTTGTTTCTTCTATCCAAGTCTGAGAGTCCTTTATTTGTCTTACTTATCTGTTTGTCCTAGATAAAACTTTCAATGTTGACTATAACTTGTGAGAGTAGATCTCTTTGTACTGTTCCTTATTTTAGGGGGATAGCATTCAGCTTTTCACTATTAAATATGATGTTAGCCATGGGTTTTCTGTAGATGTCCTGCAAAAGGTTCAAAAGGTTTCATGTATTCTTGGTTTGTTAAGTGTTTTTTCTCAGGAAAGTGGTTGGGTTTTATCAAAAATTTTTCCTCTGTTTATTGAGATAATCATGTGGTTTTGTTCTTCATTTTATTAATTAATCTCATGCATTACACTGCTATTTATATGTTAAACCAATTTTGCATCCCTGGAATAAATTCTGCTTGGCCATGTGATGTGATTTTTTTTTCAATATTGCTGGATTCATTTGCTAGTATTTTGTTGAAGATTTTTGCATCTGTATTCATCAACGATATTGGTCTGTAGCTTACTTTAACTGTGACATCTTAATCTAGTTTTGATTTTGTATATATATATATATATATATATACAGTATATCGTAAGTTTTAGCATATAGTACATCATAAGTTTTTGATGTAGTATTCAGTGATTCATTAGTTGCATATAACACTCAGTGCTCCTTAATTACAATCTTAAGAGACTAGTTTTGACATTATAAAACAAGTTCTTTTTTTGGGAAATGTTCTCTTATAATTTTCAAAAGATTTGTAAGAATTGGCATTAATTTTTCTTTAATTGTTGGGTAGAATTTATCACTGAAATTATCTAACTGGGTGTGGGCTTTTTAGTTTCAGGTATACAGCACAATAATTAGATATTTGTATACACTGTGACATGATCACAATAAGCCTAGTAACCATCTATTTGTCTCCTTACAAAGTTGCACATTTTTTTCTTGTGATGAGAAATTTTAAGGTTAATTCTCTTAGCAACTTCAAAATATATAATAAAATATTATTGCCTATAATCACCATGCCATACATTACATTCCCATGACTTATTTATTTTATAATTGAACTTTTGTACCTCTTGACCCCCTTTACCAAATTTGTTCACTCCTCAATTCCCCTCCTCTCTGGTAACCTCTCTGGTAATCACCAATCAGTTCTCTGTATCTATTAGTTCTGTTTTGTTTCGTTTGTTTATTTTTTAGATTCCACTTATGAGTAAAATCATATGGTGTTAGCATATATAATACTATTCAGTGTCTTTGCTTGTTATATGTCTACTCAAAGTTTTGTTTCTCCTTGAATCAGTTTTTGTAGATTGTATCTTTCTAGGAATTTGTCTGTTTTATCTAAGTTGTTTTTTTGTTGACAGAATATTTTCATGTAATTTTCTTATAAGGCTTTTATTTTTGACAAATATCCAGGGGATAAGGATATTTTCTTACTGCAGAAATTTTGAATTAAATAAAGGCAAGCTCTGTGAACGGGACTCTTCCAGGGAGCTGCCAAATAAATCTAATATATGGACAGTTTTCTGGGATGGGGCTTTTGTGGCAACTTCAAACCCATTTTGTTCCCTCCAGTGGCTGTTAGTCTGCTGGTTTTCACAGGTTCTAAGACCACTCACTAGTTTAAAGACCTATCATGCAGTTGGGAGAGAAGAATAGGAATAACACAAACTCAAATGTCACAAAATTTACTGTTCTTGAGATTTAGCCCTTTTTCTTGAAGGAACACTCCTCAGATTGTTGAAAGCCTTTGGTTACTTTACATAGTTACAAAAAGTTGCTATTTATGATTTTTACCCATGTACCCATTTTTTCAGAGGTGCTTTTGTGGAGGAATAGATTTTCAGAGGTACTTAATCTTCCATTTTAGAAGTGTTTCTGTTGGCTGTTCTTTTTAACCACCACTTTTGCACAGAGCCAGAAAGAAGTCCAAGCAAAGACTTATCAGCGAAACCTATGTAAGCCATAGACACAGACAAGAAAAGACCAACTTGCATTGGTCTTCTGCACCAACAATACTTTTCTTGAACATTGAAATTGTTTACAAAAAAATTAAACTTTTCCACGCGTTTTGTGCCATGGTGAACAAAACACAGTCTTGGCTTTTTTTTTTTTTAGTGGCCAAAGGATATAGAAACTTTGGATTAAAAAAAAAAATACCAGGATAACAATTTTGAACTTGCAGGAAGACATAAGGAAGAAGTGGAAGATTCAAACAGAAAGATAAAACAGGGTTTGATAAAGAGTGTGATGTCAATCATGATCATGATGTAATCTAGCACTGTAGAAACCAGAAGAATCAAAGTAGCACATTTGATATAGTTTCTTTTACGCTAATCAGAGGTCTTTTGAGGTAATGTGAAGGGAACATATTTTTTTCTATCTTGTTTTTCTAACCATAGATAAGGAAAAGTTTTTACTTTAAAAGATGAAGATGTGATAGTGAAATGCAAAACATTGACTCTACTGCTATCACCTAGATTTAGTCAACTCATGTGAATTCAGAAATGTCTCAGATATGTGACCTCCTCATTTTAACACTTTAATAAGGCACATTCACAAACGTGAGAAAAGATATTTTTCTTTTTTAAAGACAAGAGGAATTAAATAATTAATATAAGAATCCTGCCTCGCACAGTCCATTTCTGTGCTTTTACAAAATGTGAAATACTCAACTAAAGACATTCTTTCTTATGGTATAACTCATCTATGGAATTTACAATGTTTTGCAAGCATTAACGGAGAGAACCATTTATTTTTAATTTCATTTTGCTCCTGTTTCCATACTGCAAAGAGATTCTGGAGAGATTCACATGACCATGTTGGTTGGTCTCCCTATTACTGGTTTTCTCTGAAGGTAGTTGTGTCTCATTGGTATTCAATTGTCCCTTATTCATCCAAGTTGACTCCCTTGCACATTTATCTCATTTGACCTTGCAAATCTTTTTTTGCTATGCCAAGCCTGTATACTCATCCCTGATGGTTTGTGAGCAGACATAATTGATTACCTCTTAATTAAGGAAATGGTACGTATATATTATGAAATGTATTTAAGCTATCTTTGTGCTCTTGTGCATCATCTAAACTGTCTTTGCGGTTTTATTTATCCTTCTAATTTTTCCTGTTACAAAGGAAAATGTGTCCCTCTTCCTCTTTAAGGCTGGTCTACTACCTGTGTCTAGGATCCCATAACTGCCATCTTTTTTGGACTTTGTTTAAACAACCACTCTCTCTAGCATTTTTTTTTTTACCATCTCCTTTTGCATTTATTTTCTCCTAGACCTATACATTTTATGAAATTTCCTAAAATATAAACAACAAAGTACAAACAGAGAACCACTAGCTCAGAAATATTCCCTTCCATTGTTTCATTATTTTACTTTCTTTCATGGACCACACTCATTTTTAAGAACATGTTATTTTCTGATTACAAAACTAATTATGTAAAACTTGGAAAACAAAGAGTTCAAAGGAAAAAATTACAATAGGAAAAAGTTGTTATTAACATTTTAGAGTTTATTTTTACATTATTTTTCTGATACTGCAGTTTTTTTTCTGTGGTAAACATTGTACTATTCATTTTATACATGTCTCATAGAGCATATTACACACTGCAGTGTATTGGAAACATTTTCCCACATCAATATTTTTTTCCCTGCAATTTGATTTTTTAAAAATATTCAATAATATCAATTTTTTGTTTTGTTTTGTTTTTGTTTTTAATTTTTTAAATTAACATATAATGTATTATTTGCCCAAGGGTACATGTCTGTGAATCATCAGGCTTACACATTTCACAGCACTTACCATAGCACATACCCTCCCCAATGTCCATAACCTAGCCACCCTATCCCTAACCCCCTCCCTCCCAGCCACCCTCACTTTGTTTCGTGAGTTTAGGAGTCTGTTATGGTTTGTCTCCTTCCCGATCCCATCTTGTTTCATTTCCCTCCCCCACCCCCCCACAACCCCCCGCCCTGCCTCTCAAATTCTTCATATCAGAGAGAGCATGTGATAATTGTCTTTCTCTGACTTATTTCGCTTAGCATAATACCCTTTAGTTCCATCCACGTCATTGCAAATGGCAAGATTTCGTTTCTCTTGATGGCTGCACAGTATTCAATTGTATATATATACCACATCTTCTTCATCCACCCAGCTATCTATCAATGGACATCTAGGCTCCCTCCATAGTTTGGCCACTGTGGACACTGCCCTTGCAATTTGATTTTAATGGCTACATAGCCTGCCATTGTATAAATGTACCAAAAACACTTGGGAAATTAACAAATTTTCTTGTTACTGGAAATTATATACTTTTTTATATTTTGTTTTCCCTACAACTTCTACGGAAAAAGGAAACTCGATTGTCTTATTGTCCATTGTTCAGTGTTTCGAGCAGTTTAGGTACATAGTGCTCACTGAATGGATGGTTGTTTGTTATATGTTAGTGAATCAATAAATAGTTAAATTAGTTCCAATTTTAATATGGTAAATGATAGTGCAAAGAAAATTTTAAATATTTTTGTGCAGATTTTTAATGATTTATTTAGCATTTTTAAAAATTGACATATAATGTATTATTTGCCCCAGGGGTACAGGTCTGTGAATCATCAGGCTTACACATTTCTTTTCTTTTTCTTTTTTTAGATTTTATTTATTTATTTGACAGAGAGAGAGATCACAAGCAGCCAGAGAGGCAAGCAGAGAGAGAGGAGGAAGCAGGCTCCCTGCTGAGCAGAGAGCCCGATGCAGGGCTTGATCCCAGGACCCTGAGATCATGACCTGAGCTGAAGGCAGAGGCTTTAAACCACTGAGCCACCCAGGCAACCTCCCCCTTTTTTTTTTTTTTAGATTTTATTTATTTATTTGACACAGAGAGAGAGATCACAAGCAAGCAGAGAGGCAGGCAGAGAAAGAGGGAGGCTTACACATTTCATAACACTCACCATAGCACATACTCTCCCCAATGTCCATCACCCAGCCACCCTCTCCCTAACCTCCCAGCTATTCCCCAGCAACCCTTAGTTTGTTTCCTGAGATTAAGAGCCTCTTATGGTTTGTCTCCTTCCCGATCCCATCTTCTTTCATTTTTTCCCTCCCTACCCCCCATGATCCCCACCCAGTCTCTCAAATTGATCATATCAGAGAGATCATATGATAACTGTCTTTCTCTGATTGACTTATTTTGCTTAGCATGATACCCTCTAGTTCCATCTACCTCATTGCAAATGGCAAGATTTCATTTCCTTTGATGGCTGCACAGTATTCCATTGTATTACATACTAAATCTTTTTTATCCATTCATCTGTTGATAGACATCTAGGTTCTTTACATAGTTTGGCTATTGTGGACATTGCTGCTATAAACATTCGGGTGCATGTGCCCCTTTTGATCACTACATTTGTATCTTTAGGGTAAATACCCAGTAGTGCTATTGCTGGGTTGTAGGGTAGCTCTATTTTCTTTTTTTTATCTTTTTTTTTTAAAGATTTTATTTATTTATTTGAGAGACAGAAAGTGAGAGAGAGAGGATGAGAGGAGAGAAGGTTAGAGGAGGAAGCAGACTTCCCGTGGAGCTGAGAGCCTGATGTAGGACTTGATCCCAGAACTCAAGGATCATGACCTGAGCCGAAGACAGTTGCTCAACCAACTGAGCCATCCAGGCGTGTGATTGCTGGGTGGTAGTGTAGCTCTATTTTCAACTTTTTGAGGAACCTCCATACTGTTTTTGTGCAGAGTGGCTGCACAAGCTTATATTCCCACCAACAGTTTAGGACAGTTCTCTTTTCTCTGCATCCTCGCCAACATCTGTCATTTCCTGATTTGCTAATTTTAGCCATTCTGACTTATGTGAAGTGGTATCTCACTTGGTTTTGATTTGTATTTCCCTGATACCAAGTGATGTTGAGCACTTTTTCATGTGTCTGTTGCCCATTTGGATGTCTTCTTTGCAGAAATATCTGTTCATGTCTTCTGCCCATTTCTTGATTGGATTATTTGTTCTTTGGATGTTGAGTTTGATAAATTCTTTATAGATTTTGGATACTAGGCCTTTATCTGAAATGTCATTTGCAAATATCTTCTCCCATTCTGTCAGTTGTCTTTTGGTTTTGTTGACTTTTTCCTTTGCTGTGTAAAAGCTTTTGATCTTGATGAAGTCCCAATAGTTCATTTCCGCCCTTGCTTCTCTTGCCTTTGGTGATGTTTCTAGGAAGATCTGCTGTGGCTGAGGTTGCTGCCTCTTTGAGGTGTTCTCCTCAAAGATTTTGATGGATTCCTGTCTCACATTGAGGTCTTTGATCCATTTTGAGTCTATGTTTATGTGTGGTGTAAGAAAATGGACCAGTTTCATTCTTCCACATGTGGCTGTCCAGTTCTTCCGACACCATTTGTCGAAGAGATTGTCTTTTTTCCATTGGACATTCTTTTCTGCTTTGTCAAAGATTAGTTGACCATAGAGTGGAGGGTCCATTTCTGGGCTCTCTATTCTGTTCCAATGATCTATGTGTCTGTTTTTGTGCCTGTACCATACTGTCTTAATGATTACAGCTTTGTAATAGAGCTTGTAGTCAGGAATTGTGATGCCACCAACTTTGGTTTTCTTTTTCAACATTCCTCTGGCTAGTCGTGGTTTTTTCTGGTTCCATATAAATTTTAGGATTATTTGTTCCATTTCTTTGAAAAAAATTGATGGTACTTTGATAGGCATTGCATTAAATGTATAGATTGCTTTAGGTAGCATAGACATTTTCACAATACTTGTTCTTCCAATCCATGAGCAGGGAACGTTTTTCCATTTCTTTGTGTCTTCCTCCATTTCTTTCATGAGCACTTTGTAGTTTTCTGAGTACAGATTCTTTGCCTCTTTGGTTAGGTTTATTCCTAGGTATCTTATGGTTTTGGGTGCAATTGTAAATGGAATTGACTCCTTAATTTCTCTTTCTTCTGTTTTGCTGTTGGTGTATAGAAATGCAACTGATTTGTGTGCATTAATTTTATATCCTGACACTTGACTGAATTCCTGTATGAGTTCTAGCAGTCTTGGAGTGGAGTCTTTTGGGTTTTCCACATAAAGTATCATATCATCTGCCAAGAGTGAGAGTTTGACTTCTTCTTTGCCAATTTGGATGTCTTTTATTTCTTTTTGTTGTCTGATTGCTGAGGCTAGGACTTCTAGTACTATGTTGAATAGCACTGGACATCCCTGCCATGTTCCTGACCTTAGCAGAAAAGCTCTCAGTTTTTCCCCAATGGGAATGATATTTGCTGTGGGTTTTTCATAGATGGCTTTGATGATATTGAGGTATGTACCTTCTATTCCTACACTGTGAAAAGTTTTGATCAAGAAGGGATGCTATACTTTGTCAAATGCTTTTTCAGCATGTATTGAGAGTATCATATGGTTCTTGTTCTTTGTTTTATTAATTTATTGTATCACATAGATTGATTTATGGATGTTGAACCAACCTTGCAGCCCAGGAATAAATCTCACTTGGTCGTGGTGAATAATCCTTTTAATATATTGTTGGATCTTATTGGCTAGTATTATGGTGAGAATTTTTGCATCCATGTTCATCAAGGATATTCGTCTGTAATTCTTTTTGATGGGGTCTTTTTCTGGTTTTGGGATCAAGATAATGCTGGCCTCATAAAATGGGTTTGGAAGTTTTCCTTCCATTTCTGTTTTTTGGAACAGTTTTAGGAGAATAGGTATTAATTCTTCTTTAAATGTTAAAGAAGCCTGGGGGCACCTGAGTGGCTCAGTGGGTTAAAGTCTGTGCCTTTGGCTCAGGTCATGATCTCAGGGTCCTGGGATCAAGCCCTGTATCGGGCTCTCTGCTCAGCAGGGAGCCTGCTTCCTCCTCCCTCTCTTCTTGCCTTTCTGCCTACTTGTGATTTCTCTCTCTCTGTCAAATAAATAAATAAATATTAAAAGGAGATGTTAAAGAAACCTGTAATAAAAGGCTAGGCTCTGATCCAAATGCTCTCAATATTTTTTCTAGTAGATATTTAGTGATTTTTCATGAAAAGCACTTGATTCAAATGTTATTATTTTATCTTTTAATATTTTAGTCAACAGTAAATGATATTCTCTTCTGATACACTCCTCTCAGAGTGGTACAAGACTGATGGCAAATTGCCATTTCAGCCATTTATTCTGCTCCAGTGATGCTGTGTTGAAAATATGGAAAATGGGGAAAATTAACTAAACTACTTCTGTACACATTCAAAAAGCCATAGAAAAACATGCCAAAGTATTAATAGTAAAATTATATTGCTTCTCAGCTGATTGATATATTTGATAATATTCTGGATTTAAAAGTTTGCACTTTTAACATTTTCTTTTACTGCAGAATTTCCAGACATGTTACTTGGGAAGCCATCTGGCCCTGGGCTCTTGTTTGTTGGGAGATTTTTGATGACTGATTCAACCTCCTTAGTGGTTATGGGTCTGATCAGGTTTTCTGTTTCTTCCTGGTCCAGTTTTGCTAGTTTATATGTCTCTAGGAATTCATCCATCTCTTCCAAATTGTCAAATTTGCTGGTGTATAGTTATTCATAATGTGTTCTTATAATTGTTTGTATTTCTTTAGTATTGGTTGTGATTTCTCCTCTTTCATTCATGATTTTATTAATTTGGGTCCTTTCTGTTTTCTTTTTGATAAGTCTAGCCAGGGACTTATCAATCTTCTTAATTCTTTCAAAGAACAAGCTCTGAGTTTTGTTGATTTGTTCTACTGTTCTTTTGATTTCTATTTCATTGACTTCTGCTCTGACCTTTATTATTTCTCTTCTCCTGCTGGATTTAGGCTTTCTTTGCTGTTCTTTCTCCAGCTCTTTCAGGTATAGGGTTAGGTTGTGTACTTGAGACCTGTCTTGTTTCTTGAGAAAGGCTTGTATTGCTATATACTTTCCTCACAGGACTGCCTTTGCTGTGTCCCAAAGATTTTGAATAGTTGTGTTGTGTTTTCATTTTCATTTGTTTCCATGAATTTTTTTAATTCATCTTTAATTTTCTGGATGACCCATTCATTCTTTAGTAGGGTACTCCTTAACTTCCATGTATTTGAGTTCTTTCCAACTTTCCTTTTGTGATCGAGTTCTAGTTTCAGAGCACTGTGGTCTGAGAATATGCAGGGAATGATCCCAATCTTTTGGTACTGACCGAGACCTGATATGTGACCCAGGATGTGATCTATTCTGGAGAATGTTCCGTGTGCACTAGAGAAGAATGTGTATTCTGTTGCTTTGGGATGGAATGTTCTGAATATATCTGTGAAGTCCATCTGGTCCAGTGTGTCATTTAAAGCCTTTATTTCCATGTTGATCTTTTGCTTAAATGATCTGTCCATTTCAGTAAGGGGGGGTGTTAAGGTCCCCTACTGTTATTGTATTATTGTTGATGTGTTTCTTTGACTTTGTTATTAATTGGTTTATATAATTGGCTGCTCCTATGTTAGGGGCCTAGATATTTACAATTGTTAGATCTTCTTGTTGCAGAGTTCCTTTAAGTATGATAAAGTGTCCTTCCTCATCTCTTATTATAGTCTTTGGCTTAAAATCTAAGTTATCTGATATAAGGATTGCCACCCCAGCTTTCTTTTGATGTCCATTAGCATGGTAAATTGTTTTTCACCCGCTCATATTAAATATGGAGGTGTCTTTGGGTCTAAGATGAGTTTCTTGTAGACAGCATATTGATGGGTTTTGTTTTTTTTTATCCATTCTGATACCCTGTGTCTTTTGATTGGGGCATTTAGCCCATTTACATTCAGGATAACTATTGGCAGATATGAATTTAGAGCCATCGTATTGCCTGTAAGGTACCATTATTGTATATTGTTTCTGTTCCTTTTTGGTCTATGTTACTTTTAGGCTCAGTTTTTACTTAGAGGACCCCTTTCAATATTTCCTGTAGGGCTGGTTTGGTGTTTTCAAATTCTTTTAGTTTTTTTTTTTGTCCTGGAAGAATTTTATCTCTCCTTCTATTTTCAGGGCCAGCCTAGCTGTCATTTAGTATTCTATGCTGTAGTATAGTATTACTATCTATTACTATAGTATAGTATTACTATTCTAGTATATACTATCATATAGTATTCTTGGCTGCATATTTTTCTTGTTTAGTGCTCTGAATATATCATGCCATCCTTTCTGGCCTGCCAGTGGATAGATCTGCTGCCAATCTTATATTTCTATCATTGTATATTACAGACCTCTTGTCCTGAGGAGCTTTCAGGATTTTCTCTTTGTCACTGAGACTTGTAAGTTTTACTATTAGATGATGGGGTGTGGACCTATTTTTATTGATTTTGAGGGTGATTCTCTATGCCTCCTGGATTTTGATGCTTTTTCCCTTTGCCAAATTAGAGAATTTCTGCTATAACTTGCTCCAGTATACCTTCTGCCCCTCTCTCTCTTCTTCTTCTGGATCCTAATTTTTCTAATATTGTTTTGTCTTATGGTGTCACTTATCTCTTGAATTCTTCCCTTGTGGTTCAGTAGTTGTTTATTTTTTTTTCTCAGCTTCTTTATTCTCCATCATATGATGTTTTATATCACTATTTCTCTCTTCTGCCTCATTTATCCTGGCAATAAGAACTTCCATTTTTGATTGCACTTCATTAATAGTTTTTTTGATTTCAACTTGGTTAGATTTTAGTTCTTTTATTTCTCCAGAAAAGGATTTTATTTCTTCAGAAAGAGATTCTCTAATATCTTCCATGCTTTTTTTGAGCCCAGCTAGCACCTTGATAATTGTCATTCTGAACTCTAGTTCTGATATATTACTAATATCTGTATTGATTCAGTCCCTTGCCTTTGGTACTGTCTATTGTTCTTTCTTTTGTGGTGAGTTTTTCTGCCTTTTCATTTTATCCAGGGAAGAATAGATGAATGAGAGAACAAAATACTAAAAGGGTAGCAGCGACCCCAGAAAAATATACACTAACCAAATCTGAAGAGACCCAAAACTGGGGAGAGAAATAAGGGGAAAGAAAAGAAAAACAGAAGAAAAAAGATATATTAGACTGGCAAATAGAATAGAGCCACACACTTGATTTCGGGTGTATTTTGGTCTGTTAAAAGAAACTACCTCCCAATATTTTAAAGAAAGAAAAACATATATACACAAAACTAAGGGTAAACATGATGAAGGAATGGAATATGACTGTAAAGATGAAAATTAAAAAAGATTCTAAAAAAGGAATTGATAAGATAAGAAGTTGGTTGAAAAAAGAAAAAACAAAGAGGAAAGAATGTGATCAGGCTGGATACTAGAACAAAGGTATGCACTAGATTTAGGTTATATTTTGATCTCTTAGGAGAAATTGTATCCCAAAATTTTAAAGAAAAAAAACCCATGTGTATACAAGAAATAAGTTTAAATACAATGAGGAGATAAAATATGACTATAACAATGAAAATTTAAAAAGATTTTAAAAAAGGTATTGATAAGATATAATAGTTTAAAAATGTTAAAATAGGAAAGAGGAAAAATTAAAAAAATAGAATAAGAAAAAGAATTTAAAAAATTTAACTTTGAGAGACTAAAGGTTCATGGGAAAAAAAACCATGAATTCTATGTATTGCTTTCCCCTAGCTCTGGAGTTCTGCAGTTCTTATTGATTGGTGAACTTGGTCTTGGCTGGATGTTCTTGCTGATCTTCTGGGGGAGGGCCTGTTGCAGTGATTCTTAAATGTCTTTGCCTGAGGTGGAATTGCACCACCTTGCCAGGGACCAGCCTAAGTAATCTGCTCGGGTTGGCTCTTGGTAGCTTTTGTTCCCTGAATGCTTTCTGTACAGCTTTGGAGGACCGGAATGAAAATGGCAGCCTCCCAATCTCCAGCCCAGTAGGAACTGAGAGCTCAGAGTCCCACTCCTCAGTGGGCCCTGAGAGAAAATCAGTCAGTCACTCTCGTCTGCCTGATGTCTGGCTGCACTCTGAGCTCACCCAGCCTGGGACCGAGCATTTCTATTTCTGGTGCAGGCCCCATTTGGAGTCTCCAAACCCAGGAGGTTCTTGCATCGTGCTCCCACGCTGCTTCTCCCAGAGGAGGAAGGAGGGGGTCTCCCTGAATCTGCTGCTTGTGGGGTCTCTGCTCCAAGAGCAGTGGTCCAACTGTGCCTTGGATCACAGTTTAAGGTAACCCTGAGCTGAGAGCTCCCTCTTCAGCTTTGTCTCTGCAGCTGGCTTTCCTGCTCTGACACCTGGAGGCTCTGCCACACTCAGACATCCCGGGTCTTTTTGTGTCCGCATGGGTCCTGAGACCACACTGTCCCCCTCAGTACTCCACCCACCACTTAGCCTCTGGAGTGACATCCCTCAGTGGAGCAGACTTCTAAAATTTCCAATTTTGCACTCTGCTGCTCTCTCACTTGCCGGGAGCCATCCCCTCCCCACTGTGGTCTATCTTCCATTCGCTTTGGATTCACTTCGTAGCACGTCTTACCTTCTAGAAAGCGGTCCATTTTCTGTTCCTAGAATTGCTGTTCTTCTTCTCTTCTATCTCCTGTTTAATTTGTAGTTGTTCAGAATGATTTGGTAACTATCTAGGTGAACTTCTGGGACCTGATGATGTCTCGGTCTCGTACTCCTTGCCATCTTGCTCCTCCCACTCTAGCATTAATTTTTATAAGGTGAATTTCTGAGTCAAATTATTCAAAATTTAAGGTTTGTAATAAATTGTCTGATATTCTCTTAAATTACTGATTCAGAGTATTTTCCCATTAGCTGTGTGTGAATGTGTCTATGCTAGCAGTCTTTTCCAAAATTGTATTTAGTATTAAAAAAAATTTCTGAGTAGGTAAAAAGTATTATCTTTATTTTTAATTGCATATCTTTGATTATATGTGAGTTTTAAGGATCTCATTTATGTAATTTCAATTCTTTTGTATTTATTACTTTAAGCAAAATATGGCCTATCTTGATTCATGTTCCACATACTCTTGAAGATTATGTATATTCTTCTGTTATTTGGTAATGTATTGTATAAATATAAATGAGGTTACGTTGGTTGATAGGTCTTTTATATTTTTATTGGTTAAATTTTTATTGCCTACGTGTTCTTTTAATTAGTGAAAGAGGAGTATTGAAATCTCCAACTATAACTGTGAATTCATTTATTTCTCCTTTTATTTGTATTAGTTTCTGCTTTATGTATTTTAAGCTGTGTTAAGTGCATAAATATTTTAAATTATTATATCTTCTTGCAGAATCAACCTCTTTATTATTAGTTAATGTTCCTATAATTAGTTAATGTTAGTTAATGTTCCTCATCTCTGACTGTATTCTTTTTTCCCATGTCTGCTTTGTTTGATATTAATATGGGCACTCTGATTTCTTTAATGTTTGGATGATATATATTTTTCTATCCATTTACTTTTACTCATTTATGGCTTTATATTTAAAATAGACATCTTGTAGATAGCATATACTTGTCTTGAATTTTTTATCCAAAATGACAATTTGACTTTTTCATTGACATTCTTGGACTTTTTACACTTAATGAAATTATTTAAATGGTTGGACTAAAATCTATTATTTTTTTCAGTTGCTTCTATTTATTATTTTCTATTTATTTTTTCTATTTTATGTCTTATTTTGGACTGAGAATTTTTTATAATTTCATTTTTAAACATTTGACTTATTATTTTTCTTTTTCCTAAAAATTTTTAGTGGCTGCCCCAGCATTTACAGTATTCATCTTCAAATAGTCAGAATCTATATTATAGCACTTTATATGCAGTGTAAGGAACTTACAGTAGTACATTTCCGATCTCTCCCTCTCATTGTGTTATTGCTGTCATACATTTTATTTTTACATATGCTATAAGCACACAAATACAGTTGTGTGCTTCCGGCAGTTAGTTATCAGTTAAAGCAATTTAAAAAATGAAAAAATGAATTTTATATTTTCATTCATTATTCATTTTCTAGTGCTCCTCATTTGTTTCTGTAGATCGAAGTTTCTGATTGGCATCATATGCCTTTTGTCTGAAGAACTAGCATTTGGTATGTGCAGGTCTGCTGGCCATGAATTTTCTCTGAGTTTATTTACCTGAGGAAGGTTTTATTTCTAATTTATTTGACTAGAATTACACCGGCTATAAAATTGTGGCTTAAAAGTTTTTCTTTCAGCACATTTAAGATGCCACTCAATTTTTTTCTTCTTTGTATTATTTCTGATAAGAAGGTTGCTGTAATTAATTCTTATATTTGTCCACCTCTGGCTGTGTTTAACATTTTTCTCTTTTTGTCTGGTTTTCCACAGTTTTAATATATGTCTAGTTTTTTTCTTTTGTGTTTTTATATTTATCCTCCTTTGTGATCTCTGAACTTCTTGGATCTGTAGTTTGATGTCTGTCGTCAATTTGGGAAACTTCTCAACCATTATTTCTTTACATTTTTTTCCCCTGCCCTGTTCTCTCTGTCTTCTGGAATTTTGATTGCACATATGGATTGTTTGATATTATGGCATGGCTCTTGGATGCACTGTTCACTTTTTTTCACCCATTTTTCTTTTTGTGTTTTATTTTGTTAATTTCTTTTGACTTATCTTAAATTTTACTTATTCTGTTTCTACTGAGTCAGGTCTGTTTTTGAGCCCACTGAAGCCATCTTCATCTATGTTAACTTCTTTCATGTTCATTTGATTTTTTGTTATGGGTTCAGTTTCTCCCCTTAAATTACTGTCAGAATTTGCATGTTGTCTACTTTTTTTACTAGAGCTTTTTATATATTAATCATAGTTATTTTTTTATTTCTAGTGTGTTATTTCCAATATCTATATCATATCTGAGATTGGTTATGTTTATTGCTTTATTTTTGGCAATGTATTGTTTTCTAAGATTTTTAAAAATTTTATTTATTTGACACAGAGAGAGAGAAAGATCACAAGTAGGCAGAGAGGCAGGCAGAGAGAGAGGGGGAAGCAGGCTCCCTGCCGAGCAGAGAGCCTGATGCGGGGCTCGATCCCAGGATCCTGAGACCATGACCTGAGCTGAAGGCAGAGGTTTTAACCCACTGAGCCACCCAGGTGCCCCAACAATGTATTGTTTTTTATTTGCTTTTTTATATGCCTTTTAATTTTTTCTTGGCATACGGACATCTTGGGTAGGATAGCAAAAACTGTGGGGTGCCTGGGTGGCTCAGTCAGTTAAGTATCTGCCTTCAGCTCAGGTCATGATTTCAGGGTCCTGGGATAGAGCCCTGCATCAGGCTTCCTGCTGTTTCTTCCTCTCCATTCCTGCTCTTGCACTCTCTTTCTCCCTCTTAAATAAATAAAGAAATAAAATCTTAAAAAAAAGTATAGCAAAAACTGAGTTAAACAATTTTTGTGCCTGAAGATGTAACAACTTTTTTTTTCTTATAGGCATTTAGTATAGATGGAGGTCAGTTAGTAAGGAGTTGAGCTCCATTTGCATTTTGTTGCTGCTATGGTTTACCTTCTGTGTAACACCAACTTCAAGTCCTTTAGCATTATCTTATGCTCAGGGCAGAGACTGGTTTGCCAGAAAGTTTCCCCAACGGCTGCTTCACCCTCTTTTTTAAACCTTATCTTTGACAGGGCCTTCCTCCATGATCTTGTTCCTTTCCCAAAAGTACGCTGCTGTTTCTTGTTACTCAACTTTAGTTGTGTCATGGTAAGAGTATATTTGTGTGCTGGTGGTGGTAAGTATTTTCTATTGTTCTGATTAAGATTTAGTTTAAACAGGCATTGTGTCCTGGGTCATGGGAGTCTCATGGGTCATCTCATGATGTCTCTCACCCAGGTGGGGAAGACCGTTTATTGGTCTGGGACCAGAACTCATTTCTGCCCATCACGGAAGGGTCGAGAGCTTTTTCCTTTTCCAATCCTTTAGCTAGAATGGATTTTCAACAGTGCCCTAAAGGAAGAGGAATAGGTTTCCCTCCCTCCCTTTTTCAATAGTTTTAAACCCTTTGATTCTAGGAGAGACAGGAGAAAGGGATCCAAATAGGGTTTTGTGCTTTTCCAGCAGACTGTTCCTTTCCCAGGACTGCATCTCAAGGGAGGCTTTCTTAGTACTCTCACCAGTATTTTTGTAAGCATTTGGGAAGGTGTGTAGAGACTGGGCTTGCAAGTGGGTGCAAGATATCCTTATGTTTGCAGCCCCCAGAGGTTCTATATTCTCTGGCTAGCCCATATTCAGCCAGTAGCAATTCATTAAATATTTTAGTATGATTCTTATTACATGTGTCCAGCAGCATCTACCTGAGGTCAGCAAGTTCTTGCTTTCTGTCTGTCTTTGGAGGGCATTTTCTTAGGTTTCAGGTTAGTTTCTTGCTGCTCTGCAACCTCAACTGAATGGTGGGTTCGAGTATTCGAGATTTTCCAGTATTTTATTGGTATGTACTCAGAATGAGATTACCTGGAGCTTAAATATTGAGCCACCACATCTTGAGTATAGAATTGAAACAGATAGTAAAGCCATAAGGACTTAGGCAGGATAGCCAGTCTATCCAGTTGTTCTATTCATAGCACTTAGCTTTTGAGGGGCTCCCAAACTGCCTTTTCCAGTAGAGGAAACATATCTATATGTAAGAAGTTGGAAGAATGACTCTTGACCTTATTAGAGTAGCAACAATGTAGTACAAGAGTTAGATTTGTAATAATTCTTGTTTTCAAGTGCCTTTGATAGATGATTTTTTAAAAGGAAGAAGAAAACTTCTAAAAAGACAGCTGAGCTCAGAATAGTGCTGAGCAATGCAAGAAAACTTTCTGGCCAGCCCAGCTATCTCATATCACAGCATCCATTTACCTATAATCTTAAAGGATATTTGATCAATTCAACATTGTTAACATGTAAGACTGCTGACTTTTTGCCACATACATTTATGCCCTCTGGTTACACAAGCATGGAGCCTTGTTGATTGGATGATGGTACATCTATTATTTATTGTAAATTTAGCCATCTCATTGTAGATGAATGAAATTCAGATTGTCAGAGTATCAAGTACAATAACAGCTTTATCTGCTTTCCTGTCCTTCCTGCCAAACATACTCGACAAACACATTTCACTTTAGGAAAGGACTTAAAAGTACTCTGAAGTGCAAACTGTTCGAAGGTCTCCAGTTTCTACAGAAAGAACAAACAACAGCAAGGCAATTGCAAATCAGGCTAATATTCAAGGTAATAAGATACTCTTTAAATCTCTTAAACTGTGTCTCTTTTGTATATAACACTACAGAATTGTCAGAGAGGGGAAAGGAGAATCCCATAGTACCTTTGAAACTTCAGTGTTAAAAATCATATTCATTTTATATTCAGTCGTTTTAAAATGTAGGTCCCTAAATCCTGATCTGTAAAGTGTTCTTGATGGGATTGTATTGCCACAGAACACTGCCAATGACGCTGCTTAAATAGTAGTCTTCTTTGTTCTACCTGCCCTCTCACCTTTTTCTGTCACACCATGGCTCTCCCTCTGTGCCTTATAAATTCTATACGAACTCATCATTTTTATACAGCTTTCACAGATAGATGGCCCCGGGGCCTGGTCTCTCAGCAACGGTATCGCCCTCATATCTGATTCTTTGCAAAGCTGAAACTAGCTGTGTGTTTTAGTATGTGTTTTTATATACTTACATATTTATATTTATCCTCTCTAACAGTAAGCGATATGCTTTCAAATACGGAAAACATATTTACTCCCCTCACATCTCTCTACAGTATCTGGCACACTGTTTTCTTCTTTGTAGTGTGCCTTTGAATTGGGTATAAAATCAAGTTCTGAAAGTAGAGACATTTTGAAAAATCTTACCAGCCAACTATAAACTGACTGGGGTATATAATATGCAAAGGAAGGATGCTAATTTTTCTTGAGCACAGGGTTAGGGGCAGACAACAATTTAATGTATGTATTTCTCTTAAATTCATTTATCTTTCTATCTATCTATGATGTGTGTGCACGTGTGTATAATGTAATGTGTGTGTAATTTTTCTAATTTCTATAGGTGGGAAAAAGTGGGCCCAGAAATTAATAAGTTTGCACAAGGTCATACAAATAATACTTTGAAGAGAGAATTTATTTATTTATTAAAAGATTTTATTTATTTATTTTGAAAGAGAGAGCGAGCAAGCAAATGAGCATGAGTGGGGGAAAGGCAGAGGCAGAAAGAGAGAACCTCAAGCATGAGCTAAGCATGGAACCCAATGCAGGGCTCGATCTCACGATCCCAAGATCATGACCTGAGCTGAAACCAAGAATTGGATATCAAACCCACCAAGCCCCAGCGCCCCGAAGAGAGAATTTAAACACAAGAGTGTTTTCATATAAAGTCAGTGATGTAGTCAACCTCTGACTCTCCACGTAAACTCACCACTAATTATCTTGACATCAAATGGGACCCCCCATGCAGTGAATAACTCATTGACTACCCCCAAGGTAAGACCTTGGTGTCCTTGTTTAAGTATCAATTTTAGAAAGAGCCCATATCAGGG
Organism: Nasua narica; assembly: GCA_028533885.1. Classification (NCBI taxonomy): domain Eukaryota; kingdom Metazoa; phylum Chordata; class Mammalia; order Carnivora; family Procyonidae; genus Nasua; species Nasua narica. The sequence goes on from CM052799.1 coordinate 145,021,770, forward strand.
TACCAATTATAGAATGATCTTCCATTGATCTTATTATTGAGAGCTGATGGGTGAAAAAGTCCATCTGGGTTTAGAAATTTCTGCTAACCAGCATACTGAAAGTATTACTGTATTCGATCTTTGGAAATAGAAGTGTTAGTTGACAATGACTAATACTGATTTACTAAATAGCTGTCTTAAACACACATACAATATCTTTTAATTGGAATGGAAAATGCTGCTTAAAATAAGAGCCAACTTCGGGGCGCCTGGGTGGCTCAGATGGTTAGGCGTCTGCCTTCAGCTCAGGTCTTGATCCTGGAGTCCTGGGATTGAGTCCTGCATTGGGCTCCCTGCTCAGTGGGGAGCCTGCTTCTCCCTCTGTCTCTCTCTCTCTCTCATGAATAAATAAATAAAATCTTTAAAAAATAAAAAAATAAAATAAAATAGCCAACTGCAGAAGCTTTTGTATATAAGGGGGGCAGTCAGATTCCTATTGGAGAGATAACTTTTTGTTTGGAAATGGAAGAGATGACAGATATGACAGATTCAGTCTTCCTGTATTCATGGTCTAAACCAGAGATTTGGGAACACCTGAGAAACTTTAACAATGTCTGGGACTAGGACCCAGGCATCAGGTTTTTAAAGCTCCCAGGTGATTCTAGTGTAGAGCAAATTTGGAAAGCATGCTTCTAGGGTCCTGCTTCTCAAAGTACAGTACTGGGTGCTTATTAGAAATGCAGAATCTTGGGGTGGCTGGGTGGCTCAGTTAAAGCCTCTGCCTTCGGCTTAGGTCATGATCTCAGGGTCCTGGGATCAAGCCCCACATCGGGCTCTCTGCTCAGCAGGGAGCCTGCTTCCCCCTCTCTCTCCGCCTGCCTCTCTGCCTGCTTGTGATCTCTCTCTCTCTGTCAAATAAATAAATAAAATCTTAAAAAAAAAAAAAAAGAAATGCAGAATCTTGGGCCCCACCTCATGTCTACTGAATCAGAGTCTGCATTTTAACAAGATCCCCCGGTGGTTTCTATGCACATTAAAGCTCAAGAAGCGCTGGGCTAGAAGTTTTCAACTCAAGCTGTACATTAGAATCACCTGGGAGCTGTTAAAATATTATGATATTCTGGCCTCACTCACAGAGATTATAGTCCATTTGTTGTAGGGTGGGGACTGGATGGACATTGGTATGCTGTCTGCTTCTCAGGTGTTTCCAGTGTGCAGTTACAATTATGTAGTAGAAGGCAAAGCTAAGCACTGAATAACTTTACATTAAAGAGAATCTAGAGGTTAGTTAGGTAGCCTGGAAGATAGAGATTAGGGACACTAAAAAAAGGGGAAATTTTTAAGGTTGCTTATGGTGGGCGATACAGCAATGTGTTGGGAAGTGGGGCTTAGAGAGGAAGGACTTTCCAATGAGAAATTTCCGTGGTGGTGCGGAAGGAAGAGTAGAGATTGAAGGACTTTAAAAACAAAGATGTGGAATATTCAATTTGAGGTTGTTGGTTTTGTTATGAAATAGAAGAAGAGGTGACTGTGAGAATATCTGACTCTAGTAATTCACACAGTGCTTATGATGTGTAAAATCCTTACAGGATTATGAAGGATGGAGGTTTGAGCTATTTAAAATATAAACTATGGGAAGAGTAGCCCCAGAAAGTTAGAGAACTTAGAGTTGGAGGCATCTTCTTATCAGTCATGTGGGAAACAAACACATCATATAAGGACAGTTTGTCCTTTGAACAGTGGTTATTTCTACTACTTCAGGAATGAGTAATATGCTCTTGCTTGAGTCTAAGTTGGTAACTCATTCTGACTTTTTGGTTATCTAGCCTTCTGTATACATACTCATGCTGCCTCCTTCTTGAGATCCATGTTGTCCTTCTACTTGGAGTGTTTTCCTCATGTCTAGTTATTAATGCATGAAGACTTTTCATCTAACTGTTTGTCTCCATTTTTTTCATTATGTGCAGACACTCCCAAGCAAGGAAGACATTTTTCTGACTGCTGAGTGCAAGATACATCCCTTTTAAATGAGGAGACAGAAGCAAAGCAAGGCCAAAGGACAAACTCAGAATTCTCTTTCCTTCTGAAATAAGAGGTGTCATTTGTCCATGCCTCCTTATTTCAGAGGGAAGTGTGGAAAAGCTCCCCTTGAGGCATCCAGATCATCTGTGTTAAGCTTGGGGACACATCCACACTCAGTGTGGCTGTATCTTGTATCTAAGACATTTTAACTGAAGGGAGTATTAGGTGTAGTAGTGAGAGCTTAAGTTATTGAGCAAGTAGATTTCTCAAGGGAGGAAATAATTTACCTCATTTCATCCAACCTCTCCTGTCTCTCCTTTCTGAAAGAAGGAAAAATGGACAAGAAGCAGTTGTGGAAGATTTTGTGTCTAAAAGGTAACATGTTTTATAAAAGTGCTATTTTTTGTGTACATCTTACCTTGGACTGTAAAACAAGCAGGGTTTCCTTAGGGCTTTTGCTCCAGCAATCAAGTAGAAATGTGAAAAATTGGAAAGTGATCAAGGCTGATCGTGGTCAGTCTGAGAAAGGGCAGGTGTAAAGGGAGAATTAGAGTTGAAAGAAGGTAAGGTGATAATACCGAGGCAGCCCATTGCCTTATCTATCAAAGAATATCATTTTCACTATTTAAGATTTAGCAGAAAGTATCTTTAAATAAGAATGCACAGCCTGGGCGCCTGGGTGGCTCAGTTGGTTAAGCAACTGCCTAGCAGCGGCTCAGGTCATGATCCCGGAGTCCCGAGATTGAGTCCCACATCGGGTTCCCAGCTCCACGGGGAGTCCGCTTCTCACTCTGACCTTTCTCCCTTCTCATGCTCTCTCTCACTCTCTCTCTTTCCTAATAAATAAATAAATAAATAAAATCTTAAAAAAAAAAAGAACACACAGCCCATGCATGAATCTCGTACATTTTGCTACTTAGTAGAGTAGAACCACATTTTCCCTTTGTGAGTCAATATGCCCTAAAATGACTAAAACTAATTTCCCCCCATCAATCTTTACTTCATGTTAGGTTACGGAAAGAGAGTGAGCAAAGGAAGTCTAGGAAACCAGCCCAGGGACAGAGAAAGAAACTGATTCAGTAATTGGACCAGTAGAGTCTGAGGTCATTTAGTATAGAGGCTGCCCCCCATACCATTGGACTTACTGCATAGGGAAGAGATGCTAGAAACTGGCAACTAGAATAGACTATGGGTGGGAGGAATTCAGTGAGTCCAGTCTCAAGTCCGAAGTCCTCAGTGAGACATGTCTTGAGATATTCAGAACATCAGCATGAAGCTCATCATAAGTACCCTGTGTTAGCAAGAAAAGGGTAAACCATATTCTGTATGTTGATTTGAGCAGGGAGGCGAATTATACATCTCAGCCAGACTTTCAACAAAATGATTACATTGTTTTGTAATGGGATTTAAGGGGTGACATTTTCATTATTCTAGATATTGACTTATTTGGAAGACCTTCCTGGGACACCCATTGGGTAACTAAGGTGTCATGATACAAATACGGAGTTTTCTCTTAGTTACCAAATAGCATTTTTCTTCCTTATCTTCTACTATGTGTCCTTTTAACCTTGTATTAATATCATCATTGAAAATTAACTTAAAATATACATTTTTTTGGTTGCTTATTACAGTATATTGGTATGATCTTCCCTCTCTTCCCTTCCCTTAATTGTGCACTGAGCCCACTTCCCTCTCCCCACACACTTCTGAAACCCTGATCAAACATAATTTGATCAGAATATTCCCCTACCTTCTCTCTAGCCTCTCTGCTCTGTTTCTCATCTTTTTTATTGAAACTAAAACCTAGACAATTTGTTTCTCAGTCATTGTCATTGCTCACCTCCAATTTTAGCTCTTTAGATGGTATCACACTTCTCTCTCAACACATGCAACTAATTCAGCCACTCGACATGTTTACTCCTCACATTTATACAAAACACATTTAAACATTCACTTTTCATTTGCATCTGCATTTCATACTATGTAGAAAAAAGAACTCACACAAGAGAAGCATCTGCCAGAGCTTTAGTTCTTATTGCAATTTCATTGTGCTTCTTTTTTTCTTCTTTCTTTTCTTTTCTTTTTTCTTTTTCTTTCTTTCTTTTTTTGGCCTCATCTGGTAATGAGGGGAGCTATAACATGGTTATGTAATACTTGGCTTTTCCCATGGCAACAAGGTACCAATATTTCCTTAAATTTACACCTATGTAAATATCTTTGGGAGTGATCTTTCTCTATGTGTGTGTATTCCACATGGATGGATGCACATGGTCACGTATAGAGCCTGTATTTATAACGAGGTTTGAAGATTGGCACCTTAACTGTCAATTCCTATCAGACAGGAAACAAACCAGTCTGTTCTTTAGCACAAAACCATCAAAGAGACAGTGCTGTCTGGCCATTGCTTTCAGGTGAATGATCAATTGTTCCTTTGCTTCCAGTTCTACTAGTGAAATTTCCACCGTGCACCAGAAATCCTCCAAAGCCACAATTTACCCTTTCAGTACTTACACCTTCTCTCGGAGGCAGTAGATTTTTATCTTAAGCACTCAGGAGTTTTTCTTTCAGTTAATTGTATCCATATAATAATTTCTTGGTCTCTAACTTCAGCATTTGCTTGAGTATATTTAAATAACAGCAGATGATGTTTGCCGGCAGTGTAAGGGTAAGAAGACAGGCTGGTTTGGTAGCTAAGCAACAGGCCTAGAAGTGATAATTTATAATCTGCATTGCTTTGTGACCCTCTGCCGCTTTTTGCCTAGTTTCATTTCTGGTAAGGATGGGGCTAGTAGGCTGATAGTGGGTATTGACATGACTTATATTAGATAAATAGACAAAAAATATTAGGTACTTCTTAAATCACAGAATCCCATTTTACCTCTAACCTGCAGTGAAACTTTCTTAGACTGTGGGATTCCGTAGTTAAGCCTCCCTTGGTGCCTGAAGGGTATCTATAAGCCACTATACGTGTCGTTGTTTCCCCCCTTGAGATGGAGGTTATCCATTGATTCTGTATGCTACTAACCTCATCATATGTGACCTCAGGAAACTGATTAACCTGTCCCCTCCTTCAGGCTACTATAGCCCCTATGCAATAAAAGAAACAAATCAATCTTTTTTAATGTACTTTCTTGTAGTCATTTGTCTTTCAAAGCTCCTCAGTTTCTCTTTTCCCAGCTCTGCAATTATTCAGAGCTGTGTAACCTGTGGGCTGGAAGCTTTGACTCCACTCCCTCTCCTGAGCTACTAAAAGCTTCTCTCCTTTGGTAAACAAAACCTATTAGTAAGATTCTGCATTACAAGTATCTATTATACTGGAAAAAAACAAACAACAAACAAAGAAGAAACCGCACCCCCCCCCCCCCAAGTATCTACTATACTGTTATATCTTGGCTTAGAAAACGATTTACCATTTAGAAATGCAGGTACTTGATGAACAAGAATTTTCCTGAGGGACTTTTAACATGTCACACTAATGGCATTAATAGAGCTAGGACACACCACCTTGGTCAGAAGGGAATAGAAGCCTCTCCAGTAGTGCACACTGTACTTTTCTCCTCGGGAAATTGTTGTCTTGTTGTCTTGTAGCTCCCAGTGCCCAGCCAGCATGGTAATGTGTCTGTAAATTTCAGCTGACAGAAACACATCAGGTAATCAGGAACCTCAGAAAGTAAACAAAGCTGAGCCATTGAGAGTGATTGCTGAGCAGCCAGAGCTTTTCTTGGAGGTGGTGGTAGGAAAAACACACCCAGACAAGAAGGACGGGAAGAGAATTCTCCTTATCCTGGGTGGGAAACTGCCCTCCAGTCACTCCCAGAATGCTGAGACATTAAATAGTTGCCTGCCTCCTTTGGCGGTAATTAGCCGGTAGACCATGTACCTTGATGCTTTGTACTTCGTCATCAAAACCCTTTTAATCTTTCTTTCTCTCTTTTTTCTGCTTTGAAGAGTTAAACAGGCACCATAAAACTGTGAGAACAATTTAACAAACACCGAAGATCCCACCTGGAATTTAAAACTGGAGCCGTTTTCACATGATGCTCTGGACTTAAAGCAAAGATAACACTGGCTTCCTTTTCTTCACCTAGTCCCATTCTCCTCCCTGCTCCTCTCGCACAGGGAACCATTTTATGAACTTGAGGTCATCTTTCCAGTCAGTTTTTAAAAAACTACTTATAAATGTGTCCCCAAAATAGCAGTGTATGTGTAAAAACCTATACAAATGAGCGTCTCCTTACTCCATTTAACTAATTCTTTCCTCACTCTCAACCCTTATTATACTTTCGTTGCCTTGTCTTTCCTTTCTTTTCTTTTTTGCATGTTTGTTCTCATTTACATCTTTATGTGGCTCGTTCTATTGCCTTCACTTTTTTCCTTCTTTATCTTTGTTCTTGTTTCTTGCTTGTGAGATACATATTCACACGTGCTTGTCAGCACATCCACCCATCTAACCCGTACATGGCCAATGACTGCACAGCAAACCCTAGCCATCTTCATGCTGGTGGACCTTCCCAGTGGAAGCTAATGGTGAGTCACCATTAGCTTACAGTGATGTCCTCACTACCAGAAAAAGAACAGTAAAGTCCACACCAACAAGGGGGGATACATAGTAGATCATGAAGTCTCTGACCTCTAGATTAACTCAAGTATCTGATAACTTGTCCTCTTATGGAAAATGACCCATTTGTGGGTGATACATAAGCCTTATGAATGAACAGTGCATTGAATAGTGCATTCAAATTAAAGTGGCTCCCCCAGTTATATTTTGTCTCTCTCCTGGTGATGGAAGCAGCTGGAGTTTCCAACTATAAGTTGTAGAGTGTTAAGAGATATTTGACATTTAAAAGGATCTCGGGACCCACTTTTACCTTGATAGTTTTGTAATTAGGTCTTAGAATGCCCCTAGAGCATAGTAAAATTATTCTCTTTACTGTATATACCTCCTGTTGCAATTTTCTCGTCCACTTGCTGAACTCCCACTCAGATCAAAGGGCCACATATTTGACTCACCAGATTCTTGACCAGCTCCTGCCCTCTCCTAGGTTACTTGATGGCTTTGCCATATGGCTTCCCTACCACATGCTCCTGTCCTCAAATACTGACAGTCACTCGTATTTCCTTGTACACTCTTGATTTACCTCTTCCTCTTGCAATAGATCCAGAGAGCATACTTGCACTCAGACAAATGTTAAACCTCTTCCAAGGAGCGTGAGTCATTTTGGATATCCTGCTCTTCATTTTCACAAAACTTTCATGGTGCTCAGAGGGTGCCGAAGAGAGGAGGCAGAGAGATGATGTACCCTTTCACCCAAGTGATTTAATCTTCTTTGCACACTTCTTTGCTATGCAATCAGCCCTTGCTTTATTCGCAGTTTGGTTTTGATTGCCCAAATGGACTTAAAATCTTTGAGGGTGACCAAAGATGACTAAGTCACTCAGTCTGTTTGTATGAAGCAGGACCTGTCTACAGAGCTCTGTGCCACAGGCATACTGTAGTTTTTTTAGTTTCCTGAATATGGTCTCAATATACCCTAGTCTTTCGAACACACTGTTGATTACCTTTTCCTGAAACATCGCCAGTAAACTCTTTCCCCACTCTGACTCCCAGCCCAGCCCACCCCAGAACTACATCTAGCTAACTTACCTCGTATGGTTTGTTTCACTGTAGACATCGAGGTTTCCAGGAAATCTTCCTTGATATTCCAAGTCTGAGAGTGGTCTCCTCATCACTTCCCATGTTCTTATGCCTCCCCTACCAGACTGCAAACTGCTGCTCTCGTGTTCAGGGCGCACCTTGAATGCCGGGCACAGAGTCTGGTATGGGATAAGACTCTTCATTTGCACCAGCATTATAGATCGGGGGAGACCTTTTTTTTACTCTGTCCCACAACCTCATAAAAGCATTTAACTTTTTTTAAACCTCTCCATTTTTCTTTTTCTAGTCAATTACAGAGGAAGCAATGTTGTTTTGCTCTTAACCTGTTTGGAGTGAATGCCTTGCACAGATTGAACCAAGGGAGGAGCACCTTTATACATCTTTAGCTACTTGAGTTCACCTGGCTAAAACCTCGAGTTTAATGAGTATAAAATTTACCTTGCTAAAATCCTCACCTTAAAGTATATGAAGCACCTTGATCAGAATCCATACTTCAGTTTAAGAAAATTCAAATAATGCTTCTGATAACACATTCACCAACATCTCATATGTACACCATATATATATATATATATATATATATATATAGCCTCTTTATCTTAGGATTTCACATGGCTTTATGAACACTAATTAACCAGTGGAAACAAAGTCCCGTGTGTAGAGGTAAAGAGATGGCATCAATAACTCCTTTTATCATTGCGAACTAAGAAACTCATAGATTCTTATCCACTAATGAGAAAGTATATGTTCAAAGTTGTTTTAGTCCAAGGCATTTCTTAATCCTGCAGACTTTCCTGCCCTTTGGCAATTAATCATTCTTATATAGGCTGTCTGTGCAATAATGATTTGAAAACTTTTGAAATGTTGGCCCCTGAGTGTGTAGCTAAACTGAACAATTTCTAAAAGGAGTCAAATGATTATTTTTCCCATCCCTTCTTGTATGGTTCTTTCTATGTGAAAGGAAAAAAAATCTGGTGAATCATGTTTAACAGTAGAAAAAATGGCCCTGAAATGTACAAAATGGTATAATGACTTACATTATAGCTTATTTTAATATAAATTCAAGCTGCTAAAAATTACTCCCACAGACAGCTGTGTAAAGTCATCCCCCCCCCACACATATTTTTTGTAACCAGAGTCTTAGAGTAACTCTTTCAAATGTCTGTAGAAGAGAAGATGGAGATGATGTGTCCGGCTCCAAATTAGGAAACCATCTCAGTGTGGTGACCGTTTCCTGAAGAGGTACTCTGGAGAGCTGCGGTTCCTGTTGCTCAGGAGATTCTGCTCCTGTCCAGCTCCAGGCCAATCTCCAGAATCTTCACTCAGATATTCTCTCTGCTGCCTTCCAGCTCTGTCACTTTAATGGTTCATCTGTCACACTTGCTGCCCGGGCTTGAGGTGAGGGTCACATTGGATCATGTAAGTTAGGTGACCAGCACTCTGACTGGCACAGAGGAGTTACTCAATAAATGTTAGCACCTTCCTCTCTCCTCGGTGCTCTTGCACACTCTCTTTCTCTCTTGTCAGATTCCCTTCTATCTTGTCACCTTCAAGGAGTGGTACTTAGAACACTCATTCCGAGAGTTACTTTGCCATTCCAGTCCATACTGATTGGCATATGGCTTTCAGTTACTCTTAGTTGGGGTTACCAGTTTGTTATGGGTTAAGTGTATCCTGAATATTCAACAAAAATGTCTGTGGACATGTTTTATTTTTTATATAGCTGCCCTACTACCTAACATTGCAGGTAGGTAATCAAGGGGTTCCAAACTGTGTAATTGATTATTAGTAGCTAGGACCCAGCAGATACGTAGGATATTGACAAGGGTAATCTCTAAAAAGACAAACAGTGCTTTACCCACTTTGGGGTTTCAAACTTCTAGTTAATTAAACGATCATCCTTTCATTCTGTGAGCTGACCTACTTTTTAAGATAAACTATGAGCTAGTTGAGGTTTTTCCCCCCCTACATTTTTCTCCTACAAAAGTCAAAACTAAACTAAAATTTCTCACTCTGTTATTGCATTTGAATTTCAGTGACTTTGGAGAGCTAAGCACATACTGTACAGTCCCTCACTCTATTTGTAAGGATTTAGGTGATGGGTTTAATGTTGGTGGCTCGAGAAAACAAGATTCAGGGAAGATAACCACTATCATTTCTGCCAGATGTGATCAAATATATTGAGGAAAGACATAGGGACTGTTCTTTGGGAGCTGCTAACCAACAAACGTCGAGGATGAGATTGAGACTTCAGTGTAGCCAGGTCTCTATAAGTACCTGAAAAAATTCAGAGCCAAAGCAGTTGCAGATTATTAGATAAACAAAAACATTTAATGTTTATAAATAATTTCTTTCCATAAGTTAGTGTCACTCTAGAGAAATTATTATCCATCATTAAAAATATAAATCCTCTCTATGCCTCACAGTAGAGCACCTTATGTGGAGTTGCCCATTTGAGAAACAACTCGAATGCAAAATAATAGTTTCAATTCAAGAGTCTAATATTGCGACTTTTTCCTTTAGGGCTAAAGTAAATATACCTTTTACTTTGTTCAGGATAGTGCTGGTTTATGCCTAGTGTCCTGATATAATTGTTCATTACACCCACTTTCACTATCAAAAAGTATCTTGGTTTGAATAATAATTTTTTCTTCATCCTTTTTTGGGGTCCTAATTGCAGCTTTTTTTGTTTTCTGTGTTCATAGCATTTTATAGTCTCGGTCCTGTCTCTCCAGGTTTGTATTTAGTGCCTGGCATATTGTGGTTCTCTACCCATGTTGGCTAAATGGTTTCTGTTATTTCTTCAATTGTATCCCTCTACAAGATAGTTAAAGTTTGAACCTCTGTTCCCTTATTTGGAAATGTGACCTTTTTGGGAATTCAGTATTTGAAGATATAGTCAAGTTAAATGAGGTTATACTGGATTTGAGTGGGTCCTAAATCCAATGACTGGTGTCTCTATAAGGAGAGAGGGATTTGAAGGCACAGAGGATAAACAAAGAACAAGGCATGTGAAGACTGAGGCAGAGGTTAGATTTATGCTGCTGCAAACTGAGGAATGGGAAGCATTGCCAGCAACCACCAAAAGCTAGAAGAGGCAAGGGAGGTTTCCTCTCTAGTGCCTTCAGTGAGAGTGTGACCCTGCCAACACCCTGAATTCAGACTTCTAGTCTCCAAATTGTGAAAATAGATTTCTGTTGTTTTAAGCCACTTGGTTTGTGGTAATTTGTTACAGGAGCTCTAGGAAACTAAACTAGCACATTTTCTCACTATACCTGTTCTAAAAGATGACTGGAAGGTTTTTTGGTTCACAAAGTGAACTAAGTCTCTATAACCCAAGTCCTCTTTTTTTTTTTTTTAAAGTAGGCTCCATGCCCAGCATGGAGGCCAACTTGGGGCATGAACTCATGACCCTGAGACCAAGTTTGGAGCTGAAATCAAGAGTCAGACACTCGATTGACTGAGCCACCCAGGCATCCCTCTTTACTCAGGTCTTAAATCATACCACCCCAAAGATGTACTTCAAATGAGGTAAAATATGTCCTCAGTTTCGGCTACCTTAGAAAATCTCCCAGACTGAATTTTACATTTGACATAATAGAGTCTGTATTTTAAAGTAGGATCATCCTGATCATATTCTTCAAATTTGATGAAAACTTATATAGCATAGCAACCATATGTAAACTGATGAATTGTCAGAAACTCTTTAAAAATGTTTGTGTAGGTAGATGAATATAGACAGATTTATCTCTTACAACAAACAGGATATCTATCCCGTTGTTAGTTTTAAAAAAAGTGATGTAATTGTACCTGTAAATATGGCTATTTATACATTTTGTCTCTATCTGTACCTCTTTTTACGTCTATATCTCTGTCCACATATGATATTTTTCAGTTTCTGTTCATCTGTCAGTCTGATTTGTCTGTCAGTTGACAGAGGAATCAATGGATATTGATAGATATAGATATATAAAGGCCATTTACATTTGCAGGAAATGCCGTGAATGAAACCTTTCAGGATACCTCACTTTTGGACCTCACTCATTTACAAAGATACTGTATCTTTTCTGAAGCTGTCTTCCTTCTCTTGCTGAGTCTATTCAATGGGACTAAAATCTACGTGCTTTACTAAGCTGCTGTTAGAATTTAGGGAAAACACTCAATGCCTGATGGCACTAATGGCAGAGAGACCAGGAAGGGGTGGATGCTGCTGAAATCCTGCTGGGGAATAAGGAATGAGCCATCTGGACCTCCAGCTGAGGCCAATTGGATCCAGACAAGAGCTGCCAGCAGGAATGGTCTGGATCTGGAGGAGGGCCATCCCTGCTGAAGGAAGTGGGCTGGCCTTGGAGCAAAGGGAGCGGGATATTCTTCTCAAGAGAAAGGACTTGGAAGATGGGTCCTCTCAGAGGTCACAGTAAGGGACAGACATGTTATAATTATTAACATTGACAGAAGGCCAGCAAGATGATAAGTACTGTTGAGAACATGGAAGCATTCTTGATTTTTGTCCAGGGAATCATTTATTCTGGTAAAGAGGTCAACTCTTTGGCATTCTTGTCCCTTATATCATAACTCTGCAGAGGAGTCATTTACTTGAACCGAAGAGACCAACCTTTTTCTTTTATCCATTGCAACCTGGATGTTATGTTTCTATTGAAAATTTCTTTCTTCTGGTGCTGCTGCTCTGGTCCCTTTACCCTCAATTACTTAGGCATCAACTCTAGAAGGAAAGAAATCTCTTGGTTCATCATATCTCTTCTAGTAGTATCTACAATACTTTCAAATAATGTGGTTTAATAACATTATTGCTTTCTTTCATAGATTTTCTAGTTTCTAGATTTATATCAGCACCTCTTTAAATATAGAGGGGAATTCAACAAAGGGGAATGTTGAACGAAATCTCATTTATCCACAGTTTATTCTTTGGGTTTAGAAATAAACTTGTGTTGAAATTTTGTCTAATTTTATTTTGGGGGGCCTAGTTTAGATAAAAGATGATTCAAAGTAATTACTATATTTTGTAATTTAGACCTGTTCTCTAGCAGAATGAGTCTGTGCTGGTTAATATTTCTCTGTCGGTCAGGATCAGGAAAAGCATAATAACATTGTTACTGTGAGCACTATAACAGAGAATCTAGAGAATTTTTGTTCTTTACCCTAAACCATTTTATGTATTTTCCCTATCAAATTATTTGCTTTTGGCACTACCTGGAAAATAGTTATATGGTTTATTATTATCAGAAATGTGCACCAAATCCAGAAATGTGCACCAGACCCAAAAGTTTGATTATTGGTAAGATGCTTGTGTCAAGGTTACCTCTGGAATTTTTGATTCACCTGTTGTGTGTAATTTTGTAAAACCATCCCACGTCAACCTGATGCATATCCTAAATAAGTGTCATTATTTTAAAGAATGTTTCATTGTACATCATACACTCAGCAATCCAAGGGTTTCTCTTGTACAGCCTAGTTTTTGTCTCCTTTCTGCCTTCCTCAAAATGTTAAAATTGTGCTCTGTATATAATGACAAGTTGTTTAGGTTGACTCCATACACATAGGCTTGCAGAGCCAAGCCCATCAAATTCCATATTCCTGGCAGTCCGACTTTTCCAAAGCTACAGACACCAAAGACTTATTCGTTTGAGAGTCTTGACCTTGTCCCCATTTGACCTCATGACAATAAGCAGGGTGAACTAATCTAGATTTAGTCTTTTTTGTTTCTCATTTACCCAATACTGAATAGTAAAAGGGCCAAAGGGGAGGTTGGCAATAGTGAGCTGAAGCAAGGGCCCTCGTCAATTAGATAATCAGTCATCAGACATCTGAGTTGTGGAGAATAGACCAAGAACGGCTGAGACAGGCAGCAAAGTCAAAAATGAGGTGGCTAACCCAGTCTGTATAACTGTAAACACAAAACCAAATAAAACAGCAACAAAGGATTAACAAAATGAGAGAGGGTTAAATAGTACTGCATCAGACTATATTTCATTTGAGACTTTTTCTGCTGGAACACATCACAAGTCTAAATTGGAAATAAAAGCTATTAAGTTTCAGTCAACCCATGAAATTATTACTGCAAACATTCATTATTTTTCAAAGCTGCCTATTGACAGCCCCTTGCCTGAAGAAAGAACTATACACCCAAGTCACAGTGGAACACAATCACTGAATTTCAGATTATAAATTTATCACTGTGCTCATAAGCCCATGCCATTGTTTCAAGTAATATTTAGGTAAAATATGTGTATATTTTGTATTTTTTCACACTTTTGGTGCGATATGCTGCCTGATGGAAATCATAATGCTGAAAGTCAAAATGTGCCAGATTATACACAGAGGCCAAAATTAGAATGTCTTTGTATATTAAAATATAGGACAAAGAATAAATAGAAAAGTCTGAAGATCCAATTTTTGACTTATGTACCAATTGATCTTCTTGTTATAGGAATAGAGATATTGTTCGTTTGTCGTTTATTCATTCAAAGAAGCATACTGAGCAGCTACTCTGTCCCAGACACCAAGCAAGGCAATGGGAAAACCAAGTCAGATGGGACATCTTCTTGTTCCAAAGGACAAGAAGACAAGTCCGTCAGAGACTACGGGGTAGAGTAAGGAGCTGTGGCTTTAGGGTTGGGCATAAGGGGCTTTGGGAGCACACAGGAGAGATTATTAAGTGGAACTTGGTGATTAAAGGACGACTTGCCAGAGAGGTGACACTTGAGCCGAGTCTTGAAGGGACATCTGCAGAGCAAAGGGCAAGGAGAAGTGAAAGAAAGTTATTCTGAAAGAATGCTACGTGAACATTCGGGTTCTTAATATCCTTTTAAGTTTTGTACAAGGTCCCAGTTTTGATGGAGTTGCTAATCTTGGAGTCTCGATACCCTCAATACCTTTAGATTCTTGATCTTTTGGCCACAAGATTGTACAAAATCCATTGTGAATGTTGTTTGGCATTTTTATTTCTGAGGAATGTATTTTTGAGAATGGCAACTTCAACAGATTTTGTCTTTGTTATGATCTATATTCAGATAGATCTTTTTGTAGTATTTAAAAAATCCTTTTTGTAGGCTTTAAAAAATTCTACTTTATTTATTCCTTCTGAGTTTCAGTGGAGTACCATATGCTGCAATGTAGAAAAGCCCAGGAGTGGCTGATTCTCCTGTGTAACAAGGACATCATTAAGTGATCTGATACATCAGTTCTGATTAGAACAAAGTAAACTTCAGTTCAAACTGAGATATCCATTTACGTAGGGCTCCTATTTACCACAGCAAGACAGATACTTTTTATAGGTCAGTGTACTTTCAGAATAGAATCTGATACATTTTCAGCATAAACAATGTGAAGAGCCTTTAGATTTCTGTCTTAACGTTTACTGGGTCAATAGAAACCCAATAAATTTTTGGATTACTCTCCACTTAGCAGGGAAATATGAAAAGCACTTTTGTTCAGTATTTTATAAAGATAATGAAGCATACAAACAAGAACATTTAAATTCTGGAAGCAAAGAAGTAGTACTAAGGAAAAATGTATTCGGATTTAGTTCTTCGAATAAGATATGGTCTTCAAAAAGGAAAAGTTGGACATTTGCCGAGTTAATTTGTTCATCATGCAAAGAAGGATTTTTATCATGTAGTGTGGCTCTGGTTGACTACAGTCATTACATTATACTAAATGTACATTTTGTACATCAAATATTTGGTGTAATCATAGCCTGAGAATAGATTGAGTCATGAGATAAAGTATTTTGAGAAGTTTAGGGATTAGGGTGAAATTTGAAGTTTCCATACGAAGTTCAATTTCTGGCAGCAGCCAAAAGAGAGATTAATTTTTCTGATATTTTTGGTACAAATTGTGTACACAAATTGTCTTTCTTCCTCCTGCCCCATTTTCTAAAGCTTTGGCAATAGGTTTACATGTGCCAGTGATAGAATTTCAAGTGCTTTAAGGGCTCTGTAAGTCCGTGATGGATTTAGGATAATCTGTGGATTTTATTTCTCTAGGCCCTCTTGTCCCATTCTCATCTTCCTGCCCCCTTTCTTACTCTACCTTCAAGTCGTTAATAAGTCAAGCCTTAAAATATTCCATTCATCCCTCATCTAAATGTTAAAAGAAAACACTCACGATTATCACCCCGTGTGAGAATCGAGTATCTTATGTGCCCCCAATGCCGTGGCATTTTCTAAGACCAAGATTGATCTGAGGGAGGGGAGACATAGATCAGCAACCAAAAGAGTGCCCTGGGATTTCTATTTTTCTAAGACTTGAACCTCTTGTATCCATTTGTCACTTTAAAATGTTTCTGACCTCATCTTCTGTGTATACTTACGTGTTTGTTGCTCCAGCCTCCTCCGATTTCTTAAAGTTCACCAAGTTTGAAATGCCCTTTCACCCCATGTGGATTTACTCAGGTTGATCTTTCTGTCTCCAGTTACTAAAACCCTTCAATGCTGATGGATTCATTCAAGAATCTCAGCTTAGGTATGATGGAAGGATATGGCAGACATAAAGAGGCCTGGGCACATTTTCTGTCTCTTACAGCTTAGCTATCCTGGGAAATTTATTTAATACCTCTGAGCTTTCATTTTCTCATCTGCAAATTGGGGACAATATAAGATTATTATGTAAGAAAAAATGTATTTTCCTCTTGCCTTTCCTCAACCTCCTCCTTTTGTGAAGCTTTCTCTGATGACCCTAACTAGTTCCTCATAGTCAGAATCTTTCTGTCCTATGTGTTACTGTGCTCGTGTGCTTTGATAATAAAAGTACTCTCATTATTAAAGTACTCTCTTATTATAATGATGTTTGAAGATAGGTTTTCTCTCATAAACTGAAAGCCCCATGAGGGAAGTGACAATATTTTGTTGCATACTAAAACATTCAGTAAAAATATAGTGGCATTTAAAAATGGGAATGACACGATTCCCCTTCCCCACACCCCCTGCCTGCCCTGACTTTCCCATAATCATCTTTTTTTAATTTTTTAAAATTTATTTTTAAATTTATTTATTTATTTATTTGAGAGAGAGAGATCACAAGTAAGCAGAGAGGCAGGCGGGGGTGGGGGGGGGAGCAGGCTCCCCGCTGAGCAGAGAGCCCGATGTGGGGCTCGATCCCAGGACCATGAGATCATGACCTGAGCGGAAGGCAGAGGTCCCAACCCACTGAGCCACTCAGGCGCCCCTCCCTGAATCATCTTTTGACCTCTCCTTTCCTCCCCTTTTCTTTCTTTCTTCCTCTTTCTTTCTTTCTCTTTCTTTCTTTCTCTTTCTTTCTTTCTTTCTTTCTTTCTTTCTTTCTTTCTTTCTCTTTCATCCTTTTCTAAGATTTGATATTATAAAATATATATGACATTAAAGTTATAATAGAGAGTAACATAATCTCAGCTCATTTTGTCTACTTGCTGGTTTATTTTGTTTTTGTTGTATTTATCATCAGAGAATTGAGTCGTTTCTCAGTGAAAGTATTCTTATATTGTTGTTACACTTTAGGATACCTTGGTTTCCTGTGTAGGTTTCTATCCATGACTTCCTACAGATAGATCAAAATTGGGCACATCGTCAGGGCAATGATGAGCTGAAAAGGCTGACTGGTCTCTTCTCTGGTCTCTGCCTTCTGGAGAGCTATAACTCTGCACAGTACTAAAGCCTTCTTCCTCCCTTTGCCTATGTAGGCCCTTCTAGAAGCACAGGGCAGGAGAAGAGGTGTGTTGATGAGTGTGTGTGTGCTCATGTGTCTGAGAGTGGCGGGGAGCGTGCGAGCACGCAGAGTGATGCTGGAGACAGAACATTTGGCATGCTTCTTCTACATCTGTTGGATAGAGCCAGCCAAGCCACCTGTTGTATTTCAATTCCCCATTCCTCGGGGACCTGGCTGCTTGCAGCAAAAGGTTTAAGATAGCAGAAATCCACAAAAATAGAGAAGTTATAGGTCACCCAGTTCTTTACACTGGGGATCCCCATCAGACCATTCTCTGCGGTATGCTCGTTAACACAATACAGAACATTTCTAAAACAGTGCACTCTTTGTCTGTCTTAGTTTAAAACATTCTAAGGGACAAAGGTTTCACTCTCTTCTAAAGGAGATGAATCCCGAAATCCCATTGTTTACGAGGTCAAGAAATGTGTCCCTGATTGTCAGCCGACAGAGTCACTTTCAGAACTTCCTAGTGTTCTCCACCTCATCCTTTTGTACGTTGGGTCTTGAATGGAGAAGGCTCTGACTTATTTTGGCCCATAAAATACCCCGCAGGATGTCTCAACACATTGAAGAAAGATTTAATCTATTTCTGTTAAAACCTGGAGAAAACCTTTCACCTCTCTCTAGGTGCTACCAACCCTGGGATGCCTTCTTTCTCTGTCTCTCATTTTCTGTTACCTGTTCTATCTTTCTTACAGTGACCACAGTTTCTAGATATTATCTCCATTGGCTTGTTTTTGAATTCTCTCTCTCTCTCTCTCTCTCTCTTTCTTTCTTTCAGCATGAAAGTTTATAGTAAAAATGTAAAAGCTGCTTTCCCAATTTTCTAATTCAGAGAGTCTTTCTTAGCCCAACGGAGAAATTCAGAAGTGATCTGTTCCAACTCTCTCATAACACAGGTGACTAATATTCAGAGCTAGGAAGTGATTTTCCAGGAAAAATCAGGAAGAATTTCAGGCCCCCCAGGCTTAGCCCAAAAAGTACCAATAATAAGCTTTCCCAACATGCACAGTAGGACACTGTCTTAGTCTTCCTCTGTCCACATCATGGAGAGAAGAACTCTCCCAGTGTGCTAACCTCTGTGAGCACTTAACCATGAAGCTCGAAGACAGTGTGGCAGCAAGCAGCTGCAGGAGTTGTCAAGAATCCCACACCTGCCTTAGCTGATCTGCTGGATGTCAGGCTGCCTGCTCTGGGATGTTCCCTTATTAGGTTATGGAGATTCCGTGGCTCATTTTAGAGAGTGGGGTCCTGATAGTGATTTAGCTGTAGTGTTCTCAGCTAATGTTAAATAGTTGCACTAATTCTGGCCTTTGCTGGAACAACGAATTTATATTTAGCTTTCACAACAAGTAGCTCCCTTTGTAGTGCAAATAAGTAGCCTCTATACCTGAGTGGTTACTCATTACTCCGGAATCTCACAGCATTCAGATAGTCTGAATGTCCAGGCTCTCACTGATCAGCTCCTAGCCTTGGGACCAATTACTTAGTCTCTTCAAGGGTTAGGCTTCTTATCTATAAAGTGAAAAAAAAAATAGTACCTACTTCATAGAATTGACTTGAGGATCAAATAAACTAGCAAGTGAAAGATAGTGGTGTGTTCAAAACACTCAGTAAACATCGTAAACTCAGTAAACATTACAGATCGTCCTCAGCTACATGGGATTATGGCCTGATAAATCCAGCATCAATTGAAAATACTGTAAGTTGAAAATGTGTGTAATATACCTCACCTACTGAAAATCATAGCTTAGCCTAGCCCACCTTAAACGTGTTCACAACACTTCCGGTACTCTACAGTTGGGCAGATGAGGTCACACAAAGCCTATTTTACGATAAAGTGTTGAATGTCTCATGTAATTTATTGAGTGAGGGACTGAACGTGAGAAACAGAATGGTTGTGAGTACAGAACGGTTGTAAGCGTTTCAGTCGTTCACCCCAGTGATCTCCTGGCTGACTGGGAGCTCTGGCTGGCTGCCACTGCCCAGCATCACGAGAGAGTATCTTCCCCACATATGGCTAGCCTGGAAAAATACCAAAATCTAAAATTCAAATTACAGTTTTACTTGGATGTGTATAGCTTTCGCTCCATTGTAAAGTCAAAAAATCATAAGCAGAACCATTATAAGTTGGAGACGATCTCTGTTTTTTCAACTCAAGGCGCCCTGAGTGAAAATGGTATCACTCTGAGAGATCTGCCATCTTTCCCTGGCTGCCTCTGGCCACTGCTGGACTCTAGCCCTCTAAACAGTACTAGTGTTCTTGCTCAGGTATTTCAGAGAATGCAACAGGGGTGTTTCTCGGGCACTCGTGAGCAACACTGGTTATTTCCCACATGGTGGTGCATTTTCACATCACTGTTGCCTCTTCTGGGGGGCGGCTGTTGCCACTGAAACTGGGGGTGATCTTGTAGTGAATTGGGATGGAGAAAGGCCTCTCTTCCATTTGGGGAGCTGTCCTTTCTTAAAAGTTCTCCTAAAATAGTAGTCACTCACGCTCCAGTGTCTTTTAGTTTCTACCCACAGCTTAGAAGCCAAATATGAGTTCCCGGAAGGCTGGAATGGCAGAAACCAATCTGGTGCATCAGCTGAGCCTTTGGGTCTGATTCCTTCTTAGGAATAGTTCACTTCCGAGAGGTTGTACAGTCCTAGACAAATGCACGTCGGCAGCCAGGTCCCTAGCCCACATCTCTCCAAGCATGTTTGAATTTCAGCTGTGGGGCCCCTGCCGATGGTCATTTCACCTGAAACGGCAGAATTTGTATCAATAATGCTCATCTGAGTGACGTTAAGGAAGATGTTCACTCATTTAAGAGGAGGAAAGTAAGGCACAGTGCAGGCGACCATCCAAGTCACAACTTCTTCCAGGCACTAAAACCTGCCACACGGGAAAGCTATGGGACTTAGCTTTTTTTTTTTGTTGTTTTTTTATCTTAACAGCAAAATCCTCTCTCTGTCTTAGAATGGCTAATTTAAAAATCCAGTCTGCCTAAGGCCTGTCAGGATTTAAATGACTGGTATTGGCTCTTATTTTTTGCCTCAACTTTCAGCATCTCTTAAAGCTGCCACTTACTAATGGGCGAGGTGTGGGAGATGCCAGGGATAACAAGGAAGTGATTTGTCAGCTTAAGGGATGTCACTGGTCATCAAAGAGTCCCTGTTCTTTGTGTGAGCTGTAAAATCCATCTGAGTCACAAAGTCAGACGGGTGACACTTGGTACATCCACAGAAACTGAACATTTATGCCAATTACAGACTCTATACATGAGGAAGAACAGAACTGATTTAGCCCCTAGACAGGTAAGTCACCTTAGGGTTCTGAAAAAACAAAACAAACAAACAAACGCATGATGTTAAGTAACAACCAAAATGGAAGCTAAATCCAACGTCTTTCTAATCCACTCCCATCACTGCATTTATTCCTTAAGGGTCATGGAGACAAATCTTCACAAAGGGATGGACTACCTAAAATAAGTTAATTGGAATTTTGTGAAGCAGACATATGAATATTTCTATATGGTACATATATATAGTATTATGAGTATAAAGAGATAAAATATATAACAAGAAGTGCCATAAAGGATTAATAACATTTATGATGCAGTTCTTGCTTGCAAATTTCTACAGTCTAGCTCAAATAAAGATATACATATAGAAAGGGAACTGGTAATTCCACAAGATAATTTTGTGTCAAATAAGTGGAAGAGACACTTGACACTTAGTGCAGACTATTTCTTTAATTTGGGATGGCAGGGGACTTGCCTATAGGAAATGGGATCTAACCGGGGCTTTGAAAGACGGGAAAAGTGAATATAGGTTGATAGTAAGAGGGAAGGAACTCTTTTGTTAGAGAAATGACAGGATAATCCAAGTTGTTTGGGAACTGTGAGTAGACAGTTTAAGCTGGAGCAAAAGGGTGAGTTTGGGAGACCAGCCATGCATGGAAGGAAGCCTGGAAATGCAGGTTGGGCTCTGTTGTGCTTTCTCTTGAGTGCGAGGCTAAGGATTTAATTATTCTTGAATCACCACAAAGGGCACCGTTGAACCTGATTACACAAAGTAGTGTTTTGGGGAGGCAGTCTTGGAATTGAATGGGATGGATCAGGAAGGCGAGATCAGGGAGTATTGTGTGGGGGTGGTTTTGGTGGAATTTGTAATGACTGATGGTTGATCTGGAAGGAAAAACCTCCCTAAGGATGTAGGATGAATGAATGAATGAATGATGAATCACAGGCTTTGATGGCTTACTGACTTGATGGGTGAAGGAAGAGGGAGAATGAGAAGTGACCCAAAGGATTTTTAGCTCAGCTGACTTGGGGCAAGCACTGGGGGGCTATAATCAGAAGTGTGGGATCCAGAGGGGAAGTAGTTTTTGCTTGAACTGTTGCTAAGGCTTCCCAAATGTCTTTTTTAGAAATCAACCTCTTCAAGTTGGCAAATTAAACTTTAACTCCATTCAAATCTCCAGGCCTGGAAAGGCCATCTGTTGAGGACAAACAAAATTAGGTATGAGAGGGAAGGTCATGCAGTATAATACAGGTAGATGGGTGATGTGTTAAGTGTACGGGCAACATCATTGACTACCCTCAGAATCTGCTAGAAATTATTCTCTGAAAATGTAACTTTAATGTAGAACTGCCTTCATTTATCTCTCATAAATCAGTACTATCTCTAGGGGATTTATTTTAAAAGATTAGGTAGCTAACCCCTTAAATGAACAGGGCTTCAGCTAATTACTGTTTTTTGTTTTCTAATTACTGAGTTTGAATCCTTGCCTGTCCCCTTCATAAATGTGTGATATTTTGTCAAAGTGGGTTCTTTTTTAGAATAAAACATGGTGAAGATTGAGTTAATATGTACAAAGTGCTTGCTGTAGTATCTGGCCTATGGTATGCTTTGAATAAATGTTAGGTGATGGTTTTGTGTGTGTGTGTGTGTGTGTGTGTGTGTGTTTTAACAGACTCTCCAGCAGTTATGAACTTCAGAACAAAATAAGGTCATATTTGTCTAAATAGTTCATTTGGTAGGTCTGGAACAGCCAGCTTGGCACTGTAAAAACATCTCTGTCCTTGCAGAGCCCAGGAACCCGGAGGCTATCTCAGATCTGGGGTCAGTTGGGATTACAATCAAATCCCATCAAGAGGAAATCAGTTGTTTGGTTGGTTGTCCGCAGCCTCTGGCCTCACTGAGTAGGTGTTGGCTGTTGAAAATGGTACTGTTTTCCCCTGCACCCTCAGGGTGCAGAACCACAGGGGGAGAGAAACCATCCCAGCCAGGGTCACCCCAGCCACGGTCACCCAGTGCTGGAAGACAGCTGGACCTCAAAGATCAGTGACCTCTCGGGTTTGTATACACACACTCAAGCAGATGTGTGTTCACACAGAGTTTTTTTCCTGTGACAAACCCTCTGAACCAGGGTGGCTGGTTCAGCCAAGCTTTCCACAAAAGTAATCCATGTCTGAGACAACCCAGACCTTAGTCTGGAGTCTGGTTCTTTAGTCTAGAATCTGTTTCTCATGGTGAGATTTCTGTGAACAGCTCCTAAGCTCCTAAACCACCAGCTAACCTCAGCCATGTCAGTTAGAGGCGTGTGAATAATCTGCAGCCTCAAAGGGAGCAGGGGTGCAATTTTCCATCCCTTTCTTTCCAGAAACACTGTAGAAATTTGCCCATTTCCATTCCAACATCCTTCGAGCTCCTTATTCTAAGGGATTTGGGTAGAGCATCTTCAGTGGTGGGGGTAAAATGAAAAGGCAACCTGTGCTACCTTTGCTCTGTAACAATGGATGCCTATTTGTCTCACGCCACGTAATTAAAAATGGTTCTTTCCACAGCTAATTGACGTCTCCCCCTGTAGAAGCTGAAGGGATTGGCAGTTTTTGAAATGCATATTCTCTCATTAGAAGACTTAAATTTCTGCCTCACCAGTCATCCCTCTCCACTATTATTTTTCTTATTATTATCATTTCAGAATTCAGGAGCTAAAAAAGTCCCTTGAGAAGACCACCTGAGAGAAAGAGGCAAATCTGTTTCTTTTAAAATCCTGCACTCAAGTCAATTACCGTGCTAGCTTTGGTCTGAACATACAAGAAGATACTTTAGCTTTCTAATGAGGTTTTCTCATATGGTATATTGAACTTTTAGGTCCATTTCAGATGACCACAATTCTTTTTTTTTTTTTTTTCAATTAAAATTTTCTCAGTAATTTGTGCCTTTAAAAAAGTCTCAGGAAATTCTTATTTCTCACAGTTCACACAAAAACTGGGTAACCACCTCTTCTACCTACGGCTTTAATAAAAAGGGAGAAAAATCCTCGTTGGTACAGTGTGATCACTGTTAGTTTGACATCCCCATCAAAGAAAACAGCTCTCTAAGCAAGGCTGTCCTTAAAGCCAGAGACAGACTTGTCAGAGCCAGAAAAACCAGATTTCCAGAACTCTGATCAGACTGTCAGGGCACTGCTGCTTCCATAGGGATCAAGACGGGCCCACCTGTCTGAATTTTTCCCAGACATAACTAAGAACTCAAGATGAGCCCTGAGTGAAAGACATCAAACAATTGCATCACTGTTTCCCTTGAGGGATTTGGTCCTGAAGACTAAGGAAACTCTCTTAAATTAGCTTTAATTAAATGCTGTGAATCTGCTCTTCCCCCATTCAGAAAATGGATTGCCTCATTGTGTTCTTTTCTCATGTTACTAACAGAGTGGGAGGATGGAGATTGTTCAAAAGATTAAAACAGTGGAAGGGACCTAGAAAAAAGTGTTTAAAAGAAGAGATAAAAATGACAAGGCTATTTTGGATCCCCTGTGGATAAATGGATGGTGGCCCTTGATAATCATTCAGTATGTGTTGGCAGAATCTGTTGATGGGATCACTCAGGTGGTATGACAGCTGTATTGATTATGGAGTGATACACATAGATTATTAAGACGACTACCAGTGCCTTTCACACCACAGTGGTTGACTTTGTATACAGACAAGACCCAGTTATTTTGTATAGACTATTCCTTAGGGTGTATGCGTAGGGGAGGCAGGGTGGAGGGCCCATCAGACACTCAGCTTTAAGGTGTCCTGACAAAATAGAGTTATTTTAAGATTTACCATAAAATGTTTCTGCATAAAGGAAATGTTTTGTGGAAGGAATTCGTGACACCATACAAGCATGTTTCTTTAATTGGAAACTGGATACACTCTACTAAACATTTTATTGGAGAATTTATTTCACACTTTATGAAGGATCCTGAGAGAAATGCTTTGTGATGAACTGTGATTGTCCATATACGAAAAATGAGTAAAGGGATAAGAATAAATACATAATTAATAGGGCAGACTTCCAATCCTTTATCCATTTCCAGCAGTGCCATCTCTCCTGATGGTAGTTATATTAGGCTGCATATCTAACACCAAACCTAGTCAGGTTGGTGTACTGTTATCTTTTATTGTTATTTTAACCTTTAATACAAATTGGCTGTAAATAGGGAGCTAAAGATTCCCTATAATCCTACAAGCAGTTTCATTTGAATAGGGAAAAATGAGATCCAAGATCTGTGCTGTTTTTAAGGTCTTAGATAATACTCCTGACTTATAGAAAAACAACTTTTGTTTGGTTCTAGTTTTTTTTTCAGAATGGGTAGATCCTGTACACTCCTCCGGTATGGCCCCCAGATAAGCAGCATGGACCCCACCTGGAAACTTGGGAGAAATGCAGATTCTCTGATCAATCCCAGACCCACTAGGTCAGAAAGTCTGCAGAGGGGAGTCTAGTAATCTCTGTTTAACAAGCTCTCCAAGGTGATTGTGAAGCCCGGTAAGGTTTGAGAACCACTGAACCATGCTATCGAATTCTCCCCCTCCTTGCTTTGCGTCCTCAAGCCCACTATGCAGAGAGTACGATCATGACCCAGCACAAAGTATAGCTCAGTGCCTTTAACTAAACCTGCTGGGTTCGTAGTTTCATAAGCGCCAAACAATTGAGCTGAGCAGACATACATAAAAGAAATGTGTGAGTTTCCCCCTACTCTTCCTTTTTTGGGTATTTAAAGGTCTCATTTCGCGTTCTGAAGTGTCTCAGTAGTTTTGGGGCTTGAAGCAAGTAATTTAACTCCTCTCACCCTTGTGGACTTTGCCTGTAAGCACACACTCTTGATGGAGTTGTACTGAGTCTAAAATGAGACCGGGCTAACAACACTAGCACATACAGCGCCTGTATGGGGATTAGAAACAGGCGCTCCTCTTGGGGGGACCAATTATTGGAAAGCATCATTTGTTAGGGCTTCCACTGTATGTTGTCCTAGATTTGAGCAGGAGAGCCGGGCCTGGATTTCTGCCTTGCTTTCTGCCTCCTAATCTGGACACCTATGTCCAGGGTGCAAGTATGTGCAGAGTTCATGAATGAGGCAATGGATGTAAAGCAGCTGGCATATCACAGTCGCTTTCCATATAGCATATTACACGTCTGACACATATTATACATAAACATACTTTTCACAGACGTATCTGTCATCCTTCTTGGAGAGGAGCATAGCTGGTCATCATTAGGTTATCAGTAAAGATGCTGAACCTGCCTAGTAAAAGTTTGAAAAGATTCATCATACTTCTCAGTGTTGTGATGCATGGACCAAATTGAGAGGGTAATTGAAAGCATTTCATTTCATCCTTAATGCGGGGTCGATGTATCTTCTCTGAACTATTAAAAAAACGAGATCTGGAAAGAAAACTGGTTTCACATTTGCTTACTCAGATACCATCCATGACTTCTCTACAGACTGCTGAAATAACTTAAATAGGAGACTGACATTCCAGAGTAAGAAGTAACACTTAGATATCCATGAAATGTGGAAAAGATATTTCCTGACATGGTGTCATTTAGGTGCCGAAGATTGGTTTCAGGTCCTTCTTAAGGGCAAAGGTCAACAGAGAGGAAAGCCTGGACTCCTGAGAAAAGAGGATGAAGAGGAAGGGAGACAAAGGAAGGGGAAGAGTGAAACGTTTGGCTTCTTTACAAGTTCACCTAGGGTCGACTCTTCCTGGAGTTTTCCATTTAAGAACTTGAGTGTCATGGCTCTAGGAAAGACCTACAACCCACTGTTGTGTTTGGTTGTCTTAGATTTTGGTATTCAGTTTTAGCACAGCTCGTTACTACTTAGCATCAGGTCCCTGGCGTAAAGAGCTAGGCTCCTGCCTCACACTCATCATTACATATTAAATGGGCAGGTGAAAATGATGGAACAAAGCACTGGCTGAAAAGCAACAGATTCTATAAAGGCCACACTAAATCCTTGTGCATCTATACAATACTAGGTTACAGTATTGCTACTGTAATTAAACACTATATGAGGAAATGTAACAAGATACGTGGCCAAAGTAAAATGCTAACCTAAATAGGATCCTTAAAATGTAACACAGGAAATAAAATTAGAAATCACTATTAGAACACTGCTCATGTTACAAGATGTCAGAATCATGCATAATGCAAGAGTGGAACTGCTTACAGAGACTTTACACAAGAGAATTTAAACTTGCTTCTGTGGACATGAGGAACTGCTCTTTGAAGCATGGGCTCTGATGAGATTCTGCTTGGCCGTAACGACATTCCAAGGGAATGTTCCATTTCCATTGGATGCATATTTATTTATAGGGTGCTGAATGAAGGAGCATTCATACTATGTGGCAGATTGCACCTCCACCATATTTTTCATTAATCACCTTTCCTTTGGCATCTTCACCATTGCTTTATTATTGATCTGTTTTTTGAACTCTCTATGTGAATAAACCTGCAATCACAAAATTACTCATTGATCAATGTCAGCAAACACATTCCTGCAAACACAACCTTTAACTCTTTTCTCCCTGAACCCTCATTCCATTTCATCTCTTGGGCAAGGGACTGAAAAAACAGATGATCCTTGTATTATCCCCTGAAGGTAAACAAATCCAGACTTTACTAGGTTTACAAGGCTGAGCATAAAGCCTGTCTTATAGAGAATACTCTTCCTCTGCTGCTGAGATTTTAAGTCAAAAGGCCTTTCTTGCACACTCTAACTTTCCCCTCTTTTCTGTGTTGAAGACTGTTGATCACATACTGGTCTTTGTTGTCACATACTGAGAAATCACCTTCTTTGAATACTTGTGCCAAATACAAACGTACTTATCCACATACTAACCTCTCTAATTTGGACATAATTAGAGAAAAGGCTATTTAATTAGTGAAAAGTCTTAAATTATAGATGGCTGATTACTTTTGAGTACATAAAGTAATAGCAGGAAATGACTAACAAAGTGTTGCCAAGTACAGGACCTGCCAGGCCTGTTTTAATGAATAGCTAAAGATCACTGAAATTAGCACATTAATTTTATGCATGTAAATTGCTTCTGCTAAGTGCATTAAAATGTTGTTCTCTTTGTAATCATGTTGAAATTATTTATTTGGTTAGTACACCCTTTTCACAATTATTCATGAAAGACAAAAACGCAAACTTCAACAGAGTCCCTGCCTAAATTGGAACACCGACAATTACATGCTTCCACATTTTACCATGCGTACCAACGACTCATGACCCATTTCGTAAAAACCCCAGATGCACGTCTAACAAAACCCATCTTCAGGTTACTCATTTCCTTGCTTTGTATGGTTCTTTCAGAATCCCGTGGAGGAGAGGTGAGATCTCAGGCTCCGGACGAAAACTCCCTGAGTGGGAATCCCTGCTCTGCCATCTCATCGCCGTGTGACTTTGGGGACAGTGTACAGAGTTCTGAGCCTTAGTTTCTCATCCGCCCTCCAGGATCGTGGTGAGAATTAAATGGATAAAATGATGTTTGGGGAAGTTTTCTCAAACTGCCGTGATGACAAAAATCACCGGGGGCACTTGTAAAACCAACAGTTCCCAGGCCCCTCCTCTGAGGTCTCTGGGGCTCCTGATTCAAGGGAGGCCACCAGCCACCCCCCGAGATTCTTATCAGCTGGGAAACATCGTTGGGAAGCACCTGGTTCACGGTAGCTTCTCCTCGCTGACATGCGGTGCGCTATATATTGCATTAGTGAGCCAAGAAAAACAAAGGAAACGTAAACTGGAGATACAGAAACTAAAAAGTTATCAGAGCATCCTTGACAGCTTTTCTTTCTTTCTTTTTTTTCCAGTACCTCCTGGAAGGAAGGTAGCTGTGGAGTTCACCATCTTAGAGGGAGAGCAGCTTGCTCCACAGCTGAACAGTTCCATTGGTTTAAAAGACATGTCTCTTATTGTGTAGAAATCTGTTTCTTTTGAAGTTCTGTGCATTGTTCTTGTCTGATATTTGGAGCAACATGGACGGGTCTGCTCACCTGCACATTTGACAGCCTTTTTAAGCATTGAAAGAGCTCTCTTGTCTCCTTTTGATTTTTTTTCCGAGCTAAATATACCAAGTTCCTTCATCCATTATTGGTCATAGAACATGATTTCTCTAGTTTTCACCTTCCTCTGGAGCCAACTTGAGACTACCAGTTTTCCACAAAAATGTTTTGTGATAATATTGGATAGAATGCTATAAATTTCTAAACAGAACAGAATCTAGGCAAACCATATTTCTATAAAAGATGCTCAAAATATATGGTCTGAAAACAATGGTGCACTTAAGTTAAAAGAAAATTTTTACCTCCACTTCTTTGACTTTGTATGTGACCTTGGATGAGTCATTTAACATTTCTAGGTTCTGAATGACCTGATCTCTGAAACCAGCATAGCAATATTCCTCCGCCTACTCACTCGCCTCATAGGGTTTTTCGGAGGATAAAATACAGAAGAAAATGGGTTGAATGATTATGGGCTACTTTTATGACAAAATCAACATAGCTACGAAGCTATGTTCAAAATAGTTAAAAAGTAAGATATATTTTAACATTAAACAAAAGAAAATGATTTGTCAGCTGTAAACTCCATATAAAATAAAATGTATTCGATTGTTATAGTTTTTTTTCTTGCTTCTATATGAAGTATATTACACATTGGTTCATATCAAGTTCACATCAATTTAATAAAAATCCTTGATTTTTTTTTTTTAACATAGATTGTGGTCAAGCCAGGTTATTTCAAGTTTGCAAACTGGAATTCTGAACTTTACTTAAAAAAAAAGATACCTTTCTTGCTTTCAGGATGAGGGTCAATAGCCAGGAGACTAGACTGTAGTGTGAAATCTTAAAGAACTACCGGTTAGTTCAGAAGAGAGAATTGGACACCACTTTTACTTCCCTTGAGTTTGCTGGAATTCTCTTCAGAGGGGAAGGCGTGGTTTGCGGAGTGTTTTATTCCTCAATTCATTTAAAAGATTTTATTATCAGTACTTTCTTCTCTTTTTTTCTTTTTTCTTCAGTGTAATATCAATGTCAGGTTTAGAGTAAATGAGAAGTAGGCCTCTCACAGAAGATCGGGACTTAGACTAATGGGAGAAATAAGCTCATTGTAAGCATGAAGACTTAGCCTTACTGATGTTTTCAAATAATAATTATAGAAGGACATTTTTTTTTTGTCTAATGGAGAGAACAAAAAGTAGGATACAAAATTATATACATACGGCATGATCAGAGGTACACAAAATGCGTGTGTGTATACCTATGCGCACTGAAAAATGAACACGGGAAGAAAGTAAACCAAAATATCAAAAGTGATTATCGCAGTCAGTGAGGATGCAGGTGTTTTCTTCTCTTTGCACTTGCCTGTATTTTCCAAATTTCCTATTATAAGCATGTATTGCTTTTATAATCAGAAACAAGTTGGCAAGAAGGTGAAAGAAAGAACTTTGCTGCTAGGTGAAAAGTTGATGTTTGTATTAGAAACAAAATTTCACGGATGCATTTTTGTTTCACTGGTGCCAACTCCGGAAGGTGGGAAAAGGACCTTCTTTTATTCCTCTCCGCATTTAATCTGACATGTAGGATCCTCTTTTAATGATAGATTTCAGTGAGGGAAAGGCACCTGGGGCAATGATCAAGGGAGATTGCATTACACTGTGACAAAACCTTTAGAAACGGTTTTCTGTCTGGGCCAGCGAACAGACTGCAACAGGTGTAAGACCTTTTTCTTTTTTAAAGTCGTTTTCAAGGAGACTTCTTACACACTGAGATACACACTGAATATTTAAAAAAATACATAACCAAAACAAAAAGCAAATGACAGAAAACAAGACAAAACAAAACGAAAACCCCACCAAAACCCTCTGGCCTATTTCTGAATAGTATTAGAATTCTCACTTCACATTAATTTTCTGGTCCTCTATCTGAATCTAGGAAGTCAGGTCAGCAGCCCCTGATCATTAGAATGAAAGCTCTATGGAAGTAGGAATGATGTTTGTTTGTTTACTTTTACTTCATCTCTGTGTCCTCAGCATCTGGCCCAAGGCGGACACGTCATCCGTACCAGCCCAGTGAGGTAGAAGCAAGCCCTCACACCAGCTGACCCGCTTCCCCTCTCCCTGGGTGCTAGTGCTTGGATCGAGGACAGAGGAAGCCAGAAAGACGTGAGTGGAAGGGGACTGAGTAGATTTTGCCATCGTAGGAGCAAACCAGGGGGGAGCGGGGAGAAGGACTAGGGAATCACCTGGACTCCCCTCCACATGGACCTTGTGGAATTCTGTACTTCAGACAATGGACACCAAATAGCAAAGACCATTGTCTAAGCTCTTTGGCTTTTTTCTGTGTTTTGGAAGGGGATGGAGTGAATTATAGAGAGCTCTAAAGTCACTCAGAAATGTTTGAGAAAGTGTTGGGATAGGGCCGGGCCTGACAGAATGACAATACGAGTCCATAGGTCCCATGTCCACAAGAAATAAAGGCAGAGACTTTGGTATACGCTGTGACTTACCAGAACAGTTGAGCAAAGCAAAGAGGGGCCAGGTCTTAGGGACAAGAAGCTCAGTGTGACTTCAGACAGACCCCCTATTCCTGAGCTTAAACTCTGTAGCCATCTGGCAGAGGTTAGGAATGGCCTGTGGGCTTGAGGTGTGGGGAAGGGCAGATGGGAGACAAATGGCTAAAGTTTCTCTTGGCCTGGGGAGGCTGAGAAAGGAACTGGGTGGCGTGGGGTGGGTGCTAAGCAGCCTTGGTTGGCTAACCTGAAACAGTAAAGGGAACAGCCTTTGAAGGGAAGCACGAAAGGCCGCTTGGTAACCACCACATACCTACGATTTGCTGACATGCACAGAACTCCCGTTCCAAAATCCCTCTCAATGTAGTAAAGCTGCCGAGATTGTTAGGTCTTTAATTACTGGCTGGAATGTGTGAGGATCCAAATGACTCACTATGAAAGGGCTGAGTTCATAAAGCTGGAGATTTAAGAGAAAAACCACTTTTGTCCCCTGGGAGTGACAGGGGAGCAAGAGTTCCTAATTGAGGTGCAGGATAACACACACACTACCTTTAATAGGCTTCAGGGTGTCAGCACCTTAATCTAAAGTGGTGACGCAAATGGTGGGATTTCAAGCACTGTGAGAAACTTGAGGGAAATATGAATAGAGGCTTCTGAACTTCTCATGCCTGAGCGATCTGGACAGCTCCAAATTAAGGCTAGATGCAGTTTCCCAGGGATTCTTTACTATCCCTGGAGCGATTTGGATGCAGCACTGCTAAATTAAATTCATTCAAGGTTCCATTCTGTGCATCGGGGAATCCTTTGGAGCTAAAGTCACCAAATTGCCCATTTGCTAGTCAAGTCAGTTCTGTGCTAGTCAAGCTGATCCTTCATTGAAATCCAAGTTCTCCCGCTTTGACCGTTGCCCTCCCTGAGGCCTGTCGTAAATCTGGGGCTCTCCTCTGGACCTACTGGATTGGAAACCCTGGTGGTCAGGCCCACTGATCTGTTTTAACAATCCCTGGTGCACACTGGAGTTTCGAGAACCACTGCTGCAGAGCTCTGCAACCTGGCGTTCAAAGTACTCTGTCCTCTGTGCAGCCTCTGGTATTTGGCAATTCCTGATCCTGCCTTGTGTTAGGGCTTTTTTTCTTTGCGTAATCTGGTCTCACTTTCAGAGATGTAAACTCCTTGAGGTCTTGGTCTGTGTTTTCTGGACTTACTAACTTGTAAAATTATAAAGCTGGAAGGATCTGGAAAAACACTATCCAATCTCTTTATTTTGCAAACCTTTGAACAGTGCCATGTGCGTGCGTGGTGGACGTTCAGTTAACAATCGCTGAATGAAATAACATGCCCGCAGGGGCCATGGAGGTGAATTAGGACTGCTGAGACTTCAGTGTCATTGCCTTAATTTAGATTGTGCCTTCTGGCACCCTCTAAGGGTTTGTGAATGCCTCGGGAAAGCCTCAGATGCCTTTGTCAGTTTTTCCCTCATGGCTCCCTTGTATGGGCTTTGGAATTTGCTCGCCGAATACAAGGCAACACAGTGTTATGAGATACAAATGGCAGAGCAGTTGAATTAAGAAAATAAAAACAGAACCAAAATTGATGTTGTTTTTCTTATTGCTGCGTTGAAACTCAGCATGAAATATGAATCTGTCATTCCCAAGAAATAATATCTTGCCTGAATATCTAAGGCATAAATAAAAATTAATTGCGGCACACAGCTGTTAATTATCTGGCTTTGGAGCATTCCAGGAGCAGTTGCTTATGGATACCTATTCGGCTAAAGATCCTTCGTTTATTAGGACATACTGACATTGACTATGAAGTTGTTGATTGGTTACATCTGCACAGAGGTCCAGGCTGCCAGTAGTCACTACACTCGTAAGGGATAGGCTGCTGCCGCAGAAATGGGGCACGTTTGGCTTATGAAAGTACTCTTTCTCCATCTCATGAATGTTCACACCCCAAAGGGAGATCCCTGACTTCCAAGTATGACTTTGTGGTGATTTTTCTGAATGCTTTGGGCCATAGACATGGCAGACATTTGTGTGGATACCACCATACCAAATTAATATGATTGACTGTATTCCCCAGACTACACATTACATCACTGTGGCTTATTGATTTTAAAACTGGAAGTTTGTACTTCTTGATCCCCTTCACCTATTTTCCCACCCCCATTCCTCTGGCGACCACTAAACTGTTCTCTGTATCACTGAGTCTGGGTTTTGCTTTGTTTTGTTGTTTTAGTTTTGAGATTCCACATTAAATGAAATCATGCTGTATTTGTTTTTCTCTAACTTATTTAGCATAATATTGTCAAGGACCATCCTTGTTGTCACAAATGGTGAGATTTCATTTTTTATGGCTGAGTAATGTTCCTATACACACACACACACACACACACACACACACACACACACACACACATATATATACACCACATTTTCTTTATCCATTTGTCCATTGATGTACACTTAGGTTGTCTCCATATCTTGGCTATCATAAATAATGCTGCTGTAAACATAGGGGTGCACATACCTTTTTAAATGCAGGTTTTCATTTTCTTCAGGTAGATATCCAGTAGTGAAATTGCTGGGTCAATTGGTACTTCTATTTTTAAGTTTTTGAGGAAGTGTCATACTGTTTTCCACAGTGGCTGCACTAATTGACATTCCCACCAACAGTACAGGAGGGTTCCCCTTTCTCCACATCCTTGCCAACACTTATTATTTCTTGTCTTTTTGATAGTAGCCATTCTGACAGGTGTGAGGTGATATTTCATTGCAATTGTAATTTGCATTTCCCTGATGATGATTCCCTGATGGCCTTTTTTTTTTTAACTATAGGTGAAGTTCATTAAAAAACAAATTCACATGGAGTTTCCAATTTTTTATTTTTGTGGTTATTGTGCTGGGATTTGGTTTAAGTAAGAGTGTTGCTACTTGTTTGTGAAGTTTCAAGGTAATTACAGTGATTGTAAATTTGGAACTGCTGGCTCTCATTATTGCCAAGTCCTTCCTGTTCTCCCGTGTCTGCTGCACATCTGCTCCCCCCGCCCCCCCATCATGATCCTCACGACCACAGCTTGTTCACGGAGCCTCCTAGGCTTTCTCTGACCAGACCTGAGACCCAAGGTAAAAGGCATGGAAGGAACTCTAACTCCACACTTTTTATTCCTCAGCATTAGTTAATTAGCATCAGTTAGGCTTCTAGTCTGCCTTTGCCTTATGACATCTTTCTAGAATCATGTATATCTCTTGTTCTTTGGGTTCAGGATCAGCCTTAGACTATAGTTCTTGTACTGAGTTCCTGTCTCAGGAATTTACCAAATTTCCGAGGTCCTCAGAGAACCTCACTCTTGCTATTCCCCCCACTCTCTCAGCCATCAGGGAGCAGCCCCTGCACCATAGGCTGACTGAGGCTCTGCTGTCACAGATCAGGCTATCTGATGCTGCCTGCCTGCACCTTGGGGCACTTTTTGCTTCTGAATTCCTTGGCATCACACGGTGCTTTCATATTGAGTGAACTTCCGCTCTTTCATGTTTGCCTCCTCATGCCAGTTTCCTAGCTGCATTACCAGCTCTTATGTACTGCCATATTTTTTAGCTACTTTGTTCTGCCTGCCAGACTGGACGTCGTCCCAGCACCTGCAGCTGGGCCATTCTCCCTGGTGGCAAGTCTAGTTTCAGGTCCCAGCGTCTTCCATTATGACCTTCCCAGACCTGGCTTAACAAATTCAGCAAATGTAAACTATGTCCTTCAAAATGTTTGTGTTTCAATTACTGTAGTTTAATTCTCTTTACTCCAATTAGGTTATGTTACATTTAAAGAATTATTCCCACACTTTTTTAGTATTTTATGTGGATGGTGAAAATGGTTTCCTTTCCCCATTCACAGGTCTTCTAAATAAAATGCAGAAGAACTTTGCTCTTAATGGAAATTCTGAGTAAAATTCTTTTGAGAAGAACTTTATATTTAAGAGTGCTATAATCTGATAAAATTGTTCCTGTTTCTGTTCTGATGTCTAAGGCAGGAACTCTGGGCCTAATTATTGTGTTCGTTATCCTCAATGTTGATCTAGATATGAGAAGCTGAAGAATGGGCAAAAGCAAAGAGAATCTATGTGTGCATGTGTTGTATTGGAAGAGTGATTAGTAAGTAAGGTAAGCAAGGATGGGGAAAGCAGCTATGTCTATTTGACAAATGTTAAGGAATCTCTGTTAATGTAATCGATATTGATGATGTGAACACTTATGATGTATCAGGCAGTGTGCTAAGTACTCAGAGAAGCCCTCTTAAGTAGGTACCAATTTTTTTTTTTTTTTTGAGAGAGAGAGAGAGAGATTGATAGGGGAGCAGAAGGAGAGGGAGAGAATCTTGATTGGGAACATTAATCTGATGCGGGGCTCAATCTCATGTCCCTAAGATCATGACCTGAACTGAAATCAAGAGTCGGATGCTTAACTGACTAAGCCACCCAGGCATCCCAAGTAGGTACTAATTTTGTTTGCACTTCACATGAGTGAAAACTGAAGTTTAGAGAGGTTAATTAACTTACCTGAGTCCACACAGGAAATAATTGCTAGATTAGAGAGTTGAACCCCAGCAATGTAACTCCAAATTAGCTTCACCAGTTATTCTATTTTCCTGTCTTCACTATGATGTCTCCTGACTAGTCTTATAGGACCAGAGAATAGAGACTATAGGAAGAAAATAATCAACATGTATTATTTATGATTTTCAAAGGATTTTTACATTAATCCTCAAAAAAAGATAAGGTAAGTGGTATTGTTATCTCTATTTAAGAGGGCAAAAGAGACCCCAAAACAGTGACTCTCTATTATCACTAGTAGCCGTAGGTTTCTTCATTTGGCTCTTGTTTACTCTTACATTGTGGGAGTCCACCACATTATTTTGATGGTGGACGTTTGGATTTTTTCCAGGCTTTTTGTAGTATATAGCATCTCTATAAACATATACATATTTCTAATGCACATTTTGTGTGACTTTTTCTCAGGTGTATGCCTAAGAGTATATGATAAAAATGATATTTAAGGGCGCCTGGGTGGCTCAGTTGGTTAAGCAACTGCCTTTGGCTTGGGTCATGATCTCAGAGTCCCGGGATCGAGTCCCACATCGGGCTCCCAACTCCATGGGGAGTCCGCTTCTCACTCTGACCTTCTCCCTTCTCATCCTCTCTCTCACTCTCTCTCTTTCCTAATAAATAAATAAATAAAATCTTTAAAAAAATGATATTTAAGACTATACACACACACACACACACACGCAAAGAGCAATGATGAAAGCGTATCATGAACGAGTAATTTTGATGAAACTAATTCTGTGAGCCTGGGATAAAAAAAAAATTTCCGTAAACATGAAGTCTCACCTTCTCCCCACCAAAAACAATCACTGGGCTTGATGACTTGTCTAGGGCAACCACATGGTGGAGCTGGGGCTAACTCTAAGTTGTCTAGTTACAGACAGTTCTTAGTCCTGTCCCACTTCTATACAAGAACATTATTCTCACCATTCCACTTGGGTGGTCTGAAAACTACAAACTTCACAGGTTCTGAGGAGAGATTATACACCACTGAGTTGCAAGTCTGTTTTTGCAGAAGAGATTTGGTTTTGAGAAATTACTCAAGAGTGTTTATATTGCTTCACCCATGGGCCTGTGTGCTGTTAAGCTTGAAATGAAAAGAATGGCTTCGTGGTTTAGTTTTATGAGGGAAGCAAAGTCATAGAGTTATGATCCAGTGCATATAACATTGAAGGATAACAATTTAAAGTCCAATAACTCTTGCCATTTATCTTCACCAAAGAATCTCCAAGAATTTTATGAGAAATTATAGACTAAGAATTTGGAAGAGTTACATGCAATTTATGGTTAAAAAAGGAAGTGCTAAAGTTTTCTGGAATGTTCCAAGTCTGTCATTAGAGAAGGCATGAAGAGAGCCCAGGGTCATTGACTCTTTGACGAAGAACCCTGGCAGGAATAGATGTGACCAAACAATTCAGTAGTTCTGAATGGCTTCAGGAACTTCCTTTGAGTGGCAATATTCCTTTTCCAGGGGCCTTGCTTGTTGGAGGAAGACATAGAGGAGCCAGCATAAATTGATTCCCCAGAACCTTTAATAAATGATTTCATGGCGGTCATATTAATACAGCTTTTGTAATATGCTCTCTGATTAGTGTTTCTCCCACTTTAATTGGAATTTTAAGCACCATAATGATGTGAGCCAGCTGAAGTTTTTAAACAGTACAGATATAAATGGTTATCCTAAATTACATTTAGGAGAAACTCTACTTGAACTATGTAGGTTAATAAAGAAAGACACCAAATTAATATAGGCTATTTTAAGACCAAAAAATGTAATACTATAAAACTTTGGTGATCTGTATGCTTTCTGTTGGCTGGCCATAAGATTTTTAATTGAATTACTACAGAAAATTCAGCACAAAATATTATCAGATTTAACCACCCACTGAGTGTGTTGTTATTGTTTTATTAGGCTAAATCAAAGGTTACCACAGCTCTTTTCTGCACTGACTTTCAGCCCAGAGGGGTAAAGTTTTAAAAGGAGATGATGAAATTTTAGAAAAGAGCAAGAACTTAATAAAGGGATAATAGTCACATATTTTCTTTAGAAAAATGAAACTATTTCATGGCTACTTTATTTGTGCATCCCTAGTCTTTTAATAACGAGAGAGTGTCTATGACATTCAAGTTCTGAAGCTTGTAGCTGGTCTGAGGTTGAGACTGAAGGAGAGTTGTCGGGGGACAGAGGTGCTCCTGGAGAAAAGACCCATGGGCAAGTCCAGTGGCAATAGTATTCACATTCCAAGCATACTGCCTTCTGGCCATTTCATCCCAATAGCTCAAGAGGTGGGTGGGATGGCAGCATGGCTGGAGGAGTCAACCCAGCAGACAATCATTTCAGAGCCTGTACATCATCATCTGGTTGTAAATGGTGAGACATGTCCCCCCCACCCCATCTGTTCTGAGTCTGTATGTCTCCTCTTTCAACCTGAGATGATCAAATTCAGTGGTTCTCAAAGTGCAGTCTCCAGACCAGCAGCACTGCCCAGGAACTTGTTCGAAATGTATATTTTAATGAGCTCATCCAGACCTACTAAAGCAGAAACATGAAGGGTGGGACCCAAAAATCTGTGTTTTAGAGGCCCTCCATGTAACATGCCTGCTAACGTTAGAAAACAATGGATTTAAATTACGTTGATCAAGTGCATTTTTTTTTATCAAAGAGCAACTTTCCCAATGTTTGATTCATAGTAGGCTCTCAATAAATGTTACCCTGAAAATGAAAATATATTTAATTTGTCATGCAACATTCTGCAATGTTTACGATCATATTTTGGTCTCTTTGTTACTGTTTACTCAGGAATGGGTACTTCCTTACAGATTATTCATTTTCTTTCCCTTTGAGACTAGGTCTTCGGCTTTTCATTTAATATGAAAGGTCATCTTCAAAGAAAATTGTTGTCTGATTCTTCAGTTATTTAATTCTCCAGGGAGTCACTGAGAAGCAAAGTGAATTCATGCCAATCATTTCTTTCCCATTTTTAAAGAGGAATTGTCACTTCACTGTCAATGATGATTAGTGAAATTTTTCTCTCATCTCTTCAGCAGGATAAGCCAGAAGTTCGGTGGCCAAGAGTTTGTTGTTTTAAGACTTCTCAGTTGGCTTCGGGTCTGCTTAGGCAGTGGATTCATCCAAGGGCTTTAATACTCTCAGCTTTGCTTCAAGTCATATGTGAAAAGGGGGGAAAATCTATCACAAAGAAAGCTGAAGTACAACAGGTTTATGGAGACAAATGGGCTCAGGGTGTAACATGTGAATTCACTTGTATTATATACCCAATAATTTCTGATGTGTGAAAGCCAGGGGAATGATGGGCTCCAGAGTCAGTAAGATTGATGTGATATAAACCTCTTTCACCTCTGGTCAGGCAAATGACTTCTGTGGATTGAACAACATCCCTGCATATGAGCACATCTAGCCCCAAGGACAGGTTTCCCAGGAGGAACTCCTGAAAAGGGCACACAAAGGAAGAATCAAAACCTGGAGTTGGGTGTATGTCCTATGGGAATGAGAATGCTGATCGTGGGTGAAAACTTGTGATGCAGACATCATTGAGAGTTTGGGAGAGGCTGCCACATGGAGCAGGATGGGGAAGTAGGGATGAGTAAGGGGTGCTAAGAGTCGACCAGCAAGATGGAGAAATGTGGTCTAAGCTGGAGGAAAGCTTGCCTGCAGGGAGCCAGGGATCTGACTCAGACCCCCTTCACTAACTTTCCTTGTAATTTGCATAAGGAAGTGGGTGGGAGGAGGCACTTAGGATAGAATTATGCTCTATAGTGCTAACTACTGCCTGAACAGCTCATTCTTTCCTAAGTGAAACCTGCTACTCATGACACAGCTTTGAATTGGTAGCTGGATATACAGCTCTTGAGTCCTGGCCATAGCTTCTCAGCTTTGTCCCCCAAACTTCAGCATGTTTGTTCATTCGGTGGGGGGTGAATTAGCCTCTAGAGGTCAGGCCCTGGAGGAAGACCAGACAACTGCATTTTGAAGTCCATAAACCCTGACATCTCACAGGTGTCAGGTACCACAGAGACACTAAGAATCAAGTGAGAAGCAAGAGGGCTTGCCCTTAGGGAGGACTGAGTCTAGTGAAGGACATAAATATCTGAAGGGCTTAAATTCAGTAAGATAATTTTTGTAGGTACAGAATGTTATATAAATTGAATGGTTTTTTGTTTGTTTGTTTCTGCTTGAGGAGGTCAGGTAAGCCTTCTAAGAAGAGGTAATACTTAGAGCTAGGCCAGGTACTGAAGAGGGAAAAGGAATTGTAGGCAAAATGAAGAGCATTTAAGAAAGCATGGTGCCATCAGAAAATGGCAAGTGGTTGGTCTTCCCTAACAGCATATGCTCTGAGGGTGAGTGGTAGACTTGAGGTGGGATAACAGACATGGAGTCAGATCACAAAGACCAGTATCTTGTTCAGGGACTGGGGAGAAGAACTTTAAATAAGAGGATGACAGGTCAGATTTGGTTTCGAAAGATCATTCTAGCTCTTTTGTGGAGAATGAGATGGAGGGACTAGAGTCTTGCCAAAATATAGTTGAGGCATGTTGAGGACCTGGCTTCGGTCCATTGCCAAGGCGTTGAAGAAGCTGGGTTGACTTTTAGAGGCTTGAAGCTGACTTCTCTTTTAGAATTCTCGCCCACCTTTTTGGGGGCATTTAGGGCTGCTGCTTCTGTAGTTGCTGCCTACACAGTTGTTTCTGCTAGAGGCTGTAGATTAAACCTGAGCCTGCATTCTCTCATTTATCTCATGGATCTTTCTTCTCCCAAAGATTTTACCAAACTATCCTCACAGTGTGGAACTGAAGCTAATTATAAAGAATTCCATGTTAACATATTAGTAAATAATTCTGTACTTAGATACCTTTTGTTTGTGTGTGTGACAAGCAGTATAACTTTGTACTTGACATGTAATTTAAGTAGCTTACATCAAATGCTTGAATTCATTCATGAAACTTTTATTGACATTTACTATGCGAAGGCACTATTAGCTTCACTGAGGGGTAACTTAAAAAAATATTGAACTTCCTCTTGCAGAATGTACCAACTCTAGTTTATTTTTACAGCGACAAAACCGAGGACCTTTCTAATGGCATTTGGTTCATTCATTCATTTATTTACTCATCCACTTATTAATCCATTAGTCAGCAAATATTTGCTAATCATTTACTTTGTGAAATAAGAGTAATGACATGAAGAACACATTAGGGGTGGAAATAAAAATAGAACAGAGAATTCTGGATGGACCTCAGAGTTCTTAGAAAACTCAGAATATAAAATAACCTCAAGACTTTGGGTACTTAATCTTTAATAGGAGAGTCACTTTCATTATTAAAGAGCATCTTGGGTTAGGAAATAAGATTTTCGCTTCTTAGATAACCTATCCTATCTCTGGCCCCATGTTCCTCTGGTAATTACTTGAAACTTTTGGTCACTGGGCTGTGCACTGCAGAACTGACTAGGCCACAATAATTTCAAGAAATGAATGAAGAAAGTATTTTCCATTACCTATCTGTAAGGTTTTTTGCTCAGTTAAAAAGTGACCAAATAGTATGCGATAGTATGCTTTCCTTCGTGTGGTAGAAAATATTCAGTCTACTCCACCCTCTTCCCAGTTGTGGGTCTGTTTGAAAATTGGCCAGTTTCAGAATTCAGCTACTAGTTGTTTGTGTAAATGACTAGTGGTCCTCAGAAACCATCTGAGAAGTACAACACACCCAGACATATTTTGATCTCTTCTTCCTTAAAACCCCCTTTTAACTGAAAAATCTCTTTGTCATTCTGCAGTCCTCTACTCCTTTGTAGAAAGAGCACTTGCTGAGAATCAGGTGACTTGATTTCTAATCCTAGCTAACCTACTAATTAGTTATATGACTTTAGGCCAGGGGTTGGCACACAATAGCCTGCTGCTAAATCTGACCAACCACCTGTTTTTGTAAATAAAGTTTTATTAGAACAGAGCCATGAGTATTTGTTTATTTATTCTTTTGTGCTGCAGTGCAGAGAGGAATATCTGTGACAGGACCATATGGCCACAGAGCCTAAAATATTTACTATCTGGCCCTTTACAGAAAAATCTGTTAACCCCAGCTTTAGGCAGGCCATTATCTTACTTGAGCCTTAGCTTCCCTGTCTGTAAACTTGGGGAAATAGATTAGGTTGTCCCCAGGGCCTATGTCCTTTTCAAAATTCCGTTGCCCTATAACTCCTCCTACAGAGCAGCCTCATATCAATCATTGTACACTGGGATATAAACCTATTCATATTTATATTCACTTTTTCAACTCATGAAGCCCTAATAATACTGGCAAGCCACTGTATAAAACTAACAACTCTAAGAGACTCTGCCCTTGAGAAGCTTATAGTCTGGTTAAAAGACAGAGTCACAAAGCTTTGAAGTTAAATTATAATAGAAGGTAATAAAGGATAACATACCAAAGTGAGTGTTGATAACTAAATGAGTTCAGAGGAGAGAGATCAGTATGGGCTGAGATGATTAGGGAAAACCCTTGGGGAAAGTGGCATGTTTTTAAGAATAGTTATCCCCATGGCTCCATAGAATATTGAATTTAGTGTCTTTCTGCAGCAGTAGTTTTCAAGTTTTAGAGTGCAGATTTTAGAGTGTAGATTCCTGGGAAAGAATACAGATTTCTGCAACCTAGCTTTAGTTTAGAGGTTCTGATTATATAGGTCTGGGGCATATCCCAGAAATCTGCTTTTTCAAAGAGCACCCCTTGGTGATTTTTATATACATGGACAATTTTCTTACTTTTAAAAATGCTGCTTTGGAAATTTTGTTAAGTTGCTAAATACTGTTTCTGCTGAGAAATTCATGCTATGTTTGGCAGAGTCTTACTAAACTGTACATTTTGTGTGAGTAGGAAGAACTCCACTATCCATGGAGCAATTACTTCAGTAATTTTCTCTCTCCTTTTAGGAAATCTGTGATCTCCCAGGCTAAGAAGAACAAACTGAGGATTATCTCTGAAGGCCACTGAATTCCTTTTTAAGTCTAGAGGGGAAATCTGAGATCAGTGTAGTGTTGTGTCTGTGGTAGCCGAAGATAAATTATTGGAAAGAGTCAGGGTACTAACTACTTCCTTTTGCATTTGACTCTTGGTTCTTTTGTCGTGAGCTTTTTGTTTGTGCAAAGCTGGCTGGGGTCAGCCTAGTGGGTCAAAAAAAACCCCTCAATGAAAGAGGCTGGGAATCTCCAATCTCCATACCAAAACATGTTACTGATGACTTGAACATATCAGCAGATACTCAAGATACAGAGGAGAGCTTCCACCTATGGGAGAATGATCCTCTGAAGAGAAATTTGGAGTCATCATCAGAGCCATTGGAGGGGACATCTGAGAGTCAAATAGGTGACATTTCACAAGAGCCCGTCCTCATGCCTCCAGTACAGAGGAGAAAGTTAGAGCCACTTCCAAAAAAGCATAGACGTCTTATAAAGGCTGTAAGGACAAAGAGAATGAGGAAGAACAAGAGGAAGGAGAAAGTGGAGACCCATTGCCCCCCGATCCTTCCAACACCTTTGGTTCCACCACAAAGTGAAGAAGATGAAGTGGTAGATACAAAGCCGACTGCACTCAGTGCTCAGGAAGAAGATCCTGACCTTCCCAATGAAGTAAGGATAAGGCATGGGGTGTCAAAAGCCTGG
The DNA here is from genome assembly GCA_028533885.1 of Nasua narica. NCBI lineage: Eukaryota > Metazoa > Chordata > Mammalia > Carnivora > Procyonidae > Nasua > Nasua narica. Next base: position 145,065,236 of record CM052799.1, read on the forward strand.
CCTTGCCACATTTTCCTAGGAAAAATAAACTCTTCCCCTGGGGTGGGAGGAGGGGGGGGGTAAAGAGCTTGAGGAACAAACTGGGATCCTTGGGCCCAGATAAAGCCTGAACTGGCTCAGAGGGTGATGCCTTTTCTGCGTATGTGTGTTGGTGTTGAGGGCTTTGACTTCTTTCTTCTACTTGCAGGACCGATTACAGAGTCAGCAGGAGGAGTGTGCCTGTGTGACACATCAGGAGTGTCCAATCCAGCCCTGTGAGCTCCCAGTGTCCCCAGAGGCCGGGCCCTCTTCTCCTGCAGTGACATCCTTGGCATCACCGCCACTCTGCTTTGGTCGCTTCTTAAGCTGTGTCTGCCAGACCTTTTCGAGGTCTAGGAAGCGGAAGTCCCCCAGAACACAGGGCACTGAGCTGGCTGAGGCAGGAGGTGATGCTAAGTCTCTAAGACCTAGCCTGCTGAGGGATCTGGGCAAAAACAGAGTGCAGCCTCATGAGGGCCTGTAGCAAGTTGATGCCGATATGGGTTCTCCCTGTGTTTAGTTTTACAGTTTTCTCCATATCATTGTTCCTTTTGGTTGAGTTCTTGTTTTTAAAAAAGAGACCTGCTTTTATGCTGAGATCCTTAAGCCTTAAGAAGCAGTAACAGCAAAATAACTTTGAAATTTTTAACACTTAACCCCAGTAGTGGGATTGCTTTCCGCTTCCTCCTCTTAGGCTGACGTAGCATTCGCTGTGGAGCAGTGGTTCCCAAAAAACATGCAGATGTCACTCATGTCCTCAGTTAGCTCAAGTCTCACTACCTTCTCTGTGGATGGAAGCCATCCCATCCCATCATTTCGAGTAATGTCGCTAGATATTAGCCACCAAGTGGAGACTTCTCATGTCCAGCTCCTCTCATTGTCTTTTACCTTTGGCTAGAGATTCCTTTTGAATTCTTCATCATCAGTACTTCGTTGAACTTCTGCTACTTTCTAACTGATTTAGCTATGCCTGGGGCAACGGTTGCTACTTTTCTTGGACAGGTAACACTACCGCCTCCTCCATCTCTAACTGTTGTTTGGTTTCCTTTTTGTCACTTTTTGTCACTAATATGCCTCTGGTGTTCTCTAGACATATGTATTAAAAAACCTAGTCACATAAGTTAATAGGCTCCTTCCTTGTTATTCTTTAGCCAGACTCTCACACAATCCCAAGTTCTTCTGAGAACCCTAAAGAAAATAAGTACTTTAAGAGAAGTTCAAGACTATTTCATTTCCCCCATTGTTCTCCCAGCACACTAGGTTAATACTCTTCCTAGGATGTAAACTAAGAGTTTAAATTAATCTTATACCCTACCTTGAGAGAGTAGGTTTAAGAAGAGTTTGAGAGTTTCCCTGTAGTTTTAATTACCTGTTGTTATTTCCTGCATGTCCCAGTTTCCCACTTCATATAGGAATAATAAATGAAGGTGCAAATAGAAATAAATGTGTAAAGTATCTGCATTAGAAGGAAATTTTATACTTTATTGTCTCCCTTCCTTAGGACTGACCCTGATGGTTACCGCACTAGAACTGGAGAAGATAACCAATGGGTTTGTTTTGTTCTTTCTTGCCTAGAACAGGGCTTTGTACTGTTGGAAGAGCAAAGTTGGGAAGGGAATAGAATGATTTGTAGGAGCAGTAGCAAAGATCCTTAAGGCTGCTTTGGGAGTGATTGGTTAAAACCTCCCTGAAGAAGTCTTGTGATGTGGTGAGGATCTCAAGTTGGAATGAGGAATTTTGTAAAACATCATACTCCATGCTTGGAGTAAAATGGGAGAGCTTTCTCAAGTCAGTCAGGCTTTGATACCTTTGGTTGTCTAAAGAGTGGTCGATTGTTTAGAAGTTTGGCATTTTAGTAGAGCTAATTAACCATAAATGGGCTCAAGCTATTATATGAAATTTCAAGTGATCTAAACTATATTTATGCATGTATTTTCTCAGTGTAATATAAGAAACATACTGCCAGGCAAGGCATAATGTACAAAAAATCCTGCATCATGGAGCCTACTATTAAAAGCTCAAAAGATAGATATTAGCGTTGTCATTAATGCTTTGTTATTGTTTCTTATCATATGGTGTTTCAGGATGAGTTGTTCTATCATAGGAAAACTGTTCATTCCAGCCTGATTAGCCAAATGCCCACTCCCATCTACAATGCTGATTTTCACATAAAGTTTATTTATTCCAAATTGAGAGTACAGATTTCAGATAAGGGAAGATCTGGATAAGCACTTAGTTCTGAAACTCTTCTGCTCATGTGTCTTGACCCCTCACTCACAAACAGGGGCAAAAGGTGTCCATGTCTCCCCCGCTGCATTTGTAAGGAAGAATGTATGTGTTCTCAGGTTTCACATTGTGCTGCTGTCTTTATAACTTGAATTATTAAACATGGTTTATGTCTTTAAATGAAGTTGTTCTTGCAAAATATATTTAGAAAAATAGTACAGCTGTATAAAAGTAAAAACAAATTAAAAATAAAACCTACCTATTGATGAAAGGTTTGATGAAAGATATTGATGAAAGATAAAGCTTAGGGGTTATTTAAAAAAAAATTGATGAAAGATATTGATGAAAGATAAAGCTTAGGGGTTATTTAAAAAAAAATTGTTTCCCTGAAATGCAGATAAACAGATACTGTCAGTGTGTTGTAAACAGAAATACTTGATGAGTATAAAGATGATCACATTTAATGTATTTTGTTCCCTTTTTTCTCATGGGAATGCACACAGCTAGGTAGGTGGTGGGGATGCTCATTGCTACAAGTTGAGTAAGCTGCGATTAGGCAGGCTGATTAAACTCTTCCATGATTTTTTTCTAAGAACACTCATTACATCTACTAGGGAGTCATAATACAAGTTCTTTAAACAGATTATTTAATCACTCACCTGTGGTGTTATCTTCTAAATGTAATTGTTTTTACTCTGGTTCCTGTCCCAGTATTCTGTATGGGAACACTTCTTGATGGAAATTTTGTTTTTGTCCTCTTACCCTCACACTACTATCCAAATTCCAACCGATGCCACCTTTACTCACCTGAAAAATTTTAACATGAGAAAACTCTGGTTATTTAGAATTACAGAGAACCAGTAGAGAGGGTTTACTTATTAACTGAGTTTTAACAGAAAAAGTAGAAATGATCTAGTCCTTATTTATCAGAGGAACCTGAAACACAAAGAAATGAAGTTGCTCGATCTCAAGATAGCCTAGCTGGTTAGTGGCAAAGCTAAAGCAAACAATAACAAACATTAGGTTCAATATTGTACTTTATATTGATCTTCTGTAATCTTCAGGCTGTCTACATGGGGTTGATATTAATATTTTCATTTTACAAATGAGACCATTTAAGTTGAGAAATGTCCTGGCAAGCCCTGATACAGAAGCCCAAACCAGGTTTGTTAGTCTTTGAAACCCGTACTCATTACATTCCATCTCCCAGTATTACAATGTCATAAAATCTCTTTGTATCCGGTCTAACTCTGTAATGTCAAGAACAGGCAATTTCTCTTATTTGCCAAATTTTATATTTTAGTCTTAACACATATATAATAAATATAGTTCAATTAAAGAAAAAGTCCAGATAAAAAGATTATTTCTTCCAGGTAAAATTTCTCTATTGGGCAGTAAATAATAAAATAGTTAACCTAAGTGTCATTGATAAAACAGAACTGCAGTGTAATATAAACAAAATTTTAATCATTACAACTAATTAAACCGAGACAATTACTTAACTGAAAAGTGATCAAGAGAAAAAGGAATAGCACATAATCAAAGCAGGGCCCTTGACTTGACAGGATCACCAGGCAAAGCACAGCAAAGATGAATTAGGTCCCATAGAAAGCTAATAGACTTAAGAGTGTTTCTAAACTGTTTTCAGGTGAATAGTTTGGGATTCGGGTAGCAGAGAGACAGGCTCTTCTAGGTAACCCAGTGACCTTTGAAATAAATGAGTCTACTCCTGCTAATGAATTCCAGGCTTTAAACAGAAAAATTTGAATTTTCTCACACTTCAAAATGTTCTTTTCTTTCTGATTTGACAAGGCCTCTTTCAGGACAAAATAAAAGAACAACAAAACTGGTAGATTCAAACCACTGGACTGTGTGGTCAAGGAATCTTCTTCATTTTTTTTTTCAAACTCAAGACAAAGGATAGCTGTCGTACATGGAAGATTGGATTGGGGCAGATTTCCTGAGCTGGACTCTGTCAGCTCTGAAGAGTTGCAGCACTATTCCCATCATAGAATCTTTGTGATGAACTATCTGAGACACATGGTTATTACCCTCCTGGTTCCCAGTGCTAGAGGATGCCTTTGATGAGCACCCTTGTTTCCCTCCCTCTTCCCCACCTTCTGATTTAGAGTCAGTTCTGCAGTTGGTGAGAGGCCCAAGAAAGGCTATTTTAATAGAGGTTTAAATAGTGTACATGAAGAGGAAAACTCAACACAGAATAAAAGAATTTTTACATGAGTTATGTAATTTAAAATTTATTCAAAATTCTGAAATTCTTTTTCAAATTATTTCTAATGTGAACTTGACTTCTCTTCTAGTTGTAATTACCGTTTTAATTCTAGGATGCCTGTGAAAATACACAGTGCTGGATCATTACAATGGTAGCCCTCTGGTGAGTAGGACAATAGATCCATTCATACAGAGTGATGAAATAGTAACTGGGATTTTTAATAACTACCATGAGAAATATCCCCTGAATATCTGTCCCTTTACAGGGAAGAAAGCAGAATTATAAAGACGGTACAATTAAAGAAACGAACACATTTCAATCAGCATTTAGTACCCAAACTCCTACTTGGTCTGTGAGGCACAATACAAATATCTGGCTAAAATTTATATGTAAAAGATAATAGATGAAATAGAAAATGATCATCCCATCATTTTTTTCAAGAGCTACCATTCATCCTAATTTAAAATTTGGTTTCATTTTAAGGTTAAAATTATGAAGCAAAGTTCTATGTCTAATTCAATGTGTTATGTAATTATATAATAAGTAGTTAAGAGATATTTGTCTGAGCCTTGACTTAAAAGTTAAAAAACTTAAATATGCAATTCAAGTTTTGCCATTTGCTATTGTGTAATTTGACTATTTGTTGGAACCCATTAATCTTTGGTCTCCTCATCTGAAAAAGGAGGATGTTAACACCCCATAGGTGGTTTTGAGGATTCTTGAGGTTATCTCACTGAAAAAGCCTACTGACTCTTTTGTAGTAGGGAGCTTTTACATTGTGATGTCTATTGAATTCTTTGAAAACAAAACAAACTTTAACTGCCTAAGTGTTATACACGGGTAAGGTACTCATGTCAATCTTTATTTCGAAGAGAACTAAATTTATTTTGAGGGGCATAATGTGGAGCAAAACAGATTTAATATTTGTTTATTCCCAATTTGGGTGTCTCTCGAGAAAATTTTTACCCCAGAACTTGGCAAGCCAAAGTCGCTGTACAATTACAACCTGTGAAATCAATAGTAGTTGGGCCTTTATTCTTGATTCATAGAACAGTCATCTGGTCCTAAATTGCCATGTTTTAATGCAGCATCTTTTAAAATAAATCATTAGCATTTTCTAAGAAAACGTCATTATAAAGGTAGTTTATTCAATGACTGTAATAGAGTAGTGGTTCTTAACTTTTTCTGCTCAAATCCTTCTGAATAATTGGAGATATCCTAATGCATCACTGTGGCAAGGATTATTAAAGAAATGATTGAAGCACTTCCCAGATGCATTAGAATTTTGGAGAGATTGTCTTTGGGTTAACCCTTCCCTTATCTTGATTTCCCTTACCTACCTATGAATCTTTCACCAAGACTTAGGGTCATTAAGTTCCAGTGTTTTGTGATCTGGATTTTATTTTGTCCCACACAATAAGCATGGATGGAATATGTGTGCCTAAACTGAAGATATTTTATCTTAAAGTGAAATAAAGGAAATATACATAAAATGTAGAAGAACTGCTCGGTGCTGTCAAATAACTTATAGACTCTTCAGGAAAATAAGTGAAGCACTCACATAGTGACTACTGAGTAATATCAAAAGTATTCAAATGAGCTCCGAAGAGTGGCAGTGTTAAGTAAGCGCTAATAGAATGCTTTGAAAGGGAAGATTATTGCAAGATGGAATATAAGAGGTGCCTTGTCGGACTAGGTGCATTTTGAGCTGGGCTTGAAGGCAGAATATGGTCTAGATTTATCCAGTCCCACAGTCAAACAGGTTAAAATTACTTAACTCAATGGAGTCCTGGAGGCTGGATGGAACCGGAACACAAGTGTAACTAGATCTAATAGAACATTGGCAGAAGTGCTGCAGCCCTTATGGTGAGTCCTTGTGCCCAGGGGTAGGCAGTTTAAGAGATGGGTCAGGAACAGAAGACAGAGCTGGAAAGTTAGGTAGCAGAGATGGTGCACTCACAAGAGAAAGAGTAAAGAAGGGATAGGACTATTTATTTATTTATTTATTTATTTGACAGAGAGATAGAGAGAGAGAGAGAGATCACAAGTAGGCAGAGAGGCAGGCAGAAACAGAGGAGGAAGCAGGCTCCCTGCCAAGCAGCGAGCCTGATGCAGGGCTCTATCCCAGTACCCTGAGATCATGACATGAGCCCAAGGCAAAGGCTTTAACCCACTGAGCCACCCAGGCGCCCCGAGGGGATAGGACTTTTATCTGAACAGCAGAAAGACCTGTGGGGGATTAGCCATGTAGTATTTCAGGGGGAGGTGCCCTCGAAAGGAAAATGGTGAACAGCATTGAAGGACATGAAAGTGGATGTTTCTAATGGAGAACATCATGAAGAAAGGTACAGATATAAGGATATTGTTATATGTTGGAGACATGGAGTAGCTTAGACATGTAGGGAGTAGTAGGAAATAAGCTGGGGCCAGTTGAATTCTATATTTGTATTTTATACTTGGCTTTGATTTATAGTTGAGAGGAAGATTGCATTCTTGATCTTCTCCAAAGAGATAACATTGCCCAAGTTAGCAAACCCCAAAAGGAAAAAGTATAGGAACAGAGATGTGCAAGGGCATCAACCCAAATTCAGTAATGACCTTTAAGAATATGCTGTTTGGTTAGCTGCCTTCCACTGTATATCTGGGCTAGATGATTGCTATTTTTTTTTTTATCAATTGCTTACAAATAACATATTTTTAGAAAATAATGTATAAAATTAAAGGAACAATTACAAAGAAACCCTTATGTGAAAACACGTAGTATTTTGTATCATGAAGAATGTAGAAAGTCATGATCTGACTTACGATTCCACATTCCACATTAGTCAAAAATTAAACATGAAAGTTGAACAGAATAAATTTGATGGGAACTTCTAAATGCTTATCTGTTCTTAAGACAACAGAGCAGTACAACATAGTATTTTAGAATACCTCTGCAGACAGTGTCTGAGTTCAATTCCTGGCTTTCCCACCTAATAACTATGTACCTCAAACAAATTACATTTTTTTTATGCTCCAATTTGCTCATCTGAAAAATGGGAATAGTTTACCTACCTCCTAGGGCTTCAGTGAGAATTAAGGGAGGTAATAACACATGTAAGGAATTTAGACTAGAGCTTGGCACACAGAGTGCAAATACACATCTGTTATCCTCAGGCAGGCAGGACACTTTTTTGAAATACTGCTTTGTGTGGGAAGAGGTTGTGAGGTCTCGAAAGGGAAGACTGTATGAGGTACCAGGGGAGTCTGACCCTAAATGTTGGCACTTTCAGCCTCCATATTCTGAGCAGGGCTCAGAGATAGTGGAATCACCATACATAAAGAGATTCTGTGTGGTAAGACAGCGGTTATTTCTGTATACAGAACACAATTATTACATGACTATGGGGCATGTTCTTAGCGTCTAATTGTGAAGGAGTCTAATTCATCTTTTGTCTTCAGTGCTTAGCATGGTGCCAAGCACTCTACTAAGCACATAACAACTTCTCAGTAAATGTCTGTCAAGTAAATGAGTAAACAATTCAGTGAAGACCAGAATTCAAATATATGTGAAATTAAATGTACCATTCACAGATACATTTTGTTTTATTCCCTTATAGCTTTTGTAGTACTTTGGCACTGAACACAACTCTCAGATGGTGGCACAGAGAAAGAGATGCCCCAGAGGGACTGAATAGGAAGTTTTCCTCAGTTAAGTGGGATGGGGCATGGGTTCAGCATCAGGTTGATTTTAAAAAGGTAGATTCAGAACTGCTATATTCAGTGATTAAGAAGTAACATATTCCCCTTTCAGCAGTCTCAGTACTGTGTGCATGCACACACAGACACACACACTCACAATTAGATAAATATATCAGTTACTATACCCCCTTACTCATTTTGGGTAAGTGCTGCCTAACATTCTACCTGAAAACTTGGTAGCCTAAAACGCTGACAGTCATTCATTTAGCCCATGGATCTGCAGTTTTGTGGGGGTTTGCCAGGAAGGCTCATCGGCCCTCCGTGCAGCATAGCTGGGACGGCTCTATTTTTGACTGAAGGTTTCATTCAAGATGGCACATTCACATGATTGACAAGTTAGTCCTGACTGTCATCTGGTTGCTCAGTCATGCTGTGGTCAAGGGACTCAGTTTCTTTCCACATGGGGCCTCTTCATAGACTAGAATCCATTTACAGCATGGTGGCTGTGATCTAAGAGTGAGTTTCCTAGAGAACCAGGTAGAAGCTAGGTTTTATGATCTAGTCACAGAAAGCACATAGTATCAAATCTGCTATAGTCACAGACCACCTGTACTCAAGGGAAAGAAATGTAGACCCCTTCCTGCCCCAGGGAGGAGTGTCAGTATCACACTGGATTGTGTACAAAAGGAGATATTGTGACCACTTTGGAAAATATAATCCTTAATTAAAGATATGCCAATTCAGGTACCTCTGAAGTTCCCCAGAGTGACAAGACTGATCTGGTATGCAGGAGATGTTTTCTGGAAGAAGCATATTCAAAGAGAGAAGATATATTTGTAAAAGTCTGGAAAAGAAAAGATGGTTCTAATTATATGTAAGAGCTGTCATGATACTTGTCTTTGAAGAAATATAAACAATATAAATAGGACAAAAGGATGAATGGGGGCATTAGCTGATTGAGGTAATTTAGCAGGAAGAGCTGAGTGTCAACAATTTAAAAAAATAAAAGGAATCTTCACCTTATCCTATTGATGCCAGTAGAAGGTGATATTCTGAACAATCATGGACCTTTAGCTAAGTGCATAGCTGAACCTGATTTTTCTCTGTGACGGAACAAAATCTTCCATCATGACTGGAGGCTCAGAAAAATCTTACCCAGCAAATTGAAAGTAGGAAGATCATAGGAAAATCTATACCTGAAGTATGTATCAACAGTCTTTGTTAGTAAATATTTATTTAGCTCTCACAAGTGAAGTATAAATAATGACTGCAGTTTTCCTTCCGGGCAGGATTAGAGTTCAGCTGAGAACGGTATTCAACAAATCAAATGCCAGCAGCTTTGCCCTCTCTGCCAGAGAAGAGGCATTTAAATGATTTTAAAAATTGTCTATTTAGGATGGAAACTCAGAAAAATGGAAACCCAGAAAAATAAGTGTGCTAAGATCTATACCAGCTGGCCCAGGCGACTTCTTAGTCTCTGTCTGCATCCGTTCTATTCACAACTGAGATGCCATTGATTTGTATAATGAAGCAACAGGACGCAAGTGATCAAGCTTCCCCCAAAGCCAGAACCTCTCTCTGTCCAGGGTTTGGGATGGGAGAGAGAGGTCATAGACAATAAATTTTCTTCCTCAAAATATACTTTGCTACTATAAGCTTGCTTCCTTCCATCCAAAGGAGACTGTCAAAGCCCAGTTAGAATTGAACACGGCAGTTCCTTTCCTTCTGGAATGTTAATCGGACCAACAGAATCTTCCCAGGCAAAGGAGAGGATGATCATGGTTGGCTTTCTACTGGCCTCTGAGAAGTTGCTCTGGCATTCATTTCCCACAGTTATATTATTTTAGCTGACCCCACATGCTTCATTTTCTTTTGTGTAATAGTTTCAGCCTTCTGTTGAAGACTCAGGTAGCTAAATGATGATGCATTTGTGGCAAATATGTGTACCATACGTCTGAGCACTGTTGTCAGGATAGGGGCTCTGTGGGAGTTAGACTAGAATGGAACATGCTAGACCTAAAGAATTGAGGACACAAAATGAAAGCAGGATTTTTATCTCTTTCCCTGGGCACTTCCATGAACAGGGGCGTGGGCTCCTTTACCTAGGAGAGTTGAAGCAGAGCCCTAGGAGTGTGGTCATTGTCAGGACCATCTATGCCATGTAAGCCTTCTTGCCGTTTACTGGTTAGTATCTGATAACTTATTGAGACTAGACAACTTCATGTGCAGGATTAAAGGTGTTGCCCTGATCACAGCACCTCAGTTTCCATTCTGCTCATGCTGCTGGGGCCTAGAAATCATGTGACTGCTTTTTGCAGCTGGGGTTACTCTCCTTGACACTACGCAGAATTTGAAAACAAACTTTTTTTTCAATTTTAAAAATTAATTTTATTGTTACCATGAATTTCATACAGCCCATACAACCCTTGGGTCCAGTAATCCATAGACACTTGAAAGGAACAATTTGATACATTCTGACAAATGTATATACCAATATAACCACCACCAGTAGCATATCAAGATAGGAGAACCTGAAAATGTACAGAACCTGAAAATGTACCCTCATGCCCTTCCCAGCCCACATCCAGCGCCCAGTCCCAGCCCCAGCCAAACTCTGAGCTACTTTTTAACACTACAGACTAGATCTGCCTTTGCCAGAATTTCATATAAATGGAATCCTACAGTATGTACTCTTTTGTGTCTCGAGCCTACGCTTAGCATGAACACACTCGTTTATTGTTTCATCTCCTTGTAGGGATGACAATCCATGTGCCTGAGAATGGACATTTTCTGTGAGTTCCACAGGTTCTTCAACCTATGGCTGGAACTGATTGAATGCACTTATACTGTGTTGGGAAGCATGTTTTGAAAGACATTATTCTGAAGCTCGGTGCTGTCTCCCTTCGTCAAGTTTAATTCTCTTTACATCCTAAGTTCCAATTCTGGTTTTGAATGATTACCGTTGCTTTCAGAAAATTCACTGTAACATGTCTCGAGATACTAATATGACATGTACCTTATAAACAGGTTAGTTTTGCATAGCGTAAGCTCTTCTTTCTGAAGAGATGTTAAATGAACCTTCTACATTTTACTTTAAGGAGTTAAGCTTAGAAGAACCCTTCAAACAGCAAGACTTCTTTAGACAGGTGGTAATTTATTGTTAGGCATTCTGAAATGGTTTGTCTTGCAGAAATAAACATACAATAAAATTACCCAAAAAGCATTCAGGTGAGTGTTTTGATTCAACAAATGACAGGAAAGTTTGGAATTTGAATATTTTGTGAATTGTAGTAGTCACGTTAGCAACTGAAGGGCTATGAAGACAAATCAAATGGAAAACAATTTTGATTTGAATATGAAAAATGTGCAGTTATGTAGAAGAGACTAAAGGTACTAGAAAAAGACTTCACCAAGGAACTAGAAACTATGTTTAAATAACCAAGAAGATCAAGAACACATGGTGATTGACAAGTATTAACAGAGCTATTACGGATATTTTGAAGCAAATGCACATGACATATTTTAATATTTCTCCAATGATTTCAACATAATTTCTTGTTGTTGTTGCCTGCTGGTTGAGGTTTAGCAGATGATATGTAAATAGCCAAAATGCTACATAGTGAGAAAAACTTCTTAATTGTCTAGCTGCCAATCTTCTTAAATGCCTTGTGTATTCAAATACATATATATAAACACCCACACACCCAGAGAATAAATTAACAAGAAAGGTAAATCACACAGCAAATAAATAAACAAACAAACAAACAAACAAACAAACAAACAAATAAATAAATAAAATGGAGTAGTACATTTATCTGTATCAGATAGGACCAGACCCTTATTTAAGCTGTAATTGTACTTTTATTTGTGTTCAAAATAGGTAACAACTTCAGAGTCAAGCTCTCACAGTTTAAATCACGGGTTTGTCACTGGCTTTTTGACCACTGACAAGTCACTTGTTCTCTTTGTTCAGCCCTTTTCTTCTTTGTAAAATGTGAATAATAATAGTACCTACCTCAGAGGGGTTTTATGTGGATTAAATGAATTTTTAATTGGGGTAGCTGTTTTTTTTTTTTTAAGATTTTATTTATTTATTTATTAGGAAAGAGAGAGAGTGAGAGAGAGCAGGTCAGAGTGAGAAGCGGACTCCCCATGGAGCTGGGAGCCCGATGTGGGACTCGATCCCGGGACTGCAGGATCATGACCTGAGCCGAAGGCAGTCGCTCAACCAACTGCGCCACCCAGGGGCCCGGGGTAGCTGTTTTAATTGGGGTAGAGTAAATGCTAGATATTCCAAGATATCTTACATTTATTGAAGAAGCAGGAACTGAGATGGAATCACCACCATTAAACAAAAGATCGTTCCTAGGAAAGGTACACCTAACATTATGCATATTGGAATTCTTTTATTCACTGTATCATTTATTTGTTATTTGGTAGACATTTACTAAGCACTTACTATGTGTTCATTTACTTGGCAATGTGCTAAGCACTGGGGATAAAAAGGTGAATTAGACTCTTTCACAATAAGGTATTAAGGTACATGCCCTATAGTCATATAATAACTGAATGCCCTGTTATTGAGAGGGTGGTCTTCCAGTGAATTAATTAATTTTGTTTATTAGTGTACGTTGGCATCTTTAAGAAGGCGCAGGATTTTACCCACCTTTTGTTCTCACTGGAGTACTAAACTAACAGATTGGATGAACAAGTAAATCATATAGAGACAAAAATATCCAATATAATTCGCTGAAATTGAGAAGTGTGGCTTATATCTATAAGCAGGCTTCTCAGTACTGAACTCCAGAGTTAGTGAAATGAGGCACAGTAGGTACTGCACCATTGCGCACCTGCCCTATAAGGATATGGCCTTTGCCACTAATTTTATCATATGACTTAGAGGAATGAGAACCCAGGCTCTTTCTGGGCAAAAGCAGGGGGATATTGATGTGGCTGAGCAGTGCATGTCCTGTGTTTCTCCAAACTCGTTAATGACTTTAGCTCACTCTTGATTGCTTAGGGAGCAGTCAGTGGTGGGGGCGGGGGGAAGTGTGGAGAGAAGCCTGGTGTGTTACATGGAAGGATACATCTGAAGTGGAAAATAAATGTCTCACCCCAGCATTATCATTTGCCAGACATATTCTATCATTTATTCTCTTTGTTATACATACTCTTCCTACGAGGTAGGTTTCCTTTTCCCTTTCTCTCTTATCCACATTTTAGATTTTTTTTTTTTTTGGAAAGGGACTTTTGATTCTGGACACAATGGAGTAAACACACTCCACCTTATCTCTTCCCACTAATTATAACAGCACAGAACAAAATACATTAAGCAACTGAGTGACAGATGGACAAAAGCAAACAGACTGGATAAGGATCTCAGGACTGGAGGAATGATCTGGCAAGTGAGTTTCCTGTTTAATTTTTGTTTTCCAAAAGCTCTTCCAGAAGCTCTTTCTCTCCACCAGCACCTGGTGGCAGTCTGAGGAGAGGAGCCCTTTGGATTCTCCCACCTACATCAAGTAGGTGGCAACAAACAAGTGAGACCACTTCACCTCCCTGCTAGCATGGCAGCAGAATCACTGTGAGGCCAAGCCCTGCAGAACTGCCTAGCTCAGTTACCCCTCAGAATACCAGTGAAGAGATGGAACCCTTTCTCCTCCTCACTGCTGTGATAAAGGCAGACCTAAAGATCATCACCCTGGCAGTAGCATGTTGAGGCTAACTTTCTATCTTTCTAATAATAATACCAGGAAGATGGAACCCTGGGAATCAGAGTGGGGAAAGGATAATGGAGAGGAAGTAGCTGGAGAAAGTGACCATTTAAATATATGGTTAAAGTCCTGGACTAATTCCTGAGCTGTGCATGGTTGAAACTAAATGGAATGAGCACAGCAAAGGTTTTGAAAACCGACTATGGTGAGGACCACTGCTCAGGTTTTAATCTGAACTCTGGGTAGCTCACAAGCTGGGTAAATCCCGTATCACTGCAAATTCTTTGAAAACCAAGTTAACACTATAAAGACAGTGCATAGACAGTGGGCCAGAATATGTGTTGACTACCAGATAGAAGAAAACAAAACAAAAATCCGTGTTTTACAGAAGATTTAAGTAGGATTCAGAGCCTTATAATATCATAGTCAAAATGTCCAAGATACTACCCTAAATTACTCAACATACAAATAAGTAGGAATATCTGAACAACCATTAAGGGAAAAGGAAAACTACAGACACCAACCACAAGATGATTCAAGTGTTAAAATTATAAGAAAAAGTCTCTGAAGCAGCTATTATAATCATGCTCCAAGAAGTAAGGCAAAATACTCTTGAAAAGAATAGATACATGGAAGCAAAGAAATAGAAACTATTAAATAATAGAAAAATTTTAGGACAGAAGAATACAATAATGGAAATTAAAAAAAATCACCAGAGGGGCTTACTAACAGAATATAGATGGGAAGGAAGAATCAGTAAAGTCAGTGAATCTGAAGACAGGGAATAGAAATTATGAATTTTAAACAGAGAGAAAGAGAGGGAGAGGCAGAGACAGAGACACACACATGGAGAAGCAGAACCTCAGGGACCTTTGGGACAATATGAGCAGGTCTAACAATCATGTTATAGAAGGAGAAGGGCAAGTATGTGAAAAAGCAAACAAAAACCAAAAGTATAGACTTGAACACCACCATTAACCAACTTTATTTAATTGACATTTGTATAACACTCCAGGTCACAGCAGAATACACATTCTTTTCAGGCATGGATGGAACATTCAACAAGAGAGTCCGTATTATGAGTCATAAAGCAAACCTCATTAAATTTAAAAGAATTTAAATTATTGAAAGTATGTTCTCTGATCATAACAAAATTAAACTAGAAAGCAATAACAGAATTATATCTGTAAATCACTAATTTTCTAGATATTAGAAAATTAAACAAAACATTACTAAATAATGGATTAAAGAGGAAATCTCAAGGGAAATTAGAAATGATTTGGAACTGAATAAAAATGGAAATATAACCACCCCAAATTTATGTGATACAGCTAAAGTAGTGCTTAGAGGGAAAGTTATAGCATTAAAAATTTATATGAGAAAAGAAAGTTCTCAAATCGGTAATTTATATTTGAGAATAACTATGGTCAATACTTATTAATGTGAAGCTGACTGATTAATCTTAAGAATAAAAATGTAGAATAAAGTTAATATCTACATCTAACATCGTAGTTTGCTTTTAGTTACAAAATTTCTAAAATTTCTTTCCCTAAAACATTCACAGCAGACATGTTCATTTCACTTGCCTGTTTACTTCTACATATCACTACAATCGCTGGGTTTACCTGAGGAAAAAGAATAAACTCAATGGCTATTAACCCAACATAGCTATGTTTATTTACCTACAGAAACACAAAAAGAGCAAAATATACTGAATACAAATTTAGCAAAGTCAGTGAAATATAACCAAATTTAATCAATTTAACCAAAATCTGGTTCTTTAAAAAAAGTAAAATTGATAAAACTCTAGATCAAGATCAATCGACCCAGAAAATAAGGCACAAATGGTCAACACAAATGATCATAAATGATCAGGAATAAAAGAAGGAATATTACTAACAACCCAAAAGACATTCAAAGAATAATAAGGAATTACTGTGAACAACTTTATGCACATAATTTACAACTTAAATGAAATAAATCAATTCTTTTTAGGACACAAATATCAAAATTCAATTAAGAACAGAGAGAACTTGAGTCATCTTTTACCTACTGAAAAAAAAATCTGATTCATAGTTAAACACCTTCAAAAAATATTTGCAAGCCCAGATGGTTTCACTAGTGAACTTTACTAAATATGTAAGGAGGAAATAACATCAACTTTTCAAATTTCTCATTGAGTTAGAAAAGGACAGAACATTTCCCAACACATTTCACAGGGCTAGCATTACTCTGACACTAAAACCAGACAAAGACAACATGAGAAATGAAAACTACAGACCAATATTCCTCTTGAACATAGACAGAAAAATCCTCAAAAATATTAGCAGGTCAATCCAGCAATGTATAAAAAGAATAATAAATCACAACCACATGAAGGTTTATATTGGGAAAACTCTCAAATAATTAGAAATGACAGATAATTCCCCCAATCCTGGCTTCACAGTCTAAAATTAGTTAAGATATATAACCACATTAACAGACTTAATGACAAAAAGAACAATTGATCGTATCAGTAGATTCAGAAAAAGTATTTGACAAAATTCTATATCTAATATCTCAGCATACATGGAAGAAAAGAGAACATGAACAATCGGATAAAGGGCATTTATGAAAAACCTACAGCTAATGCCGTACTTAATGGTGCAAGTCTGATTGCTTTCTCCCTGACAGAAACTAGATAAGAATGTTTAGTCTCACCACTTTTATTTAATAGTGTGCTAGAATTCTAGTAAATGCAATATGTCTAAAAATTGAAATAAAAGGCATTTTTCTTTTCTTCCCAAATGATTGGACAGGAAAAAATAAAAGAGTTTTTACTTGTAGATGATATGATTGTCTATGTAGATAACTTCAAGGAATCTATTTAAAAAACTTGTAGAACTAATAAGTGAGTTTAGCAAGGTCATAGGATAAAAGAGCAATAAACAAAATTCAATTATGTTTTTATACACTATCAATGAATAGTTGAAAATTGAGATTTTAAAAAAATTAGTAGTATTTATGGTTGTTCCAAAATGAAACACTTGGAATAAATATAGCAAAATAGGTGCAGGATCTGTATGCTGAAGACTATAAAATCTGCTGATATTAATGCAAAACATATGTTCATGAGTTGGAAGACTCAGCAGTTAAAATGTCAGTTGTCTTCATTATTATTTACAGATAAAATGCAATCCCAATCAATATCTCAATAAAATTTATTTTGTAGATATCAAAACGATGATCATAAAACGAACGTGGAAAGGCACGGGAACTAGAATAAACAACTTTTTTTTTTAAAAGAACAGAGTTGAAGAAGCACTCTATTGAATTTTAAGCCACATTATAGAATTATAGTAGTCAGAGTAGTGTGGTAATAGAACACTGAAACAGAAGATAATCGATAAATAGATCCATATCTCAGAAGTGGTTGAGTTTCGACAAAAGCACAATGGCAATTCTATGGATAAAGGACGGTCTTTTCAACAAATAATCTAGAACACCTGGAAATTCACATGCAAAACAATGAACCTTCTTCTACACTTTACTCCATCAACAGAACTTAACTCAAAATACATCAGAGATATAAATGAAAATGTGAAACTATAAACACTTAGAAGAAAACACAGGAGAAAATATTTTTTTTAATTCTTTTTAAAATTTTAATTCCAGTGTAGTGAACATATAATGTTATATTAGTTTCAGGTGTACAATATAGTGATACAATACTTCCATATATTATAGAGGAAAATCTTTCTGACCTCCCGTTTCAAAAGAGTTCTTAGATAAAATACCAAATGTACAATCCATAACAAATAACTGATAAATTGAACTTTATAAAAAACTTTTGTTCAACACAGGGCATTATTAAGAAAATAGGACAAGGGGGAAGAGAGAGAGAGAGAGAGAGAGAGAGAGAGAGAGAGAGAGAGAATAGAAGGACAACCCACAGACTGGGAAAAAAATTTTGCAAATCACATATCAAACAAAGGATTGTATCAGAATATGCAAAGAACTCTCCAAATTAAAAAAATTAGAAAATAAACAACGCAATTTTTAAAATGGGCAAAAGATTTAAATGGGTACTTTACCAAAAAAGATATACAGATGGCAAATAAGCACATGAAACTCTGTTTTGCATCATTAGTCACTAGGGAAATGAAAATTAAAACTGCCATGAAATAGCATTTACACCAATTATCTTGCCTAAAATAAAAGCTACTGATGAAATCCAGTACTGATGAGGATGGTGATCAGCAGGGACTCTCATATATTGATTGGAGCACAAAATGGTCCAGCCACTCTGGGAAATGTTTTGGCAGTTTCCCAGAATTAGGCATACACTTACTCTAGGATCTAGCAGTCCCACCTTCAGGTATATATATTCAAAAAAGGAAAGTTTATGTTCACTTGACAACCTGTGCATAAATGTTTATGGCAGTGTTATTAATGATTACCCAGAACTAGAAGCATCACAGATATCCTTCGGTGGGTGAACGCAGAAACACACATGGTAACCCAAGTAGGGAATCTTACTTACCAATAGAAAGGAATAAGCTGGTACACACCAGAACTTGGATGACTCTCCACTCTGAGAGTTATGCTGAGTCAAAGAACTCAAAAGGTTACATACTGTATGATTTCATTAATATAACATTCTAGAAATGCCCTTTCCCCTTGAAGGTTAAAAAAAAAAAAAAGGAATAGAAAACAGATCAGTGTTTGCTAGGGCTTTGGAGTGAAGAGGGTCAGAACACAAGAACAGTCCTGGGGAGCTCTTTGGGGTGTTGGCACTGCTCTGCATCCTCTCCGTGGTCATGGTTAAAGAATTTATACATGTTAAAATATCACAGAACTGTACATCAAAAAAAGTGAGTTTTACTGTTTGAAAATAAAATAAAATAGAAATTCATCTGGATCTTGTCACTGTTTTTCATGAAGTAACTTAGTGTATGCTCAGTACTATAATCTGTCGTTATTCACTAAATGAAGGGATTTGATATTTTGTTCTTTTACTAATATATTTTAATTTTCAGCTAGGAACTTAGTAGATGGCTCAAAAGACAATATGAAAACTAATAGCTTTAAATTCTTATGTTTTGAAGGATTGTAAGCATCTAGAGTTCCCTTTTCATATACTAAGTTCTCTAGTCTGCATCTAAATTAAAATGGTAGTATCTATAAAATATTTAATCATTTATCCTCAGTAATGCTCTTTAGAAAATAGAATAAGATGAAATGTTTGTCTCTTCTCAATGCCCATTTCTGCATCTTTCTCAATTTATTCTGACACATAAACTTTTATTTCTACCAGAGGAGACTGGAGTTGGAAGCTTTATTTAAATTGAGTAATTGAGTGACTGTGTTAATGTTGCTTTGAAAAAAAAAAAATCGTGTACTTGAATGTTCTGCCCAAAAAAGCAATGCTTTCTGCAAAACTAGAAATCAGCATAGTGTATATTTTTATAAATTTCAAATAAGAGGATTCAAGATCAGTCGGGGACCATAAACTGTGAAGGGCCTAAAATTTTCACTTGCGGGCTAACAAGATAGTCAGCCATGGTTTCAAAGATGCCCTTTGCTTTAGGCTCCAATCAGGAAAATCATCAGTCACAGAGAAATGTAGCTCGAAGAGGTCATTATGATTTGGGGGCCCCCAAAGTAGAGAATGGGTTCCAGCTTGATGTACAGGGCTCCAGTTCAGCCTTTTAGTTGTTCCCCATTCAAAGGATACTTGTGTGTAGATTGGCAGATAAAACAGACCAAATGAGGCACATACTGTCTGTAATGTACAGAGTATCATAAAATGCAGAGCCTTCTTTGGTAGAGGGAGAGGAGAGGCAAAGAGACAACAGTTTTCCTTGACTGCCAGAGAAACTGAATGTTGAGAATCTGTTCACTTAGTCCTGAGAAAATTTACTTGGTGAGTAAGCCCTTGAATGCCCTTGGGGCTTATCAGCTACCCCTGATAGAGGTATGGTGGAGGTATGATAATAATGCAGTCAGGGACATTCAGACTAAGGCTTTTGTTTTGCTCACCCACAGGACATCAACTATAGAGTGAAAGCTTTGAACTCATGGGATAGAGGTACTCGCGCTAAATCCTGACCCACTCACTCACTGGTGGCAAGTAACAGTGGAGTTTAGGTAGCTCTGGCAGATCTCTACATGAATGAGAATTAGTATTGGCAATCAGGCACCAGTGTCCAGGAATAAGGCAATGGCGACATCCAAGGCAGCTTTCCAGGTGCCATCAGTCTCTGCAACAGGTTGGTTACAGTCACAATGTCCGTGACAGCCAGGGCTAGGAGAGCAACTACTGAATTCACTGATGATCAAGCCATCCGAGAGTGACTTACATGTCTCTCCAGCATTTCTCTACATGCAGTAAGTAGTTCCTGAATGGGAGAATCCCTTCTGGCGTTTACAGGTATTCATAATACAGGCATGTCAAAAATCAATACCAATTATACATTCATCAGTATAAACCACAGTGACAGTGCATTGAACTCTCCCAAAGGCCCTGCCTACAAGGTGGGGTTAACTTTCCTTCTTCACTGTAAATGTGGCCCAAACCCCATGAACTGAATCTGGGCATTTCCTCCCATCTTGGGATGGGGTAGAATGGTGACTTGTCCTCCTGAATTCAACAGAGACTTCAAAGTTTGAGTTCTTCCCTCTCCATAGTTTCTCAGAATACTTGGGCAGGTACATACGGCATTTGGTGCTCCTTGGGGACAGGGAGACTTTGGCTCCACCTCTAACTGGCCTTTTCTTTAAAACAGTTGAGCTTGGCTTAGAGGAAGAGAGAGGATCAGGGGCCTCGCAGGGACACAGCTCCAATAAACAGGTCATATTTACTTTCCATTTTGAGTGGTGCAGCAGGTGCTCATAGCTCAACTAAATGAACCTCCAATGTTTTTAATTCAATCAAAACCCAATCTCAAGTAGCAAGGTCATCATAACCAACACCTTCAAAGTCAGCTTTGGAGACCCCTTAACAGCTACAACCACATTGATTTCTATTTGGAATCTCAGGATTTATGCCTCTTCTCTGACTTGGTCTTTTACTCTTACAAGGCAATTTTTATAATGGAGCTCACATTATTCTGGAGTACTCCACTGCCACATCACCAAGATAACACCTCTTAAATACTCATGAAATTTCAACACAGACTAGGGTTGTTTTCCAAGGCAGCAGAGATGACAGCAAACATTTATCCAGATCTAAGATTGCCATGCTAGACTGCGGGAGGGGCTGAGCTATATGCAGCCCAGATGTTGCCTTTCTTCCTTTCTTTTTTTCTTTCTTTTTCTTCCTTTCTTTTTTTTTAAATATTTATTTATTTGACAGAGAGAGAGATCACAAGTAGGCAGAGAAGCAGGCAGAGAGAGAAGGGGAAGCAGGCTCCCTGCTAAGCAAAAAAACCCAATGCAGGGCTTAATCCCAGGACCCTGAGATCATGACCTGAGCGGAAGGCAGAGGCTTTAACCCACTGAGCCACCCAGGCACCCCCGCCATTCTTTCTTAAGCATTGTGTGTTTCCCTGTCTGGGTTCCCAATTGAACCAGCCAAGGTTCCAACAATTTGCCTGTTTTCTCTATATAGTGGTTGCAATATTCCCTCCTTTTATGCTCAGTATCGGTGTGTTTCTCTGAAACTTGTCTCACAGGGGACACAATATTACACTCACCAGGATGGATCTTACTACTAGTTGTTACAGAGGGGTAGACCTGAGCTTGACTGTGAGACTGACCAGGAGGTCTCCCTCCTCCACCATGGGCAGCTGTCTTTGAACCCACTTTCTTGTCTTCTATCTGCAACCATCTCTCCAATTTATCTTCATTAACAGGACTTAAAATGGAGGACCATTTAGTGCCTAGTTGACTGCACAATTTGGTCAGATGTCCCATAGTGATCAGTTAGAAATTTTCCATTTCAACTACCTTCCCCTCTGAGTTAATATGGAGATAATTGACTCTGTTCTCCTGTTAAATCACCCCAACTTCTGTTTAAAGTGACCAGTGGAAGGAAGGAAATCCTGTTTCAGTTTCCAGGAGGAAGAAATCACTTTTGCCTAAAAGAATTTAATCAAAAAGAATGAGACATTAAACTCATGTATTTCTGGGAAAAAAATAAAAAGAGGTAGGAAGGAGAAGGCACTGAAGCTTGAGAGGAGCTTAATAGTCTCTAATTGGTGCTGAAATATTTGGGTAAGTTCTGATTACATTTGCCACGGGCATAAGTATCAATGGAAGAAAACAGGATACGAGACATTGGACACGTTCTAAAGAAAGGGTACTTTCTCGTTTCTATGCATTTTCTTAGTGTGCACGTGTGAAATACTTGCGGAGTTAGTTTCAGCATGCTAATGTGGAATAGCACCTGCAGATTGAGAGCCCAGGCTTGGGAATTTGGCACACCCACCTTCTCATATAATTTTAAACAAATTTGTTAACCTTTTGCACTTACATTTTTTTGATCTTTTGTGCTGTGACAATAATATATAATTTATACTGTTGTGAAGATTAAAAGATGAGATAAGGGGCGCCTGGGTGGCTCAGTCAGTTAAGCGTCTGCCTTCCGCTCAGGTCATGATCCCGGGGTCCTAGGATGGAGCTCCGTATTGAGCCCCATGCCATGTTGAGCCCCGAAACGGGATCCCTGCTAAGCGGGGATCCTGCTTTTCCCTACCCCTCAGCTGCTCCCCCTGATTATGCTCTCTCTCTCTGTCAAATAGTTAAATAAAATCTTTTAAAAAATAAATAAAAGATGAGATAATATATGTAAAATGATCATTGCAGTGCTTAGCACATAGAATCCTGAATAAATACCCAGCTATTAGTAGTAATACATAAAGACCATACCAGTCTTACTTGGGTATTGCCACAGCGCACAAATGTAGGACAAGGTGTCTAGTGTGAAGAATTGGTAGCTTCCTATACACCAAAAATTCAGAAGCCAATACTCCTCTAAACAATTCTTAATGGATAAGACTGATTCCTGGAATTCCATGAATAGAATATTATCACACTGAATTAAGATATCTCAAATGCATATAAAACAGTTGGTAAATGATAGATGCCCCTTTTCTTTGTCATTGTAGTTGTAAGAAACCTGATTTGATTTGATCCTTTCCTGAGAATTAAAGAAGAGAGGAGAGGTAGTGAACAGTAGGAAGTTTAACCATGAAAAAGGGTTGCCCTAAGGATGAGACAGTGAAGAATAAGGAGATGCAGTTTATTTGAAGACAAATTTTACCCTTCATAATTTAGCCAAAGTTAAACCCAATTTAAAAAAAATTGATATACACACTTACGCCATTTAGCCAAAGGATTCAAGAGCTAATAAAATTTCACCATTGTTCAATTAGTGCTTAAGTCTTTTAACTTCATGTAAGTAAATAGAGATTACGAATGGAATTCTGAACTTTCATATGTTTCACGTAATATCAGTTAATTACATCCTTGGTAACAATATATTGCTATGACTTTCCTTCATGCATGCAAATCAGGCATGGAATTGTATTATCTTACTTGGCCCATTTTGGATGGCCAGTCACACACTGGAAAACTTCTAAGTTTCCTTTCTTGCCTTAGGTTATCTCTCTGCCTTGGTTTGAGTGTAGACTATTTACTATGAATGTTATGAATAATGAGTTTCTTGGTATTATAAAACCAACAAGAAATCATAATTTTTTCATAATAATAACCAATTGTAAATTATAATCTTCTAAGACTCTTAGGAGCTATATAAAAAACATCTCACTCATTGTGGAAAACATCTTCTTGTACGCATCCTTCAGCTTGAATGCTTCCAGAATATGAGGAAAGTACGATGGCAAGGCGACTTCTTCTATTTTTGAGCAACTCTAATGAGGAGCTCTTTCCTACATTGAACTTGAATCTGCTTCTTGATTACAATTCTGCTTTTTGGAGCAGGAGAGAATAAGCCTTTCACTCTGCTATATGATGGCCCTTTGAATAAGTTTATGTTGCCCTCCACTGGCCTCCAAATTCACACACGTGGCCTCACACTATCAGTTGGGAATATCTTCTGTGTGCTCAGAGGGTCTCCAGGATCGCAGGCCTTTCATGGATTGATTGTTTTTGTCTAAAAGGTAATTTATCTAGGGCGACCACATGTCTGGATTTCCACGGATAGTAGAGTTGCCCAAGTGTAAATAATAACAATGCTCTCTTTTATTCTTACAGTATTCTTGTTTCGGTGATAAATTGTAATGTCTCTGTTTTACAAATAAAGATGAATTGCAAAACAGCACTCACATAAGGCCTACTAGATTAGTGTTCTGGAAAATTCATTGGTGCAGGATCTGTAGCAGATGTGTGCGCTGTGCCCCTCCCACACCCATTGTTTTTAGGGTAGTGCACAAAAATCTATCAGAGTTCTTCATCAGACTCTATGAGAGGGGCCACGGTCCCTATGGTTGTGGATTTTGAAGCTGCATGATCAGATCTGTGTGATCAGAGGCTGACATACCAAAGCTGTATGACATGACAGCACATGGGCTACATCCTTATTCTAGCACCTCTGTGAGTTTTGGGTTAGTATACGTCAGCCCTTCCTCCAACTTGTTCAGGGCCTGGGTTCCAGGCATTGCAGCTGATCGTGATTAACTGCCTTAATCATAGGGTTGTAGCCAGTTTCCAGCTTTGCAAGAGATCAGCACTTTTTACTAGACCAGCTTTTTTTCAGAATCAGTCAAATTTACCTTTTACTCAGTTCTTCCCTCTTTCTTCAAATGAAGAAGTGGCCTTTAGGCAGTATAACCTACCATTTTAACCTGTAGGAGTTGTGTGGCTAGTGACAGCCTCACCGTGGTTGACACTGGAGGACCATAGGAATGAATGAATAACTACCACCAAGAGCAGTTTGTGTTTCTCTAAGGCAGAATGGAAAGGGCTATTAATTTAGTCCTACCTAGAATAGTCCTGGAGGTTTCTAGTTAGAAAGTGTAATAGGACAACTATCTGTATGTCATTGTGGGAGCTGAAGACAAGCTAACCATGACTAACAGTGTTGTTTCCTAGTTATAGAAGGAGATCTCCTTCTATGGGGTCCTCTGACAGGGATCCTCTGTCATTACAGTGCTATCATACTTGATCACTCCAGGGAAGGACTGACACATCCATAATCATGCGTTTAATGTTGCACAGTCAAGGGCTCTGTCTACTACCCCAGAGAAAAAAAGGGGGCAATTCCTGTCTTTGTGAATGTTTCCCAATGAATGCTGCCCCAACAATCTTATGCCACTGTTGTTTAGACCATTTTCACTTGTGTGCCAGTCAACATAATCATGTCTCGTTCCACAGGTATGGGGGAAAAGAGCAGGTGAGGTGGAGGAGACCTTTTCTTATTATTCTTTTTAGAGTACTTTTATACCTGTATTTTCTTACCTAGTTATGAGGAGTTGTGGGAAATTTCCCTTGATGTTAGATCTGGTTTAGGCACTTTCACTGACTTGCTGTCTTGGGTTGGACAAACCATTGTTTATAGACAAACTTTCTTTGTCTATAAGATGGGGGATGTAGTACAAATACCCCATGACGATAATTTCTTGAGATTGGAAACATGTCTTCTTTGTATTGTCCTCCTCCCGACCCAGAGAACATAATATGTGGGTGTGCTCTATAGATATCTAGTAGATGAATAAACAAATGATGGGTATCTTTTACCTTTCTTCTTGTTGGTGTTTGTATGTTGTTCCAACCTGTTGAAATAGTTCTGAATTTGATTCTATCTTTAATCATAAAAACTAACATTCCCAGGGAGCCTGGGTGGCTCAGTGGGTTAAGTGTCTGCCTTTGGCTCAGGTCATGATCTTGGAGTCCTGGGATCAAGCGCTTCCCCCTCCCACCCTGCCCTGCTGTCCCCTGCCCAGTGGGGAGTCTGTTTCTCCCTCTCCCTCTCCCCTTGCTTGTGCTCCCTCTCAAATAAATAAATAAATACACAAGTAAATAAATAAATCTTAAAAAACCTGACTTGCCCTACTTGATATCACCTATAGAAAGGATATACCTTCTACATAGTCACCTTAATCACTGATGCAAAGATTGAATAGGTTAAGTCATTACATGCATTTTTCTTTGTGCCATCGGATACACAGGAAAGAGTTTGGCTCCTCCATATTCTCTAAAGTCTTCCTATGTATTAAAAGCACCTGTGAAGAAATAAAGAGAAAATTCAATATTTTGCACTGACTGAACTACAAAATTACTAAGAACTGACTGCTAAGATTGGCTGTTCATATGGAAATTTACCGAAAATTTATTTGGTTCTTGCATTTAACTGTCTTGGCCAATTCTGTTTGTCAAGATGGAGGATGGCGAGGAGGACTTTTACTCTCTAGTCTTCTGGTATCTTGATGCCAAAGACATACAAGACCATTCTTAAATAAAGAAGGAAAAAAGAAAAGGGGTGAACAGTAACCTTTTATTGGACTAACTTTGTCTTCCAATATATAAAATAATAGCAGACTGTTAGCGACTATTAAACTAGAAAGATCTAGATTAGAAGTACTGATCAACATTGTGGGGATAAAATACTTAGATAAGTTTAAGAAATTTATGTTTAAAGGATGAATTTAATAGTTCTGGAAAGTTGTAAAGATGAGGCAGTGTTTGAATCCTGCATAGTTGTCCCATAAAAAAAGTAACAAATATCTTTCATTACCAGAGCTTAAGCAAACGCTTTTATTCACAGTGAGTGTGAGAGTCACACCAATAGTACTAAAAGCAAAGAGGAGATTTTCTGGTGCCCCTGATTAATGCCAAATCATCAAATTTTAGGATCGGGAGGGTCTTCTAGAGTCATTAGATCAGACAGAGGATAGCTTAAGAATTGTGACACTTCAGGACGCCTGGGTGGCTCAGTTGGTTGAGCAACTGCCTTTGGCTCAGGTCATGATCCTTGAGTTCTGGGATCGAGTCCCACATTGGGCTCCCAGCTTCATGGGAAGTCTGCTTCTTCCTCTAACCTTCTCTCCTCTCATGCTCTCTCTCACTTTCTCTGTCTCTCAAATAAATAAATAAAATCTTAAAAAAAAAAGAATTGTGACACTTCCAAATCACAGTTATTCTTCTACATTTAATGTTATTCAAATTTTTGTGCTAGTCTTGTAGTTATAAAAAATAATTGGATATTTCTTAAATTTTAGAATAAGAAAGGAGTTCAACTATCTCCTACTTAACTCACTGTCTTGTGCAACTAAAAGATGATCCAGAAATTAAAGGTAAACTGGGGCTGCAAAGCAACAATTGTTTACTTCTTCCTGTTAAAAAGTGCCCAGGTGACTGGACTTGAAACTACGTATTTTTGGCAAATTACTTAGCCTTTTGAATCTGTCTTTCCTCGGTAAGGCTAAACATGGCTTGCAGAGAATCAAATGAGACCTAACAACAAAGCAATAATGATGTCACAGTGACAATGATAATATTTAATACTTAATTTAGCTTTTCTGTGAAGACACTGCTAAGTATCTTAAATATGTTTGAAAATTTAATTTTTGCATAATCATTCATACAAGATGGGTTTTATTTTCACAGGTATGAAATCATTTTAAAAAATTGAAGAGCTGTAGTAATGCGAGCCATTATTATCATTAGTGACATATTTCCTCTGAGTAAAAGGACAGGGTTTTTAATGCTAGGAGTCCCTCCAACGGCCTGGTATTTGCAACTTAACCAGGGTTCATTTGTAAACAATATGCCTATTAAGAGCTATATGGGAAAAAATGGAAGCATGGCATCTTAGAATAAAGTTGGTATAAAATAAGATTTATTTGTATATCTTTTTCTTCATGAATAAAGAAGAGGATTTTAGTGGTCACCAAATATCTATATGATATCCTATTTTTCTAGCAGCCTGAGAATTAGAATAGGAATCTATAATTAATTCCAGCCAATGAAATGAGAGCAGAATTAATGTGTATCACTTCTGGGCGAAGCAGTTAAGAATTGAATGTCTCCTGAATTTTCCTTTTCTCCATTTGTCATAATCCCAGATGACACATATTATAGACGGCATAACAATAAAATGGAGGAGGACACCTTGATTTGCATTGGTCTGAGTTGGGTTAGGTCCCTGAGATTTTAGTATTTATATGTTACCATAGCATAGTCTAGCCTATTCTTTTTTTTTTTTTTTTGAAGATTTTATTTATTTATTTGACAGAGAGAGAGAGATCACAAGCAGGCAGAGAGGCAGGCAGAGAGAGAGGGGGAAGCAGGCTCCCCACTGAACAGAGAGCCCGATTCCAGGCTTGATCACAGGACCCCGAGATCATGACCTGAGCCAAAGACAGAGGCCTTAACCCACTGAGCCACCCAGGCGCCCAGCCTGGCCTATTCTGACTAATGTCATTCTGCTGTGCCTTACAGCTGTATGCTCCCAAGGTTCTAGCATAATATGATAAATGAAAGAACTGGTTGGTAAGTATTTGTGCAAATAGGGTCCAAGCTCATAACTTTACACAGAAGGTGTCTGAAGTATAGCCAGGTTAGATTTAATTGCTTAAAGTACTAAAGATCAAGTTCTTTCTGATCCCTTCATATAACTGCACTAATAGAAGATGAGAACATTTGTGTTGCACACTTGGATAAATCGTCGTGTTTGGTGGGTGACACACTCAAGAGTTCAGGCTGTCTCAGCTCCTTTCCGGCATGCTAGGGCCTAAAGTGTCATATATGCTATCGCCCATATATGCCATCCTGTTTGGAAAAATCTAGCCCCAAATCCCCACAGTTTATTAGCAATAGTTTCAAGGTTATCCAGGTGGCCTGGCATGCTATTTTACTACACTAGTTTTAAAAAATTCAATTGAGGGGTGCCTGGGTGGCTCAGTGGGTTAAAGCCTCTGCCTTCAGCTCAGGTCATGATCTCAGGGTCCTGGGATCGAGCCCTGCATTGGGCTCTCTGCTCAGCAGGGAGTCTGCTTCCCCTTCTCTCTCTGCCTTCCTCTCTGCCTACTTGTGATCTCTCTCTCTAATAAGTGAATGAAATCTTTAAAAAAAAAATTCAATTGAAATGATTCAGATTCCAAAAAGTGTTTCGCTCCTGATTTAGCTACACGATTGAATTGGGTACATTTTGAGTCCTCTGTCTTCATCTGTTAAATAAGGGGTTAATCTCTAAGGTCCCTCTAGCTCAAAAATTTTATAATTCTTGAAGAACAAGGAAATATACCATATGCTATGTGGACCTGACACAAATTGAAATTGATATTTTATGATAATACAGTAAATCTTATCAAAGCAGAAAGCCAAACGAGATGATGTTGTCCCTGAAGTGAATTCTATTCAGTTGGGCCATTTATATTTAATCACATACACTGAGTGATTAGGTAACCATGGCCCCTATGTGAGAAGTCAGCAATCTGCCGTCCAGTTGTAGATTCTAAATGCAATGACCCACATTTCACAAAGATCACCACACTTAATGCTTATATATGTGAGGACCGTATGTATATTAAGCTTATATATACGTTAGTCACCAAGTGCTGGGAAAACTTGATTAAGGTACTTACAAAGAAAAATTATTTAAAACAGTTAATTTAATATTGTTTAAAAAGTTAATATAACATTTTAGGGCTTGGTAAAATTTCTTTCCATAAATATATTTTTTATTTTACTACCACGCTTAATTCCTAATAACCACTTCTGAACTAGCAAAATATTTAAATAATTAAACGTTAATTTTAAGTGTTCATCCAGGATTTTTGCTGCCCATGAAAAGTTTCTCTGGGGGAGGAATAAAATTATTTTCCTGCTACCACCTTAGCTTCATGGACTGTTGCCCAGAAATTAGACTGGGAAAGAAAACAAAAAACAAACCAAAAAACCACAACAGATTAACAAGAAAAAAGCAAGCAGAAGTTTAGTAACACATGCATGATGAATACACGTGAAAACACTGTGATCAGTAAATCAATGGAGTGGTTACAACTTGGGCTTATCTAGCATTTTAATGAAGAACAATAATTTTGTAGAGCAGTGAGAAGACAAGGAAAATGACTTAGAACTTTTAGGTTCAGCAAATTTGAGGAAGAAAATATATGATGAAACTAATGGTAAATAAAGGCTGGTTTTAGCAAAGTTTTTTATGTAGATTTATCTGGGCTAATAAGGATGGAGAGTTCTCTCCACTGATTAACTTCTCTCCTTCCTGCAAGAGAAGGGGAGAGGAATATCTTTCCAAATTTATGTCCCACTTTCAGGCAGTGAGCTTTTCTTTTCTTCTTCTTCTTTTTTTTTTTTTAAAGGTTTTATTTATTTATTTGACACAGAGAGAGAGAGAGATCACAAGTAGGCAGAGAGGCAGGCAGAGAGAGGGCGAGGCAGGCTCCCTGTTACGCAGAGAACCCAATGTGGGGCTCCATCCCAGGACCCTGAGATCATGACCTGAGCCGAAGGCAGAGGCTTAACCCGCTGAGCCACCCAGGCACGAGCTTTTCTTATATCTATTTTTTTCTTAATTGTGTTCAGCTCAAGATAATCAATATGCCAAAGTAGCATATTTTGGGGTGGCATATTCTGCTACCCCATGCTGATTTGTAGGCAGGCTAGTGATTTCACCCAGACTGAAAACCTACTGATACCATTTGTGCTCTTTTCTCAAATGCAATCAGTGATTCCATTACACTTGTTACATGTGACCAGTAGACCGGGAGAGTATCCCCTGTTCGTAGCACTTAATTAAAATGTTGAAGGATATTCAAGATGGCTAATGTTTCCCTTCATGAACTAAAAGGCATAGCCTCAGTTGATTGTATGAGGTTTAATTGAGACACATGGGTTTCACATGCTATTTTCTGTCCTGACAAGGATGTGCCACATGTCACTCTGAATGGTCATCCCCTTCCTTTGGCAGCTTTCTTTCCTCCGTTCAGTGACATAGCGGCTCTCACAGATGGAACCGTGCTGGTGCGCTGAGAGTCAATCCAATTAAAACAGCATAACTAAATAATAGAAAAATGTTTGCTGCATATGGAAGGAAAATGACATTTGAGAACTCATTTATTAGATTGATGAACTGAGACATCTAAGACAGTGTTTTCCTGACATGCTTGACTGGGGGGGGGGCCTCCATTTCAGAACCAGTTGACAGACTACGTCCTGCCTCATTAAGGCAGTCTTAACGCAGACTACATCTGGAGAGTCTTGTATTTTTTGTGTTTTAAGTTCAGTGTGAAGAATATAACATGTTTGTGAGATTTCTTCTGTATATTCATTCTGAATATGCAAATAAATGTGGGCACGAAGTGAAAGTTTCTCATCCGGGCCTCCTGTGGCTGAGGCAAACTTTACAGAAGTCTATTCCCGTGGCCTACTTACTTTCATCTTTTATTTTTTTTAAATATGAGGTTGATATTTGCTACTTCCCTATACCCACCTTAGGCTGTAGTCACGTTGATTTTTTCCCCTCACTGCCTGACGGGTGACTATTTGTTTATGGTGGAGCTCAAGCATCTCCTCCCCTGTGAGGGCGGGTCCTAGCACGACAGCCATGGCAGCGCCCAGAGTGCCGCCTCAGTGCTATGACTTGTGGTTTCTTGCCTATAGTGTTATTTAGTCTTTCACCTGTTTTTATTGTTTCTCCATTTGTCGTTTTTTAACTTTGTCTTTTCCTTCACTTGTATCACCCCAGCTCTTTGGCTAAGTCCATGCATCCTTTCCCCCTGAAGATTTAACTGAACCCTACCCAAGACATTGTTGGGAAACTGGCCCAGCTCTGGGTTCCGCTGAGGACCTCTGCTTTGTCATTTTGATTCCCAATACTAGGTTTCTGCTTTAGTTTCAGTGATACCTGTTCCCTTCAGTGTCCTTGCCTGAAGTAGGTCACCTGTGGGCAGGCATCTGCCTGTATGACCTGCTGCTTGAACACACACATGGGCTCTTCCTGGCCCCTCAGATCGTGTGTTCTGGTATTACAGACTGTGGAGATGACATAGCCTCAAAGACTTATTTATATGCAACTACCTTTGGAAAGAGAAGTGTCCAGAGACTGTTCTTTCTTTCAAGCTACTCCTGGGCCCTGAAGTATGGTTTTTAAGTGAAAGTAGTCCTAGTGTGCTAGCCAGAGAACGTTGAGTTAAGAAAGGCAGCATGAGGTAAATGGAAGGGTACACGTGAGGGAGCTCAGGGCCCAAGGTGGCTCGGGGATAGATTCTGACCAGTGGGTGCACCTGAGGGAATGGTGGCAGATCAGCCTAATCGCACTTCTTTTTTGAGATGTAGAACTTCTGAGAGTGTCTCACTATTCAGGATGTCCTCTATCAGATGCTGAGCACGTTTTCTGGGTTTCTATGGGCTTCCTGGGTGGCCTAGACATCTGAATCTCAGCATGGTTATTAGGTTGGTGGGGTAAATTTCTTGTAGCTAAGTATTTTTTCATCCTGGAATAAACCTCCATTACTGAAGGCAAATCATGAACATTTCTGCCTTGGATTTTGTAGGAGGAAAAGTGCATACTTACTGGAACCTTATGACCTTCTCTTGGCAGTAAAGTACTCACAATTGCCTGAAGCATGCTGGCTCTTGTCAAGCCCTATGAATGTTGGGCTGCACAGTGATCTAGACATGTGTCGGGTCCAAGCTCTATCCTTCGTCTTCCTGCCCTCGCTGCTCTAAGGCAAGACAGATTATAGCTCCTTGTGGGTCTGAAATAGTGTTTCCAGCCTCCACCTCATGTAGCACAGATAATATACAGATTTTAAAGTAAATATTGGTTGATTCAGAATCAGTGAGGTCACTACCATCCAAGATATGTTCTTGAACAAAAGTAAGTTTGCATCCCATAAATATGGGCATATATGCAGGCTGTGTGTAATTCTGTATTTATATTATAAATGTAGTCTGTATTTTATACAATATAAACATAATATTTATAAAAAATAGTATTTATATGATAAATTCTATGTGCACACACATTTCCAATACTTTAGTCCTCATATACTGGCTATCATAGCCTTATACTCAAACTCTCAGCCTCCTTATCAGGGTTTTTAGCAAAGGGGAATCAAATTCCTTGTTATTCAAAGCTTGTCCCAGGAAGTCTTTCCACCCCTGATAGATGTAGACACAGTGTTGCTAAGTATAGAGGCCAGTCCTTGTCCATCCAAAGGATTTGTTGTGTTTTCCGGTGTCATGGTACCTCAGCTAAGCACTACTCAAGCATTACAAATGTAGCTACAGTTGTCAAGTGGTTTTATTATGACAGTAGTTTTAATAATACTCTAAGGAGTACATTGAAAAAATAAATGTGCTTCTATATATAATTTCAGCTGAGGGGGTACTACTGGATGTAATTTTGTTTTTGAAGTGTAAAGTACCCTGCTTTTGAGGTAGGGAGATTTGGTCTCAAGGAAGTTATATCCCATGGTTTCTCCACAGCTGCCTTCAGTTTTTACTGTGTAATAACTCCATGTCTCATGTCCCTGACATGGAGTTTATACTTCAGAAAAACAAATGTGTGGTTTTATACATCTCAGTTAACTGGCCCCTGGCTTGCACTGTTTTATTATCATTGGCTGGAGTGCTCAAACTTCTTCTTGCCTCTCAATCTTCCCTAAGAATTTGTCTCACAACCCACTCCTTGTTCCCTTTCTGGATTAAGGCCATGCATATATGATTACTCCAATCATCCCAGCATGCTCCCGACACATGTGGGAATGAATGCTAACTACAACTCTTATGATTGCTTCAGTTTCTGCTATTTGGCCATGACTCTGAGTCATTTCAGTAATTTGAGATTTATAAGTAGGGTGGGGGTGATAGAGTGCCAATGACTTAGGTCAGTGAAGACGCTTTGGGAAATTGAGGGTTGGGCACTTTGGGAGCATCAGGAGATAGTATCCTTGGAATTCCCCTTGCTGGTTCCTGGCAGAAAGGTCAGTGATAACTCATCCCCTCAAGGGTCTTACCAAGACATGATCGTCACTATAGGGGCCATAAGGAAAGGATAGGAGTAGATGATCCATCAACACACATGAGAGAACTTCACAGAGAACTTCATCTCTGAATTGAAACAGGTATTAGCAAAACATGGATGGTTCACTTGAATGTGAGGGTCACCGTGGTCCTAGCAGGTGATCTACCTCCTCTCATTACATCAAAGATGGCACACAGAAATGGAGGGTACTTCAGGAGGACCACCTGGGCCTTCTCTCTGCCCATGATGTTGTCTCTCCTCTTAACAATGTTGTGGCCTGTTATTGGTATAGAACTCCTCTTTGTCATGCTATTATTATAGACTCATAAGGAAGTAATAGTTACTCTCAGTGTGTCCATACCTTATATAAAATACGTCCTGTTGTCAAACATGGAGAAAATTCTTTCCTTCTACCTTAGGGTATTAAAACTCTTGGCTTGGCCTTCCTTTGTGGTCTGAATATGCTTGGCTAAATATGCTAGTGAAATTTAGAAAGATTATCTCTTTTTCCAAGACAGTTTTCAAGCCTATCTATTATCTTACTTATAAATAAGTCAAATATTTGCCCTCTCTTTGTATGAGGCAATAATACTCAAGATTCCACGCTGGGAATGGGAGGTTATTAGGAGCTCTGAGTTAAGAAGGCAATTAAATACATATGTACACTATTCGTACATATCACTGCAATCTTAATATCATCCTATCACAAACTGATTTATTTGTTTCTAGTACTTGGCTATTTTTGAAGATTTTATTAGTCTTAATATGAATTTATATACATAAGAACATTGTCAGATTCACTCACTTAACTGGTACTTGTTGAACACCAATTAAATTCCAGGCACTATTCTAGGCATTTGGGAAGCATCTTTAAATGATAACAAAGGTCTATGCCTTATAGGACTAACACTATAGGGCAGGGAGGACAAAAATAAAAACATGAAAAATATAAAAATTATATTGTAGGGTATGAGGTATTTTGTGCTATGGATCCAAAAATGGAGGAAAATAAGTATAATCGTGAATGTGGAATAAAAGGAAGATATGGCTCAGAAAGTGACATTTGAGCAAAGCCATCAGGCAGTGAAGGAGAAGGCCATATATGGGTCTGAAAGAAGAGTGTTCTAGGCTAGGAGGACCACCACCAAGAAGGCCCTGCTGAGGGTGTGTGCCTGGTGTGCTCCAGGACCAAGAAGCAGCAGTATACCAGGTGGGGAGGGAGTAAGTAGGAGAGGAATACATTTTCTTTACAACAATTTTCAAGTTCACAAGTAAAGAAATGCTTAAATATTAAAAAACAGTCTTTAAATTGATAAAATAAATTTTTATAAAACAAATACATTGATGAAAATGTATTTTAGCAAATTAAAAAGGATTTTAACAGCTTGTTTTTAATTTAATGCTGACTAATAGGCTCCTAAAAAAATATTTCACATCTTAAAAGGCCTGAATCAAGTTTCCCTCACCATTTTGTCTCTCTGAGCTCTCCAACACGTACATCCTTGTCATATAAGCACAAACGTGTGTGTATTCTTACATACGTGTATTCCTCCTGACATGTGGATCAGCCTCTTGAGAGCATGCCACTTGTCTAAAGATACTAGCTTCTTGCATAGTGGCTGAGGCTATCTAATTATCTAATTTGTGTGAATGTAGACAGCTAAACTGAATAAAATTCACTACAGGGATTAAATTACCTAGTGTGCTGTCTGCAATGATTAGATCAACTCTATAATTACAAAATAGTTGCTTCATTTGGGACTCCTTCAACACCGTGTCGGCACCACACATAGCACAGTGAATTCTCTTGCTAATAAAAAATTATAAGTGTTAGGGCTGAAAGGATTCCTACAGATTATTGAAACCTCTTCATTTTATAGGGGAAGAAAAGGAGGCTCACACACAATTCCATCAGTGTAATTAATTATAACTCAAAACAACTTCTAGAATCTGAAATATTTTAATCAGTTGTCCAATCAGGGTATTGAAGAATATGCCAGAGCCAAAAACTTTGTGTGTCGGGGTACCTGGCTCAGTCTATTGTGAATGCGTTTACCTTTCCAGTGGGGGAAAAAATGGGGAGCCATTGCAGGCCTTGAGCAGAGGATTAATACTATGCTAATTGTATTTTAAAGGATCACTGAAGCTACTATGGGGACTGAATGGGCCGAAGGGGATTAAGGGTAAAAATAGGAGATCAGTTAGAGAGCTGTGGTAGGAATCCAGGGGAGAGAGATGATAGCTCCAACTGGGGTGGTAGCCATGGGGGCAGTGGGCAGAAGAATAGATTTTGGAAATATTTTGGAGGTGGAACCAAGAAGACTTTTGAGAAGATCGAATATGGAATATGAGGGAGAGGAGTCAAAGGTAATGTCTTTACTTGGGTTGCCATAATAAAATATTATAGACTGGTGGTTTCAACAACAGAGATCTATTTTCTCACAATCCTGGAAGCTGGGAGTCTGAGATCAGGGTGCTGTCATGGTTGCGTGTGGCTTGCAGACAGCTGTCTTCTTGCTGTGTCCTCACATGGTGGGAAGAGAGAACGAGCAAGCTCTTTGCTGTCTCTTCTCAAAAGGGCACTAATCCCATTATGAGGGCCCCAACCTCAGCTAAATCTAATAACCTCTTAAAAGCTTGATTGCCCAAATGTTATTACACTGACAGTTCGGACATCAACCATACAAATTTTTGAAAGAAACAATTCAATCCATAGCAAGTGACACCCAAATTTGTGTCCTGAAAACCAAGAGAATGGAAATGTAATCTAACAGAAAGGCTGTAAGGGAATATGTTTTGTAGAAAGAGATCAAGAGTTCAGTTTTGGATGTGTTGAATTTGAGATGTTTTTAAGACCTCTGAGTAGAAAAGTCTGTAGGGAATTGTATAGATGAGTCTGGAGGATGGGAGAAAGTTCTGGATGAAGGTGTAAATTTGGGAGATGCTGACATAGAGATGGCATTTAAAAATATTAATATTGGATTGTGTTAGTTTGCCAGGGCGGCAAGCACAAGGTACCACAAAGTGGGTGTCTCACACAACAGAAATTTATTGTCTCACAGTTCTGGAAGCTGGAAACCTGAAGATCAATGTCAGCCAAGTTGGTTCTTCTGAAGCTTGTAAATAAGAATATATCCCATGCCTCCTGGCTTCTAGTGTATGCCGGCAATCATTGGTGCTCCTCAGCTTGTAGCACATCATCCTGATTGCCGACTTCATGCTCACCTCATGTTCTTCCCATGTATGCATGTGTCTGTGTCCAAATTTCTCTTTTGCATAAGGACATCAGCCATATGTCCTTACACGAGGGGCCCACCCTCTTCCAGTATGACCTCGTCTTCACTAACTACATCTACAACAACCTTATTTCCAAATAAAGTCACATTCTGAGGTACTAGGGATTAGAACTTGAACGTGAATTTGGGGGAACATAATTCAACCCATGGTAGGAATGAAGTATGTATTTTTTAAAAAGAAAAGAGGCTCAAGATCTAGGGAAGGAATTTGAAAATGAGTGATGAGTGAATTAAGGTGAAAAAAACTCAGTGAAAAAAACTCAGAGACAATTTTATTCTGGGATCAAGGGAAGAAGTGGATCTTACATGCACCTATTATGGTTAATTGGTCAACATCAATTTATACCTACCGAACTAAGCTCCAGAAATACCAGAATCAATTCTTCTGCCACTGTTTTATAACCATAGTAGTTTTTATACCCATAATGTTATGTTATATATGACAGTATGTACAATACATAGTGGTTATACAATAATGAACAATATACTGTTTACTGAGAAAATAATCAACCAATGGGTTTTCTATCCCTATGATTTATGGTTTGACTCTCAGGGTGCTTCATTGCTCTGGGGTGCCTAGTTTTACTTCACCCATAAAAGGGTAACCTCTTTAAATACAGAGACTGTGCCTTCAGTTCCTCTCTGTTTCTCACGGTGTCTAGCACATACCAGGTACATAGTAGACATGTAATAGACACTTGTTAATGGATTTCTAGTATGCAAATTTATGCTTGCTAATACACTAGTTCACAAATTCTTTTAATCTTGTTGATAAGTATATTATTTCTGTCATAATAGACATTACTCATAATTTGGAAGACAGGCTAAAACATCAATTATAATTCTAATATTACAAAATAAATTCTTCTAGAATTTTAATCTATTTTTTCCAGTTAATTTTTTTTTATCCTGGATTTTGTACATAGCTTCCATTGTCTTTTTTCCATCTGCATATGTCTTGTCTTCTTTAATAGATTCAGCAGCTCTCTCCCTCCTCTTACCTCTGTTCCCAACTTGCATACTTTGGATTTGCAATAATCACTCACACTGAACTAACAACCGGATTCCCATACTCACTTTGAAGAAGATTTCCACTCTCATCTCTCAACCCTTGGATATTGCCATATCTATAATCTTCTCTTATGATTTTAGCAACAAATCAATACTTTGCTAAAATCAGGTGAAATTCAAGATAATGTTATCAGGGCCTTGTTGATAAATAATGTTTAGAGAAGCAGTCTCCCCATTTAGACCAAGTACTGACTCTAATGCATCAGAAACACAGTGGCTTTGGTCTTGTCTTTCAGTACCCTGGTTCAGCACTGTGATTGAGAATCAAGTGAGAAACAGAAAAGGGAATTAGGCAGGAAGCCTGGATCACTACAACAACTAGCAACAAAAACTCCTTTCATGAGAAGCAATTCAGGAGAATGAAAGGAGGTGGTAGAGGGTAAGGAAGTAAATATTTTTCTTTTTAATGAATATTGGTTATTTTATTTGTCAGAATGTGCCCACTGAAAATGTTTGGAGGTTTTTGTAACTATAATGACAGACTACAAATTAATGACTATTTACCTCAAATCCTGGCAAAATAAGTAAAATATCATTGAATGCGGTTCTGTAACTAATTGAGCCACACTTTGGATAGGATGCCCAACACAAAAATGTCTTTCAATTTGCTATACGAAGCATCCTCTAAATCCATAGCAACAAACTTTCACATTTTTGCCAAAATTCTCACAGTGGACTTTAATTTAGTCCACTGTTGGCAGAGAGAGATAATTATCTTCTTTTAAAGGCAGCTATAAAAGTTTCTAGGTGATTTTCTTAGAAATCTTTTCTCCATACCACTATGAAAACAAGGAAATGCTTAACTATTGGTATAGATTGTTAAAAGTGATGTATATGTGGAAAAAATTTTAAGCACTTATGGATCATAATATAAAGTGATGGAATAGTAGAGAGAGGAAAAAAGATCATCATCATCATCAACAAAATGAAATAGAGCCCTGGTAACCTGTTTCACACTATTCTTATGGAATATGAGGAGGTATAATATACATGTAACAGGAGTCTCAGAAGGAGAAGAACAAAAGAGAAAAATGCAAGAAATAGTTTGGTCAAACTTTCCCAAAATTTGGTAAAATCATTAACTTACAGATGTAAGAAATCCAGTAAACCCTAGGCAGGACACAAAAAGAAAGCCACACCAATGCACATCATACACTGTTGCAAAGTAGAGGTTTTCAAAAACCTTTGAAATCATAAAAATAACCAGAGAGACTTTACATACAATGATAAGAACATCTATAATGTGCTGAAAAGAAGATATGTTGTCAACTCAGATTCTATATTCACTGAAGACAACTTTCACAAATGAGGGTGAAATGAAAACATTTCAAGATAAATAAAAGCCAGCAAAATTTGTTGCCAAAAGACCTGTACTACGAGGAATGCTAAAGGAAGTCTTCAGGTGGAAAGCAAATAGCACTGGATGGAAATTCCTATTTACAGGAAGGAATAAGGAGTTTGGGAAGTGGTAAATACATAGGTAAGTACAAAGACAATCTAATTTTTTTTCTTGTAATTTCTTTTATGGACAACTGATGGTTTAAACAAAAATAAAATATTTTCTTGTGGAATTTATAACATAGATATAAGAAAAATATATCAGTAGCACGAAGGATGGGATGTAAATAAGTTATATTGTTGAAAGGTTCTTATATTTCAGGTAAAGTGATACAATTTTAATTCTAAATAGACTATGGTAAGCAAAGGATACATATTATAATCTCTAAAGAAACAAACAAAAAAACCTCCAATAATTAATACAAAGAATTACAGTGAAAAAGCCAAAAGAGAAAATAGCACACTAAAAATGAAAAAAAAAAACAAAAACCAAAAACAAAAGCAGCTTTGATTTCACTTTGGGCCTCTCTCTTTCTCTAACACTCATATCCAATTGTTAGGGAGATCCTGCTGGCTTTACCTGCAAACTATAGCCAAAGTCTATTTTTTGCCACCTCCACTGTTATCTGCTTCACTCTCCTCTGTTAGCAAAAGCCACCTAAGTGGTGCCCCAGATTCTGTCCTTGCTTTCAGTGAGTCATTCGTAACACAGAAGCCAATGATGCTATCAAATCCTAAAGGCCTTACAGTGGCCTACAAGGCACGACAGGCTCTGGCCTTAGGGCTTGTGTCTACCTACAATTCCTATATTTCTCCCTTTTGCTTCTCCTCCTTCAGCCACACAGGCCCCCTGACAGTCCTCACGGCGCACCAGACATGCTTGTGCCTAGACACACTCACGCTCATTGCCTTTGCACTGGCCATTCTATCTAAATACGGTTTCCATAGATGTTTACAAGGCTAATTCCTTACTTCCTTCTGAGTTTACTCACACCTTAACCCCTCAATGAGACTCAGCTTGATGAACCTATTAAAAATCACAACACCATGTCTACTATCCTGATCCTTTACGCATCTCTCTTCTCCTCTCTATTCCTTTCTTTTCTTTTTTTTTGTTAGCACTTAACACCTTCAAACATACCATGAAGTTTATTTACTTGTTATATTTATTGTTTATCTTCCCCTAATAAGACAAAGTTCCATAAA
The DNA here is from genome assembly GCA_028533885.1 of Nasua narica. Lineage (NCBI taxonomy): Eukaryota > Metazoa > Chordata > Mammalia > Carnivora > Procyonidae > Nasua > Nasua narica. The sequence goes on from CM052799.1 coordinate 145,105,946, forward strand.
GACCTGCACCTTTTTCTCTTTGATCATCATAATTTATATATGTCAAGCACAAAGAGCAGATGCTCAGTAAATAATTGTTGATGAAGTGAATGAGCGAATAAGGAAGAACTAGCTGTCTTGCCATTGAGAAACACATATTTTTGTTACATAGTATAGTGTCTGGACATGATTCAGTAAAAATTTCTGGGCTCAAATTTTATGAGACTTATTGTGTGTATGGGCCCAATAAGAATGCCACTTTCCCTACTGAGTTACAAATGTAAGTGATATATAAACTAAAGATAAGATGGAACAAATCTGTTTCTATCACTGATATGACAGACATTACTTTAGTATTGGTAAGACTGATATTGGTGAACATGGCTTTTGGCTGAGGGCACTGTTTGCTAATAGTGACTCCACAAATTGACAGACCCCTCAGCCTGTCACAGGAGGTGCTATAAGCCTCAGGTGGAGTCCATGTTTGGAAACTTACAGAACAGAAGAGAAAGAATATATGCTCTTTGGTTTCTAAAGAATGTGAGAGAGCATTTGAAAAATAATCTCTCCTTCCTTTGGAAGGAACAAGAAAGGGTTATAGGGAAGCTGGGAGCGTACTAATAGACGTCCTCCATTATGGAAGAAAACAAAAGGAGTGAGGGAGAATTATGTCCTTCACATCTAGAACATAAGCCACAATGAATCATCAGCATGAGGATAGTATTTGATTCTATGGTCTTGGGCAAACTCACCTAGAAAGAGAATAGAAAGAAGGCTGAGCCTCGGTAAGAAGACTGAGAAGCCATCAGTACCCAGAAGATAGTGTAACAGACTAAATTATGTCATCTCCTCTGCCTCCAACCAGATGTTGAATCCCTAACTCTTAATGTTCTATATTTAAAGATGGGGTCTTTAAGGAAACAATTAAGGTTAAAAGAGGTCATAAGGTTGGGACCCTAATTTGATAGGACTGGTGTCCTCATAAGAAGGGGATGAAACACCAGAGCTCTCTCTCCACAAACACCCAGAGAAAAAGCCCTGTGAAGACAGAGCAAGTACACAGACATCTGCAAGCCAGGAAGAGAGTCGTCGTCCGAAACAGAATCTCCTGGCACCTTGATTGTGGTCCTCCAGCCTCCACAGCTGTGAGAAAGTCAATTTCTGTCTTCTGTTGTCTAAGGAAGCCAGTCTGAGGGTTTTGTTGTGGCAGTCCTATCTGCCTAAGACAGGAAGGTCACTAGCTAGCTAGTAGAGGAGAGGAGAGAGGTGCACATAGGCAAGGGCGGGTCACAGAAACTAAGGGCAAAGAGTGCTTTCACAAGGAAGGTGCAGTCAACAGCTTCCAATGTAACTGAGAGGTCAAGTGATACGAGGACTAGAATGTCTGCTGATTGATGACATGGATGATTTTCCTGTTGTGTGGATTGATGGAATGACTGGCAGGGGAGAGTTGGGACAACAAGCACAGGCAACTGCTCCAAGAAGTTGGCTTGGAAGCTCTGCTATAGGCTGGCAAGAAAGGAAAGGGAAAAGGAGGATAGCAATGGGGAAGACCCTGAGGTAGTTGTTAATTCGATGTGTTTACGGGCACTAAACAGCCAGACCAGCCTGATCAGAGCAGGGAACCTACTTAAGAGTCGATAGCCACATGGTTAGATAGAATAGGGCTAGATTGATTGTCTTCAATCCCTAGTGGAGAGAATTTTATTCAATGGACAGGGAAATGGATCAGCTGAGAAGGTTTTTGAGAATTTAAGGTAACATTCGTTAACCACTTATTGTCAGCTGGTAGCTGCTGTGACTGATTCAGAAATTAATATGTAAAATATGCATATGTATTTTTCATAAATTCAAGATAATATTCACATTTTTTGTAACTTGATTTCAAGTTATTTTCTAATGATCATAAAGAATGCACTCAAATTAGTTTAAGTAAGAATAAGTATTGCAAAGATTCATGGGCAGTCATAATGAGGATAGATTCTCCCAGAAATATGAGAACAGTAAACAGTGCCTGCAAACCAAATACTCTGGAATGGTTCATTCAATCCCCCTTGCATTATACTTCTAGAAAGCAAATCAAAAAACTAAAAACTACACCCCGTCTTTCTTGTAACCAAAAAGCTAAAATTCTGGATGAAAAGTAGGTTCTTCCAGTTAGGTTTATTTGCACAAGATACGAGAGGCAGAAGTGAAGCAATGCTACCTTCTACAGCACTGTCAAGCAGTGTTCTAGAAATGTACAGTTTTAATGCATCAGTTTTCCTGTGTCCTTCAGCTTTCTCTATGTGGCTGAGAAAACAGCACAGGAGCAGAATCGCCTTATTTTGTCTGTCAAAGCTCTAGCTGTAACCTCAGGGGGAGTAGCTTCCTAAGTTGGTTTTAGATCTTTTTAGAAGCCATTCTAGAAAGCTTAGACTAAATCAGGAATAGGAAATGGTTCCAGAAATTGTTGGAAGTCATTCCAGAAAGCTTAGACTAAACCAGGAATGGGAAAATTTTTCTATAAAGAACAAAGTTTAAGTATTAGTAAGTAAGAACCAAGTAAGTATTAGTCTTTGCAGACCATAGTTGTTGCAATCAACTCTGCTATAGCTCACAAATAGCCACGCAAAACATATAAATAGATTGGCATGGTCGTGCTCCAATAAAACTTCATTTACAGATATAGGCAGCAAGGATGAATTTGGTCTACAGGCCATAGTTTGCCACCCCGTGAGCCATACCCTTCTCTTTAAGCTTTCCAATGATTTTGGAGCACCGAATTCACTTTGTTAGTAATGCTTCTGCAAAAATAACATGCAGAGTAATTTATGGATCTTGCATTGAATTCTGACTAATACAGTTATAGGGCTGCAAAGCAGTGAGGAAGGGTTAGATTATACCACAGTAACAATAGTCCCAAATCTCAGTGACTTAACATGGTAAAGGATGATTTCTCATTCATGCAAAGCATCTAAAGCAGGTCAGCAGGGCATACTGTTCCATCTCCTCACTTAGGTTCAGGTGCTGAGACAGCACCCATCTGCAAAGTATTGCTGGTCTCCCTGATGTAAGAGAAAAAGAACATGGAAAATCACACACTGACTCTTAAAATTTAAAAATGGCAATGTCACTTATGTTCTTGTTTGGCTAAGACAAGTCACATGGCTCTACCTAATTCAGGGTTTAGGGAAGGGCAAGCCTATCCTGTGAGAGAAAAGGAGGAATCAGAGTATTCTGGAAGAGTTCTAATGACTCCTAAAAGTTGAATTTGCAGAGAGTACAATAGGGGGGAAATTCTGGATCCAACTGGGCCAAAAGATGTTTGCGAAAAATTATACTACGTTTTGCTGTCAACAAGATTTAGTTGCATTACAATTGTCTACCTCATTCTCTATACTTGTGTGAATAGGAAATAGGAAGCCTCAGCTGACTCAGTTTAACCAGAATAATAACAACAGTGAGAAATACTTTTGGAAAGTGCATGAATTCTTTGGTGCCACTGGCTATGCAGATTCACTGACCTGAGTTCATGTAGCTCTCAACAATGCCTCTCAACAAGGCCTCCCTTACAGGAGGAAAGCAGTTTGGAGTCTGAGAAAACATGATTTACTCTCTGCAGAACTCTTTCTGTAGTGCACTTCTGTCATCATATTTTTGTTATTGTCCCGTGAAAGCAACAGTAATAATACATTTGGTTTGGGGCTCTGAAACCAGATTGAGTCTGTTTGAATTCTGTCTTTTAAAACTTACTGACAGAGTGTTATCAAGCATATTATGTAACTTCTTTTGCCTACGTTTCTATAAAATGGGTTGAATAATAGTCGTTCTTTCATGGGTTTGGTGAAAGATTAAGTGAATACATGTAACCCACTTAAAACAGAACCTGGTGTATAGTAGCAGCTGAAAGGCGTTTCTCCTCCTCCCCCCCTTCTCATCCTCGCTCCATGGCTTTATAGTGAAGATTATAAGATAAAATGTGTGTATAAACATTCCCTGTTAACTCTAAAGCACGCCTTAAATGTTATCAAGGGACACATTAGAAAACCCAGGGAAGCTAACTGACTTGTCGAAGATCCAGCTGGTCTCAAAGTCACACGAGAACTCCAGAGGCTCTTTGTGCCTCTGCAATATCTCAAATCCATCTAAGCAATTGCCTTGCCAGGCAAGGTTTGAGTCTTTTCTACTTAGCTTTGCAGTATTTTTATTTAGTTCACTTTCATATTTTCTCCTCTCCGTGCCCATTTCCACTCCGGCATTGTTCTTACTCCTCAACTCCTGAAAGAAGGGTTTAGTTCTAACACCTCCAATCAAATTCCCGGAGAATGGGGATCCTCCCTTCTTCTGGCTTCCATGGATGGGAGGATAAGGGGTACAGGTGTCTGGGAAGAATGGGCTCCACTTTTGGGAGCCCTCAGGGAGACTCATTCTAGTTCTGAGCCATCCAGCTCACATGCCTGGAGACTGAGCCCAAAGCAGGGTTCAGGAAGAACCTCTTCAGAGAAGCCCAAGTCCCCGTGACTGGCTCACTCTCCAGAATTCATTCTGAAGTCCTGGAGAAGGGCTGGCTCTCAGCGATGTGACCAATGTGACTGTATTCCCAACCCTCATGCCACAATACTGGCTCAGCCTGAGTTTTCAAGTAAGAGTTAAAAACAATGGAGCTCCTCCCTGCATCAGAGCCCCGCCTTCCAAAATTCCTGCCCATCTCCACTGCTGGTGCCACAGCACCCCAGGACATCTCATTATTAAGTACTTACAGCCAAAAGAGGAATGTGACATTCATTTCCATCCCATCCAAAATACTTGAGCTTAGAAGGGTGGGTAAGATCAATATTTGTCCAGAAGAAGAGGATGAATTTTGTGGGTGGTTCTGTAATTTCAAGATATGGTACAAAGGTGCTCCGGAGATGAATTGCAAATAAAAGAGCAGAAAAGAATTTCCTGAGTGTCATTTTAAAAGGCTTCATGCTAATAGGAGCCAAATTCATCCTTTGATATTTTCCAGCTTGCTGAGTAAATAAATCATAAATTTCCCACAATGATTATATGCATGCTACTGGTGTGCCTCAGAGTCTGACCTATTTTGCAGGGTTGACATTAGCCTTGGTGAAAGCTATGCGGGTGCACCAGCACCCCAGCTAGCTCCCCGGCTCGGTGTGTGCCCCATGGGGTTGGGATGGTGTCCATTGCAGGAGACTAGACTGACATCCCACCTGAAATCTGCTTAAGTGGTATTATTATTATTTAAATATTTTATTTATTTATTTGAGAGAGAGAGAGAGCACAAGTAGGCAGAGAAGCAGGTGGAGGGAGGAGAAGCAGCCTCCCCAACCAGGCAGGGAGCCCAATGTGGGGCTTAATCCCAGGACTCTGGGATCATGACCTGAGCCACCCAGGCATTCCTGCTTGAGTGGTATTATTTTCCTTCCTTTTCTTTCCTTCAGATTCATTTTATATCTTTTGTTTTCCTCCAGCCAAGTGGAGAGAAAGGCGATGTGTGTGGTGGAACCTTCTTGAATGCCTCACCTCTTACAAAAAGTTTTAAAGGTGGGGTCCACCTTTAAATGTCATTTAACATATTTAAGCTCAAGAGCTTGAACTACCAGGAAGTAGAGGACAGGTAATAAGTAAAGAGGCACGTGTTGCCACAGGGTGCATTTCCATATGCATACCTTCTTTTTCCATCTACTGGTTTATTCTGGGTTGATCACAGGGGCGCTGTAAGCAATCAGGAGACCAGAGGGGATGGGGGAGGTGGGGCTGCTGTGCAACACTCCTAATACCAGCCTCAGGGACAATACTCACAGTGTACCTGGCTTTGTTCTTAGGTGGGAAATTTTACATATTCCAAGTCTAGTTTTAACTGCGACACTTCCTTAAGGTAGCATTTCATGCGATGCTCATTGCATGCTTGCTCACAGTAGAAATGAGGTGAACATGGTTATGGTTCTCGGTCCTACTTTCTACCAAGATAATAAAACACTGATATTAAACTATAATAAAGAAAATGACAAAACTAACACTACCATTGACTAGTCATATGACCAAAGCTATGGAAAACAGTAATTTCACAGATGGAAGCTCAAATTAATTTCAACCAAATGCTTCCGAGCAAAGGAGAAGTCTGAAATAAATAGACCATAATATGTTTTTAGAGGGTGCCTGTTTTTATTTTCAATGTCACAGACACAGTGTCCTGTTTTTACGGTGGCCAAGCTGGCAACACAGACCCTTGGAAAACAGGAACCTCTTTCGTCCTCCGCTGGGGTGCTTCCTGGGCATCAGGGCAACGTTATATTTTCTTTGTTTATTTTCTGGAGTCTCCTGTTCCAATTTAAATTTTGCCACCCTGTCTAGAAAATTATTTTTCCCCTCATTTGAAACAATAATGAAAAGGCTGGTTCCTTTGTCTTTTCACAACAACCCACGTAGGGCCTTCGGATAGGAGTATGCAGCTTTGTGCACAGCGGGGAGGTGCCTGAGAAGGGTGCCCCGCGAGTTACTCCGTGGATAGGAAAAGCCCAGCTGTTGGCAGATTCAGGTCTTCTCAACTCTGTGGCTTCCATTTATCTAAATTTTAAACTGCCTCAGAGGAGGTCATGTTACTCTTTTCAGCCTCCTGCTCCCTTTGGATCCAAATTCAACTTTTGTCTCCTTTCTGGCTCCTCAGCCTGGAACCATGGGGACCCCACTTCAGATACCTGCCTCCAGTTCCTTTGTTTCTGCTCTCTCATCAGCCTTGTCTTCTTGCCCATCTTCACTCTCACTTTGAAACCGAATTTGTGAACAAAGTCCCTAAGTTGAAAATGACTCCACCTCAGGGAGGTCTTTCAGAATGGACTAAGAAGCAGCATTAACACCAACATCACAGGGACCCCTTCCCTCCCCGTGAGTCTTTGGTTTTTAAAATTACCATTTCTGCTTGATAGATGATAGAAGTCAGGTGGAGAGAGGTTCAGTCAGTCAGTTTGTAGGTGGATATAACTGAACTTAAATTCACAGTATCTATGCTTTTTCAACGAATCCACCAGCCTCTAGTGGAGGCCGTAAATACCCGTCCTTGAAATATAATTCATGTAAGTATGAAAATGACCCATCTTCTCCTTTATCCTGCTACCTCTTTCCAAATATTTGAACCCCCAAACTCTAGATACTTTCCCCAATGCTCTTAGGTTCAGCCACAGACCTCATACCCAGAAATGCACTGTTTCTAAGGATTCACCAGTGAACCTAACCTAAAGACTCCTCAGTCTTTGGGTTTGGATCACTTTCTATTCTTGGTTGCAGATTAGAACCATCTGGGGAGCTTCAGAAATTATAGATGCCTCAGTCCCACCCCAATTCGGTCCCAATCTTTGGGCTTTGCAGTTTTTGAAAAGCTCCTTGGTGATTCAGATACAAAATTCATGTCATAACTACAGCATTGGAATATCCAGGTAACCATCACATGGGATGATGTCCCATCATCTGCAGCCCAGAGAAGTTATTCCTATTTCCCTCATCTGCAAAACCTGAATTCTCTCCATGGTATGACACTCATAGTGCTTTTATATTCACATCTTTGGAACCCTGAACTGTCCTCCCAAGGCCAGTATTGTGAATTCTTCACAAATACATCCTCATTTCTAAGGCCAAAGGAAACCTGACCTGGTGCCATTGGGCCTCTCAGGCCTTAGCACCTGAAATTCCTGGAGGTCATGCCAGGCTCCATCACAGGCTTGAGTCAGATCTCCTTCTCCAGGCTCTTTAAGCACTTACACTGGAGGCCAGTAGATCTCTTTTCATCCTTCCTCCATCAGTGTTTCCAAAGGACCCAGGGCCTGACACCAGAAAACATCAATTTTTAATTGGAACATCTTTCACTTCTAATCCCTTCAGTATACTATTTATCCCATTCTTTCTCCTTTTTTTTTTTTTTTAAATCTGGTCATTCAACATTTAATATTTTTTGAACATCTTCTGTCTATTAGGCGCTAGGTATACAATGATCCTTTTTCCTTAAGGGATCTACAGTTACTACCTCTAAGTAATTCATACTCAATTCATGTTCCAGATTTAGTTATTAAGACTGATTTTGTTGCTAATTTCTTTGCCAGAATTATCCTTTACAACGGCATGCAATAGGCGAGGGTCCCATCCTTTCCCTCTTCTTGTAATCCAAATAGGACACATTCCCACACAAATGGTTCTGCTATACAGAAGAATCATCTCTGCAGCTAGCTAGCAGCCTGTGCCCCAGCAAAGGTAATAATATTTATTTTATAAAAAACAAACAATTTTGAAAACCTACCAACAGCACAATTAGGCAGAGTGAAATGGTCCACGTTATTTAGTGTAATAAGCTTAAGACGGTGTAATTAATGGCTAGCGTATCTCAAGGGAAGCACTTAGAGCTCTAGGTGGGTCTCTTTAGTCCTCATGTAGCAGGACTGTCTTGCATTGCAGGATGCTTACTAACCCTGGCCCTGCCCAGTGAACACCTGTAGTGTTTTCTAGTCATTGTGGAAACAAAAACTTTACCTCGGGAATCCAAATATCCTAAGGAATAAGAACCACCCTTGATGGAGAATCACTTAGTGAACCTACTAAATATTATAAATGCAAAATTTATGGCCATCCAGCAGAAGCATGGCAAAGAAGTGGACACAGCTCTGTTGTATTGAGCTAGATCTATTGTAATAGTTTTTTAAAGAGGTGGCACACTCATGTTCATACCAGCATCATTCACAGTAGCCAACAGGTGGAAGCAACTCAAATGTCCATTAAAAGATAAATGAGTAAACAAAATGTGGTAAATAAAGACAAGAGACTATTACTCAATCCTAAAAAGGAAGGAAATTCTGACATATGCTACAACATGGATGACCTTCAAGGACATTATGCTAAGTGGGGCAGTCACAATAAGACAAATATTGTATAATTCCACATAAATGAGGTATCTAAAATACGCAAGCTCACATAACTGGAAAGTAGAGTGGTGATTACCAAGAACTGGAGGTTGGGTGGGGAAGGGAGTTATTTAGTGAATTATTAGTTTCAAATTTGCAAGATGAAAAAGTTCTGTTAGTCTATTTCACAACACTGTGAATATGCTTAACATTATTGAATTGTATACTTAAAAAATGGTTAAGATAGAATTTAAAATAAAAACAATATTTTAAAAGGCAAAAATAAAGATTATCAGGAAAAGCTGTATTCATCCTCATGATCCCTCTCTAAAACCTGAGTGTGTGTCTGTTGTGTGTCATCAATATATGTAATATACTTATTTTTATATTTCATTTTATTGTGATTATGATGCTTACACCATTATTGTATAATATACTGAAACACTTATATTTTAAAGTAAAATTTCACTTTCTGGGAGAATTCATCAATATATCAATATACATTAGCAAAGAAAAATCAGAAAATGAAAAAACCAGTAAACCAACGCAAATAAAAATATGAAATTCTAAGGGATAAATCTTATAAACTTTCCATGACATATACACCAAAAGCTAGAAAATACTGCTGAGAGAAATAAATGAAGACTTAATAAATGGAGAGAATACTGTGTTCAGAAATTAGAAGACTCAATATTGTTAAGATGACAGTTCTCCCAAGTTGTTCTATGGATTCAACAGTCTCTATCAAAATTCTAGCAGGTTTTTATTTATTTATTTTTTTAAGAACTAACAAGCTATTTCTCAAATTTATATGAAAATGTGAAAGATATACAACAAACAAAACAATTTAAAGAAGAGCAATGTTGGAGGACTTACACCACGTGGTTTCAAGATTTATTCTGCATCTTCAGCAAATACAATGTGGTTTTAAAAGAAGAATGAACATATAAATCAATAGACTAGAATAGAGTCCAGAAATACATATAAAGTGCATTGATTTTTGCACAGAAATGTTAAGGAAAGTCTAAAGTAAATGAAAACACTATGTTCTTTGATAGCACAACTTATGTTGAAAAGGTATAAATTTTCATAAATTAATCTATACATTTTGATTATAAGCAAAATTCATTTGGAAAAGTAAGTCTATGTCAATATCCAGGGATTTTTTAAAAGAAAAATATGTGCAGGTTTGGTAAGGATCAGTTCTATATGATATGGAAACTTATGAATCTCTATGGAAGTAATACAATAAAAGAAATATATACCAGAAAGTCAGGGAATGTAAATTCATAAAATCCATATTAAAACTTAAACAAATTACAGTAATGGAAATAATCTAATCCTAGAGACAGAATTATATTCAGAGAAATCAATAGATATAAAGTTCATTAAGAAGATCTCTTAATGATAAATATGTTAGGTGAAATCACTAATGAGAAGAGGGAGTCAATAAAGTTAAAATAGCTAGTTAATTATTTGGATAAAATAGCTAGTTAATTATTTGGATAAAATAAAATTTCTAGGGTGCTAGGAAGTTTCAGTTGGTTAAACGTCCAACTCTTGGTTTCAGTTCAGGTCATGATCTCAGGGTCCTGGGATTGAGCCCCACTTTAGGTTTTGCACTCAGCATGGAGTCTGCTGAAGATTATCATCCTCTCCCTCTCCATCTGCTCCTTTCCTACTCATGTGTGCTCTCTCTCTCTAAAATAAATACACGGAATCTTTAAAAATTCTGGAATTCCTACCTTATTCCTTGCATCAGAATAAAGTTTAAATTGATTAAAATTTGAGAATTAAACTGTAAAGTTTAACCAAAAAAAAGGAGAAAATGTATGTTTGAAGACGGCTTGCAGAGAAGAGTACAAAAGTCCACAAACATAATGGAAAATATTGAAAAATTTGATTGCATAAATATTTAAAACTTCTATATGTCATACATAACCTAAAGTTAAAAAAAACAGAAAAACTGTTGCAAAAATATGATAAGAAACTCAATTATGTACAATTAGCTCATACATATTAAATAAGGAAAATAGTCAAAAGTATGAATAGTCAGTTGACAGAAGATGAAAATAAATGACTGGGATGTCTGGGTGGCTCAGTTGGTTGAGCAGCTGCCTTCGGCTCAGGTCATGATCCCAGCGTCCAAGGATCGAGTCCCGCATGGGGCTCCTTGCTCGGCAGGGAGCCTGCTCCTCTCTCTCTGCCTCTGCCTGCCTCTCTGCCTGCTTCTGTTCTCTCTCTGTTAAATGAATAAATAAAAATCTTTAAAAAAAAAAAAGAAAGAAAATAAATGACTGATAAAATACAAAATATTCCCAATCCTACTCGTAGTTGAATAAGTGAAAATCCAAACAAAAGATACATTTTCTCTTATATTGGTAGAGGTTAATCTTATGTTGGGGAAAGTGTGGGAGTGAAGTGGTGTTAATTTTGCAATTTTTAGATGGGAATTTGGAAATATTTATTTTTGAATAATTCTCATACCCTTTGATCCAGAAAAATCTATTTTAGGAAGTTAGCCAGCAAAATAGAATATATGAAATTACTCTGTGTTGTAAGCATAAGAATGCTTACTTTTTAATAGCAAAATATTGGCTATAGCCTGAATGTCTTTTAATATGGGTGTTTTTAATAAATTCATTATATTTATCCAATGGAATATTATATACATGTTACAAATGGGTTAGTTTAAACATAATGATATAAAAAGTTAGGAATGAAAACGTGGACTACCACCTCTGGCCATAATGGAATAATAGAGAACAGATGTTCCTTTCAGCTCTAAGCAATTAGAAAATTGAACAAAGTATTTGAAAGAACAGTTTTCAGACATGGGACCACAGACTACACATACTTTTGATCCATAATAAAAGGGAATTAATGAGGTAGGTAAATGCTGCATGATTTTGTTTTCTGTCTGGAGGTAATTTCTAGGCTGAATAATGATAGGTGAAATTTAAATAGACCGTAGAAGTTTTACTGAGTATGAGAGGCAGGGAATATAGTTTCAGAAGGCCTATGTGGCCTGAAGGTGACCAGATCTATACACAGACAGAGTTTCAAATATCTGTAGCGAAGTCCTTTTAAGTCTTTGGCTAAGTATTAACCTGTGCATGCACAGGAAGATTACCCCAGGCTGGGGAAAGAATCCCAGAGACAGTAGGCTTAACAATTTTTGGAGCTCACAAAGGGCTGAGAAAAATTTGTGATTCCAACAGCAAAGTAGAAATATGTCTTAATATGTGAGTGTTGGGGAGATCCTCAAGAGGCATTGCTACATCACTTGAACTAAAATATCATAGACTATAAGCTGCTGTGGACTTAACCTGATAGACCTTAAAAACAACCTAAACCTTATAAACAAGCCTCAAAAGGTTGATCCTAAACAACTTAATGACATACAAAAAGATCAAATGCTATATAAACACAACCAAATCCAGAACCCCAAAATGTAACATTAATATTCAAAATGCATGTTATCCAATAAAAAATTACCTGACATGCAAAGAAGGAGAACAATATGTTCTATGCTAAGAGAAATCAAGCAGTAGATACAGACCCAGAAATAATACAGAGGATGGAATTAGGAGAGAAGGACATTGAAACATAAATTGTAAATACATTCTATTTTTTCAAGAACATGGAAGAAAGCAGTAACATGATGAAGAAAGAATTGGGGGGAAAGACCTCAGTAGAACTTCAACAGACGAAAACTACAATATTTAAAATAAAGAATAGTTTTGATGATGTATTAGTGTGCTAGGGCTGCCATAACAAAGTACCACAGACTGGATGGCTTCAACAAGAGATAATCCTGGAGGCTGGAAGTCCAAGATCAAGGTGTTGGCAGGGGCCAACTTTATCTTTGGTTTATAGACAGACATCTTTTTCCAGATCTTCATGTAGTCTTCCTCAGTGTCCTCATCTGTTCGTATAAGGATATCAGTCATGTTGGATTAAGTCCCACCTCAATGACCTCATTTAACCTCAATTTTCTCTTTAAAGCACTTTCCTCCCAATATAGTCACATTCTGAGGTACTGGGTTAGGATGTCAACATATAATTGCAGGTGAGACATAACAGAGCCCATTACAAATGGGATTAAACAGGAGATAAAACACTGCAGATAAAAGATCAATGAATTTGGAGGCATAACAATATAAACCATCTAAAATAAAATACACAGAGGAAAAATAACTTAAAAAAATGAACACATAGGTGAACAGTAGAATAAATCAAGCAGTTTAACTTATGTGTAATTAGGTGGGGCATAGAGAAATACCTGAACAAATATTGGCTAAAAATGGTGAAAACAAAAAACTCTCAGATAAAAAAGCTCAGCGAATCTGAGCAAGAGAAAACCACACCAAACATTCGAATCAAATTGCTGAAAACAAGTAACAAAGTGAAAATCTTAAAAACAGCTGGAGTAAAAAGAATCATTATATACAGATGAATAAATGAGTTCTTTTCAGGAATTTTGCAGGTCAAAAGACATGGTGGTAACACCATTAAAATTCTACCAACATTGGATTTTGTATCTGGCAAAAGTTTGTTCCAAAAATGAAAGAAGAGTAAAGGATTTTTTAGATAGATAAAAGCTGAGAGAATTAATTATCATCAAACTTGCACTACCATTAACTTCAAGTTAAAAAAAATGATATGTAAATTTGGATTGATATAAAGGAGAACACTGGAAATTCTGAGTATGTGGGCACATATAAAAGATATTTTCCTTATTTTTAATTCATTTTAGAGAAAGATAATAAAACTCCATAATACAGGAAGGAACGAAATATATAACAAGAGTAAAAAGGCAAATGGGGAAATTTACATGATGTGTCCCAATATTATATCATGCAGACTAAGATATAGGAAAATTATATAGTAAATACTAGAGAAACCACTAAAAACATAAAACAAACATATGTGCTAATTAGCCAAAAAAAAAAAAAATCAAAGTGCAACAGAGTATATATTTCTTTTGGAGAAACATTGCTTTTGGGAGTTTCAGAAAAAGTTAACAATGATTATATTTAGAGTAGTAAACTCTAGGTAGAGAGAGGGAAGTATTTTTTATATTTTATTACATATCTTTTAGGTACTCTGAATATTCTTCTAATACTAAATGAACTTTTTAAAATTTATTTATTTATATATTTTTAAAGATTTATTTATCTACTTTTAGAAAGCACATGAGCAAGGGAAAGGGACATAGGGAGAAGGAGAGAGAGAATCTCAAGCAGACTCCCTGCTGAGCATGGAGCTTAAACCCAGGGGGTCAATCCCATAACCCTGAGATCATGACCTGAGCCGAAATCAAGAGTCAGACATTTAACCCACTGCGCCATGCAGGCATCCCTTTGATTTATTTATTTTTAAATGCTAGTTGTTGGCTGGACTTATGGGCCATTTTGTTTTCTTTATACTTTCTAGCTTAAAAATGAATAATTATTATTATTAAAATGCACATGAAGATAATTATCCACACCTCACATTTTGACACTCATAGTATAACAAAGGCATAATTATAGTCTTACTTTAAAAGTTAAAATTCTATGTCATTTATGAATAGATTTACTTGAATAAATTTTCACTGTATATGCATTTGTTGATCTTCTACTTAATGCCTTTCTTTTTATGAGATACCCAAAAGGAAAATAATATAAAAGATTGTACATGTAATTAAACTGGATTACAAAATAGTATTTGTCTATACAGTATAATAAAATTAAGTTTGAATTAAACAAAGTCTACTGAATTACATGTGAAATATCCATTTACTCTTCTAAAGCTACTTCCTGGGAAAGCACATGTTTGGAGATGACCAACATAAAGCTTTCCAAGAAATGTGTAATGCACAAGGATCTGTTCCCTTCCAGCATCCATTAGGTAAGGGAAAAGCCACAAAGGGAACTCTAGAATCTAAATGCCATTCTAATGGAAAGAATATTGTCTTGGGTGTATTTCCTGTTTTGATACCACATCTAATTTTGATAAACAGAACTTCTGTTTCATCTCTATATTTACAATGACATATAAACCCATAATACAAAGAGACAGTATTTTATTTGATATGTTATAGTAACTAAATTTTTATGATGGTCTTATCAGATCACATGGTTGCAAAAGGAAATAAGTATGTGAAATGCTTATTTTAATAGACCAAGGTATAAATGCTACATCATTATAAGTAGAATTATAAAGCACATAGCAACCTTAATTTTTTCCTTTGCACAGAAAATGAGGACAGTTTTTTTTATTTCTCTTTAGTTTAACACCTGTTCATAAGAGGGCTTGGAGAAGTATGAATTTTGGACAATTGAATGGAAGTATGAATGGACAGTTGCTGTATAGGGCTGCTTCCAGACCTCCTTCTCTGATTAAGTTCTGAGGGGAAAAAATTAAAAAAAAAAGTGTGGGACACCTGGGTGACTCAGTTATTTGGGCATCTGCCTTCGGCTCGGGTCATGATCCCAGGGTCCCGGGATCGAGCCCTGCTTTGGGCTCCCTGCTCAGTGGGGAATCTGCTTCTCCCTCTGCCTGGTGCTCTTCCTGCTTGCGTGTATGCTCCCTCCCTCACTCTCTCTCTCTGACAAATAAATAGATAGAATCTTAAAAAAAAAGGGGCTTAATAGTCTAAGACAACATTGTACAGAGTAAGTATAGTTGACACACGATGTTACCATTAGCTTCAGGTGTACAACATAGTGATTAGATGAGTCCACACACTGTGTTGTGCTCGCCACAAGTATAGCTGCCATTTGTCACCATAAAAAACTATTAAATACCAAGGAATATGTATTCTATGCTGTATCTTTCATCCTGGTGACTATTCATTCTATAACTAGAAGCCTGTATCTGCCACTCCCTTCACACATATTGCTCATTACTCCACCCGCCTCCCCTCTGGCAGCCATCAGCAAACAAAATCTTCTAAAACTTTTGATTAATTAAAAATTTTACATGCAGTAGAAATCACTCATTCTGATGGACAGTTCTGTGAGCTTCGATAGATGCACAGAGTTGAGCAATCACCACAATAATCAAGATACAGAGCCGTTCCCTCGCCACCCCAGCAAACTCCCTTATATGTATCCTGTATGGTTAAGCCCTCCACCAGCCCCCAAAACCGTCCACCATTAATTAATCACTAAACAGGAATTATCATGTTGTTTTATCTTATAATATCGCATACTGGAATTATTTGAGATTTACCTGTGTTGTTGCCTTTCATTGCTGAGTTCCTTTTTATTGCTGATTCATGTTTTATTTTACTAATATACCAGTTTCTTCATCGGTTTACCAACTGAAGGGCATCCTAGGTGTTTCCAGTTTTCAGCAATTATGAATAATGATGCTCAAACATTGACACAGGTTTTTGTGTGAACGTAAGTTTCATTTCTCTCCGGTAAGTACCTAGGAGGAGATATTTACATCATAAATATTTAGACATATAACAAGCTAGCGAGATGCCTTCCAAAGTGGACATTACCATTGTACATTCTCACAGTACATACTCACAGGTATGAGAGGTCTGGCTGCTCTCTGTCTTCATAAGCATTTGATATTATCAGTATTTTTAAACCGAGTTAATAGGCATATAATGGTCTCTCATTTTGGTTTTAATCTGTGTTTCCTTGATGAGTAATAATGTTGAGCATTTTGTCATGTGCTTATTCAGATTCATATCTTCTTTGATGAAGCGTTTGTTCGAATATTTATTTATTTATTTTTAAGATTTTATTTATTTGTTTGACAGAGAGAAAGAGGGATCACAAGCAGGCAGAGAGGCAGGCAGAGAGAGAGGGAGAAGCAGGCTCCATGCTGAGCAGAGAGCCCAATGTGGGGCTCGATCCCAGGACCCTGAGATCATGACTTGAGCCAAAGGCAGAGGCTTTAACTCACTGAGCCACCAAGGCACCCCACTATCTCATTTTTTAAAAAGGGCTGTTTTCTTATTTTCAGAATTCTTTTTATATTCCAGGTCAAGTATTTTGTCACATATGTGGTTGGCAAATATTGTCTCCCAGTATGTGGTTTGTTCTTCATTCTCTTAATAAGGCAAAATTTATATTTTGATAAGGTCAATTTATAATTTTTTTTAAGGGTTGTACTTCTGGTGTATCTAAAATCCATGTCTAACTGCAGTCACAAAGTTTTTTCTTTTTTCTCCTATAACTTCTATTTTTTAGCTTTTACATTTAAATCTATGTATTGTTTTATTGATTGATTTATTATTTTAATGATTTTATTTTTCTTTTCTTTTTAAATATTTATTTATTTATTTATTTATTTATTTATTTATTTGAGAAAGAGAAAACGAGAGTGTGTGCACAAGTAGGGGGAGGGACAGAGGGAGAGTGAGAGAAAGAATCTCAAGCAGACTCCCTGATGAGCAGGGAGCCCAATATGAGGCTCAATCTCATGACTCTGAAATCATGACCTGAACTGAAATCAAGAGTTGGATGCTCAACTGACTGAACCACCCAAGCACCACGTGAATGATTTTATTTTTCAAGAAAGTTTGTTCTTGGGGCACCTGGGTGGCTCATTCGGTTAAACAGCTGCCTTCAGCTCAGGTCATAATCTCAGGGTCCTGGGACTGAGCCCCATATTGGTCTCCCTGCTCAGTGGGGAACCTGCTTCTCTCTCTTTCTCTGTCCCTTTCCCTGCTTGTGCTCTCTCTCTCCCAAATAAATAAATAAAATCTAAAAAAAAAAAGCTTGTTATTCCTAGTTCCTTTGCCTTTCCATATAAAATTTATAATCACCTTGTCAATAGCTGCAAAATAATACTGAGAATTTGGGTTTGTAATGAATTTATTGATCAGTTTGGGGAAATTTGACATTCTAATGATATTGAGTTCTCCAGTTCATGAGCAACATGATTTATTTCTCCATTATTTCAATTTTTGATTCTTTCTTCAGTGTTTTGTAGTTTCAAAAATACTGATCCTAGACCTATATAGCCTTGTATTTTGTGATCTAACTAAACACACTTTTAAGTGGCAAATGATTATTAGTCAGTTTCCTGATATTATTTTATTTAATCATATCTACAAATAGAGTTTTATTTCTTCCTCTCCAATCTGTATAACTTTTATTTCTTTTTATTACTTGCTTACACCACCCGGGACTTCCAGTATGATGTGGAATAGAAGTGGAAAGAGCAGACATTCTTGCTTTGTTCCTGATCTTAGGAGGAAGATATTCAGACTTCACCACTAAGTATTATGTTAGCCATAGTTTTTAAAGTATACAGGTTCACATGAATGCACATATACTATTTTATTAGATGATTGTATTAGGACTCTCTGGAGAAACAGAACCAATAACTTATGTATGTAAAAAGGGATTTATTATGAGGAATTATGAGATTATGGAGGCTGAGGAGTCCCATGATTTTCTGTCTTCAAGCAGGAAACTCAAGAAAGCTTTGGATGAAATTAAAGTCCCACTGTAAAGGCCCCCAAACCAAGGCAGCCAATGGTGCAAGTCCCAGTTCAAGGACAGGAGGAGACTGATGTCCCATCTCAAGCAGACAGGCAGGAAGCAAAAGGGATGAAATTTCCTTTCCCCACTTTTTTGTTCTATTCAGGCCCTCTGTGGATTGAATGATCCCCACCACATTGAGAGGGGGGCAATCTGGTGACAGAAGATAGGAGTCCATGGAGTGATCTGGGTTTTGGATGACCCAGTAAGCCTGAGAAGGAGAATAAAAGTTGCTCCCTCAGAAAGTTTGTGAGGCAGTCACAGCAAACCCAGGTTTCAATAGTGGTGAGGAGATAAATGGCATATCTCATGGAAAAATTTCAGGAAACTGGAGCATGTATTTGGAGTACTAGGGCATGGTGGCAAGGAATATGATAATCAAAGGCAAAGGGGAGCTCTAAAGCAAATGGAAATGGGGTTTGGGAGGAGGTGAGTGACTTCAATAGGAAGTTTGGAGATGGGAATAAAATAACAAAATTGAAGTCGAAAAATCTCCATAATCCAGTGGATCTGTGGTTGAAGGCATTTCCTAGTGGATGCCACCTTGTTCTTCAAATGGCTGTGAGGCCTTAATGTCTCCACAGGAAGTCTGCCTCTGCTTTGTAGTGAGGTCACTGGCAATTTACTTTGCCTCTTTGAAAAGTCTATCTTTGTTAATGAGCTAGTAACTATTTCTGGTACTTAAACTCCTCTCCCAAATTCTGTAACCTCCTCCCCATCCATATGCTAAAATTCTGTCACCCACAAATGCTTTAGTGGCTCTTAAGCATCACATCTGGAAGATTGTGTGACTTTGGTAAACTGTTCAACCTCCCCAGGTGAAGTTTCTTCAGCTATAAAATGAAGAGACTGAGTTAGATGATCTCATAGCTTCTTTGTGGCTCATTCTTTAATTATATCCTTAGCATAATCATTTCTGTAAATCTGTTTTATATACAGTTGAAGAATATAAATAACCCAAGCAGCTTGGCAAATTACTCATCCAGTCCTTGATCATGAAACAATTCCATGTGCATTATTACCAGATTAAGCAAGAGCTTGCCGACCAAACTATGACTATTAGATACTGCTCATGGGCAAATTGTGGGTTAGGAATTGTGGATGGTGAGGTGGAAGCTGTGCTAAATCTTTCCAACCCAAGTTCTATTCCTCAAATGATGATTTTGGCATTGGCAGCTAATCGTACCTATTCTGCAGTTGACCAGTAAAACTCTGTAGTGGAGGCAGGGTTCATGAAATTCTGAACCTTTAAAATCTAATTTAGGGGTAAATCAAGCACAGACAGCATTTAGGGAGTGATTATGTAATGAGTGGGTAGAAAAATAAAGATCAATGTACTATTGTGGAAGCAACTCAATTATTTGGGTTTCAACAAAGACACTCTAGAGGTCCTCATGAAGCATTCCTTATATCTATGCCAGGACTGATATTTAGGTATGGTGCTCCTGAATTAGAATATTGAGATGCTTTTAGGTATTTTGAGTGTCCTCTCAATATCCTGGATGCCTGGGCCCCCTTTTTAGACTTTCCGAACCTCCTTATAGGTTCTGAACCTCACTAATTAATGGTATAATACTTGAAACACCCTGTTCCCATGCACTGACTGACACTGATGTCAGTCTCTGAGCTTTGTGGGTAATTACATATTTCAGTTTTTACCACTTGCCTGTACTTAGAATTATTTTGTTTTAATTTTTTTGAAATTAGTTTCCAACATTTAAACCCCGCAGATATTTCAGCTAAAATTAAGATTTCCTAATTTTCTTGATAGATCAGAAGATCTGATAAGACTAGCTCTATATTCCAACATGGTACAATTGTTTGGACTTATATGGTTGTTCCAGATTAGTAGAACATCCTCTATGCTGAAGAAACCAAAAACCAAAAACCCAGACATTCTTGTGATTTATTTATTTATGTTTTCTATCTTGCTCCCAGGGGAGCATTTCCTGGTATACCTGCAATAGTCTTAGTTTATTTCCATTGACTTATAATTCATTAATATTATGCCCTGTGCAGTCAAAAACATGCTAATGTAGATGAACAATTATATGGTTCTGCTATCCAGGAGAATTGAATCTGTGTTCTCTGATATAAGGAAAAGGTAAGATTAACTATAAAGAATTTGTATACTGAAGAGGGATGTGTTCATTTTATATACAAATTTTATTAAACACCTACGAGTTGTAGGGGATAGAGTGAGAGCAAGAAGAGATATGCTTTTTCCTCTTACAAATTATGAGCTCTGCGGAAAAAGACAAACAAGTATACAATAATTAAGATAAAGTCTGATGAGTAGTAACTCAGAAGAAATACCAGGTTTAATGGGAATATATAGAAGGAAACCTGAACTTGTCTATACAAACCAAGAGGAGGCTTCCAGAAAGAAGCAGAGATCTGAAAATGTTAAGGATTTCCCAGGCTGGACTGGAATAGAATGGGAGAAAAAGTTTCAGAGAATGGAATTTGCATAGATGAAGGTTTGACCATGAGAACGTGTCATGCTCAAAGACTGGGGGAAAAATCTCCGTGTCACTCTATAATGGTCTTGTCTAGGAGGAAGAAATCGGGAGTGAGACTAGAGATACAGGTGGGGACTTGCAAACTGTGGTGAAGAATTGATCATTTATTTTAAGGGCAATGGGCAAAGATTTTGTCAGAGGATTGATATTTTTGTTTAGAATGCTCACCTTAGATTAATTTGTAGACTGGATGAATGGGCTAGAAAGTAGTCCCAGTAGTCCAGGGAGATAATGGTGCTATGGCCTAGAATAAAGACAGATGGATGGAAATGGGTAGACCCAAAAAGCAATTAGGGGAGAAAATTGTCAATATGTAACAGTTAACTAAATATTGGAGGTGAAATGTGAAGAGGAATAAAGGATAACTCCTACATAACTGACCTAGAAAATCAAGTGGATGGGGCTTCCTTTCATTGAGATATGAAAGACTTGAAAAGAAATCAATTTGGAGGGAAAAAAAGTCAGTTTTGGATGAACTTAGTGTGGAGTGCTGTGGGACAACCAGGTGAATGGGTAGACATATACATATGATATTGGACTATATGGCAAAAGATCAGGTTGAAGGTACAGATTTGGTATCAAATATGGATGGAAACAATCTCGATACATTTTATAGATAGAAACAATCATGATATAGTAGATTAAGGGTTGTAATGGAATTACTAATAGAACATTATTCGATTAGACAAATACATACTGAGTAATTATGTATAAAATACAAGGAAAATATTTTCAAGAAAAATTGGCTATGAAGAATTAGGTTAGGGGCACCTGTGTGGCTCAGTCATTAAGAGTCTGACTTTGGCTCAGGTCATGATCCCGGGGTCCTGGGATCAAGCCCCACATCAGGCTCCTGCCCATCAGGGAGCCTGCTTCTCCCTCTCTCTCTACCCCTGCATGTTTTCCCTCTCTTGCTGTCTCTGCCAAGTAAATAAATAAATAAAATCTTTAAAAAAAAAAAGAATTAGGTTAGATGATCAGTGGAAGATGTTGTGAGGTTGAGAGGGATTTACTTGTTTGTTTTAGACAATTGACACATCAATCATTTTTAAATGTTGATGGCAAGAAACCAGTAGAAATGGAGAGGCTGAAGATCCCAGTGACCAAGCAGAAAGAAGAACAGGTAAAAAGAAGCTGAGAGAAGTTGAGAAAATAAAATTAGCAACTCCAGATATTGAGTTTAAATTCTTTTTTTGACCTAGAGGTACCCTCTCCTGTTAATTAGGGACTACGTGATTAGCTTTTAAAGTAATACAAGACACAGTCTCTAGTATGTTTAAAATCCATTTACAAACAACCATTCCCCTGTCAAAAAGACATTTCTTCATCTGAGCTTGTCTTCTGGGTCATCAAATTAGTGGCATCTTCAATGCTTCATAAGGTTAAATATGTTTACTTGGAATATTGCTGGGTCCATTAATGGTAACTCCCTCCCTCTACTTCAGTTTATGTCCTGGAAGCTTGAAGGGTAGCTCTCAAATTTTGTCAGGGCTATCTCATCCGCTTTTATCAATAGCTTCTGAATTCTTATTAAATTAATCTGACATCATTGTGTGGGACACGAAAGCTATGAATTAAAACATCTTTCTTTGTACCTAGAAGGCTAGAGGTAGGATTTAAATCATTAACTGATTTCTGTTCTTATTTAGGCACTGAAGGGTGGCTTCATTTTTCTAGAAACTAATAGATTCAATAAGCCACAAAGAGCTCAGGTAGGATGTCAAATGAAGGGGGAAAAAAGAGAATAACATCACTTTTTTACTTTGCCATTTCTTTCATGGAACTCAAAGGACATCACATGCATGAATTCATTAATATTGAGAATTTTTTCATACTGTGAAAAACATTTTATAGTTAAAATAAGGAGATTATTTGGATAGTCTTAAGAATGTTTATCAGTAAAAGCTGAAACTAGAACAAGAATTCTTAACTACTTTGGTGGACTAAAATTGGCTACGTTGAATGAGAAAGTTTCCATTCTAGGACATAAAAATCATTACAAGAAATAATTAAAAAAAATAAAATATAAAATAAAAATATAAAAATAAGAAAAATCTTTAATTTGAATAAAACATCACTGAGTCATTAAAGAGTAATCACATTTCTGTAGTTTGTTTAAAGTCTCCTGAAACAGCATACAAATAGTTCCTATTTTCTGGAATAATCTGTTCTTTTCAGACCCCCTCTTATCCTATCTAGATAAGGGCAGGTTCTTGAATCATACAGATGTGGGTTCCATTCATATAGCTTGGCCACTATGGAATCTGGGATATTTTTATTTAAGCCCACTTCTTTCATCTGAAAAATGGGGAACAATGCTCTCTTATACAGTTGCCCTTTACATTAAATAAGATTATGATAGGGTGTGACACATGGTGGTAACTCCATTGTGATTTGTTTTTCATCTTTCTTCCAAATGGAAATTTAACTTTCAGGCTAATGCACACTCTCCCCTCTCTGACTTCTTCCTTCCCATTGTGCCATAGATAATCACTGTCCTTTATGTATTCCCAAATGCATGTTCCCTACCTATCCTATCTCTGGTCCTTTTATCTTCCAGTTTTTTTTGTAGCATCTGCATAAAGAAAGTAGGAAATATTACTTTTGGAAACCAGAGTTCAATTTACTAAAAACAGTCACTTTCATCTTTCTAAAAGCATTTCAGGAATAAGAGGTCACATGGTATACCACACCAATAAACTAAAAAGAAAATTTTTGTTCAAAATTTAAAATTTTTTAACCAGAAAGGTTACATAATACTGTATTTGTTATCTTGATTTGGTATTGATTTTAAAATCTGACAATATATACAAAATAACTCAGAATGGATTTGTAAATTATCCATACTTTCTCTAACTCCCTGCCCCAACTGGATAGTGGAAAATAGTTAAAGGGAAATCCATTTTGGGGTGATTTACAAATTTATAGAATGATTGCTTAGGCAAATGAGAGTTTTTTCCTGACTTACATTGAAAGGAGTTATTTTTTACTTTTGAAATATGATCTCCTAAAATGGAAAACCAGGTTACCAGGGAAAGGAAAGGGGGTACTTTTTCTACTTAATATAAAAATCTCAAGGCACCTGGGTAGCTCAGTTGGTTAAGCATCCAACTCATGATTTCAGCTCAGGTCATGATCTCAGGGTCCTTAGATGGAGCCCTGCATCAGGCTCAGTGCTCAGCAAGGAGTCTGTTTGGGATTTTCTCTCTCTCTCTGCCTCTCCTCCCTGCTCATACACACTCTCTCTCTTTCACTTTCTCTCTCCCTCTCAAATCAATCAACCAATCAATCTTAAAAAAAAATCTCTTTCAAAACAGCCATTTGAGCGATGGGAATGGGATGCAAGACAGAGCTAGCTTACCAGTGATGGCTCACTGAACTTCCAGCAGATAAAGAAGATTTATCATTGATCCCGATCCATGTCATTGCCATCACTTAAGTGGGTTGTTTTGAAACTCACAGGTCATATGATTATAACCAAGAAAAATAGTTAAATGTTAAAGTATTATTTTTGGGTTTTGTTATTGTTTTTTCCTCCATACTGGTGAATCTTATAGAAAAGACTCCAATTTAATTCTTCAGTGATTTGGTAGTGTTTTTCAGTTATGTGCCTACTAGAATCTGAGTTTATAGAGGTAAAAAACTGGGCATCTTCTTGGTCTTTATAACTTTGCATATATAACAGATGTTCAGTAAATATTTGGGGACTGGATGTACAGATGAATGAATAAGTAAGTGAAGGCATTAATGATATCAGTACTGAATATTTACCTACTAGCAGTAGGAATTCCTAATTAACAGGTGCCTACTCTTTGTAGGCACTCCAGCTCATTAAGTCTCTTGTTTAACATTCTTAGAAAAGAGAGATGAGTTACAGGTAATAGCAGAGCCAGCACAATTCTGAATATCTTTACATTTCTAGAAGCTATCAGCTCTAACTGTTGGCCTTTTCCAGAACAGAACATGTTTGCAACTAGTTGTATTAATTACAGCTATTATTACAGCGTGGGAAAAGAGATATAGTTCCACCTGTAGCACCTGTACATCCACTCAATCTATCTGTTGGACTTACTCAATAATGCTTTTGAATAATCTGCAATCATTGCTTTATCTTCAAAGCATATGTAGGCACTTAATTATAATGTACAGTGATTTGGTGGTTTTGTTTTGGTAAATAACTTGGCAATCAGAGGATGAAAACCTGAAAATTTAAGTCCCAAATGGTTTATAATATGGAAAAAATGACTATTTTATAAGAAATCTTTATAACAATTACACAAACACTTGACTTAGTAATTAGTTCCAGACAATCATCTGCTTTAAGAAAACATACATTTATCTAATTTCTCACCATATTAAGAAGACTATATATTCAGTGAATCAAAGAGTATGAGCTATAAATTATCTTAAGAATAGTTATGCTGCCTTTTCTCAGGCAGATTGTTCTAGTGCCTATCCAAGTGTTTCTTTAAGAGAAATATCTTTCTTGAAAATTACACTAAAATAATATAAAATTGGAAAGACAAATGTGCATATTTTAATTTTTAGATTTTTATATAATATCTATATCTGTATCTATAGATCTTTATGTGTTTATAAAGACCTATAATTCATGTACAAGTGTATGAGAATTTGTGTGTGTGTGTGTGTGTGTGTGTGTGTATGAGCTTTCCATTTCAGTGATCTACTTTTTTGAATAATTAACTCATTTCTTAGATCGAGTGATGTCTCTGCTTTAAAGAATACAGTTTGTGTTTTCATAATGGGATTCTTGCCTCAGAAATTGATAGAATGTATTTAAACCTATTGTAGTACTTAACATAATTCTGGAGGATTTGGAGTATATTTAAATACATTTTTCTATATTTGTGATTGTGAAAATTTCCTTTGATATGTGTACTGCTATATTAAGGCATACTATGGTGATTTCTTTTAAATATTTATGAGAGAATTACTTATTTTAACTTATAAGGAAACAATGCTTAGCATAGCAGTTTGAAAGTTTTTCTGGGCAGATGAGGTAAACAAAAAGCAAAATCTTTAATGTGAATGCAAATCCTTGTTGAAAGTGTTTTAATGTAAAGACTGCACCTTACCTATGTAGCATTGCTGGGGCCCAGCCTTTGGTTATGTCTTCAAGTAGTAGACCAGTTCCTTGTTCTCTTCCCTGCTTTCTAGCAGCCCTAGAGGTGCAACCTCCTTCCCTTTTCTTATTAGAATGCTTACCATGTAATCTATTTCTTCAGGGTTGTCTCCACTCATAGTGGCTGGTGAATGTTGGCCTTTCTTGTATTCTAATTTATTAAATTCTACTGAAAATATTCACACCTTTTCCCCTTGAAGACTTAGGCGGCAAATCTTCCCTCAGGGAAAGCTTTGGGCAAAGCAGAACCCTGGAGTGTTTGCCTTGGGGGTCTTTTCTCTATAGCTTTACTGTGTAGGTAGTAATTAAGTACACTTTATCTTACTTGATTATCACAATGGGGGGTGATTGTTTTCCCCCACTGTACAGATAAGGAAAAGAGAGCAAGGGTAGGCAATTGATTTGCCCAGTAATCTCTTATTTCTGAGAATTTAAACCCAGTTCACAATCTCTTAAATCTAAGACTTGTTAAGATATATGTACATTTACTTGCTTTCCTTTTTTGAGTGTGATTTAGAAGTATTCCTCTGAAGTGCAATCTATGGTCCCCAGCAGTACAGAATGTTTTCCAGATTTCAGGAGAACATGCAAAATATATCCAGCTTCTGGTCATGTGGTTTCCTATCTGCATAGGCATCCCTAAAATCCTAGGTGAGCAAATTGTTAGATTCAGGGGAAATTTTGGATTAGGTCCAGGCTGGGAAAGAGAGAGAACACACAGAAACATAGCCAAGGTCAGTGGACGTAAGCTCTTTTATAGGACACAGAAAAGGTTGTGTTAGGGAGCATAAAGGCTAGCAATAGCTTCTGCCATTTGGTTCTTTCATAAGTCTGCCCTGGGTTCCTAAAGCAGAAAATTATAAATAGCGATATGGATTGTGGGGCCTGAAGAGATCTATTCATTAAAGGTACAATGCCAGCCTAGACCACAGAACCAGGTCTTTCCTCCCTGAAAAACATAGAGCTTTCTTTTCTGTTGCATTCATACTTCTTGGGGCCACCTGAGCAGCAGCTATGGGGCTGGCAGGATTGCTAGAAAAACTTCCCTAAGGGCAGGGGACAGGCCTGGGGTTAGGGAGCTGGGTTGAGCAGGGCAAAAGCAGATTCTCCATGACAGCCCAGTGTCCAGGATCAAGGCCATTCTTCTCTTTCACTGCTCACAAACTGTTCTCAGAAAGTCACATTAATTCAATTCAACCCCCAAGCATTTACACCAAATGTTTACTGTTCATGGCAATTATTATGCAATGCAACAACCAACAGTTTCATATACCCTTAAAAATTGACTATAAAATTTGCATATCATGCTCAAACATTGTAATGGTGCTGCATATGATGAGTTTATTAAATGAATAATTATTATTTATACTGTGTTTTCCAGTTTTTTTAAAAGCAATATCTGGATCCACTTAGGAATTCCTAAGTGCTTCTTTGTTCACAGTTATTTTTTCCTTGTTAAATATTAGAAAATATAAAAGAAAAGACATACAAATTATAATTAATAAAGATAAAAATTATTTTTAAACATTAAAAAAGCAAAAAAAAAAAAACCCCACCATTCTATGGTTCGGGGTCATCTAGTTGGTCTATTAACTTTGTCTTCCTATTTTTTTTTTTTTGTATTTTGACGCTTTGATATCTGGGGCCTTTGAGGGGCTGCTCCTCCCAGAGTTAGCCAATAGCTAGAGATGGTAAACAACTTGCCTGAGTGTATTTTTTCAAGCACAAACTAACCAATATAGGGTCCACACCCCAACCACCTCTTTTCTTGAGTTCTTACACTCTGGGTCACTATCCACCCACCCCAGTCACCCCAGGTACCAGATAGCCAGGGGGAGTTCCTATGTCCCAGAGCCCACTGAAATTATTTAAATTAGCCAATCCTACCTAAGCCTGCTTACCCTGTTTCACTCCTTTCCCAGGGAAATCACAACAAAGGCTCTTATCCAGAGCTCCCCTCTTTCCCTCTGCCTCTTGATCAACCCTGGTACTTCCCGGTGTGACCCTGAGTGATATAATATAACCCCTCTTCTTGGAAACTCTATGTAATAAGCAAACTTTTAAATGGCAATCATTTCCTGATCTGCTGGACTTACGTAACTCAAAAATTTTTTTATTAATACACTGTATTTTAAAAGAGTTGGCAATGTGAAGAACTGTTACTGAGCTTCCAACTTCATTTTGTATCCCAGATTGAGTAATTAGGCCTTTGATTCTTTTCCTCACTCTGGTGTCTGAGTCTATTATTATGTTTCTTTCTGAGACCAGATTTCTTCAATGTGGGAATTTCTCTCACTCCATTCATGCAGGAGAAGAGGATGAACAGAATGTGCACCATGTAATCAACTGAAGACTCTTAAGGAATTTCAGAAACCTTTGTCTGTGCCTCCAATGATTGAAAATGAATGAATATTGATCATCATCAACAAAAACTAATATTGAAAATTGATATTTAGAAGAAAGAAAGGAACATACTGAAGTGAAGACATTAAGTCAGGGGCCTAATTATTCAATATATGATTCAAAGTAGAGATTGGGTTACAAGGAATAAGAAGAAATGAGCTTAGTGCCTGGAATCAGAGAAGAAAAGCATTAAGTCACCTTTGAAGAAGGTTACTTGACCATGGGTGAAGCCGTTTTCATATTTACTCTTTGTAGAGATAACCTCTATTTCCAAGTCCTAGGTGGGGCAGTGTTTATAGGAGTGGGTAAGTAACACCAGCAGGAAGATTGAAGAAAAGAATGAAGATGTAGTGAGATTGATCAATATAATTAACTTGGGAGATAAAACACTTAGTCCAAAAACATTATGATGGGGCTTGAATATTATCCCCCAAATTACTGGCAACATGAACAGGACATGTTACCTAAACTCTCCAAGACTCAGTTGCATGCTCTTGAAAAAAAACATAATCATGACTTACACATACAATATTAAGAGAAATTAAAGGAGATAACCCATGAAACCAGAATATAGTGTTGTGCATGCAGAAGGTACTTAATAAACATCCCCCCTCCCTTTTTTTCATCCTGATTATTATGTAATCAAATGAGTAAATTCCTTGATCTCTGTGTCTCACTTCCCTCAGGATAATAATAGAACTCATTTCATAGTTTGTTGTAAGGATTAAATGAGGTAATACATGTAGATTTGCTTTTAAAAATAACTGTCAAAAGTATTAAATAATGTTTGCTATATATTTATGCTCCTACTTTGGCATTGCCTCAGGAAATTGTGGTACATTCTTTTTAAAACCCAGAAGTGGTTATATTTAGAAGGGATCTGAATTTTTCTAGATAGACAAATGTCACCATAAAATCATGTCTTACATATCTGTATGGTTTACAAACAACTCTTAAATCAGGAGAGAAAAATGCTAATGCTGAGAAAGAGTACTAGATTCTTATACCACAAAAATATGTAATTTGGAAGACGGCAAAGTCAGAATGTTTAAAAAAGAAGACTTGGGTTAATGGCCAAGTTCGTTATGATAAAACACTGAGACAAAAGCACTCATGTGCTGATCAAGACTCAGAATTTAAAAGTCAGAAGGATTTGTGTGACTCTCTTCCCAGAGTTCATGTTGAGGGAGGGATGAAGGGTAAAGACACCCAAATAATTAGCGGAGGATGTAAGACTCCTTGTATTTCCTCTCATATAGTTTGCTAAGGCTGCCATGATAAAGTACCATAAACTGAGCAACTGTAGAGAAAATTTTTTTGTCTCATAGTTCTGAAGGCTAGGAGTTCCAAGGTCAAGGTGTTAGCAGCCTTGGTTGCTTTCTAAGGAAAATGTGTTCCACATATCTGGCCTACCACTTGGTCATTTGCTGGCAATCTATAGTATTCCTTGGCCTGGAGAAGTGTTTCTGCACCTCATCTTCAATCTCGGCCTTCATCTCCTTATGCATTCTCCCTGTGTGGGCATCTCCATGTCAAATTTCCCCTTTTATTAAGGAATCTGGTCATATTGGATTGAGGTCCACCCTAATGACTTCATCTTAACTGCAACAGTTTTATTTGCAACACACCAATTTCCAAATAAGGTGATATTCTGAGTACTGGAGGTTAAGACTTCAACACGTGAATTTTGAGGGAACAGAATTCAAGCCATTACACCCCTGTTTAGAACCATTAGCTAGTGGTTGTACTGGAGGTGATTGGAATTTGGAAATTAGTCAGGAGATGAGTTCCATCGCAGGAACCAAATGAAAGTCAATGCTTATAGAAGACACAGATGCATTCTTACCTCCATGGCTGGGTGTGTGTCATCCTCTTTCCTAGAAAACACCACCCCCCTTTTTAAATCCAAGTCTTGTCTTTTAAAGCTGAGATTAATTTCTATTCCATGAAGCATTCTTTGAGAACAGCTGTCCCTTGGTTATTTCTATCACCTCTAAATTCTTATAGCCCAGTTGTTAGGAGAACTGATTTGTGCAGGCAAACCTGTATGGTTGCAGTTGATGGTATTCAAAGATTTTGACCAATAAAAAGTGCAATTTCATGTTTCAACCTAATTTTGTATTGTGGTAGTTAAGAGCCTGAGACTTTCAACTCACAGTTTATGCCAAATAATAGATTTGGAACCTAGACCCTAGGCAAAGCTGTTAACAGTCTATGGCTAAGTTTTCTTACTTGTAAAATGAGGATGAAATACTAACAATCTCATGAGGTTACTAGAACAATTAATGTATATTTAAGATTAATTATATATACAGCTCATTAATACATTTAATGAGCTAATATATACGTATATTATGACAGTGCTCTAACTGTGCATGGCATTCCATAATTGTTAGATATTATTGCTATTTACTTAAGATTCATGTTTCACCTTACATAATGTTTTTAGTATTGTAGACATTTTGTAAATATTTGTAGAAAGATTGTCTCATTAAATGAATATATAATGTCTTCTCGATTACATGTATTCTAACACAAATCAATATACAATGTACATAATAAGTGCTTGCTGATAATTAATAATTGTTAATAATTCATTATATTAAAATTGGAAAGATAAACTAAAAATGCAACTCGGTATAAATTATAACTCCCATAACTTCATTCTGACTTGTTTTTCTTTATGTTAAAATTTTTCAAAGTTTTAATCCACTTTAAATAAAAAGTTTATTCTGGATTGCAATCTAAACCAGTCTGTCAGGTGCAGGTTCTTGGCTCTCCCTTTTTCTAGATTTCTCATGGTCATAGAAACTAGATTTCTAGTTTTCAGTCATCATCAAATGAAAGAATAAGGAAAAGTCTTTAGGCAGTCACTGTAGCACTTATAATGGAAGTGCCCCATAAGTTCACTTACCTGGAATGTTTACAACACTCTCTGAAGTTTCACTGGGGTCTTGTCAAATGACTGTCCATCAGCATTTGGACAGTCAAATGTCCAAAACTAACTCCAGATTGGTCCCCTGAATCCTTACACTAGTATAATTCTCTCCAAGGGTAGAACTTGTGGACCTGATTGGAGGAAATTTGAACTTAAATTATAATATTTTTCAAAACATTGTTGTACTGTTTAGAGTTGATAGGAATCTAGTTTTGGTGTTTGAAGCCCGTGTAGTCTCTTATTTTATCTTGCTTCTCAAAACAAGCCTATTCAAGATCCAAGTCACTGGAAAATGGATCACAATGGTGAGAGTCTCCAGTCTCCTGTTTCTATGCAGAGTTAAGAAGCATCTTAAGTTCAGAAAACAGGATAGACTCCATCAGACAGCCTTTAGAGATCACGTGGTCCAGTGTTTTCACTTTACACATATGGGAACATGGGGGATGATGATCTGCTAAGATGACATAATGTCTGTGGAAGTTGAACTAGATTTGGGACCAGTGGTTACTCTGTGGCATTTTTGTGTATACCTGTTTCTCAAAGGGTTAAAATAAAAGACTCAGACGTGCAATGCTGAAAACTCCAACAGAGAGCATATTTCTGAACTGTAATTACTGGAAGATCTTTCGATTATTAAGATGAATGAGGGGATGTGAAGGACAGCAGTGTGGTGATCTATAATCTAGACAATCTACAAGGGAAGGCACTTAAAGGAACTCCAGGGAATGCTGTAAAATCAACCACCATAAAAACACTTATTCGTATTTTAATGAGATTAATATAAATATTTTGATAGGTAGAATATAATCAAATTAAGGAGATATAGATAACTTCATTTTGTGCTCTTTTTCAAAAATAAAACTTGAATTCAGGAAAAGGAAAACACAAACACTTTTTTGTTATTAAAGCACTTCATTAGGATAGGTCACACTGTCAGAGAGAAACTTGATTACAGAAAGAGAGGAGTTGATAATAAAATACCATGGCACTTAAAATGTATTTATAAATCATAAACATTAAAAATATTCACTTAAAGGAATATTTATTGGCAGCCAAGTGCTATAGGACTATTTCTCAGTATTTCTGGAAGATTTTTATTTAGATAAAAATAGAAAATCCTTCTCCCTTTGCCTCTTTTAATTAATTTTAGTACTTTTGCATCCAAGAAGATGGGAGGAAGGCAATAATGTCCTGACATCGTGGCAGAATGGCAGGGGTGTAGGCTAAGGGTTTGGTGAGATGAGTGATGGGATAGCCAGAATAAAGGGCCATCATCTTACATTTGGAAAACAAAATCTGATTTTGTGTTAGCTGGGAGAATCCAGAGGTTTACAAGGGAGGCTGGAGTAAAGTGTGGACAGAAATAGACTGAGTTTCTATCAAGGTTTTCTTTTCGAAGTCTATAGATGTGACTCATAAGCTGTATTTGCCTTCGATAGCATTATTTTAATTATAAAAGTTGATGCTCAAAAAAAAAAAAAAGTTGATGCTCATTGTATAAAATTAGAAAATTCAGAAAAAAAGAAAATCCAAAATCACTTATAATCCAATCACTCAAAATACCTCTATTTGCATTTTAGTATGCTTTATTTGCAAATACTAATTAACGTAATTGAGAACAAAATCCATACACAGTTTTGGTGTCATTTTTTATGAGACGGAGTAAATATTTCTCAACAACTGCGTTTTAAAAGCATGCTTCATTTTAGCATATGGATGTATCCACATTTATTTAGCTACTTAGTTTGCATTCAATTTTTTTGGTATTGTGTTTAGAATTGCAGTAACTCTTTGCATCCCTGTATTTTCTTTAGTATAGATTGCTGAACTGGAAATAGTGGGCAGAAGGATGTTTTTAAGGGCCTGGATAGATATCCCCCAGTTTTTTCTCCTGACAGTTAACAGTTAATTCCCTACAGCAGCATGTGGAAGATCAACCAATTTAGGGAATTGTTAAAGAGGAAGCAATGGATTTGAGCCAGATGTGGGCAGAGCTAAGTAAGGGTCTCAAGAAAGAAAGCTTGAAATAATATCACAGGGATGGGCTCAGTATTGTCCTCATCCAGCGTCGTGTTTGTGCTTCTAAACTCTGGCTGTACAGGGGAAGGATTTTTGTAACTCTCCATTTTGAAATACTTACAGATCCACAGGAAGGAGCAGAGGAGTATAGAGTATAGAGAAGGCCCACATATATGTCACAGTTTTCCCCAATGGTTTCATCTTATAAAATTATGGTACAATATCCAAAAAAGGACATTGAGGTTGGTACCATCTGTGCATAGAGTCTGTGTCAGTCATCATGTGCTAATTCCTCTAACCACCACCACAATTAGGATAGAGGAACATTCCTCATCACTAAGCTCTCCTTTGCGCAGCCACCTTATAGTCACTCAATTCCCTCAGTATCTTCAAACCCGGACAATACTAACCTGTTTACCATCTCTACAATGCTGTCATTTCAAAAATGTTAGATAAATGGACTCATACAGTATGTGGCCTTTTGAGATTGGCCTTTTTTATTTAAGTCCGCAGAATAACGCCCTTGAGATCTATCCAAGTTGTTGCCTTCATCAATAGTTCATTCCTTTTGATTGTTGAATAGTATTCTTTGACACAAAGATATCACACTTTGTTGAACTCTTCACTTTGTCAAGGAACATTTTGGTTGTTTTCATTTTGGGGCTATTAAAAATAAAACTACTATGAACTATTGTGTACAGGTTTTTGTGTGAACCTGTGTTCATTTCTCTGGGGCAAATGTTCTGGAGTGTAAATACTGTAGTGGATGTTAAGTGGATGTTTCATTTTTAAAGAAACTGTCACAACATTTTCTTTTTCTTTTTTCTTTTTTATGTCACAACATTTTCAAATCTCCTCAACAAAGTATGAGAGATTTAGTTTCTGGCCGCCACTTCGTATTAGCACCATTTAAAAATATTTCCTATTCTCAAAGGTGTAGAAACATCTGGGACATTTAAAGAACAGTGTATGGTGCCCGGCCCCTACCCTAACCTGGCATTTGAATCAGAATCTCTGGAGAAATTAGATATCTCTATTTTAAAAATCTTCAGAGAACACAAATAGGTAGCCAGGGTCGAAAATCACTGACCTAGAGCAGCAGTTCTTAAAGTGCAGTATTTGGACCTGCGATGGTTAGAGCACCTGGGCACTTGTTAGTAATGCAGATTCTCTAGCCCTACCCTAGACTTACTGAATCTTGAAAATCCAGGGGTGGGGCTTAGCAGTCTGTTTCAACAAGCTCTCACTCTGATGCATGGTGAGTATGAGAACAACTGACTTCCAAGGTAAAAACAAGAATGAGCTGTTTTGACAGAAGATGTCCTCAAATCGGAAAGGAAGAGTGGCAATCAAGAGGTAAGCACGGACTTGGTGGTGATAGGTAACAGCTGTCTGAGATGGGGAGACTAGGGGGCTCTGAACACAGAGGACTAGCCCACATTTTTAGAAAACTCAAGGGCACAGGATCTGGGTTCAAGCTATGGCTCTAGGAATAAGCTACAAATGCTTGGAACTCTGAGGAGCAGCTGTGAAGACTGGCCATGGGAATATGTCTGGAGGGATGTTCTTTAGCATCAACTACTTTGCATCTTTAAGTTGAAACAGTCTGGAGAACTAAACTTTTTTTTTTTTGAGAACTAAGCTTAATTCAAGTGATATTTAACTGCGAAAAATCTTAGCCATCCTAATGGTCTTTAAGTTGATGTTTACAATTCATGGTGGATTTGTGTAAGTGCACTAATACTTGCTCAGAATAGTTATATATGAAGGTGGAGAAAGTGGGGGATGACCAGAAGGAAGGAGTAAAGGGCTATGGGGTCATGGCCTGAGGTGGAAAGAGGCACCATTTTAGTTGGGGAAAAGTCTGGCCTAACATGTGGTTAGGATGCTGGATGATCTTGTACAATTATATCCCTTCCTCTTCCTTCTCTGTAGAATGGGAATGCCTGAATCTAGCCATGGTGAGATAATCATGGATCACCTACTGGCCTTTAACTGCAAGTTTTGTTTATACCTTATTAAAACTGCTTAATAGCTCCGTGGGAAGCCTGCTTCTCCCTTTCCCACTCCCACTGCTTGTGTTCCTGCTCTCTCGCGCTCTATCTCTCTGTGTCAAATAAACAAAGTCTTTAAAAAAAAAAAATAATGAAACTGCTTAATAATTTTATTGCCATTTGGACTATTTGCTTGCATTTACACTACTAGCTTGTTTTATCATTGGACATGATTTTCTTGCTTAAATATGTTCTGAATGATAGACACAAAAAGGTGGAAAAGCATTCCATGCTCATGGATCGGAAGAATAAACATTGTTAAAATGTCTATACTGCCAAGAGCAATCTATACTTTCAATGCCATCCTGATCAAAATTCCACCAGTTTTTTTCAAAGAGCTGGAACAAACAATCCTAAAATTTGTATGGAACCAGAAAAGACCCCGAATTGCTAAGGAAATGTTGAAAAAGAAAAAACTTGGGGTCATCACATTGCCTGATTTCGAACGTTACTACAAAGCTGTGATCACCAAGACAGCATGGTACTGGCACAAAA